>CM077162.1:3450919-4173804 GCA_039583875.1 Platanthera guangdongensis | reverse complement strand
GACTAGGAAAAAAGAAGTGTGAGGCAGACGAAAGAAGCGGGAGAGGAAGAAGAGCGTGAGTAGCCGGGGGCAAGGAAGGAGAAGAGATAGCGATCTAATTGGCCTAGCGCGAAGAGAGAGCTTGAGGAACAAGAAGAGGAGAGGATCTCGAGATGGAGAGAGCCTTGAGAAGAGACGAGCAGGGAGAGAAGAAGAGAAGGAACGAGAGGGAGGAGCCCGCGAGAGGAGACCCGCTGGAGAATCGCCGAGAGTGTTGAGAGGTCGGGAGGGAGGGGTGCCGCTCGGAGGGCTCGCCGGCTGGAGGTCGGCGAAAGGAGAGCGACGCGCGAACGAGGAGGAGAGAGGAAGAAGTGGTTGGAGTGAAGTGAAAAAGAAGAGGTGTAGGGAGTTGAAGTTGTAAGGACCATCTGCATTTCCAACACGGTAAGAGGGAGGAGGATGGAGGGAGAGGCTCGAAAGGTAAGCGAAGGAGGAGGGAGAGAGGAGAGAGAAGAAGGGGCAAGAAGGGAAACGAGATAGAAATGGAGTGAGCCTCGGAAAAAGTTATGGGAGATAGTTGAAGAGGGAGTCGAGCTGCTTACTGCTGAAGTGGAGGCAGCGTTGACTAACGCTCAGAAGACAGCGTTGAGGGAAGCAAAGAAGCGGGACAAGGAGGCCCTATTCCTATTGTACCAAGTAGTTGATGAGGCGACGTTTGAGAAGATCTCTGATGCAGGGACATCGAGAGAAGCATGGGAGATACTGCAACGCTCCATGCAGGGAGTTGGCAAAGCAAAGAAAGTGAAGCTGCAATCTCTTCGAGCTCAATATGAGGTGTTGAAGATGCAGAGCTCGGAGAGAGTTGGTGACTATGTGACCCGTCTGTGGACGCTCACAAACGAGATGAAGAGGAATGGAGAGGTGACTGATGATGTCAGTTTCATGGAGAAGCTCCTGCGATCTATGTCCAAGAAGTTCAGACACGTGGTAGTAGCCATAGAGGAGTCGAAGGATCTCACCGTGATGGCAGTAGATGAGCTTGTTGGCTCGCTGCAAGCCCACGAGTACCGCATGCTACAAGATGACGAGGAGTCGGGTGGCTTGGGGAAAGCACTCCAGACTCAGCTTAACTTTGGAGAGAGCTCAGGAAGAGAAGGCCAGCGCGGCCGAGGCTACCAAGGTAGAGGAAGAGGAAGGAGAGGAGGAAGAGACTTCGGAAGAAACCAGTATAACCAGAAGGACGTAGAACAACCTCAGGGTTCGAGACACGATGCTGGAGGAAGAGGAAGAGGCCAAGGCAAAGGACAAGGAAGGGACCAGGGAAGAGGTCAAGGAAGAGGAAGAGGGGATATGTCCTAGACTCAATGTTACAACTGTAACAAGTTCGGGCATATGAGCTACGATTGTTGGGCTCCAAGGAAGGGAGGAGAAGTCAACCATTATGTTGAGGCAAGTAACACGGGTGGCGACCCGATGATGTTCCTTACCATCCAAGGTGCTGCAGGAGGGAGGAACGGAGTGTGGTACTTGGACACTGGCGCAAGTAACCACATGTGTGCAGATAAGGAGTTGTTCACCAGCCTTGAGGCAAATGGTGGTGAAGTCAGCTTTGGCGACGCCTCGAAGATATTTGTGGAAGGAAGAGGAGTGATAGCGGTCACGATGAATGGGAAGGAGGTGCATATCAACGATGTCTTCTATGTACCGGGCTTGAGGAGTAACATCCTAAGTCTTGGGCAGCTAGTGGAGAAGGGTTATCATGTCCTGTTGAGGGATAGTACCTTAGCTATGAAGGATAGTCAAGGAAGAGAGGTGGTGAGAGTAAAGATGGCGACAAATCGCCTCTTTCCTCTAAGTATGGATGTCAAGGATACGACATGTCTTGCGAAGACAGGAGAAGAAGAGGAAGCTTGGTTGTGGCACCACCGGATGGGCCATCTGGGGTTCACAGGCCTGAAGTTACTATCCCACTCCAATATGGTAGAAGGGTTGCCTATGATCTCGCCTCATCAGAGGGTATGTGAGGCATGTACCAAAGGAAAGCAGAAGAGAGAAACGTTCGAGGGTGGAAAGTCCCGGAGGGCGACAAGGCAGCTGGAGCTAGTTCATTCGGACATAGCAGGTCCGTTTGAGACGACCTCAGTTGGAGGCAGCAGATACTACATTACCTTCACGGATGACTACAGTCGGAAGTGTTGGGTGTACTTTCTGAGAGAGAAGACCGAGGCGCTTGACAAATTCAGGGAGTTCAAGGCAATGACTGAGAAGGAGAGTGGGAAACCACTGAAGGTGCTCAGGACAGATAGAGGTGGGGAGTACACCTCGAGGCTGTTGATGAGTTCTGCAAGCAGTGGGGGATATCTCATCAGCTGACGGCGGCGTACTCACCTCAGCAGAACGGAGTGGCAGAGAGAAAGAACTTGACCATCATGAATATGGCGAGGAGTATGGTGAAAGGCAAGGGGCTGCCTAAGAAGTATGGGCGGAGGCAGTACAGGTGGCAGTGTACTTACTGAACCGTTGTCCAACGAAGAGTGTAAAGTTCACGACACCGTTCGAAGCATGGTGTGGGTGGAAGCCAAGCGTGAAGCACCTAAGGGTCTTCGGGTGTGTGGCTTATGCCCATGTCCCGGACCAGAGGAGAAGGAAGCTGGATGACCGGAGCGAGAAGTGCATCTTCGTAGGCTACGCTCCTGCGAGCAAGGCGTACAAGTTGTACAACCCGGTGACGGAGAAGGTCATCATCTCAAGGGATGTAGTGTTTGAGGAAGACAGCTGCTGGAGCTGGGATGAAGAGGTGAGGAACATCAAGGGGATGTTCTTCGATGATGATGAAGAAGAGGGTGGTCAGGGAGATGAAGCTAAGATGGGTGGAGCTGGGCCACCATCACCACCCAGCAGGGAGTCAGGGGGAGCTCTCACCCCTTACTCAAGTGGAGCAAGTACGAGCAGAGGAAGATCTGGTGGAGCAAGCACCAGCGGAACCAAGGATGATCGTCCTCATCCTCGGACAAAGAGGTTGGAGGTGATCTATGAAGAAACGGCTCCAACTCATAATAATTTTTCTTTATATTGTTTGTTTGCAGATGTTGAGCCGTACTCTTACGAAGAAGCCGCCCAAGAAAAAACTTGGAGAAAGATGATGGATGCGGAGATAGCCTCCATCAAGAAGAATGACACCTGGAAGCTGGTGGATCCACCTGCAGGCCACAAACCCCTCGGGGTGAAGTGGGTGTATAAGGTGAAGAAGAATAAAGATGGAGGCGTGGAGAAACACAAAGCAAGGCTGTTGTGAAGGGCTACCGCCAAGTCCAGTGTGTGAACTATGATGAGGTCTTCGCACCAGTGGCGCGGATAGACACCATCAAGTTGGTCATCGCGCTAGCAGCACATCATGGGTGGAAGATAATGCAGATGGACGTGGTCTCTGCTTACTTGAATGGATACCTGGAGGAGGATGTGTACATCGAGCATCCTCCAGGGTATGCGGTGAAGGGGCAGGAGAGAAAAGTCTGCAAGCTGGACAAGGCTCTTATGGGCTGAAGCAGGGAGCTAGAGCCTGAAATGGAAGGATATATGCTTACCTGCAGAAGCATGGCTATCAGAAGAGTTCACATGAATATGCACTCTACACGAAGGTGGATAAGCATGGTGATATAATGATAGTATGTCTATACGTAGACGACATAATCTTCACAGGCAACAACACTGCGATGTACGAGGAGTTCAGAGGAATGATGAAGAAGGAGTTCGAGATGACGGACTTGGGAGGGCTAAGCTACTTCTTGGAGTATAGGTGAAGCAGAGTGAAGATGACATCTTCATCTCTCAGAAGAAGTACGCTGTGGAGATACTGAAGAAGTTCAGGATGGAGAGTAGCAAGCCTATCTCCACTCCTGCAGATCTAGGGCTGAAGCTAAGTAAGGAGTCAAAGGAAGGGGCGGTGGACTCCACCTTATTCAAAAGCTTGGTGGGGAGTCTACGCTACTTGACCTTCCCGACCAGACATCATGTATGCGGTCGGGGTGGTGAGCAGACATATGGAAGAACCGAAGGAAGTCCACTTCACGGCGGCGAAGAGGATCCTGAGGTATATAAATAGGACAAGATACCATGAGCTGAAGTATTCAACTGGAGAGGAGCTGACGCTGGTAGGTTACTCGGACAGTGACTATGGCGGGGATGTGAATGACGGAAGTGCACTTCCGGGTATGCTTTCAACATTTGAACGGGGGCGTTCTTATGGAGCACGAAGAAGCAAGCCACGATAGCGCTATCATCTTGCGAGCCTGAGTACATTGCGGCGGCGGCTTGTACCTGCCAAGCCATCTGGCTAAGGAATCTACTGCAGAGTCTACATCAAGGGGTGGATGGGCCAACGACCATGTTTGTGGATAACATGTCGGTCATCCAGCTCGCAAATAAACCAGTGCTACACGGGCGTAGCAAGCACATTGAAACGAGGTATCATTTCCTCCGCGAGCAGGTGGAGCTAAAGACGGTGGAAGTTGCTTATTGCCCTACCGGAGAGCAGGTTGCGGACATCTTTACAAAAGCGTTGAAGGTGGAGACGTTCCTAAGGCTTAAAGGCAAACTTGGCATGTGCTGCCAAGTTGAGGGGGAGTTTTGTTGGGGTTGACATGTTGATCGGGCCCCACTGTTTTGGAGTTATCATGTCTTATTTATGATTATTTAATGTATGTGAGAGAGAGTTATATTTAAATGAGTTAGTTGAGAGGTTGCATTTATTAGGAGAGAGTGTTTGTTTTGCTTGGCCTATAAATAGGCCCCTTGTAGTTCATTTTAAAGCTGCTGTGAATAGAAGAAAAAATTCTCCCATTCTCTGTGTTTTCGGTTTTGAGAGAAAAGCGCAGCAGCGCTAGAGGAAGTGTGTCGGGCGGCTAGAGAGGCTAGCCGGGAAATATTTCGCCTCATTTTCTTCCTGCCGCTTGCTGTTCTCGCCTAGGGAAGAGGATCTCGTCTGCATCCCGCCCGCCAGCTCGCGGAGGAGAGCTCGCCGGTTACTTGTCCTTGTCGGCAGCGAGAAGGAAGCTCCTCCGAGTAGTTCGATCTCACCAGAAGTTGTAAGAGACCTCGCAGGACTGCTAAGCTCGCCGCGAGATGGTCTTCCCGCCTGGAGATCTCGCCGAGAGTTTTGTGAGGTCGCTGGACTTGGGGTGGTGCTCGCCGGTTGTGTAGGTGGAGCTCGGCCGGGTTGTGTCTCGCGCGAAGGGTTCTCGCAACGCGCTTCGCGCGTGGGTACGGAGGAGTTCTCGCCGGCCAGTTTTGGTGGAAGTTTTGAGAAAGAAGAGGTGGCTTGTAGTTTGAAGTTGTAAGGACCCATCTGCGTTTTCCAATAGTTTTAGGAGGCCGGATGTTTGCAAGACAAGTAAATGAATGTTGTCCTCACTTCTAGGAGCTGATATTAAGAGTTGTGTGAGTCTTTGAGGTATGGGAGAGTTGGGCAGTGGTATTCAGGTTGGTGGAATGAATTTCCTGCAGCAGATTTCAGCAGGGGAAGTCTTGTTTAGATGGATGGAAGGATGGGGAATGCAAATAGAGTGATTGAGTTAGGAAATAACTGCTAGGAGGATCGTGGGTTGGGTATAGATGAGTTAGGCGAGTGGGATTTAGTGTCTAGGGATAGGAATGAGGGTGAAGTGAAAGGTGTTGTTGCTGACTGGAGGTTGGAGTAGAGGGTGGGGTTGTCCGACTGCAGTAGGAATGTGAAATTTAGAACTGCTTGTATGATGTTGAGTGGGTGGAGTAGAGGGAGGGGTTGTCCGACTGCAGTAGGAGGGAAATGGGATTAGTGGGTGAGTGGGGAAATGGGAGGAAGAGAGAAAATTTAGGAGTAGTGAAAAATGAAAAGAACAACTAATGCTATGATCGTCGATCCGCAATAGGTAGCAGGGTTTCTTCAAGGATAACCATGTTTTTAAGTACCAACGCTCCTTTTTTTGAAGTGTTGATTGTCTTAAGAATTTTTTGTTGGAACACAAAATTATTGTGCTTTCTCCTTAAAGAAACTATATTATATAGAGTCTATTAATGAAAAAAATTCTTTAAAGATGGCTATTTTATATAACTAGAACTCCTTGGAGGGAGACCTCATTGGAGGTCATTGACTTCCCAACACTTGAAAATAGTTCTATTGCTCAATTCCATCCTCTTTCTGTTGAAATATAGAAGTGAAATCGGCAGGTCGCCAGGGCATGCGGTCTGCTGCTATCGCCAGTGATATCGCCTATAGTCGAACGATAGCTTTTTTGTGCTCCTAATGTTGTTGTTACCCCAGGTCGTGCTATTTGAGATTGGCTCACCGCGCGGTTTGAGTTGGCTAACCATGCGGTTTGAGTTGGCTAACCACCTATCCTCCTGCGATAGTTGTATTGTTTGTGGCAGTGACCTTATGCACCTCCCCCGCATATAAATAGGGGTCCCAACCCCCGCATTGGTATCCTAGACCAGTGAGAACAGTGCTTGGAGCAAAGTTGCAGTTTGTTTTTTTCTAACCGCGCGACAATGAGCAACAAAGGCCTCTTGGTCAGCTTTTGTGAACTGTGCGGTTAACACTGGGAAACTAGGCAACCAGTGTTGGCGGGTTGGTCGGTGGTATCCTTAGTATGGAAGTCGCGGTAGCAGTTGGCGGTTTGCAGCTATCGCCTGATAATAAGGGCTATTGCTGGCAATATCACGGGTTGGCGATCTGAGTAGTTTCTCTTTGGCAGTTCTCAAGCAGGTGGTTTATGAATCAGTTCGTGCGGTTTGACTTTTCAGTTTGTGCGAACTGGGCGGTTTGTCTCCAATAGAAGTTAAGAACTTTGTGCAATCTCGCGGCTAGTGGTGCGAACAGGCGGCTTGGCGGTCTTAGATTTGCAGTTCTCCAGTTTGTACTTCGTCTGTTTTGTTCTCCTTCAGGTGCAATGCGAAATCATGTCTCTCGCTTGTATGTCTCGCTTTGTAAAGCAGTAATAAATACAAGTGTTTCTCTTGCATCTTCTATTGCTAGTGGTTTATTGCTCTTGGTTGGTTGAGAGTGGTCATGCGATCTCCCGTTCATATAATTTTACATGGTATCAGATCAATAGAGGTTTTAGTAGTCAACCGCTAACTGGACTTTGTTAAGTACTTTTGGAAGACAAGTAAATCAGGAGATCTAAAATGGAAGGTGGATATGCAAGAAGACTGGGTATGGAGCTGCTAACTTAATCCAATTACAAGAAATGAAAGTCTTGAATGGAGAGTTACTTGGCGAGTACCTCTGGGAGGTTGTCGGTGGAGATGACAAACAGGAGATTGTGGTAGCTGGAGATAATGCCCAGGAGGTGAGATCCTGGAGATCTAACGCTAAGGTAGAGTTCACTCTCAAGATGGCTATCTCACCTGATCTCTTTGATCACATCATATGTTGCAGGTCAGCTTTCGAGATTTGGACTTCTCTAGATGGGTTGTTCAACAAGAAGAATGTAGTTTGACTACAGTTTCTGGAGAATGAGTTGGCTAGGGCCACTCAAGGAGACCTGTCGATCTCATCTTTCTTCCGGAAGATGAAGAATTTATGTGCCGAAATTTTGGCACTTGATCCAGATGAGCTTATTTTAGATGTTAAGATAAAGAGACACATAATTCGCGGCTTGTGGAAGTAATATGTTGTTTTTATCACTTCAGTGCAGGGGTGGGCTAATCAACCATCTTTTTTGGAGCTGAAGAACTTGCTAACTTCTCAAGAAAGCTTAGCGAGACAGATGTCTGGATGTTTTATCTCCGGGGGAGATAGTTAAGTTCTATATTCAGGGAAGAAGAAATCATCACATCAGAAGGGAGGCAAAGCTCCTAAGCGTGATGAAAGTAAGAAGGGTTTGAGATGCTTCAGATGCAACAAGCTTGGTCACATAAAGAAGGACTGTATGGTGAACCTTCATCCAGGACATGCTGCAGGAAGAGGGGGGTGATCCAAGAGTGAAGTTGAGTTCGAGGGAGATTGTTTCTTGGCAGACATGACATTGAAGTTTGTTGATGTCTTGGCCTTCATCAACTTCCAGTAGGATTAGATCATCGGCTCTGGTGGTGGTCATCACCTCATCGGTGATGAGCCGAAGTTTTCTTATTTGCAGTTGTATAAGGGTAATGACGCGATCACTATAGCTGATAATACAGTTCATGCAGTCGAGAAGGATGGAACAATTTCTGTGAGCAGTGATAGGAGGCCACTCACTTTCAAGAGTGTGTATAACGTGTCGAGAATGAAGAAAAACTTGTTCTATGTGACCAATGCAGTTGATGTTGGTTATCACGTTTGTTTGGTCCAATAGAAGTGAAGTTTCTAAGAATGTCATCGGTGAAGGTTGGCGTTACTCATGTCAGGAGACGGGTGAAGGATTTATTTGTTCTGTCGACAAATTCTTATGTTGAGAAAATGAGGGAAGACGACAGCGTAGCTATCTGCCATGAGAGGCTGGGGCACATTAGGATGGATAAGCTGAAGACTTTTGCGGCAAAAGGTCTTGTTGATGCACGAAATGCGCCCTCTAATTCCGGCAAAGGGAAAAGGAGGTAGGGGAAACTGCAAGTAACTGTTTACTAGCGGATGAGAAAAGAGTAGTCAGGACCACTGATCGCGGTGACACCAGACTTCGCCCGTCGCGACTTGAATGTCTTTCTTGCGACGGGCTTTCCATTGATTGCAAAAAGCTGGTTACAAGGCAAGAAAGAACATGGAAGAGAGCAAGCTGGAGACCGTAAAGTCCGAGATTCGAGTCTGTAGTCTTTAACAAGTAGGCTCTAGGGCTCGAGTCAGCGTGCTTTGGGTGCACCGCTTCCCCCTATTTATAGGTTCGGGGGCCTGCCCAAACGGACAGCGCTAAAATAACCGGCTGCCCGGGGTACAGGAGAACCGGGCTGCGGTGACGAGAAACAAAAGGGGAAAGACACGCCAGTCCGCGCAAGAGGGGAGGGCTGGACTCGCGGTCGGGAGCTTCCGTCTGTTGCTGCAAGGCGCGATCCTGGCTAGAGGGCCGCGACCTGTGCGGACCGATTCTTGAGTCCGCCTGAAGAGGAAACCAGGCGATCCAGGAAGCTGATCTCCTGAGGCTGGACGACCTGGGCGGACTGGAGAATTGAGTCCGCCGCTGAAGGAGGCTGGCCATGCTGGAATCCCGAGATTGGGCAACCTGGGCGGACTGGAAACTGAGTCCACCGCCGGAGAGACCTGGATCTTGCTGATGCTGAGACTTGCCGACCTGGGCGGACTGGAGAATCGAGTCCGCCGCTGAAGGAGGATGACCTTGGTGCCTTGTCGAACATGTTGCGGATTTTGGGGTTAAGCAAACATTTTTGAAGTTTCCTGAAACTAAAAAAAGTGTGGGGATTATGTTAACCCAAAATCCTCAATATGTTCGATAAGGCACCAAGGTCATCCTCCTTCAGCGGTGGACTCGATTCTCCAGTCCGCCCAGGTCGGCAAGTCTCGGCATCAGCAAGATCCAGGTCTCTCCGGCGGCGAACTCAGTTTCCAGGCCGCCCAGGTCGCTCAATCTCGAGATTCCAGTGTATTCTCTTTCTCTAAATTAACTTCAAGTTTATAGCTTCTGTGACCTTGTGAGGAAAGCAATACGCCTTGTGCACCTGCCCACTTGTCACTTTAGTTGGTGAATTATCCTGCAGTCGGAATGACTTCTTCAAGGATGCAGTAGCCAGCAGCCAAAGAGTATGCAGATCCAATTGCAAAATTAACTTGAAGTGTATAGCTTCTGTGACCTCGTGAGGAAAGCAATGTGCCTTGCGCACATGCCCACTTGTCACTTTAGTTGGTGATTTATCCTGCAAGGATGCAGCCAGCAGCCAAAATGGAATTTTCTATAACAAAGCGTAGACTGCATATTGGTATCCGCTCAGTTCGTCGGGTTTTCAATGGATTGATCACACAACTTCTGTGACCTTGTGAGGAAAGCAATGTATGCCCTGCACACACCTGCCCGCTTGGTCACTTGAGCAGTGGGTCATTTCTTTAAGTGCGGACAGAATTTTGGTATCGCTCAGCCCACTCAGTCCGCAAATCTTGGCAAGTGGATTGCACTTTGTGACCCTGCATGGAAAGCAATTCTATCTTGTGCGGCACTTGCCCGCTTGGTAACCTAAGTTAATAATCATCTATCCGCTCGGGTAGATCGTACTCTATAGTCCGCTCAGTCCGAAGGTGTTATTATTCGCTTCAGTCCGCATAGCCTGATCTTTCAGGTCACCAGTATATTTTCCTTGGGTGATGTGGTTTACAGCTTTTGTGACCCTGTGAGAAAAGCAATACTGCCCTGTGCACACCTGCTCGCTTGGTCACCTAAGTCTGTAGCCCATCTTTCCTAGCTCGCTGAATTTTATATCTTTCTCAGCCCGCAAAGTTTATCATCAGAATGTCGATGAAAGTGCGAACTGGAATTGGTACTCGTCAAAGCCCACGTCAACTTCACAATATTCGTTGCATTTTTTGGCGAGCTGGGAAATCATATTCATATCCTGTTCAAGATATTACGGCGAGCTACAACTAAATCGTTTTTCCTAAGTTATATTATATTGGCGAGCTGAAAAATCAATTGGCGCAGCCTGAACTATTGATTATCTGGTTATCTAAGCTGTTTATGCAATCCCTAAGTAGGCGGGCTGGATTCTAAATGATGCGGAGTGGTTTTCACTAAACAACAGTGACGATCATTGATCATGCACATTCCAGACCATTGAAATACAAGAAATGAACAATGAAAATGGCAGAAGACGCGAGCTGATCAAAATATCCTTATATATTCATCAATGTCAAATTTACATCTTTTAAAAAGCTGGCGGCCTCCAAAACGAGTCTGCCACTTCCTTTACAAAAAATAAAACAAAATACATTCATTTTGCCAAGCTCTTGCACTTTTTTGCTGCAGGAGACACGTCTGGAGAATGAGATTCGGTTCTTGTGCGCAAAGTCGAAGGCATCACTCCTGTGACGTACAAGTGGGTGTACAAGCTGAAGAAAAAGACCGACGGGAGTATCAAGCGGTACAAGGCCCGCCTTGTATCTCGGGGGTTCTCTCAACAGTTCAGGGAGGATTATGAGGAGACGTTTAGTCATGTGGCTAAGATGACTTTGGTATGGGTGGTGGTCTACTTGGCGGCTTGCTAAGGGTGGAAGATATGACAGCTTGACGTGAAGAATGCATTTCTCTACGGCGAGATTGACAAGGACATCTTCATGGTGCAACCACCGGGTTACGTATCTGAAGAACATCCAGGGCACGTCTGCAAGCTGAAGAAGGCCCTCTACAGTCTGAAGCAAGCGCCTCGGGCGTGGTATGGGAAGATCGCAGAATACTATCTCCAGTTCTGCGGTACTTTGCTTCAGACTCAGATTCCATTCTGTTTGTTAAGAATCAGGGGCAGCTTTAGGTCCTCGTTCTGTTGTACGTTGATGATATGATCGTCACGGGGAACTCAGAGACAGAAGTAGCTAGGCTCCGGGCTGAGCTAGTTATCCGGTTCGAGATGAAGGATCCGGGTAAGCTTCACTATTTCCTCGGGTTCGAGATGCAGAGGCAGAAGGATGACAAGCTCGTTTCCCAGAAGGGCTATGCGTAGCGGATCGTTAAGCGATTTGGCATGGGGGATGGGAAGAGCAGTTCTATTCCTCCGGAGGTTAGCCTAAAGCTTCGGCGGGATGAGGGAAGGGTTCTTCTAGACCATTTGGTGTTCCGGGCTCTTATGGGGAGTCTGATTTACCTGACTATTACTAGGCCGGATATTTTTTACGCAATAGATGGGGTGAGTCGTTATATGGTGGTGTCGCGGAAACCTCATCTGGTGGCTGCAAAAGGTATCTTGAAGTACGTCAAGTCTACCTTGGAGATGGGTCTCTTGTGAAAGAAGGACACGGGCTTTTGTTTGCATGCCTACACGGATGCTGATTATGGGGCAGATACAGAAGATCAAAAGTCGACATCTGGCTATATCTTCTTCACGGGATCGGCGGAAGTTTCGTGGTGCAGCACGGAGCAGAATTCGGTGTTCGTTTCTTCTACTGAGGCGGAGTACAAGGCTTCGGCCTTGGCTGCTCAGGAAGCCATCTGGCTTAGGCGACTAGTGGATGACATCCATGAGGAGGTGTAGAGTCCTACTCTGATTCGCGGCGACAATGAGAGTGCTCTTAAATTGGTGAATAATCCAGTTTGTCACACGCGGACGAAGTACGTCGAGATCGGGCATCACTTCATACGGGAGAAGGTGCTGGAAGGATCCTTGATGGTTGACTACGTTCGGAGTCAGGAAAACGTGGCGGATAACTTTACCAATTCACTGGCGAAGGGGCCGTTTACTCGGTTGCGGGAGATGCTCGGTTGGTTTTCTTTTCTACACTTCAAGCGGGAGTGTTGAAAATTTTGAAGAGCGAAGATGAGGGAAGTCGGGCGGTTAGGGAGGTCTAACCACACAGATCGCAGAAACCGTGCGGACTAGGCGGATAGCCTTGGCAGGTTACCTAGTCGGACAGCCGCCTTGGCTGTGGTTCTCTGGTGGTCTGGACCAGCAAGCGCTCTGGTGGAGTAACCGGGCGGATAGGATGTTTATCCGCATGTTTATTGGCAGGTTCTCTGATTTGCTAAGGGGCAGCCGGTTTAGCGAACTAGGGCGGTTTACGCTCAGGTCGTTGGTGTCTTCTCGGGGCGGGATGGGTCAGAGTTCGCTGGTTGTTGTGTGGACTTTATGGAGCTCGCAGGTGTTTGGCATGGTTCAAAGCATGTTGTCTGGATGTTGGATCATGGAGTGAGCTTTTTTGCGCAGACAGGTTGCCTGGAGGTAGCGCAGTCTGATGGGGCAGTCCGCTTGGATAGTTGCGGACTGGGATGTTCAGAAGGGAGTGATCTCGATTTCAGGTGGCGTGGTTAAGTTTGGTAACCGCAGGTTTTGTAGACTTGATCTGGGGGACATGTCTAGCTTGTTACTTAGCTCGCCGATCTCGCCTTGCTCGCCTTGTGCAGATTGCTTGGTTACTCGCCGAGCTCGCCTTGTGCGGACTGCTTGGTTACTCGCCAAGCTTTCTTTGGTAGTCTGATCGTCTATCCGGCATGTTGAAACTGAGAATTCGGTCTCTAGTGGAGTTCACCCTTTGGGAAGGGGTGATCGCACACCTACCTCTCTCCTGCAAGCCAAATAACAAAAAGAAAAGGGAACTGACCCAAGGGCTCGGCGTGGAGGTCTCACCACACACCCGGAAGATCTTAGAGCGCTTCCACTCCTTAGCCAAAGACCGAGCTAAGGTTACCTCAGAAAGAGCATGAAGATTAGAATGTCAGTAAGCATGCCTTCTGAGGTGCCCTTTGGGTCTATTTATAGTTTTTTTGGGAACGGTCTGCCAACAGCCAACCTCCGCTGTTTTGAACAGCTATGTGCAGCCCAACTGGGTCTGCCAACAACGTAACTCTGCTATTCTAACAAGCTATGTGCACCCCTTGTAAGGGCACCCAGGTAATTTTGCCTCTGGGCCCCACTGGGCAGGTTCCAAGGATCTCGAGGTCGGCTCGCCACAACTCGCCATCCCGTTGAGGCGCATGCGACCTGACTCCCGCAGCTCTCCTTCCCTCCTTAGGCGAGTGCGAGCCAGGCCGTCGTAGTCCGTCAGCCCTTGTTCTGAGGCGGGCTGGTGGCTAGGTCGCCTATGGGAAAGCGGGCTGGGTGGGCTAGCTCACACAGCTCGCGCGCCTAGCTTTGGCGAGAGCGAACTGTCCGTTCTGAGTTCGCTCGCATGCTGTTCTGGCGCGGGCAGGTTGTCTTGGTCCGCTCACCTGGCTTTGTGGACCCACTCGGCGAACACGGGGTTGTACACATTTCCCGCTCTTTTTGAGCTTGGCCAAGCTCGAAAAGAATCATCCAACTCACGTGTTCGGTGAGTGCTTTGCTGAACTGGGGAGAATCTTTTGGTGGGTCTTACCATCACGCTATAAATATGACATCGGACCTTTGGAAAAATCTTGCCTTCTTCTTGTCATCTTTGTGAGTCGTAGCTGAATGATGCCTGTGTTCGAGGAGATGCGAGCTCGCCTAGCTGCCGCGAGGGAGGGGACTAGGGATCAGGCTCTTGATGCCGCCTCATGGTTGGTGCGCGGATCGCCCGGCCCCCTCTTCAGGTCAATGAAAGGGAAAATCGTCAGGAGTTCTCCTGCAAACGACCTCCCGGGGTCCAGCTCGGCGGTCGGTGCCGAAATCGCCCATAAGGTATGCGACTTGAAAAGCCTGATTCACCACTTTGCCTCTGATTCCTTTTTCCGCAGGTGACGCCCCGCGAAGGCGGAGGCGACGGAGGGGAGCGGAGCCATTCCCTCCCGCTGATAACCGAGCGGGTCGCCAGCCCTTCGGGTCGGAGGCACGCCCCTCCAGAGATTTCTCAGTCGCTGATTCCCCCTGGGCTGGGGAAATCCTTCGCAGTTCTTGAAGGGGGCTCTTTCAGGGCCGGCCGGGCTCCTCCCGGCCATCTGCTGGTGCGGGCGACGTGTCGACCCCCGGTGAGCTTGTACTTGTGCATGTTTGTTTCCGCTCGCTCCTTCTGACCTTCCCACTCTGCGAACACAGGGTTGTACACGACAGGAGTGGTCTGGCGCGACCTGGCGATCAGAGTTTGTATCTGCACTGTGCGGATATGGGTGTTAGTCGGTAGGGTCTGATGGGCGGTTATCCTATCGGTATAGGTGGTGACGACACTCCTTCCCACATCTATAAATAGGACCTCCGGCTTATCATTATGAACGAGTGAACAGTAAGAACGAGCTCGCACTTGATTATTGCGGTTACGGTTTTCTAATCGCAGCGACTAAGGAAGTTGGTTACTTTGCAGACTGTGTGGCTAACACCAGGCGACTAGGCAACTAGCGGGAACGTTTGTGTGGGACAGTTCGCGGATACAGTCAGTGGTTTAGCTGCAGGTCGCAGTTCTTGCGGTTGGTCACTTCCTCGGAGTTGCGGATAAGTGGAGCAGTTCGTCCGGCCTATCAGCGGGTTTTGTTCGGTCTCAGCATTTGCAATAACAGCAATCCGCGTCGTTAGCTGTGGGTAGGTGGCTTCTGTTGTTTCGGCGGACAGGGCTGGCGAGTAGGCAGATTGTGCGGTTACTTGAAACAGTCCGCGTGGTTTCTTCTTTGCTGCAATTTTAGATTGTTCTCAGTTTATATTGTAATCATGTATTGCAATGTATACCTCGGTCTGTAATAGATGTTGATTCTGATTGAAAACTCTTGTGCTTTCATTGTTGCTGTTTTTATTTAGTTTCGATTATGATTGAGTGTTCATGCGACCTCATTAGCTCCCGCTTCAAAAAAATTTTACATCCTCATGTTTCTTCAACACCACCACACAATTCCAGCTAGCTTAGCTTGGCTTCGGTTGTGGTTCACAATATATATTAATTAATGATGGAGCAGCTCATGCCCGAACACCGTTATTAATTCTCCTCCTCCTAATTTTTCTCCAAAGCCCAGGTGACTCTCTCTCTCTCTCTCTCTCTCTCTCTCTCTCTCTCTCTCTTTCTTACACTCTCACTCACTTTCAAATAATGCAAAGAAGAAATTCTTTCAATAATAATTCAGGTTATTGATTTTAATGAACGGAATGATTTTTGTAGGAGCGCTTCCCACTTTTAGTAATTTAAAGAAGAAATTCTATGAATAATGAATAATTCAGGTTATTAATTGTAACTGCTTGAGATTATTTGCAAAAGATAGATAAAATCCCATGAGAGTCCTAATTTCTGAGATTCATAATAAAATGATAATAAAATGATGATTATAATAAAAAAATATATAATTATGAATACAATATTAATTGTCCTTCAATTAAAAATAAATATTATAATATTTTGTATCTTAATATTATAAATTATTTAATTAATTGTTTACTTTTCACGTTTTCGTTATAAAAAACAACAAATTATTTAAACTCATCTTATAACAAATAAAATTAATTTCTTTGCAGCAGTGTATAGGAATTAAACAAGAACTGTTGCAAGAATGCAATGTATGCAACTTCGGGGAATTTGTAAACAGTTAGCTTGATATATAATGACCGAATTGTTGTTTAATTATATATATATATAATCATGTGAGAAGTAAATCGTGCCTCTGGTTTATATGTACTCATGTACTAGGGTACTCATGTAATAGGTAACTTATACCTGAACCCGATATATCACCCATATGTGATAGTCAAAATCACCGTCTCCGTTGTTATACATATCCATCTATTACTATATATATGTGTAAGAGGCAGAACAAAGTATAATAAGAAAAAAACTAATAGTTATCCTCAGATTCCAGTTTTCACTCGTGTTTCAATTCACAATTGGTATATCAGAGCAGCGAAGCTCTTGTTCTTGAGAATCATCATTGGATATGGCTTCATCTCTTACTCCTACTGCGTTTTCATACTCGTATTCAGCAATACCTATTTTTAATGGTGACAAATATGATCAATGGAGTTTACAAATGAAGTTTATCTTCCTTTCTCAAGGATTATGGGAGTTGGTTATTCATGGACCTCAATTACCTGCATATACTGAGTTAAGCAAACCGTCAGAAGCAGTTTTACAGAAACTATTAGAGGAAATCAAATTAAAAGATGCTAGAGCTGTTTCGATTATTCACCAAGGTGTCTCTGAAGCAGTATTCCCACGAATCATGGGTGCTGAAACTGCCAAACAGGCTTGGGACACACTTAAAGAGGAATATAAAGACAGTGCAAAGGTAATTGAAATGAAATTGCAAAGATTATGGACTGACTTTGAATTACTTAGAATGCAGTCAGAGGACACAATTGATAGCTTTATCTCCAGACTTGTACAACTAGTTAATCAAATTCGTAGCTTTGGTGATACTATTGAGGATAGTAAAATAGTACCCAAGATTTTAAGGGGATTAACACCTCATTTTAATCCAGCTGTTATGGCCATTGAGGAACCGAAAAATCTCAAGACCTTAACCTTAACAGAGCTGACTGGGTCACTGAAATCACATGAAGAGAGACTTAACAAAAACTCTACTCATCTGGAACAAGCTCTTAAGATGCAAGAAACACTGAAACAACAACCTTTCAGAAAATTCAAGCAGGGTGGACAACAAATAGAAAGGAATCTACGACCTAAAGAAAGTGGCATGAATGGCAAAGAAAAGAAGAAGTTTACCCCAAAACAAACACAGTTTCCTCATCAAAAATATCAAAAATACTGTATTATCTGTGATAAACAAACGCATGACTCCAAGGACTGTTACTCTCGGTGTAAAAGGTGTAGCGTACCAAATCATGCAACAAAAGACTGTTGGCACAATACAACTGAACGACACAGTACACAGAAAAAGGAAAAGCAGTACATGAAGAAAAGGAAGAGATTTTTTTTCATGTATGCAAGGATCAACAGCTGAACCTTCTATTTGGTATATTGACAGCGGTTGTTCAAGCCATATGTGTAACATCCCGACTTTTATTGGGCCACCTGAGCTCTAGTGGGCTCAATAAAAGTGGCATGAACCCTACCCATGACCCGGTGAGAGATAACCCTAGGCGGGAAATCGAGCTAGAGAACTCTGAATTGGGTTCTGTCTGTTCCTGTGGCCTCGTATAGTCAATATGAGCGCATCAGAAACTCGTTCAGTTGGATCCTGAGGTCATATAGTGGATGTGATCATTCCTCGTAAAACGTAACGAAGGCGATATTTTGGATATCGAGCTAGAGAACTCCGAATCCAGTTCTGTCAGTTCTTGTAGCCTCGTGTAGTCAATATGAGCGCATAGGAGCTCGTCGCGTCACAATCCAAGGTCTAACGACAATTTTTACACACTGCGACCATTTTAGCGCGCCGCGACGCACAATTTCGGACTTTCGCCAAACGGACTCCGATTCAACCCCAGTCAGTAGCGTTAGACTCGTGTGGTCAATACGAAGTCAACGGAAGTCGTCTCGGTCAATTTCGACCACAATTGGTCAACCCGTGGTCAAATCAAGCCTAGTCGTGCACCGAAAAGCATGCGCACACCGATTATGACACGACACCCGAACTTTGACCCGACCCCGACGACTTGGACCCACTTTGACTTTGACCAGCAAGGGGGACCCACCCTAGGGTTGACTTGGTCAAACCCTCCTAAAAATCCACTTTTTGGATTTTTCTCCAAATGAGGGGCCCACCTCCTCTCCAAAGAAGGATGGCCCATGCCCCCCCCCCCCCACTCTCCTTGGGCCCCCCAACCAGAATAAATCCTAGGATAGGTGGAGGCCCACCCCACCCCTCTTCTCCTCATTTTTCCCTCTCTTCCCAAAAGGCCCAAGCTCATAAGGGCTTCACCATCCTTTTTCCCACATGGGGAAAAGAGTGAGGCCTCCAGCTGTCCAAGGACAGCTGGAGGGTGAGGATTTAATCCCTCCATAAGGAGGGATTAGTCCCACACCACCCAAAGGGAGGGAACTCTCCCTCCCCCTCCCTATAAAAGGACCCCACCCCCTCTCTTTCCCTCACACCTCTCAGAGCAGCTCCCTCCCCCTGCTCCCCCTGCTCCCCCTTCTCCCCCCTCTGCCGGAGTTCAGGTGGCCGGAAAAAGCCAACCCGAGAAGCTCCTCCCCCTCCACCACCTTGAGCCATGTCCGACCAAGCCGGCCCCTCCCGAGCCCATCAAACTCAGGTGGAACCCTCTCTTCCTCCCCCCCCAGTTCTAACGTCGTGCATGGCGCTGCGCTGCCGGCGGCTAGAGCGCCGCCGCCGTCCCCCTCCCCTCCCGTTCATTTTAAAAAAAATGCTCTGGCGATGGCCGGCGGCAGGCCGCCGGACCACCACCGGAGGGAGCGCCCACCACCGACGGGTTGGCCGGTGGTGGTGCCACGGCCGGCCGGCGGCCTGCCGGCTGCTGGAGAACCCGAAAGGGTTGCGGATTCGTACAGCAGCGGGGGAGAAGAAGCTGTACAGTAACTCCATTTTATATATATATATATAATATATTATATATATATTATAATATTATAATAATGGGTTGATTTTATTTGAGACTAAAATAGGCTCCTAGGGAAAAAGTGTTGAACATGAAAAATGTTCCCCTTGATGAGGGATTCCTCCACAAAACGTTTGAGAATTTTTGGAGTTGATTTGTTATTTTTAAGAGCCCAAATAAAATTATTTGGCCAAATTAAAAGCCCAAAACTCTTCGAAAAATTATGAACATTTTTCTAGACTCATTTTAGACCCTTGAAAGGGTTGTATTAAAATTTGGAGTTATGAACATAAGTTTTGATATTTTTCCCAAATTATGAAATCTTAGGGTCGCGCTCGGAATTTATTACGCTCATTTTCCTCGAAGGTGAAAATTGGAGCGCGCGACCACCTTTCTAATTTGAATAAGAAATTCAAATTATATTATCGACGAGAGTGGCTGAGGCAAGTTATCAAGCTCCGGGTGTTTCGAGATTTCGAGAAACCGTCGAGCGCCTCGACTCTCGGGTGATTTGGGCACGCTCGGAAGATGAGAGTACGAGTGGTGAGTTATGAATTATTCTTGATGAATAATGAGGGTGTAACTCCTGATAATCCCCGATTCGATTAAGTCGTGGTTAATAAGGCGCAACAAACTCATAATCGGATCTTAATAAAGGGTGTAACCCAAGGAAACCTTATTAAAAATTGAGATGGAAATTGAATCTCTCCTGAGAACGGAGATGGAACTGAATGTGCCTCCTGGATGGAGATGAGACTGAATCTCTCCTGAGAATAGAGATGGAACTGAAGCCTCCTGAATGGAGTGATTGGACTACTAACCATTTTCTTTATGATTATTCCAGTCTTACGCTGGTCTAGTTCCCTTTATTCTTTTCAGTTCAGTACTTTCAATTCAGTACTACTCCAGTTTCGTACTGGTCAAGCTTATTTCAGTAATTAATTTCAGTACTACTCTAGTTTCGTACTGGTCAAGCTTATTTCAGTACTCTCATTTCAGTACTACTCCAGTCTCGTACTGGTCAAGCTTATTTCAGTACATTCATTTCAGTACTACTCCAGTCTCGTACTGGTCAAGCTTATTTCAGTACTTTCATTTCAGTACTACTCCAGTCTCGTACTGGTCAAGCTTATTTCAGTACTTTCATTTCAGTACTACTCCAGTCTCGTACTGGTCAAGCTTATTTCAGTACTTTCATTTCAGTACTACTTCAGTCTCGTACTGGTCAAACTTATTTCAGTACTTTCTTCTCAGTACTACTCCAGTCTCGTACTGGTCACATTTCATTCCAGCACTTTAAATAAGCAGCATAATCACCGCACTTGACCTTATTGCAATTTACTTTTATATTCTCGGGTCCTGCTTTGACGAGCAGTCGTTGTTAAGGTTGAGCCTTAGTTGGGGATAACTGGAGTCGAAGTAGTCCTCCATGTATAGCCCCAAATAAAGCGCTCTCACGCTCCTTGTCGAAAGTAGGGCAGAGTGCTGACGCCCGAAGTGTAAGCCTAGTAGGGCAGGCTGACGTAGACCCGATGTTATATTGTTTGCATTGTTTGATTGATTGTAAATTGCTTTCGGTGAAATGGTGGCGGGTCAGTCTCTTCCGCAGACCGTTCGTACCAGTGCGGGAAGGTTGACGACTTAAGACGACAAGGAGATGAGTACTACGGGTGACTGACCTTTATATTCCCCGTCGGGTTTTCCTCCGCTGGTCGGCCAAAATGATTCGCCGGATGTTGCTTACATTCAAGAGTACACAAGGTTGTACGTTAGGGCCTGGGGTTGTGCTGTACGATCACCCCCAAAAGTGGCAGGACTGGTCACTGTCACCGACGGCCACATCGGTGAGGCCCGCGGGGCTCGCTACCCTGCTGGAACAGAAGTGGTCCAAACTATGTCGACATAGGTTTGTGTGCACGGCTATGAATGCCTGCGTGGTGTGCGCGGCTGTGAATGCCTGCGGTGTGTGCACGACTCTGAATGCCTGCGGTGTCTGCGCTGATATGAATGTCTGCGGTGGTGTTGTGTGGCTATGAATGCTTGCGGTATGTGCGCGGCTGTGAATGCCTGCGATAGAATTCGGGATATGAAAACTTGTTGTGCTGATGAGCTAGTAGAGCCTGGTTATAACCGTCTTATACTATTGCTGCTTTTACCGGTTATACTGCACTCTTTTATAATTGCTCCTAGCTGTCCATATATGAAATGTTGTGCTAACCCTCTCTTGCCTCGGCTATTTACTTTTATTGGGTGGGTGCGGGCTCGTCCCCAAGATGTGGATCCGAGGAGGAGATTTGTTTCCACTTAGCTCTGTGACTAACGTTATTTGATTTACCATTCACAGGAGGTGGAGCACCATAGTGACCCGCTGCCGCAGGAGATTATGCCAGCAGCTAGGTCTACTCAAGCAGATGCACCCCCGCCGTCCCCAGAGTTTAGAGACGTGAGTTCCGTCGAGCAGCGTAGAGAGAGAGTATATGAGGATTATATGTAGCACATGTATAGCACACGGGCTTGTATAAGTACTTCGGCTTCGGCCCTAGAACCGCTGTGATTTTAATATGTGATATATAAATCTGCAATGGTTTCCTGTTAATGCTTCCGCTATATTCTGATGGGTTGTGAATGTTATGATTCGAGCCAAACAAGGCGGTCATCTAGTGCTTGGATAGGGGATCGTTTCCCCTATGAGCACTGGTGGACATCTTGCGCCAAGTAGTATCCCTCCAACTCGACCGGGCAAAAGGTGGGGGGGGGGGGGGGTACTACAATATGTCAAAGGACAAAGCACACTTCTTAACCATAGATGAGAAGTTTAAGTCAATTGTACATCTAGGAGATGGAAACATAATTCCCATTGAAGGTAAGGGTATTGTTTCCCTCTCCTCGGAAGGAAAAACAAGACTGATTCCTGATGTTCACTTTGTCCCAAGACTAGCTCAGAATCTGTTAAGTGTAGGGCAATTGCTACATAAAGGATATGAATTACTCTTCCGGTCCGACATATGTCAAATAAAAGAAAGTCAAAGTGGAAAGCTTATTGCATCAGCAAAGATGACAGCAAATAAGGTATTTACCTTGGATATGTCGCAGCAAACACTACAAGCTTTAGCTAGTCAGACAGACAAACAAGAAACAGTTAATTCAAACTTATGGCATGCAAGGCTAGGTCATTTACATTGGAATGTCATGCAAGCTATGTCTCAAAATGAGCTTGTAAAAGGTTTTCCTAAAATATCTTCAAACAAGGTCTTCTGTAAAGTATGTGCTCAAGCTAAAATGCATACTTTACCTTATCAAAGGATATCAAATATAAAATCAAAACAGCCTTTGGAGCTACTTCATGGGGATTATGGGGACCCACCTCAACACCTTCTGTTGGAGGTAAATTCTATTTTCTGCTTCTTGTTGACGATTAGACACGCTACATATGGATTTATTTCTTGAAGAACAAATATGAAACATTTGAAATCTTTAAGAAGTTTAAAGTTGAAGTAGAAAAGGAACATAATTTACCTATCAAATGTTTGAGAACTGATAGAGGAGGGGAGTTCACCTCACATCAGTTTGACATGTTTTGTCAAACACATGGAATTAAACGACAATTGACAGCCCCCAGATCCCCCCACAGAATGGGGTTGTTGAAAGAAGAAATCGAACAATAGCTGAAATGGCCAGATCACTTCTATTAAATAAAGAGTTGCCAAACTTTCTGTGGGCTGAAGCGTGCAATACATCTGTTTACATACTAAACAGATCACCTACAAAGATAGTAAAAAACAGCACACCTTATGAGCAATTGTATAAAAGGAAACCGTCAATTGCTTATTTTAGGACATTTGGGTGTCCTGCCTATGCACTAATTCCGTCCATACAAAGAGACAAGTTAGACAAGAAAGGTGAATGCTACTTGTTTGTAGGATACAGTGATCTATCAAAGGCATATAAATTATTTCATCCATGCACTCAAAAACATCATTAGTCGAAATGTACAATTTGATGAAGAAGGTCTATGGAAGTGGCAGTCAGAAAGTACCAAGCCTGTAATGGTTGAGCCAAACTTAAGCCCCATCCAACTTACAGACTGGTATTTGGATGATTCTTTCCAAATATTCAACCCACAACAACTCCTGAAGGAGCTCTATCAGATCAAGAATCAGAACCTGAATCATCATCACCACAAAAGATGCGCAGTCTACAAGAAATATATGCATCAACTGAAGTTGCATTCATCACTACTACTCCTAACACTTTTGAAGAAGCTGAAAGAAAAGAGATATGGAAACTTGCTATGGATGAAGAAATTGAAACGATTGAAAGAAATCAAACTTGGCGGCTAGTATTACCTCCTCCCAATCTAAAACCAATTGGATTAAAATGGATCTATAAGTCCAAATTACATGCTGATGGAACACTTGCTAAACACAAAGCTCGTTTAGTAGCAAAAGGATATTCTCAGAAACCTGGCAGAGACTATCAGGAAACATATGCCCCCTGTAGTTAGAATGGATACAATCCGACTACTCCTAGCTAAAGCTGCTCAAAATAATTACCACATCATCCATTTAGATGTAAAAGCTGCATTTCTAAATGGAGATATTAAAGAAGATATCTATGTCATGCAACCACAAGGGTATCAAAAGACTGGCAAAGATGCAGAGAAGGTATATAAACTCAAAAAGGCACTTTATGGCCTTAAGCAAGCCCCCCGTGCATGGAACCATAATATTGATGATTATATGATAAATCAGCACTTTTATAGATGCCTCTCTGATCCCTCATTATATGCAAAACATGAAAAGGATCAATCACTTTTTATCGGTCTATATGTAGATGATCTTCTAATCACAAGCAGCAATCTTCAAATGATACAAGAGTTCAAAAATACTATGCTAAAGAAGTATGAAATGACTGATTTGGGACCAGTCAAATATTTCCTTGGTCTGGAAATTCATCAAACACCTTCTGTCCTTGCTATCTCACAAAAGAAATATATAAATGACCTCTTATGTAAATTTCAGATGGATGAATGCAACCCAGCAATAACTCCTATGGATACAGGAGTAAAATTAACAAAATATGCAGAAGAGGAGAAGGTTGATGAAACAGAATATCGCTCTCTAATTGGGTCATTAAGCTATATTATCCATACTCGACCAGATATTGAAAATGCAGTAAACATAGTCTCTCATTTTGCCTCAAAACCTCTTATGTCTCATATGCTTGCAGCAAAACGCATTTTACGCTATCTCAAAGGTAGTACTTATCTGGGACTTGTTTATGCCAAAGATCTGGAACCAACAATCAGTGGATATTCTGATTCTGATTGGGCTTCTAGCTTGGATGATCGACGAAGCACTAGTCGGCACATCTTCTATTTTGGCTCCATGGCCATAATATGGGCATCGCGCAAACAACCAAATGTGGCATTATCAACCACAGAGGCGGAATACATGGCCTTAACCAACGCCTCTTGTGAAGCCTTATGGTTAAAACAACTTCTCGCAGAAATGGAAGGAAAACAAAGAAACGAAACTATCACCATCTTCTGCGATAACACTTCAACAATACATCTAGCTACAAATCCAGTTACGCAACGCAAAAGTAAACATATTGAAATGTGTTTCCATTTCATCCGTGATCAGGTGGAGAAGAGCAACATTGCAGTGAAATATTGTTCCTCAGACAAGCAGATCGCCGACGCTTTGACGAAGCCGCTCCCAAGAACTCGCTTCATCGATCTGCGCTCGCAGCTGGGATTAGGGATTCTACCCGACTCGGTTTAAAGAGGGGAAATGTGAGAAGTAAACTGTGCCTCTGGTTTATATGTACTCATGTACTAGGGTACTCATGTAATAGGTAACTGTACCTGAACCCGATATATCACCCATATGTGATAGTCAAAATCACCGCCTCCGCTGTTATACATATCCATCTATTACTATATATATGTGTAAGAGGCAGAACAAGTATAATAAGAAAAAACTAATAGTTATCCTCGGATTCCAGTTTTCACTCTTGTGTTTCAATTCACAAATCAGACTCTTTATTCATTATTATGCATAATTAATTAGCTAGCTAGAATTCAATATTGCACAAAAATTAACTAATTATGTGTTGTTGTTGTTGATCTACCTACCTACCTTCAATTATTTGTTGAAGTGATGTCGAAATTCGGGGTAATTCCTGCGGGCTGTCACGGAATAATACTCCTTCCCATGGACATGGACATGGAGGTTTTCATTAGTTTGTTTAATTATTAGGCTAGCTACTCATGAAGAAGCATTAATTAATTAATTTTGGTGCTTGCATGCATTGCATGCAACTTGATTATGGAAAGCTAGCTGTGCATGTATTATGGAAACTCTTTTCCTTAAATGATATTAATAATAATTAATGTTGTTACTTGTTCTTTAATTAGCTTTTTTTGGAATGTCTTTTCCTGGCAAGCTCATTAATGTTACTGATTGCATCTGGTTGTCTTTATGCATGCTTATTTTAAGAAAAGTGTTTTCACTTCTTATACACAAATCTTTGCGCCCTCCTGGCGGGGTATGTCCCAAGTGTTGAATTTTAGGAAGAAAATAACAAAACTGAAATTTTTTAAAAAAAAAGGGAGAGGAAGAAGCTTCAACGCGCGCACCCTGGATCACATTTCTTCAAAATGTTTGTTCAAGCTTACAACTCCCACCTTTAGATCTTATTAATATAATAGATATTGACCACCTAAAGCTGATCTAATTAATATAATAGGGATAGCCCTGCCACGGGCTCGCCGCCACCGGTCGACTCCCTCTTCGACGTAGCTCGCCTGGCCCCAACTCCTCTATCGGTCGATCCTTCGCCGTCCGATCATTCTCACATGATCTCCACCGTCCAGTATACGGAAAACCATCCGCGTAACCACCAATTATGGGTGGATGAAAATAGCCGAAATTATGTCTGTCTGCGCATAGTAAAATAGTATAAAAATATGTGCATTAAACAATATTAAAACGGCATGTGAATAGTAAATATTGTGTTTATGGTCTGCGGATAACCGCGTAACGACCATAACCACCCTCGGGATCTATAAATAGGACTCTTGTCCCTTCATCAGTCTCACATTTTTCCTCCGCTATCTCTCCTCCTACGCGCTTGAGAATTCCACCTAGAATCTCCTTCGCCTTCGAAGACGTCGTTGAAGACCTTCAAGCACTTCGAACACCACTGGAAGATCTCGATCAATCCACTGCCAAGCCTCCTTCAGGAAGCCTTCTGCTCGTAACGTTCTCAACACTCGGCGCCCTCCAGTCAACCGCAAGCATTCTCCACTCGAGCCTTGGAGCGTAATCAAAAGACCACCATGTTAACCCAAATCCTGTGACTGAGGACATCAGACAACATCTGGAGGCAAGTCATCCTGGTGGTCACTTTGGGTACCCGCGAACACTATCTCGACGACTACTCCAGGTGCCCACAAACACTCTCCGAGAGGTTTCACCGGGAACATGCAGGAACTTCCCGCTCTGTGGTTTGGATGCCGCAATGGTCTACATGAGGACGAGCGATCTCTCAAAAGATTGTTCAGGATCTAGCCAAGAGATAGTGATGGGTACTACTCTGTGACCCCCCACGAACTCGTCTTCGATATCAGCTTAGGTGGCACCACGCGGTAACGCGCGGTCTCTTCTCTCAACCCTCACCGCCCGACTCTTCGTGTATCTCGGGCAGATGCGCATTTAATGTCATGTTTAATGAGGCATTAAATGCATGTCACTTCGCGAACCGTCCAAACTGCCTACCCACCGGTATAAATAGGGACCAGGAGTGCTCGAACGGGGATAACAGACTTAGCCCAGAATTGAACTCACCCTATTGTAGGTGTGGCCACTAAGTCCTTTTAATTTTCTTTTCCACTTTTTACTCTTGTAGTCATGTATACCCACGAATATCTGCACCCCACTTGTAAATTCTTTTTGAGATAATCCAAAAGCCCACCACAAGAGAGGCATTCGCCGCGGCGGGTCACTTTGTTGTTCGCCGCTGTCAGCGGCACCCTCTTTTTTTGTTATTCTTTTATGCTCTCCAAGCCTGCAAGGGGCAGAGTAACTGTTGGTTGGTTGTAATCTGCGATCTCTCCGCATTACTCCCCAGTTGGTGGTGGAGTGTGGAAGAACTGTGTCAAATCTTACACCAACAGTTTGAACACGATGTAACCCCCACCCCCAACACTAGACCGGGTCGGGTCGGAGGAGGGTCTTACTGCCTAAGACGGGCACCCCACGCTCATCAAGTTGCAACAACCCACTTTTTTGGTGCAGAATGATCATCTTGTCAGGCAAGGAACACATCACACCAGAACACAGTACATAAGCAATTACAGAAAACCAATCATATATATATATATATATATATATATATATATATATATATATATATAGGGAGATATAATATGCGGGCAAGCTTGAAAGCGGGCGTACGGGCAGGGAATTTTGTGGGTCTAGATGGTCTCAAATCGAAGATTGATCAACATAAAATTAAGTTATAGATCTCGGCGAGACGAACAATTTTCATGTTGATCACTTTCTGATTTGGAGTCGTCTTGGCCCTCGATTTGGACCCCGAAATCTGGGGCGGCGAGAGTGCTCAGTAGCGATCTCGCCGTCCCAGATTTTGGGCCTCAAATCGAAGGTCAAAACGACTTCAAATCAAAAACTGATAAACATGAAAGTTGTTCGTCTCGTCGAGATCTACAACTTTCATGTTGATCACTTTTAGATTTGAAGCCATTTTGACCCTGTACCCGTGTGTACGGAGCCCGCCTGGAAGCGGGCGGAGCCCGCCTGGAAGCGGGCGGAGCCCGCCTGGAAGCGGGCGGAGCCCGCCTGGAAGCGGGCGGAGCCCGCCTGGAAGCGGGCGGAGCCCGCCTGGAAGCGGGCGGAGCCCGCCTGGAAGCGGGCGGAGCCCGCCTGGAAGCGGGCGGAGCCCGCCTGGAAGCGGGCGGAGCCCGCCTGGAAGCGGGCGGAGCCCGCCTGGAAGCGGGCGGAGCCCGCCTGGAAGCGGGCGGAGCCCGCCTGGAAGCGGGCGGAGCCCGCCTGGAAGCGGGCGGAGCCCGCCTGGAAGCGGGCGGAGCCCGCCTGGAAGCGGGCGGAGCCCGCCTGGAAGCGGGCGGAGCCCGCCTGGAAGCGGGCGGAGCCCGCCTGGAAGCGGGCGGAGCCCGCCTGGAAGCGGGCGGAGCCCGCCTGGAAGCGGGCGGAGCCCGCCTGGAAGCGGGCGGAGCCCGCCTGGAAGCGGGCGGAGCCCGCCTGGAAGCGGGCGGAGCCCGCCTGGAAGCGGGCGGAGCCCGCCTGGAAGCGGGCGGAGCCCGCCTGGAAGCGGGCGGAGCCCGCCTGGAAGCGGGCGGAGCCCGCCTGGAAGCGGGCGGAGCCCGCCTGGAAGCGGGCGGAGCCCGCCTGGAAGCGGGCGGAGCCCGCCTGGAAGCGGGCGGAGCCCGCCTGGAAGCGGGCGGAGCCCGCCTGGAAGCGGGCGGAGCCCGCCTGGAAGCGGGCGGAGCCCGCCTGGAAGCGGGCGGAGCCCGCCTGGAAGCGGGCGGAGCCCGCCTGGAAGCGGGCGGAGCCCGCCTGGAAGCGGGCGGAGCCCGCCTGGAAGCGGGCGGAGCCCGCCTGGAAGCGGGCGGAGCCCGCCTGGAAGCGGGCGGAGCCCGCCTGGAAGCGGGCGGAGCCCGCCTGGAAGCGGGCGGAGCCCGCCTGGAAGCGGGCGGAGCCCGCCTGGAAGCGGGCGGAGCCCGCCTGGAAGCGGGCGGAGCCCGCCTGGAAGCGGGCGGAGCCCGCCTGGAAGCGGGCGGAGCCCGCCTGGAAGCGGGCGGAGCCCGCCTGGAAGCGGGCGGAGCCCGCCTGGAAGCGGAGGGCGGAGCCCGCCTGGAAGCGGGCGGAGCCCGCCTGGAAGCGGGCGGAGCCCGCCTGGAAGCGGGCGGAGCCCGCCTGGAAGCGGGCGGAGCCCGCCTGGAAGCGGGCGGAGCCCGCCTGGAAGCGGGCGGAGCCCGCCTGGAAGCGGGCGGAGCCCGCCTGGAAGCGGGCGGAGCCCGCCTGGAAGCGGGCGGAGCCCGCCTGGAAGCGGGCGGAGCCGCCTGGAAGCGGGCGGAGCCGCCTGGAAGCGGGCGGAGCCCGCCTGGAAGCGGGCGGAGCCGCCTGGAAGCGGGCGGAGCCCATTCGAAGATGCTAGTATATATATAAGCAAAATGTTGTATCCAACAATTCATACAAGCGGCCTGTGGGCTTAAAACATCTACTCCTACCAACTCTCCTCATATAGTTTTAATCTCTAAAAACTCGCGTCTCGGAAAACCAGAGATGAGACGGGTGCATCTTCTTAAGCGGTCTCTAAAGCATGTACGTTGTCGTGCGGTAACTGGATTTTGCGCTGCTCCATCTCCTGTGAATGGTTGTTCAACAGTTGGTTAGTCACAGACTAAGTGGATACAAACCTCCTCCCCAGATCCCTAGCTTGGGGACAAGAGTGAGTATTAAAATCCAAAAGAAAACATAGTTGAAGCAATGAAATAGTTAGCATCAGCATATTTATATATGGGTGCACAAGTAGTAAGTTATAGGCTAGGAGCATATATACAATGTTATTAACTAAAATGCAGCATATATAAGTAGTCATTAAAGCAAGCTCCACTAGCACATATGCAAACAAGCATGGGTTCACAACCTGCGACATCTCCCTATATCGACATAGTTTGGACCGCTTCTCTTCTAGTAGTATAGCGAACCCCACGGGCCTCACTAATGTGGTCGTCGGTGATAATGGTATGTCCTACAACTTTTGGGTGTGGTACCGCACTACGCACACCCCAACATACAACATGGTGTACTCTTAGATGTGAGTGACATCTGGCGATTATTTCATTTAGGCCGACCAGTGGAGAAATCCAGTGGGGTATAATACGACCGAGCATCCGTAGTACGCATCTCCCTGTCTCCGAGAGTCATCAATCTTCCCGCACCGGTACAAACGGTCTACGGGCCTGACCAACTTCCTCTTTTTTATTGCAAGCAATTTACAATATAAGCAGTAAATAAAACAAAACGCTGGCATCCTCAAGTTTGTGGTGGTTTGCCCTACCCAACATTAAATAATTTGGGCAAGCGACTGTATTTTAACATCGTGCCGCTCAACTTTAGACAAGGAACGCAACGAACGTTTGAATCCATTATTTAGGTCTAGACTTGAAAGAATTTCTCGACTCTAAGTTATCTCTAACAAATGCTCACCAAAATAATCACTCGCTCGTCAAAGCAGGATTCGAGCTAAGAATCAAGAATAGTAAATTACAATAATAATTAATTGTGGTAACAAATGTTGCTGAATTAAATTGCAAAATTGAAATGTTGAAAGGAAGTATGCATTAAACTGCGGAAATGAAAATGCTCAACTGAAATGATCAATAATAAAATTCATAACTGAAATAGACTGTAATAAAGTGTTGAACTGAAATAAATGCAGTACTGAAGAAAGGTGCGGTAATAAATAGTAGAATAGGAAAGTTCAGTTTTTTAGTTCCATCTCCATTCAGGAGGCAATATAGTTTCATCTTTGTTCATAGGAGGCAAGTTCACTCGCATCTCATCTTCATTCTTAGGAGGCTTCTTCGTTTATATGAGACAAGTTTTTCACTCCATTCTTAGGATGCTTCTCCGTTCATTAGAGACAAGTTATCCACTCCGTTCATAGGAGGCTTCTTAGAATATTAGATATTATCAATTTATTTGGGTTCGATGATTAACTTTGTTGCACCACTTAGGTTGGCTTGATCAGACTTATTCTAAGAGATAAAAGCTTATTATAAATTCTTGCTTCTTGTTATAATGACTTGGTTACTGTGAGCTTAATATATTCACAAGAGATTTAGGCTCCGTTTGAGGGGACTTATTTTCACCGGTCAAGCGGTCACGACCGCATGAACCGGACCTTAATTAAGTCCTGGTTCATGTGGTCGCGACCGCTTGACCGGTGAAAATAAGTCCTCCCAAACGGAGCCTTAGTGCGATGCTATCAACTTTGATCGCTCGTATTGGGGTGACTTCAGCTATTTATTAAACGGGCCCGATTATCCTTGAATATAAATCTCGTGAATTAAAAACACATTTATAGAAGGTAATGCTCTCTGTGGGGAACATTTTTTATATTTAAAGTTTTCACCTAAAATCCTAGATTGCCCTGAGAAAATGGGGAAGTTTCTGTTTAATAATGGTGTGCAGATAACCGACCAGGTTTAGGATTTAGTGGCTAAGATTGGGATTCGGATCCTCTGGAGTTCAGGAGGAACTCCACCAATCCAACACGCGAGAACCCTTAACTCCACGAATCCAACGGTCAAAAAAATTCGGCACTAAAAGACAAAAAAACGAAAGACAAAAATAACTTTAAATAAAAAAAAAACACCGGGATTCTATCTTGCGTTGGATTGAAATCCAACGCGCGAGAACCCTCAAGCTCTACCCTGAAGTTGTCTGTACAAACTCCAGGGGATCCGAATTTCTAAGATTGAGCCGCATTTGTCTTTTCCATCCCGTGACCCCACGACGAATCTGAAGTCGATACAATATGGGGCGATGAGCCATCCGCACGGGAAACGATGATAGCGGTGTCGTCTGATCCTGATCACGGGATCAAACGACATATGCGCCACTCGCAAGCGTGAAGCTTACGTGGGCCCTCCACTGACGTCCCATCGCCGGACGGCCATGCCACTATCCCCGGTTGTTTTGTCGGGGGGCCGGCGCTCCCTCCGGTGGCCTAGCACCACCGGCCGCCGCCAAATTTTTGTAACAGGGAGCTGGGCGGGTGGTGCGTCCAGCTTTGTTCTCGCCAGTGTCGCGCCACCTCACACTGGTGATTTGGGTGCAGCGCAACCGCCCTCGACTGGCTCGTCGGGGGATGAAGTTCCACCGACGGTGGTCCGGCAGCATGGCACCGTCGACCGCCGCCAGGAAATAGAAATATTTACAGAGAGCTCAAGCTTACGGGTGTCATTGTTGTTGGAAACGTGTATGGGCTCCTGCTGCCTCGAGAAACCTCTAAGTACACGGCGAGACCAACTTGGCGAGTCCGCCAAGTCGCGCGACTTCACCCCGGCGAGACCGCTACAAACCGCGCGGGCTCCTTCCCACTATAGGCGAGTACCGCCTCTCGCGAGTGAGCTCCCGCCACCACTCGCGAACACAACCCAGCGAGATCGCCTTCACCACCTCGCGCCTAAACCACCAGGCGAGTCTGCACCCCACTCGCGGCTTGACCGCCCAAATCGCGTGGCGAGATCGGTCTATCCGCGACCTGCTCCTGCGCGAGCTCCACCTGCGAGAGCTACCCCAGCAAGAGCTCCCCCTGCCGAGATCACCAAAACGTGAGTCACACAAGGCCGCGAGTTCTCTCTCGCTGCGCGCTCACCAGACCGCGCGGCTTCTACTTCTAGCCGCCCGGTCAGAAACAACTCGCCCGGCTAGTCTTCTAACCGCTCGGCAAGACACTTGCGCTGCAGCGCTTCTCTTCTCTCTCTAAAGCAAGAAACGAATTTGTGGAGCTTCTCTCTCTATTTTCATCAATCTTCAAATATGTACAAGGGGGCCTTTATATAGGCAAAAGAAAACTAGACAACTCTCTCTCCTCATAAATGTATACCATCTCTCATAATAAATGCAAAACATAAAGTAATACTAAAACAACCTTTTGACTTGTTGACCGGTCAACAAGTCAATCACCAACAATTGTAGCTGCGTTTTCTAGCGGCACCACCGCCTTTCACCCCCGGGGGAGGTTTCGACATGTCTCCTCCAGCGTGAAAGCACCCTCCCAGTGCCACTACAGGCACTAGGAGGTAGTGGCATTAAGAGACTCATAGTGCACGGTCACCACCCGAGCCTATAGCATGGCTCAGGTGGCGGTGGCGGTGGCGGCGCTCCGGCGGCCGGGAGGCCCATACTGCACATTCGGGGGATAGAGAAGGGGGAGGGGGAAGCATCCACCTGTCACTAGGGCCTATGGGAGCTCTCGGGTAGGTTGTCCATGAGAGGGTGGCGGAGGCGGCAGGGCTCGGGTTGGTGGTTTCCGACAGGGGTGGCTCCGACGAGGGTTTGGCTGGGGTGGAGGGATGGTTTGAATTTGTTAGGAGGGGTAGGTCTCTATATATAGTTGTTGGGGGTGACTACCTTTGTTACATATGCCGTAGGATAAGCTTCTTCATAGAGGAGAGGCTTGCTTCCTCTTCGAGCTGTGCTGGACAGGTGGCCTCCATCTAGGATGGAGCCACACTCCAGGTGGTATACATCAAGGAAGGGAGGAAGCCTTGGGCTTGGTCTTGGTGCTTCCAAGAGAAGAAAATGGGGGGAGGGGCGGTTGGGCTTCTTGGCTTTTGCTAAAGGCCCATAGGGTCTTGCTGGTTTAGGCTGATTTAAGGCTTCGGAGGGGGATCCCAAGTGAGGCCCAATGAGGGTTTGAGTGGGTGTGTGTGAAAATCTCCCTTTTTAAATCCAAAAATTGTGATTTTGAGGAAGTTTGACTTACAGCGGGTCCCCCATGTAGGTCAAGATCAAAGTAGGTCCAAGTCGTCAGGTGACGGGTCAATATTAGGATATTAAAGTAATATTGGTGTGTGCATGCTTTTCGGTGCACAATAAAACATGATTTGACCACTCGATGTCGGAATTGACTGCAACAAACTTTGTTGGTCTTGTTTTGATTATGCGAGTCAAATGAAATTGTTCGTGGTCAATTCCGAGTTTATTTACATAATATTCTAAAATTGTGTGTCGTGACGCGCTACGAAACTCAAAACGGTCATATTCTTTATATGACTTTGGATTTAAACAAAATGAGTCTCGTTGCACTCGTGTTGACTGTACGAGTGTATAGGAACTGATAGAACTTAATTCGGAGTTCGTATACTCAGTATGTAAATCTATGTAGTCGTGACGCACTACGCAAAACGGTCATATTCTTAATATGACCTTGGATAGAAATGAAACTAGTCATATCGCACTTGTATTGACTATACAAGTCTATAAGAACTAACAGAGCTCAAATCGCGGTTCGTATGCTCACAAAATCTACATAGCGGTGACACACTATGCAAAACTGTCATATTCTTCATATGACCTCGGATCAGAACGAAATGAATCTTGTGGCACTCGTATTGACTATACGAGTCTATAGAAACTGATAGAACTCAATTCGGAGTTCGTATGCTCAATGCACAAAATCTACATAGTCATGACACACTACACAAAAAGGTTATATTCTCCATATGACCTCGGATTGAAACGAAACGAGACTTGTTGCACTTGTACTAACTATACGAGTCTATAGAACTGATAGAACTCAAATTGGAGTTCGTATGCTCAATATCCAAAAATCAGGTCACCTCAATAAGGTCTTAGGTAGGGATCGGGTTACTTTTATTGGACCCACTAGGTTTCTAGTGACCAAATAAAAATCAGTATGCTACAATTTGTTAAAACTAATAGGATTTTTGTTCTCGAAAATTGCTTAAAGTAGTGGGGGTGTGAGAATGTGACATACCTGGGGAAAGAGTTCTAGGTACTTTTCTCAGTCGAGGTTTTTTTGCTCCCACGTATACTCGTCATGTCCGCAGTTTGACCATGGAATCTTGACCATCGTGATGGTTTTGTTCTGCAGGTCCTTGACTTTGGAGTATACTATCCTTACTAGCTCTAGCTGAATAGATATGTTAGACTGTATCAGTGTTGGAGGTGTGGGAAGATGTTGATCCGGTTGTCGAAGGACACATCTCAGTGAAGAGACGTGAAAGACGCGGTGAAAATTTCCTAATTCTGTGGGCAAAGCTAATCGGTATACGACAGGGCCAATCCGTTCTATGATCTAGTATGGGCCCAAATAGCGAAGATCATGTTTTTTCTACTTCTTTATCCAGGAGATTATGTGCATGGGTTTTATCTTCAGGAGCACTATATTGCCCACACTAAATTATATCAGTCGATGTCGTGCATCATAATACCTTGCCTAACGGCTTTGCGCTTCCAGCATCTGATCTCGAATCAACCTTATTGTTGCAGCGGTGTCATCTATATACGTAACTCCCAAAGATTATGGGTGTCATCTTGAGCCAAATATAGAGATGTCTGATAGCGTCTTCTGTATGGGGCTTCGTATGGAGTTATCCTGATGCTAGTCTAGAAGCTGTTGTTGTACAAGAATTCTATGAGCAGTAGTAGTTGCTCTCAAGGCTCATTGTGCTCAATTGTGCATAGTCGGAATAGATCCTCCTTGGTCTGATTTGTCCTCTCGATCTGTCTGTCGATCTGGGGGTGTGATGCGATGTTGAAGGCTAATTTAGTGCCCAGATAAGTCTGCACCCTCCTCCATTCCTTTGAAGTAAAGTGTATGTCGTGGTGAGACACGATGGACTTGGGTACTCCATGAAATCGAACTACCTGTTTTATAAAAAGTCTAGCCAGAACATCGACACCATCGCTCTGTCGGGTTGGGCCAATATAGAGTTCTACATAAATCAGTATAAATTTTTACCACACCTGGGTGAATAGAGTACCTTGACTGGCTTGCTTCGTGAAGTATCTCCTCTTGGATTCCCCAGATAGAGGGGATGAATACACAGTGCTTGTACTGCAAAATGTCATCATGTAAGTTATAATCATCTTGTGTGTCATCTTACAGAGTTTCGATTATTGGGGCTGCTTTCGGATCGATCTTTTGGGCCCCGCATATCCGGACCTGGATATTACACTGGATCTCCATTTGATATAGATGGGCTAAGGATCGAATTAACTCATTAGGGATCATCTCCATCCGTCTCCCGGCTACTGAGGGTTGACGACTCAAGGCATCTACAACTTTGTTGGCCTTATCATGGTGGTATTGGAGGGCAAAGTCGTAGTTGCACAAAAATTCTAATCATCGGCGTTGTCGAAGGTTTGGCTCCTTCTAAGTGAAAATATATTTGAGGTTCTTGTGGTTAGAGAAAATCTCGCATCTTGCCCCATACAGCTAATGCCTCCAGATCTTCAAAGCGAAGACTATCGCGCCCAATTCCAAGTCATAGTTGTATAGTTAAGCTCATGTGGCTTCAGTTGTCGAGACGCGTAAGCTACTACTTTATTGTGCTACATTAATATAGCCCCCAATTATTTTAGGGATGCGTCGGTGTAGATTTAGAACCCTTCGGTTCCTGACAGGATTGTAAGAATTGGAGGAGATGTCAGGCGGTTCTTTAGCTCAACGAATGTTGGCTCGCACTCGAGCATCCAATGGAATACATAATCCTTTCTAGTAAGAGCGGTGAGGGGTAGAGCAATCTTCAAAAAACCTTCCATGAACTTCAGGTAGTGCCCAACAAGTCCAAGAATGCTTCTGATATCTGTTGCTGACTTGAGTGGCGATCAATTCCGCACTACCTGTACTTTGGCCTGGTCCACTACTACCGCATTCATGGTTATGGTGTGCCCTAAGATTCAAGCCAAAACTTGAATTTACTGAATTTGACAAAAAAGGAGTGCTCTCATAGCTTGAGTAACACCATTTAAAGATACCTGATATTGTCTGTCTTTCTCCTCGAGTAGATGAGAATATCGTCTATGAAGACAACTACAAAGTGGTCCATATATAGCTCAAATACCTTGTTCATTAGTGCATTGAAGGTGGATGACGTGTTGGTCAGCCCAAAAGGCATTACCAAGAACTCGCAGAGGTCGTATCAGGAGCTAATGGCCATTTTAGGAATGTCTTCTTCCTGTACCCGGAGTTGATAATATCCAGATATCAGGTCCATTTTAGAAAAGACGGACGCACATTACAGCTGATCAAACAGTTCATCAATCATTGGTATAGGATAAGTATTTTGAATGGTAAGCTTATTTAGTTCCCTATAATTGATGCATAAACGCAGCGACCTGTCCTTCTTCTTGATGAATAGCACAGGAGCTCCCCAGGGTAAGGAACTTGGGCGGACAAACCCTGCATCAATTAACTCTTGAAGTTGTATCTTAAGCTCTGCCAGTTCCTTCAGATCCGTTCGGTAAGGTGCTCGTAACACTGGTCAAGCTCCGGATACAAGCTCGATCTGGAAGTCTACCTCCCAGTATGGGGGGCAATCCTAGGAGGGACTCGGGAAAAACTTCGGAAAGTTTTGAATCACAAGAACCTTGGCGAACACTTGGGTTTTATTCGCCATCTCAAAGTAAATAAGATACATCTCATTTTTACCAGACTGATTTAACGGTTTGTGCGGATGTCAAAATTATGTGAGTGGCGGACGAAATACCTTTTAGGGTGATAGAATGCCCATTTGGGTTCTAGAGTTTGATCACCCTGGTTAAGCAATTAATTTGAGCCTTATGCTCGGCCAGTCAGTCCATCCCTAAGATGATGTCGAACTTGGTTATTGCTAGAATAGTCGCGTAGATTTTGAACCCTGTGTCTCCTAGCAGAGCTTGGAATGAGCATTTATCCGTGGATGTCATATCTGATCCATCCAAGAGTCGTATCCGTATTGAAATCCCGGATGATTGGACGACGTGCAGAAAGGCTTTCACTGACCTTGTCTGAGAGGTACAGAAGGGCTTTCGCTGATCTCGCCTTCGGGGTGATCCGTCTGATGTGAAAGGTAAAATAAATACTTTATTGTCGGAAAGGAAGACACAAATGCTAGTGAATTTCTTCTTGCAGCTTATTCTGGAGAAAACGAGGAAAGCAACAGATAGCATGAAGGGTGTTGGCTCAAGCTCTGCCTAATCCTTCATGGCCCGGGTCCTGGCCGAGGTGCCCCTGTTGAAGGAAGCAGAGTCGTGCCGCCTCATGATCGCCCCGTACGACACCTATTCCTCTTGGGTGACGAACTTCATAGTCAGGTATGGAATAGAGGGGATTGCCTCGACGAACATTTGGAGAGTCCGACCGAAGATTACGTTGTACGTCGAGCTGGAGTTGACTACCACGAACTAAACATGTCGGGTGGCTTGCCTTGGGAACTCTCCTAGGGTGACAGGTAGAGTGATCATCCCTCGTACGAGTACTGGTGTGTTGTCAAAATTGTATAGCGGTCTGGTTGCTGGCTCGAGGCGCTCTTGGGGGATCTTCATGTCGAGCTGCATGGACATGAATAAGAAATTCACCAAACTTTCGTTGTTGATCAGTATCTGTCTGACCCTAATGCATGTTTTGTCAATTTATGCGCTGATGACGAGGGGATCTTGGTGCAGTATGCACATGCCTTTTATGTATTCGTCCCCAAAGCTGATGGCGGTACCCGTTAGTGGCTTCGGGTCTTCTGGGTCCTTCTCATGTTGGGGGATGGAGAGGACTTGGCAGAGTGAGCTGGTGATGGTCTCGACCTCCCCGACCATTTACCTTCTCCCTTGTGCATCCTAGCGTGTTGGGGGATGATCACGCCCAGACTTGTGTAGCAGGGGCCGATTGGGCACTTGATTCTACAAGTACCTCCCCAGATGTCTCTGTCAGATGAGGCACTCTATCTCCTCCTTTAAACGGGTGCAATTATAATGCCCCTGAATTTTTGATGATTATTTTAATCTCCTTAATGGCGTAATATTGACGTAAGGGCGTTGCGTTATCGTGTAGTTAACGGTGCGTCATCATTAGTGCGTGTTTGCATTCGTTGGGTCGCGTCGACCAAATTTCGACTCATCATAATTATAATCTTAGACTTTAGAAAATTAAAATAATTAATTCTATATGTGTTTGTGGCATTTCGTTGCAGTCCGAGCTAAATTGGAGTTCGGTGAATTTTAAGAGGATTGTTGTTGTTGTAACTTCAAGTAATTTTATCCCGAGTTTGGTTCGCCGGATTTTGGTTTTGACTTCGCCGTTGGATTTGTAGCACCGACATTTAGTTTGGGGCGAATTTCATCGAAAACCGAGGTGGTCTAGTCGCTATCGTCAAATAAGATTTCTAGTTATATATATTTATAATATAATAATATGTATATATATAATCTTTGATGAAATCCGTACCTCCTTCCTCCCAAAGAAAAGACCGAACCAAAGCGGCGTGAGGGAGGGAGAGTTTCTTCTTTGTGAACCTTTTGATCGCCACCACGGGAGCTCCGGTGGGCGAAATCTTTGTCGGAGCATAGATCCGGAAAGCTCTCGCCGAGATCTATGCGTTGGTGGTAAATTTGCTTTGGTTTCGTGGACTTTTGGTGTTGGGGTATGTGGCCCTAATTTTTGATGTTTGCCCAAATCTCTCCAGATTTCGTTGTCGCGCCTTTTTTTCGGTCGATCTTTGTCGTAGAGTGTTCAGAAAGTTGAGATAAAAAGGTTTGAGGCAAGTGGTGGTTTGCTCTCTTGACACCTTTTCCCCTCATTTATTAGTTTTTCGAACATATTCTTGATTAGAATGTAAAAATCGTCGGTTTGTGGATTCATTCTCCTGGTTAGGATCCAATCTTTCTATAATGTAGGAGTATGACAATCTTGGTTAGATAAAAAACTTTGGATATGTCTAAGATGATATTTGGCGGGTTAGTCGAGAGTTTAAGCGAATTCGCCGAGTGTTCTAAGCAGAATTCGTCGAGTATTCTCATGTAGTTACAGAGAATTTGTCGAGTGAACTGTGAATTCGTCGAGTGTTCTTGTGAAGCCTAGCCGAATTTGTCGAGTGAACTCGTGAGGCCGAGTCGAATTTGTCGAGTGTTCCTGAGTAATTAGTTGAGTTGGTCAATTAGAATTTGTCGAGTGTACTCGTGAAGTCTGGTAGAATTCGTCGAGTGAACTCGTGAGACCGAGTAGAATTCGTCGAGTGAATAGTGGATTCGTCGAGTGTTCTCGTGAAGTCTAGCTGAATTCGTCGAGTGATCTCGTGAAGTCAAGTGAAATTCGTCAAGTGATCTCGTGAAGTTGTGTAATTCGTCGAGTGATCTCATGAAGTCAAGTGAAATTCGTCGAGTGATCTCGTGAAGTCGAGTGTTCTCGTGAAGTCAAGTATAATTCGTCGAGTGATCTTGTGAAGTCAAGCGAAATTCGTCGAGTCATTTATTAGCACTGAAGCTAGTCTAGTCATTTATTTTATTTATGATGTTATACTATGAACTATTTTGGGTTGTGAGTGTTAGTGGAATGTATCACTGTCATAGTGTCTATTTTGTGAATCATTACACATGGTGGGTTTTTATGGACTATTGGTTTGTGTTGGATAGATATCCATCGCCACAGTACCTTTTTGAGATGTTTGGTCTGATGGTTTGTGTTGGACAAGTGGTCACCGCCTCAGTACCGTTTTTTTATTATTGTTAATGATTCACATTTTTAGAGTTGATCAGTCTCTTTATATACACGCATACACTTACAGATGTTAATGAAGCATAGATCTTTATCGCACTTAGTGCAACTTTATATATTTAAATTCATGTGAATTCTTTCCTACTTACTGTATTATGATTTAGATGTTGTGATTTTGTAGCTAATCTGTTTTGAGTTGATAACCATCTTAGCCCTTTGATTATTTGATTTCGGTGTTTTACTGTCATTTGTACAATCTTGTCGAGGTGTTCTTTCTTTTGAATGTCTCATACTCGGAGCAGGAGTGGCCTGAGCAGTTAGGGTTGGTGATTTCAGGCTTGGAGTTAATAATTGTGGTTCTACCCTCGCCGTTGTGAGATGGTTGTTATTTTCTTTCTTGTTCAGACTTTTCTTTTGATCTTGTGGGTTTATGTCAGGTTGTTGGCGCCCGCAGTGATTTTGGTAGTGGATGTTAGATTATTTGTTGGCTCTTATGCTATTACTTGCTGGTTGGTTTATTTATTACTCTCTGAGAAGGTTTTATATTAGGATGCATGTTAGTTATTTTCAAGGATAAAAAAATATGTATTTCTATTTATACTCATAACATCTTTATCAACAACTTGCCACCCTAATTTAAGAAATGTTAAAGCTCTTTTCGTACTTATACTAAATCTAAAAATGTGTATATCATGAGGTTGTCTATTAGGTCTTCATACTCATGTAAGTTACCAAGTGAACTTAAATCAAGCATTTTCTGTTGCGTATATGTATATTTTTACCTGTGGACTAGCTGATCCACCGAACTGAGGAACATGGTTACCAAAACTTACGCTTAAACTATGCTTTTATCATAATAATATATGACTTTAATGAAAAGCAATAGAAGAAGGTTTTTGCCTGAGCGTCTGCAATTGTCTCCTGCACGGCGTGGCATCACGGCGTGTGTTTTCTCTTACTCTGATAATATATATTGAATATCGAGAAAATACGGGTTGTGACAGCAGTCCTCTGTACTGTGCCCATTCTCGCGGTGGAACTCGCATTGTTGTGCCTGGTCTCCTCGGTTTGGGGGCAATGGCTTAGGGTGTCGTAACATGTCAGAGCCCTGAATAGTCATGAGCACCTGTGTTTGGGCGGTATTTATAGGGGTGAATTCTCGGTGTTGGTGGGAGCCTTGATCCTGAAGAGGATTGCTGCAGCGGTTGTCGTTTTGGCGGTGTGTCGGGGGTGCAGTCTCTAGCTCCCTCTTTCTCTTAGAGATCCCTTCAAATTGTTGGTGGAGGACCTCGATGACCTCTTCAATCGTGATTTGTGCTTCGACCCGGTGAACGAGGTCTGCGTAGCTTGGTATTGTTTTTCGCATTAGAGCGGAGTATAATCAACTTGGGCGGAGCCCTCTAAGAAAGACGCTGCGAAGGAGCTCCGGATCGACTCCCGGGATTTGTCGTACCTCGGAGGTGAAGCTGTGGAAGAACTCCTTGAGTTACTCTCCCTCATTTTGGCGAATGTCAGAGAGGTAAGAGGGGTCTTTGATGATCTGCCGGTTGGCTATGAATGGGTCGATGAAGAGATGGGTGAGCTCCCCAAAGTTGCTGATCTCGCCCTCTCGTAGGAAGTGGAACCATGTGTGTGCTTGCCCCTTCAGAGTCGTAGGGAATACTTACACAGCAATTGATCGGGTGTATTGAAGAGGTGTATGATCGTATCGAAGTGATTTACGTGCTCCAGGAGATCCTCCATCACATCGAAGGCCTCAAAGTGTGGCAACTTGAATCCATAGGAAACTGGATATGTCAGGACTTAAGGGGCGAGCGGGGACCCATGGTGGAAGTAGTGTCGTGCGTTCACGGGGTGACATCGTTCTTGGGCGTACCCCACTTCGATCATATCCCTTATCTCCTGGCGAGTGAGTCTACGATCATCTTGTCGAGCGTCTATGTCCATTGGGCGAGGATCTGGTTGAGCTTCAGCCTATGGATCTGGCCTTCGGGCAGCGTGCATGGAGCTTGCTTCATCGGAGAGTTCTTCGACGGGGGGATCCTCATGGCGAGTCGCGACCCGAGGCGGGACGCACTCCTGCGCAGCCATCGGTCGTGCTCCGCGTGCGTCAGTGACATTAGGAGGATTGGACACTCTCAGATCCCGCAAGAGGGTGAGTACTTCGGCATGTCACTCCTTCATTAGTCAGACTCATTGCTCTACTGAGTCGGCAGGAGCAGCGGCGGTAGCTCCATCCAGCAGCGGAGCGTTGCTTGCAGGCGAGCTGGTGGGGTCTAATCCAACACACTCTTCTGGGGTGGTGCTATTAGTGGTGTGTGCACTCCTCCTTGTCATTGCTGCCAGTTGGGGATGTTTGTTGCTTCCAATAAGTTATAGAGTTTGGGAACACTTTCCCACAGACGCCGCCAAACTGTTGCAGGTCACCATTTTTCCCCGGTTCAAAGAATCGGACCATTTTAGCTCGGAACTGGACCATGCACGCAAACCGTCAATGAAAAAGCAGTAGCAAATGACAAAAGTCTTTTTTGACGTGGAAAACTCGGAAAGTGTGAAAAACTCATGGTCAGATCTGTGTCAGGCCAAAATCCACTATTTCATTGAAGTTTACAAGAGTTGAGACGATTCCATTAAAAGTCATCTCTCCATTAAAAATACAAAGTATGAAAACAGTGGAACAGAAACTAAGTTCTTGAAGCCTGGATGGGAGCGCTTCAGTTGGAAAAGTCGCTAAATCCTCGAAGATTTGATGGAAGCGCTCATGCTAAGTCGGAGCCTTGAGGAGAGCGCTCCTACAGAGAAGAATGTCGCACTTTAGAGTTCTTGAGTTGCCTTCGCACTAGAGCAAGAGCGGAGCTAATTTCGAGCAGAGAAATGATCTAAGTCTCACTCTCTTGCCAGAAAATCTCAGAGCCCTCTCTAGCCTCAGAAGTTGCTTGACTTCAAATGAGGGTTTGGGGCCCTTTTATAGCTTTCTAGAGGGATACATCGGTAATTGTGCAGGTGCAGAATTTGTAATGGCAAATGGTGTTGCTCTGTTTCGGTCACCTGGACACCAATTTTACCGAAAAGACAAACGTGTCCCCCCCCCCAGGACGGGTTGCCCGGCGGCGGGGGCGACTCCCGGGGCACGTGTACGCTCGCAAGCGTGCATGCACGCCCCGCGAGGGCGCGGTGCACGCCAGCCGAGGCACGCTACACGTGCGCATCCGCGTTGCGTACGCCCACGATGTGTGTGAGCCCGCCCACCTGGGCACGCTGCATGCTCGCGTCTGCCTTGGTGCGATGCGTGTGTCGTTCTTGGCTTGGGTCCCCTTTCGGGGTGATTTCGGGCTTTTGGGTGAGTGCGGATCGGCGTGCACGACTCGCTTGGATGGGCTAACTTCTCTTCGTGTTTCGAGTGAAGTGCTACCAGTTTGTGACGATGATCTCTAGGGGGAACCCCATTAAGTATAAATAAGTTATATTAGTAAATATGTATATTCGTAAGCAAAGATCATGTATTAGTTAAAATTGTCTAACTACTTAAAAAAACATACAATTCTAAGGAAAAATTACCGCGGACATTTAAGGCTCTATTTGGTTCAGCGTTTCGCTGCTCCGTTTGGGGCAAACGCCGCTGGAAGACGGGTAAACAAATGAACCTCCGGCGGCGTTTGTTCCGTTTCCACCCGCCCGCCTTGAGAAACGCCCCAAAAAGCTCCGTTTGTAGCAGCCACCTCCTCTCTCCGTATCGAACACTCCGTTTCCACCCTCCGGATCGACCCGCCACCGCCGAACCAAATGAAGCCTAAATGAAGCATGCAATCAAGATGCAGATGAGTTAAGCAAAGAACAAGACTTTCTATGCTTTAGAAGTTAGGTTGATAAGAATCCTATATTATTAATTGTGATTCTGCAATAACAACACTATCTCCAGTTTTATCTATCAATCGCAATTAATCGTGAAGCTGTCCCAAAGAATGGTTTCAGTAGCATTACTCCTGATTCTCACGTCCTCTCTTCCAGGCAAAAATAGGTGATTTTATATCTTCAACATATATACTATAATTAATATGAAGCTACATAGTTATCTGGAAGTGAATGGTTGTTCTAATTATTATATGATAGTAATAGCAGTTCATCCAAGTAATATGAAGAAGAAACTTTATAAATAGTAATTCAGATTTTCATTTGATTAAAAGATAGAGAAGATGACTGTGTTTTTTGTGTGACTACAATTTCTCACTGCATTATGCCAGACGGGCAAGCAGAAGTCTAACAAATTGCACAAACAAAAGAGTAGACATTTTCATAAAATTGGGGAAAGATGCGCCCGCAAACGCAAGAGCAAAACTTGGGGGGTATTGGCAGGGATGTTATGTTTGTTATTCTATTTTCTAAATCTTGCTGGAGGAATGCTTTTTTTAATGCCAATTGCCTTAGTATTTTTTTGATACGATTCATGGTGCCAGAATTGTTGCTTGGCCCTATTATATGCGCATTCGTGTATTCATTAATGTTGATGTTGTTTGTTTCTCAGAGTTTTAGACAGTCAAAGATATTGCCAGATGTGTGTTTATTCAGGCGACTGAGTTGGAGCTCAAGCTTTAGGTCTATTAGTTGTCATAGGGAATCATATTGAAGTCCAGGCCACTACCCAGGATTTTCATCAGCATTTGGACCGTTCCATATGGCCAGATAGGCCAACATGAACTTTGATGGTTAATGGAAGGCAATTACTTCTGCGAACCTATTGACAACACATCATTAAATCAACCTGCACAATAATATCTCAACTTATGCAACTCTATCTTCCCTTTAAAGGGAAAAAAATCATCCTGCAATAATAACAAGAGAAAGAAAACATCAGATGATGAGTTTTACATAAACTTATCATTGAGTCTGATGATGGTAAAACCCCATGGTGGGTGGTTGCAAGGGCCTGTAACTAGGTGGAGCTGGTTGAAGAATGCCAAATTGTTGCTGCTGTTGCTGATTCATGGGAATTTGAAGCTGGTGCATAGCCATTGGCGTAGGCGATTGCTGAAGCAAAGCCATCGGTGGTGGCTGCGGCGGCGGCATCGGTGGTCTGACCATTTTCATCATTTGCGGCGCGGACGGGGGTGGCGGAGGTAGAGTCGTATACGCATATGGAACACTGATCATCACTCCGCCGGAAGGCTGAATGTACTGCTGAGCTGGAGCTGAGTACAAACTATACTGAGGCTGCTGGGATGGGGACGAGGCAACCATAGGCTGCAACGGTATCATTGGCTTCTCCAGCTTCACATTAGTTGGAGGGGTAGAATTGCCGGCTGAGGTGGTGCCCAGGCCAGCATTCTTAGCCGCCTCTGCGGCAAATGTGGAAAGGACTGAAGTCATGATCTGTTGAGAATGTGTTGATGCTGCAAGCTTGTCCGCAACCTCGGCAGCAATGGCAGCTGCGGATTTCTTTAGAGGCTCGGAATCCGAGCCGTTGGAGTCCAGCTTTGCCGGAGCAGTTGGCTCGTTGTTTAGTCGCTTTCGCATGTTGACACCTTGTTCTATTTGAGCTTCGGCAACCTGTTATAAGGAATAAAAAAAACTTTGTTTGGGAAGAACGAAGGCGAAAAGAATGAACTGAATCACAGCAATGTCTCAGCCTACTATTAATTTGAGGATATTGATTTGAGGTTTTAGAGCCCCTTTTTTCACTTCGTTAAACTCAATTTCTTAGCAACCAATAGTAGCATGAACTAGCACAATGCTCTAAATGACCACAATACGTGCCTCCAAGTCTCCAACAAATATAATCTCATATAAGATGAATAGGGTTCGGGATGGTGAATCTCTCAGTATACTCAGTATTATGTGCATGCGGCTGGTGAGTCTCTCAGAATGAACTGAACCTGCCCGTTTGTTGTTACTTGTGAACACATAAGTTTATCTATAACTAATTGTAGAATAATTAGAAACTACATTAGATAAATTAACTACCGGTAAAATTTGTCAATATCTTGGCGTAAGTAGTTCATGTATAAGCGGTCTTAAAAGGGAAATTAAGGATAAACCTGTATCTGTGTGCGAATATTCTCCAGTTGAGATTCCTGTACAAATTCATCTTAGAAGCATGAACATTTAGATACCGAATCATAAACAAACAGAGCAAAAACAATGCAGGGTAATGACCAAACCTGTTCCTGTAGCGCTTCTTTTAATTGTAACACCAGAATCAATCTGTTTGCTTCCACTGATTTGAGCTTTGCAGTGCATTCTTTCAAAGCTTTCTCCTCTTCCTGCAATTCCTCAGCCAATGTTGTCCTGTGAGGATCCCCGACTAAAACTAGATAAAAATTTTCAGAAAATTAATGCTATAGAAACCAAACAAATTAAACTAAATTAAGTTTGTGTGTAGGAAAGTCAAATTGTAAATAACTATACCTCGAGCACATACCGCATCAACATCTTTCTCCATCTTCCTAATTCGTTTAGTCGCAGATTTGCATTTACTGAGATCTGCATCTTCATTTGGAAGCTCACTTAACACGGTGTGAAAGGCGGACACAATCTTTTCTGCTATTCCTCCGATTGACAGTTTCTGTTTCAATCAGCATAGAATCAAAAAATGATCATAGGTATTGTCATTGAATAGAGAGGACAGGAGCAGCAGTGATCTCACTATCTTTATGGAACGAGTATCCCTTTTAACAATCCTAACTGAACGAGAGCGCTTTTTATTCAATTCCAAGGGAGGAGGTGGCTCAGATCCCAGCATTAAATCCTTTAGTCCGCGCGCACGTGAACCAAAAACTCTCCTTTCCTCCCATATCGCCACCTAAAGTTGAACAAGAGTGGCATGTAGTGAAACATTAACAGACCTCCACAACAATATAATTTCATCTTTAATGTATTTTGGGGATAGTTTCTCATTTCTGTAATAACTGCAATTCAGTTAAACTAGCGCAGGACAGCTTTGTAAAGAAGCCTTCACTTAAGATGGCTGATATTGACACATGGGACTTACATTGAACCATCAATTGATATTAAGTTTTCTATTACTTACAATAATGCGGAAGATTTGGGAATAAAGCCAAGAATATACCAACAAGAAACGAAAGACACAATTTGCTTTCCGATGAATCATGCTTATTAGAGATCTGTTCTCCATTGGAGGCGCATGAAAATGTCTGCCATGATTATGCAGCCATGCGTCATTTGTAAAGTTCAAAAATTGATATAAAGAATTTATTCAGAAGATGGCAAGTACTACAATCACAAAACAACATACATTCAGAATATATATGAAAAGTGACTTTTAAGCCATGAAATAACAACTCACCAGTCTGGATACCACAGTCTTTCCATGATCATCACAATTTTCAGTAACATCTTTAAGTGCTGATGGAAGCACCTTCCAAAATTCACCCACAAATTCCATTCCATTGCGCCTGCTGTTCTGCAGAATATCATTGGCGAGATATAGAAACGGAGTCTTCCTTTCCTTACTAGAACTACTAAATTGCTTCTCCCATGTTTGAACAACTTGCTCTGCATTTTTCCGATGAAAAATACACCAATGGGACAGAGCTATTTAGAAGAATAAGTTAAGGCAATCTACTTCAATGCAAGTAAAAAGATTAAATACCACAAGCACAAAAATAATTGGATTGATTTTTTCACATGTTAGTTGAAGCTAAGTCTCACTGGCCCAAATAAATTTAGGAAAAATTAGAAAAAGTAGGTTTGTCCCTTTCCATCTTGTCCATCCTGGTGTTAAGAAAAACAAAATAATATTAAGATTTGTTAAACCAACAAATAGTGTGTGCATCTGTTTTTGATGTTTTGGTTGCAAGCCAAGTTCCTACTGAACTGAATGGAATGACATCGAAATTTGGAAGTCTCAACTTCTCTTATAATAGAGTTCCTACTTCAACTCTCTTACTTCGAGTAGGATTTAAATCTATTCCACAATAGTTACACACACACACACACACACACACAAATAAATAAATATGGATCCTTGAAGAGAAGACAACTGCATTTGAGCAAACAAAGGGGGTCAGCTAAGCAACAGAATCATCAAAGGAAAACATCAGCACAAAAGAGCAACAATTCGAACTACAAAAAACGGTCATCAAGAATAAAACGAGTAAAGAGGATACTTTCTATGCATTGCTGTGTACTATTGAGCTTGGAAAGTTTGTCCGCCAGTATCTGCTCGCTAAAAACGCTGTTCATCCCAGCCCAAATCGGAAACCCAATCCCTACTTACATACGCAAAGAGCTCGTAATCAACTGTCCCCTGGCAATCGTAACCCTAGGGGAAAAAAACATAAATGAGCACAGCAAGCCATTCAGAGCGCGGCAAGATCCAAAATTTTAACCCCGGGGAGACGAATACCACAAAATCAGCTCCCAAAGAAATCAAAGAATATGGAATTAAACAGGAAATTCGAAAAAAAAAAAGGAAGGGAGCGAGGGAGGAGAGAAAAATGAGATGTCAACCTTGTTACCCCCTTCGGCAGGACATGTCGACGCCGGGATATCGGAAGGCCGGCCACTGAAGAAGAAAGCGGGAAATGAAAGCTAGGGTTTTTGGCGGTGCTGTAATAAAAGGTTTTTAGCGATTCTTTAGCGCCCCCCGCCTTCCCCCTCCCCCTCTTTTGCAGTTTGCTCTTCCCAATTAACGTCTCTCTCGTGTTGGAATGCTCTCATGAGAATACAACAAACCTAAACATCGGCCTCCAAATAAAATACGGCAACTTATCTTGATCCGATGGTTGAAAACCCCGGATTACTTGAGCGAGGCAGGGAGATTATTAGAGTAATTATTATTATTACTATCTAAGGCGCTAAGCTATATTAAAAATGAAAATTTTCATGAGAGAGAATTTTTTTTTTGAAATGAAACAACTTAGAGTTGAAAATTATTATGGTGATTTATACTGAATTGCAAAGGCGGTTGCTCTTGAAATGGATATGTAGAACATATTGCATCTTTCTTTCTGTCAATGGTTGCTCTTCAATGATCCCCTCTCTTTTGGGTGCATTCGTTTCATAGATTTTCGGAGGCAGACATTGGTTTTGGCTGAAAACTTACGGCACAGAGATATTAGAATTGGGTCAAAACCAATTCATATATTCGTTTGCTGGAAGGTTTTAGAATTCAGAGATAAGCATTGACATGAATGTACCACCCAAACATTGCAAACAAAGTATTGGGCAGGTTAGGGCGATCCAACGCATGGGGCTAATGAAACTATGAAGTTGATGATACTATGAAGTAACATAGCTCTTGCAATTACCTTTTCATTGCAAACAGAGGGCTAATGTTACCACCCAGACATTGCAAATAGATTTATTATAATGAACAGATGGCTAATTATACTATGGAGCTGCATCACTCTCGCAATTCCAGCGAAACGAACAGGATCGTATTGTTTTCGGTTATTTTTTTCCTTTGTTTACCCTTTTATTTAGTCCATTATGTTCATATTTCTTTTGTTTTATGAACAAAGGATTTTAAAGCACATGAGATATGTTTGCTTAAATTGTGTGGTACATCTAAGTCATGGTTAATGCTTAAAGTTAAAAAAAATCTCAATATTTGTTATTTCTCTGAACAAAATTGTAAAATCTAAAAAGAAGATGATTGTTGATCTAGTAATTCTTATTTACAATCTCAAATGCATGTGAAATCAATGCATCGCCACCTCTAGAAGATGATTGTCTTCCTCCTTAAGAGAATCTTCTTTCGCCTTTATCAAAAAGTGTTGCATATGATAAGTTACCTGTGTTTTTCTCATTTTATTTGTGATTATAGTCTCTCCACATAATTCAACAAATATAATGATTTATGTGCATACTATCCAACTTTTGTTTAACATATCTACAAGTTAATCATTTCACAAATTAAGATCCATATCCCTCAAAGTAGTTGCTTCTCTAGTTGACGAAATCACAATAACACATTTAAGCGACCATAAATCTATCATACAAACAGTTTGGTGGAATATATTCTAGTTAAGTAAATTTAGCAATTCAAAATGACATCTTCAACTCCTTGAGCTATCTCCTATGGATATAAATACACTCAAAGGACGCTCAACCTAACCACATACGTTGTATTCCCATTAAGTTTGTTGTTTATAAGTTTTATGAAGTTTATCTAAAGATATGTTAAATAAATTTCATGTTTTTGATGATCTATGAAATAAGACATCCAACTCAGAATGATTGAGATGTTTCTTGGGGTTTGATTTGATGTTGTAATGGCTCGAGTGATGCTCCCTTACCTCCATGAGCCTGGAGCTGGAAAAGAATAAGAGAACACAACATCAATTATCCTACTTCAAATTTTACCATTACTTAAAGCGTGGACACATATGTCAGGATTGCATGGAGACCCGATGGACTGTAATTATGTGCTCTGCGGGTCTTAAGCTCATCCGAGATTCAAACAAACTAATATTGTTATGGCCATTTGTCGAGGGGATGTCATTATTGCCTTCCTGACTCTTATTTCTAGCATGCTCATGGTTGTTGCTTATTTCATCCATTATATATTATCCTTGACTATCTACATGCACATCACCTTGGGGGTGTTGGATCTGATTTATCTCAGACATGTCAATCAAGTATTACTTAGACAACAAAGAGTTGAAGCACCTGAATGAGGTTGACTAAGAGGGAGAGAGGAGATGACTTTATTATTCAATTGGTAACCCTTCATTTGTTAAAGTTGCTCGAAGCATCCCGGGTGGTGGTCAAAGTAGAACCCCCTCCATGTTGCCTATAGCTAGGGTTTTATAACAAACCCTATGGTTAGAATGGGTATCAGATATCCCGGTATCCGAATCAGATTCGTTAAGCCTTCCGAACCCGTTATATATTCAAATTTATATTAATAATCTCCTTTTATATTTGTAATATATATCCTTTTCATTTCAAAGTATAGGAAATTAGATAATATCAAATTTTAAACTTTACTCGTTGTCTAGAGAAGATAACATAAATAAAACATATAAGTGAGTTTTGCATAATAAAGCAAACATCTAAACATAAGAATACAATACATCAGTAAAAGTCTGAAAAATAAATATAATGGATCAACAAGTAATAATATTACTTAATGAGTAGATCATCAGCATTCATGTCAAAAACTTTTTTTCCCTCCATCTTCACAAGTGTCTGCAAGAAATTTCATGAGTTTAGACTCTATGAATTCATAAAATATATGCAGTGACATTTAAAGTAAGCTAGCTCTTACCTAAAAGAGCTTATGACTTATAGCAGTATTAAAGTAACACTATTAACATCTCTATCTAGTCTAACTAGGACCAGTCAAATAATGATTTTAATAAATCAAATATTGTTATCTTAATTATTATGATCACTATGTACCTTGTCATTAAATGTGGAATGATTTGGCACAATATCATTTATAACATTATCAAGAGTGAAATAACGTGCTATGATCATTAATGTTAGATTAACTTTTACAATGACTTTTTATTCACTATAGAATAATCTTTGAAGCAACTTGTAATGAGAAAGATGTTAAGTTATCAAAAGTAGAATGACTAGCATCTAACTATCTTGAGTTTTCATCAAGAGATTATTTGAGTTTGTTAAGTCAGTTATTAGATACTTGAATGTTTACGTCTATAGTTTCTTACCATCAAAACATAAAATTTCATATTTCTATAAATTTCAATCTCATCTCCCCCAATAGTTGGATTATGAGAACTCTATTTAAGTATTTTATCAATACGTCTACAACATTATCTTTTTACCTCACATCAATTAGGGTCATAATCTCTTGACTACTAAGGAAGGTCAACCATGTTTATTTTATCTGTAGTTGCCTTTTTTGTTATTGAATAAACTGTTCGTCACAAGTGTTTTTGTAGCATGATTATCATAGTAAACAACAACAGAACTCAGTTTTAGGCTTGTCATTCGAATGTTCATAACCAAATCTCTTATTCACTTTGTTTCTTCTCCTACTAAAGCTAGAGTATAGAGTTCAGATTTCATAAAAGAGAAAGCAATGCATGATTTCCTCCTGCACTTATAGGATACCGTTGATCCTCTTAATGTGAAAATAAATTCATTAGTGCACTTGTTGTCATTTATTTCGGAGCAACATGATGCGTTAAAATATCCTTCAAGAACTTGAGGATGACCATTGTAATATAAATCATACTTTTGAGTGTACTTTAAGTATTTCATCAGCCTATCGAGGATATTTCAATGGTCTTGGTCAGGAGTATTAATGAATCTTCTTAGTATGCCTACCTTAAAGGTTATGTCAGGTCTGGTGTAAACCATAGCATACATGAGACTACTAATCAGTTTAGAATAATCTAACTGTCTGACTACATCTCCTTCATTAGGCTTTAAATGGTTATTGTAATCATATGATGTCTCTAATGCTTTACTTTCACTATATCCCCAAGTATCCAACATGAATTTTGTGTAGTGGCTTTGACTTATGAAAATGTTATTTTTTTCCAAAGCTTACTTGCATGCCTAATATTGTGTCATCTACACTTAGGTCTTTAATGCTAAATTCTTTTATTAAACCTACTTTGCGTCATCCACTTTGGATTGATCAGATTCTAGAATTATAATATCATCTACATACAAATATATTATACCAACTTTATTTGATCTATTATGTATGTAAAAACAATTTTCAAAGAGACTCGACATGAATCTCATGACCATTGCACTATAGTCAATTTTCTCATGATATAGTTTGGGTGTTTGTTTTAGTCTGTATAGTAATTTAATTAGCTTACAGACTTTTGTCATGACCTTTTACAATGAAACCTTCAGGTTGTTTCATGTATATCTCTTCAGTCAGATCTTCATTAAGAAACGCAATCTTAATATTTATTTTATGAACAATAAAGATCTCAATAGATATAGTAGCAAGGAGGGTCTTAATAGTTGCTAGGTGACACACTGGTGAGTATACATCGAAATAATCCACTTCATTAACTTGTGTGAAACTTTTAGTCATCATGTGTGTTTTATACTTAGCTACGCTACCATCAAGATTTAATTTTTTTTTAGACCCCATTTATACCCTATAGTCTTAGCCCCATTTAGCTTATCAACTAGCATCCAGATATTGCTCTATAAAAGAGAGTTCATCACTTCATCAATTACTTCTTTCTAGAGAAGTGAATCTCTTAATCACATCACTTTTTTATAGGTGGATGGATCAACCTCAACGTGATAAGTGATAAAATCACTACCGAAGATTTTAGGAGTTCTCTCTCTTATATAAGTTCTCCTAAACTCTAGGCCAATACTGTCTATAGGAACTAAATAGAAGGTGCTCGATACTGATTCATGATCTTTTACAACAATAGCTACTTGCATACCTTGGACTGATAAGTTCTTATCTTTAAAAAATTTATCTTCAAACAACACATCATCCTTAGATTTTATAATTATATTATTAGAAATATCTAAGAATTTAACTACAAAATTATTTCAACGCAGCCTAGGTAGACACATGTTTTGGTCCTTAGTCCAATTTTAGACCTTTTAGGGTCAGGAACCCTAACATAAGTTATACAACCACTTGTATTAAGTCTAGTTATTTTTTGGGGTCTCTTAAAGCAAAGCTCGTAGGGTGTAACATTTAACTTAGCATGATGAACTTGTTTAGTATATGATTTACATTTAAAACTATTTTTCCCCAATAAGCAGTTGACATCCCAACAGTCAAGAGTATAAAATTCAATATTTTTGTTAAAGTTCTATTTTTCCTCTTAGCTATATATATCATTTGATTGTGGTGAGTAAGGAGTAGTGATTTCAGCTATGATTGTTTTGTTGACAAGGAAACACTTGAACTCACTGGACATATATTCTTCTCCTCTATCACTTCTAAATCTATTGATCTTCATATCTAGTTTGTTTTCTGCCCTGATTTTTTTAAAAAAATCAAATGCTTCATTTTTAGTTTTAAGGATGTAAATACGATAGAACCTAGAGTGATCATCTATAAAAGTGATCATATACTTTCTACCACCTATAGTGACAAAAATTTTAAAGTCACATATGTTGGAATGTATTAGTTTCAGTGGTGTTGTGCTCCTATTAACCGCACTGAAAGGTTTACTAGTGATCTTAGTCTGAGCTCAAACTTTATATTTTCCAATTTTACTTGTAGTGTCTAAAGTGATCTGGTGTGTTTTGGTAAATTAAAATATCTTCTTATAGTTTACATGCTTTAGTCTTTCATGTAGAGTTTTAGGGCTAACTAAGTTTGATTGAACTATATCGTTTGAGAGACTTGACTAGTACATTCTATTTTGGACACATGCACAACCAAAATAGTGTGAGTTAACTAACATTATTACTCTACTCTACAAAAATTAAAATACATGTCAGCATCATAAAGTAAACTAATGGACACTAAGTTTCCCGCTAATAAAGAAATAAAATTAATATTTTAAAAAATTAAATTACAAGGAGAGCATCAAGGTAACATTCTTAACCTTCAATGCTTCAGCTGCTTCACCATTTACAATAGTAAAAGATTCATGTATATTAGTGAGCCATATCGGCAGATTAGGGTTATTGTAGACATGACATGTTGCTCCCGAATCCAAGTACCACTTAGTGTTAGCCTTCATATTTCTAATCATAGTGTACAACCCTGTATTCGTTGAGTGGGCCCCCTCCGGCAGGTTCAGGGTATTTTAAAACATTTAGGCCCATAAATACCAGATTGGCAAGTGAGGTAGGCTGGCCTGAACTCACCTAGTGCCCAAAGGGGCATTTATGCGAATCAAGGGAAGCCAAACCATTTAGGAAAGTGTGATCTCGCGCATGCACTCGCTCCATACTCGCGCCTCAACGCACATGCAAGGGGACATCTCGTCGAGCCAGGTGAGTGGTTGCCCGAGCTAGCACTCGCCCTTCAGAGAGAGCCTAGGAGGCGAGTGCATGGCTCGCTCAGCACTCGCTCCTTTAGGCTAGCGGTGCCTTCATGGACCATTCGCTCAGTGAGACCCAGAGGCAGAATTACTTGGATGCCCCCAAAGGGTTGCAAATGGACTTCCAAGACAGCGGAGTTTGGTTGTTGGCAGACTCAATTAGGCTGCATATAGCTATTTAGAATAGCGAAGCTGCGCTATTTGCAGACCATACCGAAAAATCTATAAATGGGCTCAAGGGGGTAACTCAGAAGACATGCTTTCCTATTCTCTGGTCTTCTAGCACTTTCTGAGGTGCCCTTAACTCAACATTGGCTAAGAAGGGAAAGCGCTCTAAGATCTTCTGGGTGTGTGTGGTGGGACCTCCACATTATCGATTCTCGGTTTGAACATTTTGGTGTGATGAGCGTGGAGTGTGACTAGCACAGAAATCCAAGTGAGTTCAATTTCTAGAAGTGAAGGACAAAGATCTGACCAGGCCGACTCGCCACCTCCCCCTCCACTCGCCTCCCTCGGGATGTTCAAGAAATTCAGGCAGGAGATGCGGAACCTCATCATGTTCGCACTCAAAGCTCATGACTAGTGCTCAACACCTGCCGTCCTAGTGGTTGTCGCCCCCATCCCTGGGCGAGAACGCCCCCGTCAGGCGACCTGGGAAGGAAGTAGCGGAGGAGGGCAGCGAGCGAGATCTCCCGGGGAGAACCCTATTCCCTGGTTCGGCGAGTGCGGAAAGAACTGGCGAGATGGATATGTGAGATCGTCTGTCTCTCCTCAAAAGTGGCGGGAGACCTTTCGGTGAGCTGGTCGATTCCACTACGGTTCTAAAGGGGTTCCGCGAGCCTGAGATGTCTTATTATACAGGAATGGGGGATCCGGTCCAGCACATACAGTGGTTCGAGGGTGTGGTTTTGATCAGGCAGATGTCGAACGCCTTCAAGTGTCGGTTCTTCGTCATAACTGTCAAAAAGAAGGTGAGGGATTGGTTCCATCAGCTACCCGGCAGCTCCATTTACTGCTTTGAGGACTTGAGCTGAGGGTTCTTATTGAGGTTCTCCACTTCGAATAAGAGGAAGGAGTCAGTGTCCTTGTTTCTCATCAAACAGGGAGTAAATGAGATGCTAAGAGGTCAACATAGATCAGTTCTATATTGTAGCAATGAAAGAGGAATTGAACAAGTTCAAAAGGTGCAAGGTCTAGAAGCTGATTCCCTGACCACAAGGACATAATGTCATTAAAGTCAAGTGGATTTACAGGAATAAACTTGATGAAAATGACATTATAATCAAGAACAAGGCTAGGTTAGTTGCTAAGGGGTACAGACGAGAAGAATGTATTGATTTTGATCAAACCTTTGCCCATGTAGCAAGATTGGAAGTCATCAGACTCTTCTTTACATATGCTGCATTCAAATGATTTAAAGTCTACCAAATAGATATGAAGTCAGCCTTCTTGAATGATGACTTAAAGGAAGAAGTTTATGTTGAACAGCCTCAAGGTTTTGTTGATTCTAACTTACTTGAATTTATTTATAGACTTAGAAAATCTCTATATGGGCTGAAGCAAGCCCCTAAAGCATGGTGTGAGACATTATCTAGCTTCCTCATTAAGAATAAATTCTCTAGAGGGAAGATAGACAAGACACTATTCCTAAGGAAATATAAGGGCAAGATCATCCTAGTCTAGATATATGTAGATGACATAATCTTTGCATCTACTGATGACAACTTTTGCAGGAAGTTCGCCAAACTTATGCGAGAAAAGTTTGAGATAAGTAGTATGAGTTAGATCAAGTTCTTCTTCGGTCTACAAGTAAGACAGACTGATGATGGTTTGTTTATATCCTAGTCTAAGTTCACTAGGGAGCTGATCAAAAAGTTTCGTATGGAGTGTCTCCACCATGAAAACTCATATGAGGTAAAGTATGCTTATAGGCAAAGATGAGGCAGGGAGATCTGTTGATGAAACTTTGTATAAAGGGATAATTGGCTCCCTTCTATATTTTACTACAAGTAGGTCAGACATCATGTATGTTACATGTGTTTGTGCTAGATATCAGGCTAGCCCTAAAAAATCTCACTACTCTACAGCTAAGAGGATTTTGAGGTATCTTAAGGGTACACCAGATCTTGGCTTAAGATACCCTAGAAATAGAGATTTTGAACTAACATATTATTCAGATGAATATTTTGCAGTCTGCAAAGAGGACAAGAAGAGCACTTCAGAGACCTGTCAGTTCTTGGGAGGTAGAATAGTGTCTTGGAGTAGTAAAAAGCAGACTAGTATTGCAATCTCAATATCTGAGTCAGAATACATCTCAGCAGGTAGTTATTGTGTACAGTTGCTGTGGATCCAGCATCAGCTCAAGGATTATAACCTCCAGATAAGTAGAACTCCTTTGTATTATGATTCTACAAGTACAATACCAATTGTTAGGAATACTGTCTCTTATAACAGGACTAAACACATTGAGATTAGTTATCATTTTATTATGGAGCATGTGGAATGTGAAGATATCAGTCTTGAGTTTATCCCTACAGACAAGAAAGTGGCTGACATGTTCACTAAGCCACTGGATGAAGCAAAGTTCAACACCTTCAAGATTGAGCTGTGTATGTTGAACATGGTATAGCTTCAGTTTCTCCTTATATTGTTATTGTCGCAGGTTGTACTACTTCTTGCAGGTGGAAATGACTTTCAGTGGTATGAAGATTTTTTAAGTGGTATACCTTCATTGTTATCAAGTTATTCAAATGGTTCAAGTGTTATCCAGGTTGGAATAGACTAAAGTGTCTACCAGTAAGTATGACAGAAGATGCTCCTGTTGAGGGGGAGCAAGACCAGATGCTCCTGTTGAGGGGGAGCAAGTCAAAATGCTCATGTTGAGGGGGAGCAAGTCTAGCAGCTGCTACAATGGATCAAATATCATCACTACTGCTGTTGTGAAGTCACTACCGCTGCTGAAAGAACAATACTGCTGTACGAGAAGAGGAACAACGAGCACCTCCCTGACTATAGCTACTTCTGCAGAAGTAATAAAAAGGGTGAGGAGTGGCATTGGCTTATGTGGATCAATGATAACAGCTAGCTTAAGTGGATCAATGGACAACTCAAGTGTCAAGTGGCTGCAGTAATATGTTGTATTAGTGGTATCAACACAAGAGGTATGTTCTCCAGTCAACTAGTTTGATCACTAGTATAGTATAAGTAGGCTAGGATCAAGAGATAAATTATCCTATCACCTTCATCAATAGATATATGCCTATAGAAGAAGCCAAAAAGGGGAAGATGTGTGGCAATACTTGAAAAGGGGGAGATGTAGAAATAATATTTGACATGACTAGGTCATGTTGAGTCAGTGCATATTACTTGGAAAGATTCAAGTAGTATGAGGAATGCAATGACTACATGTTGAGTCAGTGCATATTATAAGGAAAGTGCTTCTAGTGGTGCGTCATTTAAGTATTAAGTGATATAAGGCAAGTGCATGTTACTTGAGCAATTGTTCAAGTAGTATGAGATTGCATTGACTTGACATGTTGAGTCAATACAATTAAATGAAGTACATTGAATTGATATGCTGGTAATTCAAGTAGCATAAGCTAGCAGATGTAGCAGATATAGCTTACAGCTGCATTTAATTAATATGCTTTTTATGTTAATGCTTCTTAGTATTGTTGTGTGTTCCGTCTTCTTCAAATAGGGGGAGATTGTTAGGAATATTGCCCTCAATGTTTCCTAGATTTGATTTGAAGAGACATCATCATTAATACTAAGAGTATAGTTGTATTTGATGTTGGTTAAGCTCATCATGTGTAGGATATTCCATGGAACAAGATTAGACAAGTTATTTAAGTGATTATAACAGGTGGTCACAATGTAGAGAAGTGGAGAGACAAAAATTTATCTAAGTCCACAGGCGTTGAGTGAATCCAGTTCACTCAATGCTAGATGTCAAAGAAGGATGCTGGGGAGGCTGAAAATCGCCTAAGTCCATAGGCGTTGAGTGAAGCCAGTTTGCTCAATGTCAGATGCAAAAAAGCACTGAGTAAGGTGTGGATAGTCAAAGCCCAGTAGTCTGCAAAATAATTATATGGTTAAGTGTACATGCATTGAGTGAAGACAGTTCACTCAACATCATATATTAAAAGGCGACGAGTATAGCTGAGTTGTTGAAACCGGAATTCGGTCTCCTGTGAAGTTCGACCCTTGGGGAAGGGGTGGTCTCGCACCTATTTCACTCCTGCAAGCAAAACAACGAAGAAAACAAGGAGAAACCGACCCAAGGGCTCGGCGGGGAGGTCCCACCACACACCCGGAAGATCTCAGAGAGCTTCCCCTCCTTAGCCAGAGGCCGAGCTAAGGTACCCTCAGAAAGCACTTGGAAGCTGGAGCAGGAAGACATAGGAAGCATACTTTCTGGGGTACCCCTTGGGTCCTATTTATAGTTTTTAGAATCTAAACTGCCAATAATCAAAAGAACTGACCTGAAATTACCAGAAAAACCTTGGATGGGATTGCCAACAGCCAAACTCCGCTGTTTTGAAGGGCTATAGGCAGACCAGCGGGGACAAAACAGTAAAAAGTACCTCATTCATCCAGGCGAGCTGGGGAGCTTGGTCACCTCGGCAGATCCTGCTCGCCTGCTATTGCCGAGCTCCGTTGTGAGGGCGCGAGCTGGGGCTAGCTCGGCAAATGACGAGCTCGGGGTCGGCGAATACTGATCTTCGGTCGACGAATGCTGATCTCTGATCGACGATCGCCGATCTCCGGTCGACGAATGTCGAGCTCGGGCTCGGCTGTTCTACTGTCGAGCTCTCCCACTACCTTAAGCCTGATCTGTCTGATTCCTGGCGACCTTGCTCGCCGGACACGGGGTTGTACATAATCCCCACTCTTTTTGAGCTTGGCAAAGCTCGGAAAGAAACATCCAACCCCAAGTGTGCGGCGAGCGCGGGTTGGTGAGTTGGAGGGAATCTTTGGGTGGGGTCCACCTGCGGCTATATATATGTGCACCTGCCCACCAGCCTGACTCTTGTCATTTCCTTTGCTCTAACCCTGCCAAGATGTCGCTTCCCAAGGAGATCCAAGAGCGCTTAGACCGGGCTTGCCATGCTTCCGTAGCTCGCGTCGCCGCCCTGATGGCGGTTCTTGCTAAAGTTCCCCAAATTGATTCTGCCGAGCCCGGCTCCAAGAGGTCGAAGTCGTTCCCCCAGGCGGATGAGCACCTTTACCACGACATGAGGGCCACCCTGGAGCGCGAGACCGGCTCTTCCAGCCGGACAATTCGTGAGAAGGATAGAGAGGTCGTCGTAGTCGGCGACGACTCAGATGGTCATCCTGACGACAGGGGGTGCCACCCCGTGAGAGCCCATACCGCGCGGTGAGACGACTCCCGCAGACTCGCGGCTCATGGCACCGGATAACCGTCCCTAGGACCCGCCTCTTCTCTTTGGGATCGTGTTAGTGAGTTCGCAGAGGCCGAACTCGCCGGTGCGCGCCTCCCCTCCTCGACAAACTGACGTGGTCGCGGGGGCGGGTCTGGGAACCATCCCCACCCCGAGATTTGAGCTCCTCTCAACGGGGGCTCGCGGTCCAGGTCGCGGGAAGGATCTCAGGTTCATCCCTCCCCGCATCTCCTTTGAGCCGCCGAGCTCGTCAGGTCAATCTTGCTTGACTTCTTTCCCCATGGGTTTTTTTCAACGTTTCTCTTCTTGCTGGTACTTGTCTTCACAGCTCTTCCCAGCCAATCCGCTACCGAGTAATCCTCGCTGTTGAAGTTGGTGATCGGGCGGTCTGGCGGTTTGTCTTGGCGGGTTGAAGACCGCGCGGTCTGGCGGTTTGTCTCAGTCGGCTTGGAGACCGGGCGGTCTGGCGGTCTACCCTGGCCGTCTCTCTTCCTCTCTGGTGGTAGCCGTGCGGTTAGCCCTGCTGTCTAACCGCGCGGCTTGTGCGGTTTGTTTTGTATAGTCCGCTTGTCCTGTAAATTATAGTCTCACATCTATTATTTGTATTCTCTCATCTCTCCTCCATTCTATATAAAGGAGGACATACCTTTGTAATAGATACCTTTTTTGGATAATAAAATTTCAATTATTCAAAAGTTTATTCGCTTGTTCTCTACTTTTCACTTCTTTTCGCTACTTTCTAACATGGTATCAGAGGACACGATCATTTCCTCCTGATTCTGTGCGCCCTCTATTGTTCGCGACTTGTTTTCCGCGTTCTGCGACTTGATTCACGGCTTGCCCTCTGTTCTATCCGCGCGGCTTGTTTCTATCCGCGCGGCTTGTTTCTGTCCGCCGCCCTGTTCGCGCGGCTTGCTTCTTCTTGGTTCTCTTCTCCTACTACTCTTTGTCGCAGCGACCTGTTTCGTTGTCGCCGCGCTCCTTGTTCTTTCTTGCCTCTCCGACTTCCTAGTCGTTGCGGTCTGTCTCTGTCTGCGAGTCTTGTCTCTATACTCGCGGTTTGCTGCTGTGATTTGCCTGACCGTGCGGGTTGTTCCTTTTTCACCCGCATCTTGGTCGCAGTCACCTGCTCTTCTCTTCTCTTCTGTTCGCTCGGCCTTCTCAGTCCGCGCGACCTCTTCCCCGCTGGACCTTTGCCTGCTTTTTAGCTGCTTGCTTCTCCGTCTGCCCGCGCGCCCTGTCCGCGCGGCTTGCCCCTTCTTTTTCGCGACCTTTTTCGCGATCTCCGTCGTGCTCTACTTCTTGTTGCCTTCTACCCGCTCCTGCTTGCTAGTCGCCTCGGCCTCATCTTTGGCCGTGCGACTTGTTCTCCTCTGTTCGCCCGACTTTTTCAGGTCGTGCGACTTCTTTCCCTCTGCTTTGCTCGGCTTCTTGGAAGCGGCCTTCCTAGCCGCCCGACCTATTTTCTGGTCGCCCGGCTTGGTTCTCCTTTCTCTTCTGCGGCTTGTTCTTCTCGTCGCGGTTTGCTACTCTCTTGCTTCCATGGCTTTCCTCCCCTCCAGCCTGTCCGCCTCCATGGTCACCTCTTCTGGTAGTGCTCATGTTGTGACTCGCGGACGATGGCTCATCGACTCTGGTGCAACAAATCATATGACAGGCAACCCTCAATGTTTCTCTCTTCTTGACACACAGGCTCAGTTGCCCCCGGTCATTGTTGCTGATGGATCTCCCTCCCCGGTCCATGGGACGGGCATGGTTCAAGTCACTCCATCTCTCTGCTTGGCTGATACCCTCTATGTGCCCAAGTTTCCGTGCAATTTATTATCGGTTACTTCTTTATGCAAGCAACTACGGTGTTCTGTCACATTCACCCCTACCTCTTGTGCTTTTCAGGATCCGGACTCCCAACGGACGATTGCTACCGGGACTGAGAGTGGTGGCCTCTACTTCCTCGACAACGTTTCTGCTCTATCTGCCTTCTCCTCCTCCTCTACAGATCTTCTCCAATGGCATCTTCGCCTTGGACATGCTCCTCCCCGCATTCTACGACAGCTCCTACCGCACCTCCCTCCTCATCATCCTCTTCTAAACTGTGATGCATGTCAACTTGGCAAACATCACCGCTCCTCCTTCCCACCAACGCAAAGTCAGGGCTCTTCCCATCCGTTCGACCTCGTTCACTCTGACATATGGGGTCCCGCTCCTACCCTCACCATCGGTCGGGGCAGTTCCTATTTTGTCACCTTCATTGATGATTTCTCTCGATCTACGTGGGTATATCTTCTCAAAGATCGCTCCGAGTTGTTCTCTGTTTGGACCTCCTTTTATTCGATGGTTAAAACTCAGTTTGCTACGTCTATTAAAATCCTTCATTCTGATAATGCTAAGGAGTATCTTAGCCACGACTTCTCCTCCTTTTGCACTCGCCATGGTGTTATTCGTCAAACCAGCTGTGTCTACACCTCACAACAAAATGGGATGGCGGAACGCAAAAACCGTCACCTCCTTGATGTCGCTCGCACTATGATGACTCAAATGCATGTTCCTCGCTCCTATTGGGGCTATGTTGTCCTCCTCTCCTGCTATCTCATCAATCGTCTTCCCTCCACCGTTCTCCACGGTGCTACCCCCTTCTCCATTCTTTATCCGGACAAGGATCCCTTTCCTCTTCCTCTACACATCTTTGGGTGCACCGCTTTTGTGCACTCTCCCGCTGCCACCCGTGATAAACTCTCACCCCGTGCCACCAAATGTGTCTTTCTGGGCTACTCTCCCACTCAGAAAGGCTATTGTTGCTTTGACCCTGTTACCCGCAAGCAATTTGTCTCTGCGGATGTCACCTTCTTTGCCAATGCATCTTACTTCTCTCCCGCTTCCTCTTCTCCTCCTCCTGCTCCTACTTCTCATACCAACCCATCCATTCCCTCTGCTCCCACTGAGGTTCCGTCCTCTCCACCCACTCCACCGTCTTCCCCATCCTCCTCCTCTTCACCCTCTACTCCGCTTTCTCCCTCCACTCCGCTGCCATCTCTCTCTACTCCCGGGCCAGCTCTCTCCACCACGGATACTCCGGATACTGAGGTACCTGCTGACCTGGATCTCCCGATTGCTCTTCGCAAAGGGGTTCGGGCTTGTACCCACCATCCTCTTGCTGCGGTTGTTTCCTACGATCGTCTTACCCCTGCTCGCCGAGCCTTTGCCCTGGCTATCTCGGCCACTACCACCCCCCGTTCCTACCAGGAGGCCCTTACTATTCCTCACTGGAAAGTTGCCATGGATGAGGAGATTGCTACTCTCACTGAACGGGGTACCTGGACCCTTGTTCCGCCTCCTTTCGGCACCGATGTTGTTGGTTGTCGCTGGGTCTTCGTGGTGAAGTTTCTCCCGGATGGCAGTGTGGATCGTTATAAGGCTCGCCTGGTTGCCAAGGGTTTTACCCAAACTTATGGTGTTGATTACTTTGACACTTTCTCGCCTGTGGCTCGCCTCAGCACTATTCGGGTTCTTCTCTCTGTGGCTGTCAACAGGGATTGGCCCATCTCGCAGCTCGATGTTAAGAATGCCTTCCTCTATGGAGATCTGCAGGAAGCTGTTTACATGGAGCAACCTCCTGGGTATGTTGCTCAGGGGGAGACACGGGTATGCCGGCTAAAGAAGGCTATCTATGGCCTCAAGCAGAGTCCTCGTGCCTGGTTTGACAAGTTCAGTGGCATTGTTGCGGCCATTGGTTTTACACGAAGCTCAGCAGATCACTCCTTGTTTGTTCGGAAAACCGCCTCTGGTCTTGTTGTTCTTGCGGTTTATGTTGATGACATTCTTCTTACTGGCGATGACCAGGATGGGATACTGATGACCAAGAAACACCTTCGTCAACATCTGGTTACAAAGGATATGGGCTCCCCGAAATACTTTCTGGGGATTGAAATCTCTAGAAAGCCCAACTCCATGGTCCTTTCACAACGGAAGTATGCTCTTTATCTTTTAAAGGATGCAGGACTCACTGGTGCTAAACCTGCACGTTGTCCTATGGCTGCTGGAGAAGACAAAACTTGGACAGATGACTCACCTCTTCTCTCTGATCCTACGAGATACCGGCGTCTGGTGGGCAAGCTCATATATCTCACGGTTACCAGACCCGACATCTCCTATGTTGTTGGCAAGGTGAGCCAGTTTATGCAAGCTCTGAGGGAGTGTCATCTACAATCTGCTCTGAGGATATTAGAGTATATTAAAGCTGCTCCAGGGAAAGGACTCCTATTTCAGAAGAATGGTCACCTAAGGGTTGAAGCTTACTCTGATTCAAGCTATGCGGATGACAAAGGGGACCGCAAATCGACTTCAGGTTTCTGCACATTTGTTGGAGGCAATCTTGTGAGTTGGAAAAGCAAGAAACAGTCTGTCGTTTCCAGGTCTAGTGCAGAGGCGGAATATCGTAGCATGGCATCGACTACATGTGAGTTGAAGTGGTTGCGGGCTCTCATGCTTGACTTAGGAGAGGTTTACAACTATCCTCTTCCTATGTTCTATGACAATAAGGCCGCGATACACATTTCCAAAAATCCGGTCTTTCATAAGAGAACAAAACACATAGAAGTCGACTGTCATTTTATTCGAGAAGAAATATTGAAGAAACAGATTTGCACTCCATTTGTCACGTCCGACAACGAGTTGGCAGATGTCTTCACCAAGCCGGTGTCCGCTTCCTTTTTCCACATCTGCGACAAGCTGGGCATGATCGATATATATGCTCCAGCTTGAGGGGGAGTGTTGAAGTTGGTGACCGGGCGGTCTGGCGGTTTGTCTTGGCGGGTTGAAGACCGCGCGGTCTGGCGGTTTGTCTCAGTCGGCTTGGAGACCGGGCGGTCTGGCGGTCTACCCTGGCCGTCTCTCTTCCTCTCTGGTGGTAGTCGTGCGGTTAGCCCTGCTGTCTAACCGCGCGGCTTGTGCGGTTTGTTTTGTATAGTCTGCTTGTCCTGTAAATTATAGTCCCACATCTCTTATTTGTATTCTCTCATCTCTCCTCCATTCTATATAAAGGAGGACATACCTTTGTAATAGATACCTTTTTTGGATAATAAAATTTCAATTATTCAAAAGTTTATTCGCTTGTTCTCTACTTTTCACTTCTTTTCGCTACTTTCTAACACTCGCGGGCAGCCCACTACTCTCCCCTCCCTTCCCCAAGCTCACTGGACTCTTACCTGGGTCTTGAGGTGGATCAAGGCGAGCTAACGAGGAGGGAGGTCAAGCTCCTCAAGAAGCTGGTGTGCGGGCTGCGCGAGGTGCAGGTGGTCAACGAGACGCTACAGCATGACTACGCGCGTCTCGCCGACGAGGTGCGAAGCGGCTAGGCTGGTGAGCTGATGTCCCCCTCTCGGCTCCTGGACGAGATAGATGACGGCCTCTCGGTGGCGCAGAGAAATTCGGGAAGGATCCGCGAGCTGCTCCGCACGTGGCAGTCTGGGGGGGGCGGGGGTCGCGAGGCCGGGGTAGGTAAGAGGGCGGCTCCTTTGCCGAGCCGACCGGTACTCGCACCCTGATGCTTTCCCAGATCGTGCGCCCCACCTTTTTATTCATGAACCTTGATCTGTAATAAGTAGCTTTTAGGACATTCTAGGACGTGTTATTGATTTATTTAAATAATATACTACAGTGTTTGACTTAGCCTTGGTTGGGACGAGCCGGAAGTCGGCGAGCTGGGGTGGCGAGCTGGGGTGGCGAGCTGAGCCGATTGGACGGCCTGCCCCAGATTTCTTTTCCTATAAATACCCCCCCCCCCACCAACCCCGTACTGTGCCTTTATTGCTTTCTTTTCCTCTCTTCCTGTGCTTTTCCTTTCTTTGCTCGCGTTCTGCCTCCTTCTCCGCGAGCATGGGCAAGACCAACCCTGATGCCGACGGCCGCTCCAAGTGCGCGCATCACTTCACCGATTATTGCTTCTTTGAGGGGCACACCAGCAAAGAGGAGCTCGCGGAGTTCAGGGCCAAGTATATGCCGTCGGGCTTCGAGGTGCGTGGGCCGAGGCAGGGCGAGGCCATTAACACCTTCTATGGGGACGAGCTCGCCTTCCCCATCTCGCACTTCGAGGTGGGGTTGCGCCTCCCCCTCCGGCCGGAGATCCGGCAAATCCTGAAGTACTATGGAGTCGTGCCCGCACAGTTAAACTCCAACGTCATTGCGATGATGGTGGCATTCGTGAGCTACCTCCGGCGGGAGAGGATTGAGTTTAATCTGACAGTGTTCAGGAAGCTCTTTTCCTACAAGGCAACGCCGGATGGGGTCGCCTACTTCGGCGGCTCGCTGATCAAGGTTCGCGAGATCGCGAACAAACATCACACCTGGATGACCAAGATCGCCTTCATCAAGGGCGATCTCGGCAACATCCCCTACTCGCCCCATCAAAAAGGCGAGGAGTTCTACCGCCCCCCTGCCGTGTCCGGCAACGACGCCGAGCTCCACAAGGACTTTGAGGTCGTCTTCCTGTGAAGGGGCCTCAACACGCTCCCCCCCCCCCCCCCCCCCCCGTTCTGCCCGGCGAAGGTATTGTTCTCCCCTCATCTTGCCGAGCTCGTGAAAGTGCAGCTAGATCTGATATACTCTAGAGGGGGGTGAATAGAGTATATGGTGCTTAAAAAAAATTATTTACAACAGTTGTTGTAATCTGAGTGAGTAGGGAAGCAGTTAATAAATCTAATCATAGGACTAAACTAATCACAAGCTAATCACAGAACAATCATAGCCAGAAACAAAAATCAAGACAAGCAATCCAGAAGACACAAGGAACTATAGTGGTTCCCCTAAACTTGGGTACATCCACTCTTCTACCACCCTAGGTAGGAATCCACTGCAGGATGAGTTGATCAGGTGTCCTGGGCACCAATGAGCTTTTGATAAGGTGCTCAAAAACCAAATCAGATTTTTTGATCAGGTGTCTTGCTACCAATGAGCTTTTGACAAGGTGCTCAAAACCAAGTTCAAACTTTTGAAGGGAGTTTGAGAAATCCTTTACAGAGATGGGGGTGAGAGAGTGATGGAAGTCTTCTCTTTCTCAGAGCAGCTGAGAAGACTATGTGGATTTGATGGTGTCAAAGCTCTCCCTGAGTCCTTGAGATGTTCATGAAAAGAAGCTTTGTTGTAGGGTGATAGGCCTTCAGAAGTTGATCTCCAGCAAGAGATAATTTCAGCAACAGCTGAAATGTTAGGTGTCTGGAGTCTTGAAATATGTTGGCCTTGAACACTTGAGATAGAAGAGATCAGAAGATGTTTGATCTCCTTGGATGTGTGTTCTTCAGAGAATTCTTTGAGAGAATGTTTTGTGTTTGTTCTTCTTGTCTGTGTTCTGAGGATTATTGATATCTGTCTCAGATAGATTCAAAAAATTTTTGTCTTTTATTCTCTGGTACTGAATAGAAAAACATCCTCTGTCAAGAATAGTCGTTGGTCTGCAGTAATTGCATCCTTAATTGCAAAATGTCTTCTAGAGGAAAGTCCACAGAAATATTCCTTGAAAATCCCTTGAAACTTGGTCCAGAAATAAATGAAAACGGCTAGAAAATCTTCTGAATTAATTGCAGAATAACTCCTTAACTGATCTGAATTTGAATTTTGAAAAATCCTTGAAGTTATCAGAAAACGTCGAACTGAGCTCTGCTATCGTCGAACTGAGCTCAGTGATTTGGACTTATACTGCAACAAAATATCGTCGATCTGAGCTCAAAGATCTTCGAACTGAGCTCAGAGATAGAGATCCAATACTGAGTCAAAATCGTCGAACTGAGCTCGTAGATCGTCGAATGGAGTTCGAAGATATGTGGAAGTTGAGCTCAGCGATCGTCGAATGGAGTTCGACGATCTGTCGGAGTTGAGCTAGACGATCGTCGATCGGAGTTCGACAACTCGTCGTGCTGAGCTCGACGATATGACTTAGTCTCAAATTGAAAGATTCTGGGTCTTGAGGGCAGCTTCCAAACCTAGACTTCTAACCCTTAGACTCAATTCTAATTGACCTTTTAAGCTATACATAAGGTCAAACTTTGTTTCCTAGAGACATAGTGATCCTGTGTAACACCCCCTATCCGTCGCATAACATATAGCAGTAGGTCCGGCCGGGGCCCGACGCCATATACCACAGACAGACCGGGTGGTTACTTATTGAAACCATCCAACCAATCTCAACGTCCTACACAGAGCATTCTAGCGGAAGCAGTTTATAAAAGTTGTAAACAAGAACCCAGCATTTAAGGCACGAATGTCCACTATTACATAATTAGGAATGTTATACAAAATACCCAAAATCGGCCTTAAGGCCTTACAGAATGTTTCACTTGAATAATACATGATTTACAAACCTCGGCACGCAGGCCGGTCATACATGAATAAAGCAGTAAACACTTCTACTTGGGCCTTCGAGGGCCAGCTTCGCAAAAAGGGCTTTAGCCCGCTATTGACCGCTTGGTCCAGCTGCACCTGCAAACAACAAACCACCGCACGGTGGCAAAACAAGGCAACGGTCAGCAATGCTGACCAAATTATAACGATCTCGCCCCCAACTCGGGGCGGCGATGCTCCTTCCCTGCATTTCATTAGCATAAGCGAGCAATTTATATAACCATAGCCATTTCATCACAGGCGTTGGCTCGCACGGCCACACGCCCCGTGCACTCAGGGCACATTCTCGGTGAACCGGTCGATGTCACGTCAATTAAAGCCATTAACATTCCGGAGTCACCACCGCCACTTACACGGCCAAACCTATGAGCAATTTGTCTTCTTGGCATGGGTCACGTCAATTAAAGCCATAGACCGCCGAAGACTCACATCTATGCCAACGGCGAGTGCCACGTAACCTTAGGTCTCTCTAACCCGAACGACATAGAGCGGGTACGGTTCCATCTAACCTGTGCTCACTTCGCAACGACAATTTAAGCCATTTGCGCGGGTCAAACTTTCACCGAGTCCCACACATAACTCAGTTATGTTCGAGTTGGCTCTCAGGCCACCAAGTTGGCAAGATCTCGTATCCGCCCAGTTTTCCGGGTGCACCTTTGGGTTAGTCCCCAAGGCTCCCTGCTGCAATCTACCGCGTAGAAAACCCGAAAACAACCAATAGCACAGAGTCTTCTCCGGCCTTATGCAATGCAACATCACCGATCCAGACCAACATGTCCGGGTAGGCTTCACACATCATGCCTATGTCCATTCTCGCATACGGATTCTAAACAACGGGGACTTCACATATCTACCCGAAGGAACGCCTCCAACTCTCCGCAAACTCGCGAGAGCGGGCTTCCTATGCTAAGAAAGAGAGCTATTCATGCTCAAGATGAGGATCGTTACCCTTGAGTTCCTCTTTGGCGCCATTGAAAAGTATCCGGATGAAAATCACCGCACTAGCGTTGCCTCCATGGATCCGGAGTCGGCTTGCGATTCGGAGCTCCGAAGCTCCTACAATGGCGGAAACTAGTTCTTCTTCCTCCAATGGCTCTCCTCTTTTTCCAAGGACTTGGAGAGATGATAAGGTAAGAAAGTGATGGATTTCTAAGTCAACTCACGGGTATATCCCTTCAGGAACAACCCCCAGCCGTTGGATCTTCAGTCAAAGAAATGAACGGCTTCGATTCGGGGCTGAAATGCCCAAAATGGACCGAACACGACCTGGCACACGTCCGTGTCCAGGGCCGTGTGCCTCATTCGCCGTCAAAATCGAATCACCTGGAACCACACACGGGTATCGAACACGCCCGTGTTCGATCTGACACGTCCGTGTTCCACCTGACACGGCCGTGTAGCCGGCCGTGTACCCCATGATTTTTCGCCGTTTTCAACCCGAGCACTGCACGGGTTCTAGGACACGCCCGTGTCCTGGCCCGTGTCACCTTGATACGCCTGGGCTCCAGGCCGTGTACACGGTCTCGACACTTCGCGGCTAAGTGTCGACACGGGTCGACACGCCATGCGATACGCCCGTGTCGCAGGCCGTATGCCATGTCTCGACACATTGTCGACACCAAAGTGTCGACTTCGCGGGACGAGTGTCGACACGGGCTGACACGCCCTGCGACACGCCCGTGTCGCAGGCCGTGTGCCATGTCTCGACACAACGTCAAAGCACTGTGTCGACTTCACGGCTAAGTGTCGACACGGGTCGACACGCCCTGCGACACGCCCGTGTCGCAGGCCGTGTGCCCAGTCTCGACACAATGTCGAGACCAAAGTGTCGACTTCCCGCCTTAGTGTCGACACAGGCTTGACACGCCCTGGGACACGCCCGTGTCCCAGGCCGTGTGCCTGCAGCCAGAACTCAACCTAGCCCAAAACATCCCCCTTTGCTCCTTTGAGTTTTGGGGCGTTACAACTCTACCCCTCTTAAAAGAATTTCGCCCACGAAATTACATAAAGGGAAAAACATGTACAAAACCAAAATTTGTACCTGAGCGGAACAACTCCGGATACTCGTCAAGCATCGTCTGCTCTCGCTCCCAAGAGAGCTCCTCACGACCGCAATTGTCCCACCGGACCTTGACTATCCTGATCTCTTTATTGCGTAGCCGCTTGACCTCCGAGTCCTCAATCCGCACGGGCTTGACTTTTGTCGTTAGCCCACTATCCACCGGCACTTGATCGACCGCGATCACTTGCGTAGGCTCTTGCACCGCCTTCCGAAGCACCGAAATATGGAATACATCGTGTAAACTACTAAGCTCCACTAAAAGCTTCAACCGATAGGCTGCTTCCCCAACTCGCTCCAGAACTTCAAACGGTCTAAGGTACCTCGGGCTTAGCTTTTTCAATCGCCGCACCCGCGAGACACCCTTGAACGGCTTGATCTTTAAGTATACATAATCGCCCACAGCGAACTCCACGTTCCTGTGCTTGGCATTATAGTACTTTGCTTGCCGGTCCTGAGCCATAAGCAACCTCTCCCGAATGGTCCTCACCAAAGAAGTAGCATCCTCCACTTCCGATCGCTTATACAACTTTGACTCGCCCGTTTCTAACCAAGACAATGACGTGCGACATCTTCTACCATATAGGGCCTCAAAAGGCGCCATCTGAATACTTGCTTGGTAGCTGTTGTTGTATGCGAACTCCACCAAATAAAGGTGGTCCTCCCATTGCTTTCCAAAATCCAAGACACACATGCGGAGCATGTCTTCCATCGTTCTTTTGACCCTCTCGGTCTGCCCATCCGTTTGTGGATGGAAGGCTGTGCTGAATTTCAGCTTTGTTCCCAACATTTGCTGCACAAGCCTCCAATCATTGGACGTGAACCGCCCATCTCGGTCACTCACGATGCTGCGGGGCACACCATGAAGCCGTACTATGTTATCCACATAAAGCTTTGCCAGCTTCTCCACCGGATCATCCTTCTTATGCGGAATAAAATGCGACACCTTCGTTAATCGATCGACCACCACCCAAATGGCGTCGTTCCCCTTTTGCGACCTTGGCAAACCGTGCACAAAGTCCATAGAGATGTCGTCGAATTTCCACTCCGGAATAGGCAAGGACTTAAGAAATCCTCCCGGCTTTTGGCACTCCGCCTTTACCAAGGCGCAAGTTTGGCACTTTGCTACGTATAGCGCCACATCCTTCTTTAAACCCGGCCACCAAAACAGTTTCTTTATATCGCGGTACATCTTCGTGCTCCTCGGGTGAATCGAGTACTTGGTATGGTGTGCCTCGTACAACAACTCCACCCGTAAATTGCCCACACTTGGGACGCACAAACGACCGTCTTTCCACAGCAATCCGTCCTCCACGACGAATTGGGAATTTGACCCATCCAGAGCCTCTATCATGAACTGCTTCATATGAGCATCCATATCCAAAGCCTGCCGAATCCGATCAGCCAGGTCATATTGGACTTCAGTCCAATTCAGAACTGCTTCAGCACTAGATTGTCTATCCACACAAACAATCTCCAACGCCTCCAACTCCTGCACCAACCGCTCATCATGCACCGATAGCCAATTGGCTTGAGCTGGGGATCGGCGACTCAATGCGTCCGCAACCGCATTCCCTTTGCCAGGTACGTAGTGGATCTTGAAAGTATAGTCCCCCAGGAACTCCATCCACCTACGCTGCCGCATATTCAGATCCTTCTGATCTATAAGATACTTCAGGCTCTTGTGATCGGTGTAGATATCAATCTTCACACCGTACAAATAGTGTCTCCACAGCTTCAAGGCAAATATCACGGCCGCCAACTCCAAGTCATGGACCGGATAATTCCTCTCGTGCACTTTTAGCTGTCTCGAGCCATAAGCTATCACGCTTCCATGCTGCAGTAGCACACAACCCAAACCGCTGCCCGAAGCATCGCTATATATCTCATAGCCTTCGGTTCCACATGGCGAACTCAGCACAGGCGCCGTGGTCAACCGACACTTCAATTCCTCAAAAGCTCGCGCGCACTCCAGCGTCCAAACGAACTTATGCTCCTTCCTTGTCAAAGTGGTGAGAGGCAACGCTATCCGCGAGAAGTTCTCTACGAAGCGCCTATAATAGCCGGCAAGCCCCAAAAAGCTCCGGACTTCTGCTACCGTAGCAAGCTCAGGCCACTCCCGTATCGCAACAATCTTCGTCGGATCCACAGCAATACCCTCTCCACTCACTATATGACCAAGTAACGCCACTGAGGATAGCCAAAACTCGCACTTCGAGAACTTGGCATACAACTGGTTTCTCCTGAGTGTTTCCAACACCAAATGAAGATGCTTGAAGTGATCTTCCTCACTTTGCGAGTACACCAAAATATCGTCGATGAAGACGATCACGAAATGGTATAAGTACTCCCTGAACGTTCTGTTCATCAAATCCATGAACACTGACGGCGCATTAGTCAGCCCAAACGGCATGACCGTAAACTCATAATGCCCGTATCTCGTACTAAACGCTGTCTTCGGGATATCACTCTCCCTTATTCGCAGCTGATAGTACCCAGCCTTGAGATCCAACTTCGAGTACACCGTCGACCCGACTAACTGATCAAAGAGATCACCAATACGGGGGATCAGGTACTTGTTCTTCTCAGTCAGCTTGTTCAGCTCTCGATAATCAATACATAGCATCAAGCTTCCGTCCTTCTTCTTAATAAAGAGGACCGGTGCGCTCCAAGGCGAAGAACTCGGGCGCACATACCCTTGCTCTAACAACTCTTGTAGTTGAACTTTCAGTTCCGCCATTTCCTTAGGCGCTAGCCGATACGGAGATCGTGACACAGGCTTTGCACCTAGCACTAGCTCGATCGTAAAATCTATCTCCCGTTGAGGTGGGGCTCCAGGAAGATCTGCGGGGAACACATCAGGGTATTCCGATACCACTGAAATACAATCCAACGCGGGCTTCGGCTTTGCAACCTCCACTAGTGTAAAGAACAGTTCTGCTCCAGCACGAACGGCCTTCACCACCTGAAGAGCAGACATCAACGTCTTGCTCGACCCCTTTAAGACCGTAAAAGTCGTCTCATGACTTGCTCCCAGCTTGACTTCATTGCTACCGCAATCTATATGGGCTTGCTGCTCCGAGAGCCAGTCCATGCCAAATATGACGTCGAACTCCACCAACGGAAGTAAGGATGCCCGCAGGTCAAACTCCTGCTCTCCAATACGAATCTTAACATCGCAGATCCTATCCGCTCGCATCGAACACCCATTGGGCAACAACACATCCAACTTGTCCTTCGCCATCGAAGAAGGGGCTCCGATGCGTGATACAAATCCTTCGGACAAGAAGGAATGTGAAGCTCCCGTATCGAAGAGTGCTCGTGCCAGATTTTCACAAATCAACACAAATCCTAAACAAGCAGTGGTAAGGTAACATATGTATAACAAGTATTTAAAGGAATTGACTTGCTATAAATTAAACCGTACCTGTCACCACATCAGCTTGTTTAATGGCCTCCTGTTGGCCAAGATTATAGACCCTTGGTTGGGCCGGAGCATAATGGGATGCGGTCGACTCCACCGCCTTACCCTTTTCTTCATAAGTGGCTCCCGGCCTCCTCTCGGACTTAGGACGTCCGCTCCAACAATCATGGGCGAAATGCCCCGTCTTTCCACATGTAAAACACGCACCCGGGGTTCGACCCGTAGTCGCCCCAGAAGCGCCAGAAGGAGCTGGACCCGAAGTCCTATGCTTCTTGAAAGCCCTCCGATAGCCGGACTTTGAAGTAGTCGGCACTTTAAATTCAGATTTCTTTTCACTCAAGCTTTTCTTCGCTTGCACGCTCTTCATGTCCTTCTCCAAGGACCGGGCAGTATTGACCAAGGTTAAGAAACCCTGCGTCATCGGCCCCGAAAGCAATAGTCTCAACTCATCCCTCAGGCCTTCATAGAAGCGATTAGTCTTGCGCTCCTCATCCATGATGGTGGAGCTAGCATAACGACTCAAACTCGTAAACTCGTGGAGATATTCATCCACGCTCCTCTCACCCTGCACCAACTTCAGGAACTCATTCTCCATTGAAATCCTCTGAGTAGAAGGGAGGTATCTTGCTAAGAACAATCCCGAGAACTCTTCCATCGGAACGTCTATCAGTTGTCTACCTCTCAAATGATGCAGCTCCAATCCTTCCCACCACATCCTTGCTTCCCCGTCCAGAAGGAACGTAGCGATGGTGGTCATTTGCCACTCCTCCGTCTCCGTCGCTGTCATGACTCTCTTCACCGTAGAGAGCCAGTCTTCAGCCTGAGATGGGGTTCCCAACCCCGAGAATAACGGAGGGTTAAAGCTCATTACATGCTTCAACTGCCTCTCAGTTGCCCTCCTTGGCACTATTGGTTCCGCAACCACTTGCTCCATCCTCCTCGGCTCAGCCTCTTGAAGAGGTACTTGCTCCATCACAGGAGCGGGCTGCTGCGCTTACCTTCCAGGCTGCGCATTGATCACGGCCAACACCGCTTCAGCCACCAATCGTATATTTTCAGCCGACAGAGGTGTTGCGGGAGCAACTTCCGGTGCACTACTAGCCTCAGAAACTCGGCGTTCTGATGGCCCAACACCACTTCTGGTCACCTATAGTGGTACAAAACACCGTTAAGCGACCAAATAAATTGCAAATAGCAATTATAGGAACAAGCAGGTTCCTCAAACACGAGTATTTTCATTCCTAAGTGGGCATTCATGGGTTCTTTTACCATTATAACGATGACGCACACAATGTGCTCACCACCCCTTAAAAAGAATTCGCCCACGAATTCAGTTTAAGCCCGACCAAAACCAGTAGTCTGATACCAAATTATAACACCCCCTATCCGTCGCATAGCATATAGCAGTAGGTCCGGCCGGGGCCCGAGGCCATATACCACAGACAGACCGGGTGGTTACTTATGGAAACCATCCAACCAATCTCAACGTCCTACACAGAGCATTCTAGCGGAAGCAGTTTATAAAAGTTGTAAACAAGAACCCAGCATTTAAGGCACGAATGTCCACTATTACATAATTAGGAATGTTATACAAAATACCCAAAATCGGCCTTAAGGCCTTACATAATGTTTCACTTGAATAATACATGATTTACAAATCTCGGCACGCAGGCCGGTCATACATGAATAAAGCAGTAAACACTTCTACTTGGGCCTTCGAGGGCCAGCTTCGCAAAAAGGGCTTTAGCCCGCTATTGACCGCTTGGTCCAGCTGCACCTGCAAACAACAAACCACCGCACGGTGGCAAAATAAGGCAACGGTCAGCAATGCTGACCAAATTATAATGATCCCGCCCCCAACTCGGGGCGGCGATGCTCCTTCCCTGCATTTCATTAGCATAAGCGAGCAATTTATATAACCATAGCCATTTCATCACAGGCGTTGGCTCGCATGGCCACACGCCCCGTGCACTCAGGGCACATTCTCGGTGAACCGGTCAATGTCACGTCAATTAAAGCCATTAACATTCCGGACTCACCACTGCCACTTAGACGGCCAAACCTATGAGCAATTTGTCTTTTTGGTATGGGTCACGTCAATTAAAGCCATAGACCGCCGAAGACTCACATCTATGCCAACGGCGAGTGCCACGTAACCTTAGGTCTCTCTAACCCGAACGACATAGAGCGGGTACGGTTCCATCTAACCCGTGCTCACTTCGCAACGACAATTTAAGCCATTTGCGCGGGTCAAACTTTCACCGAGTCCCATTCTACCGCAAGTCACATAACTCAGTTATGTTCGAGTTGGCTCTCAGGCCACCAAGTTGGCAAGATCTCGTATCCGCCCAGTTTTCCAGGTGCACCTTTGGGTTAGTCCCCAAGGCTCCCTGCTGCAATCTACCTCGTAGAAAACCCGAAAACAACCAATAGCACGGAGTCTTCTCCGGCCTTATGAAATGCAACATCACCGATCCAGACCAACATGTCCGGGTAGGCTTCACACATCATGCTTATGTCCGTTCTCGCATACGGACTCTAAACAAAGGGGACTTCACATATCTACCCGAAGGAACGCCTCCAACTCTCCGCAAACTCGCGGAGAGTTGGATTTCTCTGTTAGGGTTGAGAGCTTCCTTCTTTGATCTTGTATCATATGCTACACCTAAAGATGTTTGATGTTTGAGCCTGGGAACTACAGCTTCAGGATGCAGCTCCATGTATCTTTCAGAATCAAAGAATTTGCTTGACCCATATCTTTCCAACTCTTTCTTTCTATGTTCAGACATTGTAGTGATGTTGGATGAGTCTTTGCCTTGCTCTCTAGCTTTCTTGATCTGATCTAGTGCAGCAAGCTCTTTCATCCTTGCAGTCCAAGCAGCTGGATTGCTCTCAGGGTCTTCAAATGGCACTGGTGGCTCATATCTATTTGAAGGGTTATCTTGAGGAGGCCTGGATGAAACTGTTTCCTTCAATTTATAGGGAAAAGGACCAGAGATGGTGTCAGATGATATTTGTCCTTCCCTGGAGTAGGGATGTTGCCTTGCATATCCTTTAGAGTAAACCTGGACTTCTCTTTGATTGCCTCTATAGCCTCCTTTTCTGGATTGAGAACCCCTGGACTGGCTTCCCCTATGATAGGATCTGGCATGTGGCTGATAGGGGGTTTGACTTCTAGAAGGGGGTTGAGCAGCTGAACTTCCACCTGCACCTGCATCAGGAGGAGGTGGTGGAGGATGAGAATGTTGGAATTGAGAAGAGCCCTTTTCATATTTCCTTTTCTTCTTCATTGCTTTGAGTTGATTCTTTGAGTACTGCATCCAGTGCTCAGTTATGGGGCAATCATGAAGGATATAATATGGTATGTCATTGTTGTCCTTGACCTTGGCAGGAGGTACTCTCTTCATGGCTTTGCTCCTTGCCTTTCTCTTTCTAGAAATGGTAGCAGAAGAATCATCAGAATCTGTCTTAAACTCATCACTTTCAGAACTTTGATCATCATAGAGAGCATCAATCTTTTTCAACAAATCTTGCTTGAGCTGGATTGAAGCAGATACAGAACCGGTAACAGGAGTTGAAGCAGCAGCATTTTCACTAACAGAAACAGTAATATCAGCAGCAGATATATCATCAGAAAATACAGAAGGCTCAAACTCATGTGCCTCTGTCATAAGGATCTCCTTAGAAATTGGCTCATCAGCAGTATCAACAATAGTTCCAACAAAATTTACAGCAGGAGGGGCAGCAACATCAGAAACAACCACACTGCTTTCAACAGAAGTAGCAGCAGCATAAACTGAGTTAACAAAGGAAGTGATGATGATGGGGTCACAATAAGAGAAGGGCACAAGGGCCTTGGACAAATCCTCTTGGGGCTGGATAGCAACTGTCTCTGGAAGACAAGCTTTCTCTGGCAGACATCTGAAATATATTGAATCCAATTCTGAGAGCAAAGACCTGAGGTCTATTGCAAAGACTGCAACAGGAGGTGGAACTGGATCTTAAAACACAACAGCAGCAGCAGCAGCAGCAACAGAAGCTGAAGAAACAGCAAGAGCAGCAGCAGGCAGGCTCACTTCATAGGGCATCTCCCCCTGCCTAGATTCAGACATGGCTGGATCAAGGCACACTGCTGAAGGGGCTGCCTGAGGGAATAAAGAGGAGAGCCTGGCAGAAATGGCTGCCACTGACAGGAGTAATGGAGCCAAGGAGGTCTCCAAGAGAAGAGATAGCCTGGGGGCTAGCAATTCATAAATCATGTTAGCAAGGGATGGAATATCTACTTGCTCAGTAGTGACTGGAGCAGAGGTAGAGGATGGAGGTGTAGCTGTTGATGATGGTAGTGGAGAGCTAGTGCAGTGGGGAAGGGATGGTTGAGGTGTGGGTAAGGTGGATATGGAGGACATTGGGATGGAGATAGATGGTGTGAATGTGGGTTGATCAATGATCTCTTGCAGAAGGTCTTAGTAAGATGTTGATGATGAGGGCAGCTCAGGAGGAGAGGATGGTGAATCATCCATGAAGGAATCATCAATGAGGTTGAAGGAGGGAATAGAGGGTGATGAAGTGGCAGTATCTGGTTGAGGGTATGAGTATAAAGTATGGAATTGTTCTTCTGTGGTTGGTAGAGTAGGGATTGGAGATGGTGTAGAGGTTGGAGAGGGGCTGGAGATGATGATGGTGGATGAAGTGTGAATGGTGGATGGAAGGGGAAGAGATGGAATTGGAGGAGGAGGAGGAGAGGCAGCAGCAGGCAGGTCATCTGCAGGGGCAGAGACCTGAGGGGAAGTGACTCTGATAGTCCTGGTGCCTGAAGGAGTGCTGGAAGAGGGCCTGCTAGGCTTGATGATCTGCCTGTCCCATTTACCAAATAGGGCACAGGACAGTCTCTTAGAAGCATTTATGTGTATCCCAGAGGATACTAGCAATGCAGGGCACCTATTCTGCAGAAACAGTCCTAAAATCCTTCCAAAATTTACAAAACTTTTATTAATTTTCTTCTTGATTAGGTCAAAGAAGACATCTCCCCAGTTCAGATTCTTCCTGTCCACTATGGCTCCCATTAAGCAGAGTTGACACCTTGAAATTGTATCATGGGCAGAGTGCTTAGCCAATAGGACTTTGCCAACTACATCAGCCAGGAATCTGTATTCCACAGACAGATTCTTTTTCAACAGCTTGCTAGGGTTAGCCTCAGAATGACCCATTCTGGCAAGCAAATCAGCATATTCTTCTCCAGATAAATCAGCAGAATCTCCACCAGTACTTAACTCAAAGACCTCTGTCAGAATTGCTGGTGTCAAGGGTACCTGAGTGCCAGAGATGGATCCAACAATGGTGTTTTGATCCTGATTTTGTGTAGTGTAGACCCACTCTTTAATCTCATCAGAAGCAAGCTCAATCCTTGTAGTCATTATTGCAGCAAGTTTCTGCTCTTTGAATAGCTGTAAGATATCCTGAAAAACCTGGTATGTTGTGCTGAAGGATTCCATGTCTATGTCAAAGCCGGCATCAAATTTCATGGCGGCGAGAACAGCAACAGAAATAGCCATAGTTACCTGCAAAGATGCAACAAACAAAATGACCAAGTGCAGAAATATTTGGAGGGAAAGAAAGTTTTTGCAGAGAAATCGAAAGCGCAAAGGACAACGGCGGCGAAAAATGAATTTTATATTAGGGTTCGACGCAGAAATGGAAAGATCGTTGAACTTAGTTCGACGATCGGGGTTTCTAAAGGAAACTGAAGAGTCTGCAACATCGTCGATCTCCGTTCAACGATATTGGAGAGCGTCGAGCTCTGTTCGACGATCGTTCAGAGAACAAAATCGTCGAGCGCCGTTCGACGATCGCTGACCGAAGAGATAGTTCACACTATCTGAGAAACACTGAACTCAGGTCGACGATTTCGGAAATCGTCGATCTCCGTTCGACGATCTGGGGGAAAATCGTCGAGCGCAGTTCAGAGACCAGAAAAGTTCTAGACACTGAGAAAAATCAAGATGTTTGTCTAGTCTTGGTCAATTTTTAAGCTTTTAAAATCTTGGATATTATTTAAGACTTCCTCCATCTAACATTCCTAACTGATTTAGGAAGAAGGTGTGTTTCTTTTCATCCAAGGGCTTGGTGAAAATATCTCCCCTTTGTAAATCAGTTGGGATATATTGCGGTTCAATTTTATTCTTTTCAACATTATCCCTTAAGAAATGATGTCTAATCTCTATGTGTTTTGTCCTACTATGGAGGACTGGATTTTGAGCTATAGAAATAGCACTGGTGTTATCACAAAAGATTTTAGACTTCTCTAAGTTGTAGCCATAGTATAGGAGTTGGTTTTGAATCCACAAGATTTGTGAACAACAACTGCCTGCAGCCATATATTCAGCTTCAGCAGTTGAGGTTGACACAGAAGTTTGTTTCTTACAAAACCAAGAGACAAGTCTGTCACCAAGGAACTGATACGTTCCACTGGTGCTTTTCCTGTCAATTCTGCATCCAGCATAATCAGCATCAGAAAATCCAGTTAAATCAAATGTTGAATCTTTTGGATACCAGAGACCTAGATTTGGACAACTTTTAACATACCTGAGAATCCTCTTTACTAATGTTAGGTGTGACTCTCTAGGGCTTACTTGGAACCTAGCATATATACATGTAGCAAACATTATATCTGGTCTACTAGCTGTAAGGTACAGTAAAGAGTCAATCATTGCTCTATATGTTGTCTGATCAACAGGTTTCCCATGTTCATCAGCATCCAATACAGTATTAGTAGGCATAGGTGTTTTCATACAAGATGCTTCAGACATGCCAAATTTCTTAACCAATTCATTTGCATACTTAGTTTGAGAAATAAAGATGCCTTCAGCGTGTTGTTTGCCTTGCAATCCTAGGAAGAAGCATAGCTCACCCATGCTACTCATTTCAAATTTAGAATGCATTAGGTTGGAAAACCTTCTGCATAATTTTGAGTCAGTAGAACCAAAAATAATATCATCTACATAGATCTGTACTAGTAGGGTATGGGACTTATGGGTTCTAATGAAAAGAGTTTGGTCTACTCTACCCCTTATAAATCCATTTTCCAAAAGAAAGCATGCTAGGGTCTCATATCATGCTCTAGAGGCTTGCTTGAGACCATATAATGCTTTGTTCAATTTAAAAACGTAATCAGGATAAGTTGGAGAGATAAAACCTGGAGGTTGTCTGACATACACTTCTTCTTTGATGTCTCCATTTAGAAATGCACTTTTGACATCCATCTGATACACTTTGAATCCTTTATGTGCTGCATAAGCTAAAAATATTCTGATGGCTTTCAATCTTGCAACTGGTGCAAAAGTCTGGTCGTAGTCTATTCCTTCTTCTTGAGAATATCCCTGAGCAACTAGCCTTGCCTTGTTCCTTATAATTACTCCTTGATCATCCAGTTTATTTCTGAACACCCACTTTGTTCCAACAATGGAGTGATCCTGAGGCTTTGGCACTAGTTCCCACACTTTGTTCCTTTCAAATTGATGTAATTCTTCTTGCATTGCAATGATACAGTGTGGATCCTGCTCTGCATCTTGAATGGACTGAGGTTCAATTTGAGATAGGAAGCAGGTGTGCAACAGGTTTTGGTTGACCTGATTTCTGGTCTGCACACCAGCTGAGATGTCTCCAATTATTTGGGAAATTGGGTGGTCTCTTGATGTTACTAAATCAACAGGGGGTGTTGATTGTTCACCAACCTGTGTTGTTGTTTCCTCTTGTGGTACAACAACTGGCTTTTCAAGTTGTTCTTTAATATGTTGAATACTTTCTTCATCATTACTGCTTTCATCCTTTTGAGTAACCTGTAACTTGTTCAAGTCTTCAACAAGAGAATGTTCCTGCAAAGTTGCTATGGTAGAAGGGATCTTCTCCTTGAAAGACATGTTAGATTCATCAAATGATATATGAACAGATTCCTCAATTTTTAGAGATGATTTATTATAAACCCTATAAGCCTTGCTGATCATGGAGTATCCCAGAAACACTCCTTCATCAGCTTTACCTTGAAATTTCTCTAAATATTTCTTGACATTATTATGTATGAAGCAAATACAACCAAAAACTCTAAAATAGTCAACTTTAGGTTTCTTCCCTTTGAGTAATTCATAGGGAGTCTTTCCCTTTAGTTTATGTATCAAACTTCTATTCAGCACATAGTTGGAGGTGTTCACTGCCTCTGCCTAAAAGGATAGAGGAAGATGAGCATCTGACAACAGTGTAGTGGCAGATTCAATAAGGGTTCTATTTTTTCTTTCAGCTACCCCATTTTGTTGAGGAGTTCTAGGAGCTAAGAAAGTATGCCTGATCCCTTCACTCTAACAGAACTCTTACATAAGAAGAGATCAAACTCTGTCACATGATCACTTCTTATCTGGGCAATGTGAGTATTGAACTCAATCTGTATACATTTGAGAAACTCTGTCAGACACTTAAAGTTATCAGACTTCTTCCTTATAAAGAACACCCAAGTGAATCTAGAGAAGTCATCTACAACTACTAAAGTGTAAGATTTCCTTCCTAGGCTTTGTACTATGATGGGTCCAAAAAGATCCATGTGTAATAGATACAATATCCTAGGTGAATCACTCTTATTAAGTGACTTAAAACTGTTTTTAGTTTGCTTACCTAATTGACAAGCCCTGTAGAGTCCTTCCTTCTTGTAGGGTTCAGAAGGTAGTCCTCTAACAAGGTTTTCCTTGGATAGCCTGGCAATAGTTCTAAGGTTTAGGTGTCCTAGTCTCTTATGCCATGAAATATTTGGTCTACAAACAGAATTGAACAGGCAAATATCTACATCCGTTGAGAGAAAATCTACTAGATAAATGTTATCTTTCTTTTTACCTGTCAACACAGTTGTGTTGTCCTCTGACTTGATTTTGCATAATGCTTTGTTGAAGGTCACATAGTAGCCTTCATCACACAGCTGACTGATGCTTATTAAGTTGTGCTTCAGTCCTTCCACATAAGCTACCTTCTTGAATGTTACTGATCCAATCTGGACTGCATCATATCCTTTGGTTTGTCCAAAGTTTGAATCACCAAAGATAACTTTGGGTCCAAGCTTGGCTTTAAAGGATGTGAGGTTATCCTTGTTTCCTGTCATGTGCTTAGAGGACCCACTATCCAAGTACCATTGCTGGTTAGATGTTGGATAGGTCTTCAGCTGCACATAAAATAATTCATTTGTTTCTGACCCAGTTTACCTTGGGCCTAGGTTGATAACCTTTAAACTCTGAAATAAAAGATATTCCAGGTTGACTCTTATAACCTTCAGGATGATATCTCCTTGGAGGTATAATCCATTCAGTATAAGAGTTAAAGATTTGGGATGAAGGGCCCCTAGGATTGGATTTTTATTTGCCCTTGAAGGAATTTCCAGAGCTCTGACCTCTGTTTGACGATCGTAGAGCTGCGTTCGACGATATTGGGTCAGATCGTCGAGCTCCGTTCGACGGTCGATTATGGCAGAGTTCAGGAACTTGAGATCGTCGACCTGAGTTCGACGATTTTGCCTGAGATCTTCGATCTGCGTTCGGCGATCGTCGATCTCCGTTCGGCGATCGTCGATCTCCGTTCGGCGATCGTCGATCTCCGTTCGACGATTTTTGCTGGGACTTAGTTTTCTTGGGCAGATCAGAATTTTTCCTAGCTACCTCTACAACCCTCTTTCCTTTATCAGAAATGAATTTGATTGGAGTTATTAGAACTATGGGTTGGCTGGATGAAGCACCCAAGCCCAGTGTACTATTAAATCTAGAGTTCACTGTGCTTGTGATGTCCATCAGCTTGATACTTCTCCCATTAAGGGATTCTTCAAGCTTCTTGGCATCAGATAGCTCACTTTTTAGTGAAGCTATCTGCTCCCTACAGCACTCCAACTCCTGAGAGAGTTTGAGATTTTCTGACTTTAAGGTATTACGTTCAGATAAATGATTTCTGAGAGAGATAATTTCTTTCTCAGATTTTAACAGGTCTAAGCATAATGCTTTAAATTCAGATTTAAAGTCCTCTGAATTAAAATCAAATGAACTAATTACCTGATCTTCTTCAGGTTGAGTCTCTGAATCTGACTCTGACTCCTCTTCATCTGAATTATGTTGTGAGGCATTGATTGCCATCATGCAGAACTCTTTCTCTTCTGCATCATCTTCATCATCACTGGAGCTGGATGAGGCTTCTAACTCATCTTCAGTCTCACTCCAGGATTCAGCAACAAACCCCTTTCTTGTGTGTTTGTTTTTGCTTGAGGAGGGTTTGTCATTGTCATTCCTCTTGGAGTCTTACTATTTTCTTCTTTCTTTCTTGTCTCTTATGTCCTTGTTTTTGTTTTCTGGACAGTCAGGAACAATGTGCCCTGGTTTCCTGCAACCAAAGCAAACAATTTCTTTATTATTAATTGACTTATCATACCTTGGCTTATCATGCTCCTTGTATGATCTCCTTTTGAAGTCCTTTCTGGCCATCTTGTAAAATCTTTTGGCCAACAGACTGAGCAGTTCATCATTGTCTGTGACTTTGTCTTCAGGCTGATCTTCAGTTGCCTTGAAGGCTATTGTTTTCTTTTTTCTTGTGGCTGGTGAGGCAGCCTTCTGTTCTTCTTCTCTATTCTTGATGAGTAGCTCATAATATTTGAGCTTACCCAATAGAGCTTCTGTGGTGATCTCATTCAAACTTCTGGCATCCTTGATTGGCCAGATTCTTGAATCTCAAGTGCTAGGGAAGCACATTAGGATTTTGTCATTAAGTTCAGTTAGTGAGATCTCTTTATCCAAGGTCCTGAGTTCACTGACTATTAGACTGAGCCTGTTGTACATATCTCCAACTGACTCAGTTTCTCCCTTCTTGAAATTCTCATATTGAGATATGAGGTGAGATCTCCTGTCCTTTCTCTCATCAGCTGAGCCTAAGACTATTTCAGAGAGTTTATCCCAGATTTCCTTTGCTGAATTACATTCAGCTACTTTTTGAAAGATGTTATCAAACATGGTCTGGGCTAAGATGTTCATAGCCTTGGCATCAGCTACCTTCCATTTCTTGATATCAGCATCTGTTCCTGATGGAGGTGGAACAGCATTTGTACTCGAGTTCTCTAGGGGTCTTGGACAAACTGTCAAAACAGAGTTGAAAATATCCTCGTAAATAGAATTCATGTATAATCTGATCCTTGCTTTCCAAAGTGCAAACTTGGATAGATTGCACACTAGAGGTCTGGTGCTAACATAATCTTTGTTTTGGGCCATGACTTGTGAAAACAAAATCTAATACTAAACTCAAAAGAAGACAGATCTAACTAGGAGTCTTGGGGTTCAGGTGTTAGCCTGTGCAACCACCAAGGTGTGGTATGTATAACCAACCTGGCTCTGATACCAATTGAAAGTGCAGCTAGATCTGATATACTCTAGAGGGGGTGAATAGAGTATATGGTGCTTAAAAAAAATTATTTACAACAGTTGTTGTAATCTGAGTGAGCAGGGAAGCAGTTAATAAATCTAATCACAGAACTAAACTAATCACAAGCTAATCACAGAACAATCATAGCCAGAAACAAAAATCAAGACAAGCAATCCAGAAGACACAAGGAACTATAGTGGTTCCCCTAAACTTGGGTACATCCACTCTTCTACCACCCTAGGTAGGAATCCACTGCAGGATGAGTTGATCAGGTGTCATGGGCACCAATGAGCTTTTGATAAGGTGCTCAAAAACCAAATCAGATTTTTTTGATCAGGTGTCTTGCCACCAATGAGCTTTTGACAAGGTGCTCAAAAACCAAGTTCAAACTTTTGAAGGGAGTTTGAGAAACCCTTTACAGAGATGGGGGTGAGAGAGTGATGGAAGTCTTCTCTTTCTCAGAGCAGCTGAGAAGACTATGTGGATTTGATGGTGTCAAAGCTCCCCCTGAGTCCTTGAGATGTTCAGGAAAAGAAGCTTTGTTGTAGGGTGATAGACCTTTAGAAGTTGATCTCCAGCAAGAGATGATTTCAGCAACAGCTTAAATGTTAGGTGTCTGGAGTCTTGAAATATGTTGGCCTTGAACACTTGAGATAGAAGAGATCAGAAGATGTTTGATCTCCTTAGATGTGTGTTCTTCAGAGAATTCTTTGAGAGAATGTTTTGTGCTTGTTCTTCTTGTCTGTGTTCTGAGGATTATTGATATCTGTCTCAGAGAGATTCAAAAAATTCTTGTCTTTTATTCTCTGGTACTGAATAGAAAAACATCCTCTGTCAAGAATAGTCGTTGGTCTGCATTAATTGCATCCTTAATTGCAAAATGTCTTCTAGAGGAAAGTCCACAGAAATATTCCTTGAAAATCCCTTGAAACTTGGTCCAGAAATAAATGAAAACGGCTAGAAAATCTTCTGAATTAATTGCAGAATAACTCCTTAACTGATCTGAATTTGAATTTTGAAAAATCCTTGAAGTTATCAGAAAACGTCGAACTGAGCTCTGCTATCGTCGAACTGAGCTCAGCGATTTGGACTTATACTGCAACAAAATATCGTCGATCTGAGCTCAAAGATCGTCGAACTGAGCTCAGAGATAGAGATCCAATACTGAGTCAAAATCGTCGATCTGAGCTCGCAGATCGTCGAATGGAGTTCGACGATATGTGGAATTTGAGCTCAGCGATCGTCGAATGGAGTTCGACGATCTGTCGAAGTTTAGCTAGACGATCGTCGATCGGAGTTCGACGACTCGTCGTGCTGAGCTCGACGATATGACTTAGTCTCAAACTGAAAGATTCTGGGTCTTGAGGGCAGCTTCCAAACCTAGACTTCTAACCCTTAGACTTAATTCTAATTGACCTTTTAAGCTATACATGAGGTCAAACTTTGTTTCCTAGAGACATAGTGATCCTGACCCAAATCAGTAATATGGTGTTCCAACAGCTCGCCTGATCGCCAAGCTCGTCATATTGTTGTCGAATCTTTTCTAATTTCTTTTCCAAGTACTTTCCTTGCAGAGGAGCAGATAATTCTTACGAACCCGCCATTTGTGGATCCGGGGTCGCACCCGGACCCTCTCGCTCGCGAGAAGGCGGCGGCGGCGGCCTGCCGAGATGAGGCAGACCTCTCTCAACCCTCTTCCAGCAAGAGGCCACCTGAGGATGCGGGATCGAACCCGCCACACCGCCCGCGACCACCAAAGAAGATGCGGAGAGCCTTGCTGGCTCCGCGAGGGCAATAACAACAACAACATTAACAGCCCAGCCTAAAATACATCAGCTCGTCAGAGACCCCTCCCGATGCGTCACCGGGGAGCCCGCTGTAGTAGATCACCAGCAAAGGCCGGAAGGGCGGCGGGGCCCCTTCTTCTGCGGCGGCGATCTCGCCACCTCCCTCGGCGAAGCAAGCGGCTCGCGAGCGCGGGGCGCTGAAGCAGCACTCCCTCTTCAACTTTGGCGGGCGGTGGAAGGACTCGGCGGGCGAGCCCATGCTGCAGTGGGATGAGCTCGCCCATCGAGTCTCCATCTCCACCCTGCACCCCTCCTGGCATGACCACGAGCCCTCCACCGGCCATGCCTACGCCCTCAGCTTCGGCCTTTATGGCCGCGAGGATGCCGAGGCCTACAAGAACATGACCCTCCGGCAGCTCGGCCACGAGGGTCTGCAGGCCCATCTCCGGACCCTGGAGCTCCACCACATGCTGACCCGCCGCAGCTTCACCCTCAACAACCAACTCCAAAAGGCTGAGCAAGCTCGTGACGTCGCCAAGGATAAGGTCACTGACCAGGCGAGGCAGCTCGGCATCGCGGAGGGTCTACTCGCCCAAGCCGCCGGCGGGCTGGTAAGCGTCAAGCTCTCCCCTTCTCTTTTACTTAAAAAATTTTGTGCTGCTGCTAACTGGACCTTCTCTTTACCAGGATGCCAAGGCCGCGGGGGAGCTTCAGGCTCGCAATGCCGAGCAGGGGGAGGAGATCAGCCAGCTGCGCGCCCGCCTCGCCGAGCTGGAGGGCGCGAACACGAAGCTGAAGGAGGAGAATCAGCACCTCCTCTGCGAGGTCCGTCGCCAGATGGAGATCTTCTTTCCGCCCCACGACATCGACCCTACCCTACCCTACAAGAGCCCGCGGATCTTTGGCGAGGCCGACCTCGCCGAGAGACTGCGGATCAACTCCATCCAAGCTGCTGAGTGCACCCTCCAAATGATGAAGGACTCGGGGGTGCTAGTGGAGGGATGCGAGGGGATCTCGGCCCGGGACCTGATGTCGAGCCTGTTCCCGGCAACGCCGCCCAGCGAGAAGGAAGACAGCTTGGATGCGATGTTCGGGAAGAGCTTCCAGGATCAGTCGGGTGAAGGGGACCAGTCCGGCGGGGGGGGGGGGAGGCCTGAACTTGTACATCTCTTCTTCTTTTTTATTTACTCGCCGAGGCGAGCCCCCTATAAATATTTTGTAAACACTTATTTAATGAATGAGAGATTTTTGATCATACCCGTGTCACTTTTCTTTTCTCTTTTTTTGTACTTTGTTTGTTGTGCTGTATATCCGCGAGCGTTTCCCCAGGCGACCTCGCGTAGGCAAATACTACGAGTGGGATGATAATGTGTACGCGCCTGCGAGTACGTTTCGAGTGCTCGCCGAGCTCCAGGCGATTTGGGAGCGGACTGCTCTCCGCCCTTGTCATGTCACCTTAACTCGCCCGCGAGCCATCCAGGTTGAACTCAAAAAGAATAAAAAACCTTCTAAGTCACACAGGCAAAGGGGTGAAGTGCCCCGGCCTGGCTCGCCTTCCTTCAGTGAGGCCCGGGCTTGCCACCTCTTTGCCGATGTCGAGCTGGGGTTGGCGAGTCCAAACTCTCCTGTGCAGAATCCTCTTGCTGATGCGGAGCTGGGTTAGGTGAGTCCAAACTCGCCTGTGCAGAATCCTCTTGCTAATGTCGAGCTGGGTTAGGCGAGTCCGAGCTCGCCTATACAGAACCCCTTTCCCCTTATTCCTTGGCACTCAAAATTTATTGATCTTTACCTGGCAATTTCAAGGCTGATACCATCGAGGGACTTCCTGCCCTGCCATCTAGGTGAGAGCCTGACAGCGGGATCTGATCGAGGCCAAGGATGACACCGAGTGACTTCTTGCCCTGCCAGCTAGGTGAGAGCCTGGCAGCGGGATCTGCTCGGGGTCCAAACGCATTCCATCGAGTGAATTCCAGCCCTGCCAGCTAGGTAAGAGCCTAACATCAGGATCTGCTCGAGGCTAAGGATGACACTGAGTGACTTCCTGCCCTGCCAGCTAGGTGAGAGCCTGGCAGCGAGATCTGCTCGAGGTCCAAATGCATTCCATCGAGTGACTTCCAGCCCTGCCAGCTAGGTGAGATCCTGACAGCGGGATCTGCTCGAGGCCAAGGATGACACCGAGTGACTTCCTGCCCTGTCAGCTAGGTGAGAGCCTGGCAGCGGGATCTGCTCGGGGTCCAAATGCATTCCATCGAGTGACTTCCAACCCTGTCAGCTAGGTTAGAGCCTGACAGCGGGATCTGCTCGAGGCCAAGGATGACACCGAGTGACTTCCTGCCCTGCCAACTAGGTGAGAGCCTGGCAGCGGGATCTGCTCGGGGTCCAAACGCATTCCATCGAGTGACTTCCAGCCCTGCAAGCTAGGTGAGAGCCTGACAGCGGGATCTGCTCGAGCCCAAGGATGACAACGAGTGACTTCCTGCCATACCAGCTAGGTGAGAGCCTGGCAGCGGGATCTGCTCGGGGTCCACTATCAGTACCATCGAGTGATTTCCAGCCCTGTCAGCTAGGTGAGAGCCTGACAGCGGGATCTGCTCGAGGCCAAGGATGACACCGAGTGACTTCCTGCCCTGCCAGCTAGGTGAGAGCCTGGCAGCGGGATCTGCTGGAGGTCCAAACACATTCCATTTCTCTATGCCGGCTAGCTGTAACAGTACTTGAAGTGTTAAAGAATTTTATTTTCATCAAGGAATCACTTATATGTTTTAGGGAAAAAAATGTTTTAAGTCGTCACCACTCCAGGTGAGACTCAGGGTCTCGCCCTCTACATTTTGGAGTCGATAACCTCCCGATTTTAAAGCCTCTTTTATAATAAACGGTCCTTCCCAGCTGGGGTTGAGCTTCCCTACTGATGCCGACCTCCCGGATGCATCTACCTTCTTCAGCACCAAGTCCCCTTCCACGAACTACTTGACCCAGACATGCTTGTCAAAGTACTTGGCCATTCTCCTTTTTATCTCTTCTTGTCATAGGACGGAGAGGTCTCGTAGTTCCTCCACCATGTCGAGGGAGAGCCACAGCTCCTACTCGTTCTCTGCCCGTCATTCCTCTCTGCCTTACTTGGCCGCAACGACTCGAGGTGTGTGGACTTCAAACTCCACGGGGAGCACTGCCTCGCACCCATGAGAGAGCTTGAAGGGGGTCTCTCCAGTAGCCGTGTTGGGGGTGGTCCTTAGGGCCCAAAGAACCACGGGAAGCTGCTCCACCCAGCTTCCTTTCAAATTCTCCACCTTCTTCTTGAGGAGGTTGACGATGATCTTGTTTGCGGCCTCCACCTGCCCGTTGCTCCTGGGGTGATGGATCGAGGCGAACCTAAGGTCGATTCCATGCTGCTCGCAGAAGCTAGTGAATTCGACGCTGGCGAACTGGGGCCCGTTGTCCGTGACAATGGCTTGAGGCAACCTGTGTCGGCAGATGATGTAACACCCCCATCCGTCGCATGGCATATAACAGAAGGTCCAGCTGGAACCCGATGCCATATACCACAGACAGTCGGAAGGGTTACTAAATGAATAATCAAATCAACCAATTAAGACTACTCGTCCTAATCACAGAGCATTCTAGCGGAAGATTTTAAAGTTGAAAGAACCCAAAAATAAATCCACCAATATGAATGTCCACAGCTACAACAATAGGAATGAAACCCCAAATACACAGAAACGGGTACATGGCCTTATGGCCTTACAAATGTTCACTTCATAAATAGTGTTTTACATACATCGGCTCGCAGGCCGGCCACATATGAAATATATAAAAACAGCTATTCTACGGCCTTCTAGGGCCAGCACAGCAACATGGGCTCCAGCCCGCTATTTGGCGCTCGGTTCCGCAGCACCTGCAAGCACATACCACCGCACGGTGGCAAATAAAGCAACGGTCAGCTAAAAGCCGACCAAATTATAACGACCCCGCCCCTTACTCGGGACGGTGGTGCTCTTTCCCTGCAAAACATTAGCCCAACAATATATATATCGCAATTATAATTCGCCACAGGCGTAGGCTCGCACGGCCAAACACCCCGTGCACTCAGGGCACATTCATGGTGAACCCTGACAAATCAGTGCATTCACCACCATCCCCAGGATGGCAACAACATGTGAGCATTTAGCCTTTCTGACCACCGTCTAAGGCTCCGACTATGCCAACGGCCAGTCCCCGTCTTCGGGTCTCTCGCACCGAACCACATAGCCTAGGTCCAATTCCACTTGCCCGTTGCTCACGCCGCATATCCAATTTAAGGAACTTTGCGCGGGCCAAGCTTCTCTCGGATCCCAAATTTTCCAAAACAATCTCATAACCCAGTTATGATCAAGGCCGGTTCCCAGACCGCCAAGTTAGCAGAACACGTTTCCGCTCAATTTTCCGGGTGCGTCTTGAAGCTAACCTTCAAGGATCCCTGCTGCAATCTACCGCATGGAAACCCGAAAATCCAAAGCATGGAGTCTTCTCCGGCAAAACCACATCAAATGCAACATCACCGATCCAGACAAAACACATCCTGGTAGGCTTCACACACAATGCCTATGCCCGTACTTACGATTCCGGGCTCTACATGCAACACAAGGGGGACTATTCCCGTCAACCCCAAGGAACAACACGCACTCACCGCATACTCGCGGGAGCGGGATTCCTTATGCAGAAAGAAAGAGATTCAAGCGCTCGAGTTGAGAATCGTTACCCTTGTAGTCTGTTTTGGCGCCATGGAAAAACTACGCGGTTAGAACTCTTCGCAATGACCTTCCCTCCACGGATCCGTTCTCCGATTTCGAAACGGTGCTCCGATGCTCCGCCGGCGGCCGGAAACCTCCTTCTTCTTCCTCTCCTCTCTCACTTTGGAAGGGGAGAACTTTGGAGAGAAAATGAGGGAATAACTCCCTATTCCCGGCCTTAACAGAGCAGGATTTAATCTGGGCCATCGGATCCTAATTAAAGAAAATGAACGGCTCGGATCTGCACAAAATTCCCCAGACCTGGGCCGAACACGGCTTGGCACACGGCCGTGTCCAAGGCCGTGTGCCTCGATCCAGGCACGATCGTCAAACTGAGAAACGCACACGGGCCAAGACATGCCCGTGTCTGACCTGACACGCCCGTGTCGGGTTCCTCGACACGCCCGTGTTCGTGGGCGTGTCACGCATAACCGCCACGGCAATGGACACGACCCATCAGGACACGGGTAGGGACACGGGTTGGCACACGCCCGTGCCGGATGACACGCCCGTATCATCCGGCCGTGTTCCTGGTCGTGTCCTTCTCGGGTTGGAAACGACCAAAAATCACCAGCCAGACACGGCCTTGAACACGCCCGTGTCCTAGGCCGTGTACCCCTACAGGCACCAAAAACTCTTTTTCCGCGACCGACTCGCACACAAAATTCGGGGCGTTACAAATCTCCCCCACTTAAGGAATTTCGTCCCGAAATTAAGCAAAGGTCCACAAAAGCTAAATGATACCTGAGTGGAATAACTCGGGGTATTCCTCCAACATAGCTTGCTCTCGCTCCCAAGAAAGCTCCTCACGTCCGCAATTATCCCAACGGACTTTAACCATACTGACCTCCTTGTTGCGGAGTCGTTTGACTGCAACATCTTCGATTCGTACTGGTCTTACCCTTGTTGTTAACTCATAATCAACCGGTACCTGATTGTCTGCAATGATCTGCGAAGCCTCTTGAACTGCCTTACGCAACACCGATACGTGGAATACGTCATGCAGCCCACTCAACTCCGTCGACAGCTTTAATCTATACGCCGTCTCGCCAACACGCTCCAGGATTTCAAATGATCCAAGGTATCTCGGACTCAGCTTCTTCAAGCGTCGAACCCGCGATACACCCTTGAACGGCTTGATTTTTAAATATACCATGTCGCCAACGTTGAACTCCACATTTCTATGTTTGGCATTGTAGTACTTTGACTGTCTATCCTGAGCAATCTTCAGCCTTTCTTGAATTGTCTGTATCATTGAAGTGGCATCTTCCACCGCTTGACGTTTATACAACTTTGATTCGCCTGCCTCCAACCAAGACAACGGCGTACGACACTTCCTCCCGTACAAGGCTTCGAAAGGCGCCATTCCAATACTTGCCTGAAAGCTGTTGTTGTACGCAAACTCCACCATGTACAGGTGATCCTCCCAATGCTTCCCGAAATCTAGGACGCACATGCGAAGCATGTCCTCCATAGTTCTGTTGACTCTCTCGGTTTGGCCATCTGTCTGCGGGTGAAAGGCTGTGCTGAACTTTAGCTTAGTACCCAACAGACCATGCACCAACCTCCAGTCATTTGACGTGAAGCGTCCATCACGATCACTAACAATACTGCGAGGCACACCATGCAATCATACAATATTATCCACATAGAGTTTGGCTAACCTTTCTACTGGATCTTCCTTTCTCATTGGGATAAAGTGCGACACCTTTGTCAATCTATCTACGACCACCCAAATGGCGTCATTTCCTTTCTGCGACTTCGGCAAACCGTGCACAAAATCCATAGATATATCGTCAAACTTCTATTCTGGGATAGGAAGTGATTTCAAGAAACCTCCGAGTTTCTGGCATTCCACCTTCACCAATGCACAAGTACGGCACTTGGCCACATAAAGCGCCACATCCTTCTTCAAACCCGGCCACCAGAATAATTTCTTCATGTCTCTATACATCTTCGTGCTTCCCGGGTGGATTGAGTATTTGGTATGATGAGCCTCATACATCAACTCCTCCCGAATATTATCCGCACTAGGAACGCATAGACGACCGTCCTTCCTTAGCAACCCATCCTCAACCACAAACTGGGAATTTGACCCATCCAAAGATCCATCTAAGATTTGCTTCATGCTGCTATCCTGAACCAAAGCCCGCCGAACTCTATCCGCTAGGTCACACTGCACCTCTGTCCAAAACAGTATCGCCTCGGCACTAGACTGCTTGTCAACGCAAGATATCTCCAATGCCTCCAACTCTTGGACCAATCTCTCATCATGTACTGATAACCAATTGGCTTGTGCGGGAATCTTACGACTCCGCCACTGCATTTCCCTTCCCAGGCACATAGTGTATCTTGAAGGTGTAGTCCCCTAAGAACTCCATCCACCTCCTCTGCCTCATGTTCAGATCCTTTTGATCCAATAGGTACTTCAAACTCTTATGATCGGTGTAAATATCCACCTTCACACCGTACAGATAGTGCCTCCAAAGCTTTAGAGCAAAAATCACGGCCGCTAACTCTAAGTCGTGGACCGGATAATTCCTCTCGTGAACCTTCAATTGTCGTGAACCATAAGCTATCACTCTCCCATGCTGCAGCAGAACACAGCCCAAACCGCTGCCCGAAGCATCACTAAAAATCTCGAACCCTTCGGTTCCACTTGGCGAACATGAAATGGGCGCCGTGGTTAACCGCCTCTTCAACTCTACAAAAGCCTGTTCGCACTCCGGATACCACACAAACTTCTGATCCTTTCTTGTCAACGTCGTGAGTGGTAGTGCTATCCGCGAGAAGTTCTCTACGAAGCGCCTGTAGTAGCCAGCAAGCCCCAGAAAACTCCGGACCTCTGCCACTGTAGTCAAAGTAGGCCACTCCCGTATCGCCACTATCTTCGCCGGATCCACAGCTATTCCTTCTCCACTGACAACATGACCAAGGAACGCTATCGAGGATAACCAGAATTCACACTTGGAGAACTTTGCATATGACTGACTTTTCCTCAATGTCTCCAACACCATGTGTAAATGTTTGTAGTGATCCTCCTCGCACCGAGAATACACCAGGATATCATCGATAAATACTATCACGAGCTGATCTAGGTATTCTCTGAACGTCATATTCATCAGATCCATAAACACGGATGGAGCATTCGTCAACCCAAACGGCATGACTGTGAACTTGAAATGCCCAAACCGCGTACTGAATGCTGTCTTTGGAATGTCGCTCTCCCTTATCCTCAACTGATAGTAACCAGACTTCAAATCTAACTTCGAATATACAGTTGATCCAACCAGCTGATCAAATAGATCGTCAATCCTCGGGATCGAATACTTATTCTTCTCCGTAAGTTTGTTCAACTCCCGATAATCAATACAAAGCCGCAAGCTCCCATCTTTCTTCTTAACAAAGAGAACTGGTGCGCTCCAAGGCGACGAACTTGGACGCACATAGCCTTGCTCTAGCAACTCCTGCAGTTGCACCTTCAACTCCGCCATTTCTCTTGGGGCTATCCGATAGGGGGAGCGTGACACCGGTTTGGCACCCGGTACCAGCTCTATAGTGAAGTCTATCTCCCGCTGAGGAGGGGCTCCTGGGAGATCATCTGAAAACACATCAGGATACTCGGACACCACTGGGATGTTACCCAAACTAGGTTTAGGCGTCGAAGTCTGCACTAGAGTGACATACAGTTCTGCCCCAGACCGAACCGCCTTAAACACCTGAAGGGCCGATATCAGAACTTTCCCTGATCCCTTCATGCCCACAAAAGTAGTCTCCCGTTCAGTGTCCAGACCCAACTTGACTTCTTTACGGTTGCAATCAATGCATGCACTCTGATCCGAGAGCCAATCCATACCAAAGATTACATCGAACTCCACTAATGGTAGAACCAACGCCCACAAATCAAACTCCCGGTCTCCAATCCGGATCTTTACAACACAGATCCTATCCGCACGCATTGAGCACCCATTAGGCAACAACACATCCAACTTGTTTTCTGCCATCGAGAACGGAACTCCGATGCGCGATATAAACTTTTCAGACAAGAAGGAATGTGATGCTCCCGTATCAAAAAGGGCTCTCGCCGGAAACCCAAAGATTAACACAAAGCCTAGCACTAACAAACGTAAGCTAACAAATACACAGGTAACAACTATAAAAGTTAAACCACTGTAATTTAACTCATACCTGTCACCACGTCTGCTTGCTTAATGGCCTCCTGTAGACCAAGGTTGTAGACTCTAGGCTGGGCTGGAGCATGATGGGATGCGGTTGACTCCACCGCCTTCCCTTTCTCCTCATAAGTCGCTCCAGGTCTCCTCTCGGACTTTGAACGTCCGCTCTAACACTCCCGAGCAAAATGCCCCGTCTTCCCGCAGTTGTAGCAAGCTCCGGGGACTCGACTTGTAGTTGCCCCCGATGCATCAACCGAAGGGGCTGAGTTTGAAGTCCTCCGCTTCTTGTTCCATTTGCGGAAACCTGTCTTGTTACTTGGCACCTTGAACTCGGTCTTCCTTTCTCCTGGGTCCCTCTTCTCTTGAACTTTCTTCGCAACCTTTTCCAACGATCGGGCCGAATTGACCAAGGCTAGGAAGCCCTGCGCCTTAGGCCCAGCAAGGAGTAACTGTAAATCGCCACGAAGACCCTCATAGAATCGGTTGGTCTTCCTCTCTTCTTCTGAAAACATAGCACCAGCATAACGACCCAACCGCGTGAACTCATGCAGATATTCGTCCACGCTTCTGGATCCCTGAGTCAACCCAAGAAATTGATTCTCCATCTCCAACTTCTGAGCAGAAGGTACAAATCTGGCTAGGAACAATCTTGAAAATTCTTCCATCGGCACATCCGCAAGTTGCCTTCCCACTAGAAGATGAAACTCCAACTCGTCCCACCACAGCCTCGCCTCACCTTCCAAAAGAAAAGTCGCTATGGTGGTCTTCTGCCACTCCTCAGTCATTGTGGTCGTCAACACCCTCTTTATGGAAGAGAGCCAGTCCTCAGCTTGAGTTGGTGTTCCAACCCCATTAAACCTCGGAGGATTAAAGCCCATCACGTGCTTTAGCTGCCGCTCCGTAGTTCTCCTCGGCTCTACTAACTCAACTACTGCGCGTTCCACCACTCTCGGCTCTGCCGCCCTAACCGGTTCTTGCTCATTCGCAGGAGGTGCGCGATGCATTTGCCCTGCAGGTTGGGCATTTATCATTGCGAACACGGCTTCAGCCACCATCCTGATGGTTTCCGCTGAAGGAGGTGTAGCAGGCATGTCCCTTGGTGCACTACTTTTCGCTGATTGCGGACGCTCTGACTGACCAGCACCGCTCCTAGCTGCCTATAATAGCAAAGACACACGATTAGACGACAAACAAATTGCTAAAAGCAATCATTGGAACACTCAGGTTCCACAAAACAAGTGTATTTTCATTCCTAAGTGGACATTCATGGGTTCTTTTTAATGTTATAACGATGACGCACACATGTGCTCACCACCCCTTAAAAGAATTCGCCCACGAATTCATTTAAGCTTGACCGTAACCAGAAGTCTGATACCAAATTGTAACACCCACATCCGTCGCATGGCATATAATAGAAGGTCCAGCTGGAACCCGACGCCATATACCACAGACAGTCGGAAGGGTTACTAAATGAATAATCAAATCAACCAATTAAGACTACTCGTCCTAATCACAGAGCATTCTAGCGGAAGATTTTAAAGTTGAAAGAACCCAAAAATAAATCCACCAATATGAATATCCACAGCTACAACAATAGGAATGAAACCCCAAATACACAGAAACGGGTACATGGCCTTATGGCCATACAAATGTTCACTTCATAAATAGTGTTTTACATACATCGGCTCGCAGGCCGACCACACATGAAATATATAAAAACAGCTATTCTACAGCCTTCTAGGGCCAGCACAGCAACATGGGCTCCAGCCCGCTATTTGGCGCTCGGCTCCGCAGCACCTGCAAGCACATACCACCGCACGGTGGCGAATAAAGCAACGGTCAGCTAAAAGCCGACCAAATTATAACGACCCCGCCCCTTACTCGGGACGGCGGTGCTCTTTCCCTGCAAAACATTAGCCCAACAATATATATATCGCAATTATAATTCGCCACAGGCGTAGGCTCGCACGGCCAAACACCCCGTGCACTCAGGGCACATTCATGGTGAACCCTGACAAATCAGTGCATTCACCACCATCCCCAGGATGGCAACAACATGTGAGCATTTAGCCTTTCTGACCACCGTCTAAGGCTCCGACTATGCCAACGGCCAGTCCCCGTCTTCGGGTCTCTCGCACCGAACCACATAGCCTAGGTCCAATTCCACTTGCCCGTTGCTCACGCCGCATGTCCAATTTAAGGAACTTTGCGCGGGCCAAGCTTCTCTCGGATCCCAAATTTTCCAAAACAATCTCATAACCCAGTTATGATCAAGGCCGGTTCCCAGACCGCCAAGTTAGCAGAACACGTTTCCGCTCAATTTTCCGGGTGCGCCTTGAAGCTAACCTTCAAGGATCCCTGCTGCAATCTACCGCGTGGAAACCCGAAAATCCAAAGCACGGAGTCTTCTCCGGCAAAACCACATCAAATGCAACATCACCGATCCAGACAAAACACGTCCGGGTAGGCTTCACACACAATGCATATGCCCGTACTTACGATTCCGGGCTCTACATGCAACACAAGGGGGACTATTCCCGTCAACCCCAAGGAACAACACGCACTCACCGCATACTCGCGGGAGCGGGATTCCTTATGCAGAAAGAAAGAGATTCAAGCGCTCGAGTTGAGAATCGTTACCCTTGTAGTCCGTTTTGGCGCCATGGAAAAACTACGCGGTTAGAACTCTTCGCAATGACCTTCCCTCCACGGATCCGTTCTCCGATTTCGAAACGGTGCTCCGATGCTCCGCCGGCGGCCGGAAACCTCCTTCTTCTTCCTCTCCTCTCTCACTTTGGAAGGGGAGAACTTTGGAGAGAAAATGAGGGAATAACTCCCTATTCCCGGCCTTAACAGAGCAGGATTTAATCTGGGCCATCGGATCCTAATTAAAGAAAATGAACGGCTCGGATCTGCACAAAATTCCCCAGACCTGGGCCGAACACGGCTTGGCACACGGCCGTGTCCAAGGCCGTGTGCCTCGATCCAGGCACGATCGTCGAACTGAGAAACGCACACGGGCCAAGACACGCCCGTGTCTGACCTGACACGCCCGTGTCGGGTTCCTCGACACGCCCGTGTTCGCGGGCATGTCACGCATAACCGCCACGGCAACGGACACGACCCATTAGGACACGGGTAGGGACACGGGTTGGCACACGCCCGTGCCGGATGACACGCCCGTGTCATCCGGCCGTGTTCCTGGTCGTGTCCTTCTCGGGTTGGAAACGACCAAAAATCACCAGCCAGACACGGCCTTGGACACGCCCGTGTCCTAGGCCGTGTACCCCTACAAGCACCAAAAACTCTTTTTCCGCGACCGACTCGCACACAAAATTCGGGGCGTTACAGATGATCTCCCCCCAAACAAAGTTTCTGATAACTTGGGAAGTCACCTTGGCCAGCGCCTTCACCTCCAGCCACTTGGAGAAGTAGTCAATCATTACTAGGAGGAACCTCCTTTGACCACTGGTTTGGGGGAATGACCCAACCAAATCCATTCCCCAAATTGCGAAGGGCCAGGGGCCGTAATACTTTTGATTCGCTGGGCCAGCTGTAGCTGGAGGGGGGCAAACAGCTGGCACTTATGACATCTTCTTGTGAATTCCATGGCGTCTTGGCTTAGGGTGGGCCAGAAGTACCCCTGCCTGACTATTCTTCCTTCCAGGGTCCGACTCCCGAAGTAGCTCCCACACTCTCCGGAGTGGACTTCCTCCAAGATCCTCTGTACCTCCTCCTCGGCCACGTAACGGGCCAACATCCCCGAGAGTGTCTTCCTGTACAGCCGCCCGTCCTGGTGGAGGTAGTATGCCGACTTATGACTTAGCCTCTTCTTATCTGCCCCCTCCGGATATTCTCTTATAGAAAGGAAAGCCACAACTGGGTCCATCCATGAAGCCTGCTAATCAATCTGCATGAGCTCCCCCTCTTCGATGGAGGGGCGGAATAGGTCGGTGATGGTACCCCCCCCCCACCACCTGGGGACCATGCTTTGCTAGTTGGTCGACCTATTCATTTTCTTCCCTAGGCACGTGTCGGATGGAGAAGGTTTGGAAAGTGCCTATAACCCCCGTCACTTTGGCTAAGTATAATCACAGGGTGGGCTACCTTGCCTCAAACTCCCCATTGATCTGAGAGGCTACCACCATGGAGTCGGTAAGGACCTCCACGTCCAACACCCCCAGCTCCCTGGCTAGCCGCAGCCCTGCTATCACAGCCTCATACTCGGCCTGGTTATTTGTAATGGGGAAGTGCACCACTACCGTTTGCTCAATTCTAGTTCCTTTAGGGCTCTCCAAGATCACCCCCACTCCTAGGGAATGCCTCCCCGAGACGCCATCCACCTTCACCTTCCAAGGAGTCGGGCGGGTGAGTTCTTCCTCTGCCACTTCAATCACATAGTCAGCCAAGAAGTCGGCCATCGCTTGAGCTTTGATCGAGAGCCGCGGAACGAACGAGACGTCGAACTCACTCAACTCTACCGACCACTTATCCAGCCTGCCTGAATGCTCTACCCCCTTAAAGATGTTGCGGAGAGGATGGTCGGTCACCACTCGGATTGAGTGTGCCTGGAAGTAAGGTCACAGCCTCCAGGCTGAGATGATCAGGGCGAAGGCTAGCTTCTCCAAAATCGGGTACCGGAGCTCGGCCTTCCTCAGGACCCGGCTCACATAATAAATAGGGAGCTGCTTCTTCCCCTCTTCGCGAACTAATACGGAGCTCAAGGCCTCCGCCCCGGCCCCGAGATATAAAAACAGGTCCTCCCCCTCCTTCGGCCCTTGGAGCAGCGGGGCTTGAGTCAACTGCATCTTGAGGGCCCAGAATGCCTTCTTGCACTCCTGGGTCCATTTGAACTTTCGACCACCTCTCAGTGTTTTGAAGAAGGGGGAGCACTTCTCCCCTGCCCGGGAGAGGAACCTACTCAACCCTACCAGCTTCCCCGTCAGCTGCTGGACCTCCTTAGCATTCCTCGGCGGCCCCAGCTATAAGATAGCCTTGACCTTATTAGGATTTGGCTCCACCCCCGCAGGGGTGAGGAGGTGCCCCAGGAACTTTCCCCCGCTAGCCCAGAAGACACATTTTAGGGGATTTAACTGCATTTTGTACTTGCGCAGGGTGGCGAAGGTCTCCTCTAGGTCCTGGAGGTGGGAGTCCACATCCCGACTTTTGATCATGAGGTCATCCACGTACACCTCCAAATTCCTCCCCTTTTGCTCCTTGAAGACCCTATCCATCATCTTTTGGTAGGTTGCCCCTGCATTCTTTAACCTGAAGGACATCATCTTGTAACAGTAGCATTCATCCCCCGTGATGAACGAGACATCCTTGATATCCGGGGGGTGCATCCTGATTTGATGATAACCTGAAAAGGCATCTAGAAAACTCATTACAGAAAAACCGACGGCTGAGTCAACCAGCGCGTCGATTTGAGGCAAAGGGTAACAATCCTTAGGGCAAGCTTTATTAAGTAAAGAAAAATCGATACACATCCTCCACCGTCCGACTCCCTTTTTGACCATAACCACATTGGAGACCCAGCCGGGGTATTGAATCTCGAAAACGAAGCCGGCCTTTAGGAGCTTGTCCACCTCCTCTCTGATGGGCTCTGCCAGCTTGTCAGCAGTGGACCTCTTCTTCTGTTGAACGGAGCGTGTTCCCGGGTCCAGATTGAGGCGGTAGCAGGCCACATCCGCGTCAACCCCCGACATCTCTGCGACGTTCCAAGCGAAGATGTCCACGTTCTTCTGGATGCACTCTAGCATCCTGCCTTGGTCCTCCGGGGTCAGCCCCCCGCTGATGCGGATCTTCTCCATTCTGCCTCCATGGGTGAGCACCTCCAGCTCCACCACTTCTTTTGCAGCCTCTAGCCTGGACTGCTTCCCACATTTCTCAACATCTCTCTCCTCTGGGACGGGGACCTCCACTTCCATCTCCTCCTCCACGGCCACCACTTCGGCCAGATCCTCCAGGTATCCTCCTGCCGCCTCCCCCTCTACGCAGTTCCCCATCTCCAGCTCCTCCCTTCTTCCTTCTTGCTCATATTCCTCCATCCTCCTCCCCATCTCCTCGGCTCCCTCCAACCAAGAGACGGTGTTCACTGCAGTGACGTAGCACTCCCGCGCCACCTTTGGGTCCCCCTGACCCTGACCTGGATCCCCTCAGCGTTGAACTTCAAGCACTGATGGAATGATGAGGGGATGCAGTGGAAGGCGCTGATAAGAGGCCTCCCGAAGATGGCATTGTAGCTGCTGGGGGCGTCCATAATGACGAACCTGCAGTTTCTGGACTGCCCCCCCCCCCCCAAGGTAACATGGAGGCCTACTCCTCCCTCCACTTCCTTCCTCTCTCCTGAAAACCCGAACAAGGGTCCATCCAAGGCCAGCACCCTCTTTGCCTCCACCTTTATCGCGTCAAATGCCTTTTTGAAGACGACGTTGACGGAACTCCCGTTGTCCACGAGGATCCGAGAGACGGTAAAATTCTCGATGGCTGCCTTGATGACCAGCGCTTCACAGAATGGATCCTCGTGATCTGGCATGTCGCTTCTGGAGAAGGTGATCCTCTCCTCTGGGGGTGGGGTCTGGGATGTGGAAGCGACGCTTCGCCAGTACATGGTGTGGAGGCTCGCCTTGTGGGAAGCCTCGACCCCCACTCCCCCGTGGATCACTCTGATCCCTCCTCGGGTTCCGACGTCCACCCGGTCTTCGCAACGATCCTCCTCCGCCTGAGGCAGGACCTCCTCAATCCTGACTTCTTGTCGCCCCTGTTGTTGCTGTTGCTGCTCCCTATTCCCTCTCATCTCAAGGAATTTCGGGCATGTGGCTGTGACATGCCCCTCCTCTTGGTGGAAGTCGCAATAGGGTAACTCCACCCTGACTTCTCTCCTTCTCCTCCTTACTATTCTCCTCCTCTCCCCTAAGGCTATGGCCATAGCCTCCTCTTGATCGGGGAGTCGGGGCCTCTGGGCCTGCCTCCAGCCCGGGGGGTGGAATTGATCTTGCCCCCCTTGATAGCGATCCCTTCCATAGTATCCTCTTTGTGGCCCTTGCCCTTGCCACTCAGGTCTCCAACCTAGCTGTCGGTCGGGCTCCTGGCGCCCCCACCTCGGCTGTTGCTGCCCCTAGAGCTACCTCTGCTCCCTCTGCCGGGGCTCTCCTCTCCTCTCCTCATGTCCTCTTCCTCCTCTCGACTCCTTCTCCTCCGTGGCCCACCTGGCCAGCTTCCTTGCAAATTTCGGGTTTGATGCCTCCCCGTCGACTTCTCTCATCGCCCTCTCCATTAGCTCCTCGTAGGAGAGGGGGGGGGGAACTCTCTTCAGCTCCATCCTAAAGAACCCCTGCTGCAGGTCCAGGGTGAAGGCCATCATCAGGCTATGGCCCAGCATCTCCTGGACCTGAGTAACCTCCTCCTGGAACCGATCCACATAGCTTCCCAACGTCTCATTCACCCCCTGCTTGATGTGGAACAGGGACTTTGACTCTTTCTTCCTCTTCTTCGAGGTAGTGAACCTCAGCATGAACCCCCGGCGCAGGTCCTCAAAGCAGTAGATGGAGCTGGCCGGTAGCTGATGGAACCATTCCCTTGCCTTATCCCTGAGGGTGATAGCAAAAAGCCGACACTTGAACCCGTCCGACATCTGTCGGATGGAGACCACATCCTCGAACCATTGAACATGTTGGACCGGGTCTCCCTTCCCGGTGTAGTAGGACATCTCGGATTCCCTGAATCCATCTGGAACTGGAGCTGAAGAGACCAGCTCGCTGAAAGGGCTTCCTCCCCCGCTAGGCGAGCTGGCGAGTCTCGCGAGACCAGCACGCCGAACCGGCCTCGGCCTGCCGAGCCAGGGAAGAGCTCGCGCCCGGGGAGCTCGCACCCCCAGCCTTCCTCGGCCACTTCCTTCCCAGCTCGCCTGCCGGGAACGTCCTCGCCCAAGGAGGGGGCGGCCACGATCTGGACTGCTGGAGTCGAGCACTCGACCCGCGTGCCGAGTGCAAACTTAACAAGAGTCAGCACCTCATTCCTGAAATCTTCAAACATCCCCACCGTGGCGAGAGGTGGGGGGCGACGAGTTCGACCTGTCAGATCCCTGTCCTCCTGTCATCGAACTCGCTGAAGCTTTTCTATACTGACCACGATCCACGCTCACCGCACCAAAATGTTGAAACTAGAATTCGGTCTCCTGTGGAGTTCGACACTTGGGGAAGGGGTGGTCTCGCACCTACTTCACTCCTGCAAGCAAAACAACGGAGAAAACAAGGAGAAACCGACCCAAGGGCTCGGCGGGGAGGTCCCACCACACACCCGGAAGATCTCAGAGCGCTTCCCCTCCTTAGCCAGAGGCCGAGCTAAGGTACCCTCAGAAAGCACTTAGAAGCTGGAGCAGGAAGACACAGGAAGCATGCCTTCGGTGGTACCCCTTGGGTCCTATTTATAGTTTTTAGAATCTGAACTGCCAATAACCAAAAGAACTGATCTGAAATTACCAGAAAACCCTTGGATGGGTCTGCCAACAGCCAAACTCCACTGTTTTGAAGGGCTATAGGCAGACCAGCGGGGGCAAAACAGTAAAAAGTACCTCATTCATACAGGCGAGCTGGGGAGCTTGGTCACCTCGGCAGATCCTGCTCGCCTGCTATTGTCGAGCTCCGTTGTGAGGGTGCGAGCTGGGCTAGCTCGGCAAATGCCGAGCTCGAGGTCGGCGAATACTGATCTCTGGTCGACGAATGTCGATCTCTGATCGACGATCGCCGATCTCCGGCCGACAAATATCGAGCTCGGGCTCGGCTCTTCTACTGCCGAGCTCGCCCACTGCCTTCAGCCCGATCTGTCTGATTTCTGGCGACCTTGCTCATCGGACACGGGGTTGTACATGAGTAGTCAAAGCTTAAGAAGAAAGAAAACAGAAAAGTGGCTAGGTCCACAGACGTTGAGTGATGCCAACTCACTTAACACCATACAACTAGATGCATTGAGTCAATCTCAAGCAGTTGAAGATTCTGTCAAAGAAATATGGCTAAGTATAGAAGTGTCGAGTGAATATAGCTCATTCGACGCCAGAGAAGAAAGCGTCGTGTTCACTCAGCAAGCTGGCAGATTCCAGAGAAGCGGCTAAGTACAAAAGCGTTGAGTGATGAAGCATCACTCAACACTCTCAATGCCTAACAGATAAAGATTATAGCTAAGTCCATGGGTGTTGAGTGATAAAGATTCACTCAACGCACACAATGCTGGCAGTGCAAAAAATTTGGCCAAGTCCAGAGACGTTGAGTGAAGTCAGTTCACTTAATGCACTCCACGCTTAATGGTATAGAGAATTTTACTAAGTCCAGATTCGTTAAGTGAAGGTCATTTACTCAACACACTCAACGCCTGGAGTTAAATCTGAAAATTTGACTGTCCACAAATATTGACGTCAGCCAAAGTCAACAAAGTTCAAATTAGTTGCGGGAAAACTACAGAACATGACAAATAGTGTCGGAGACCTACTGCACGTCTTCTTCCGTTAAAGCAAGGTGCAGTTGGCTGCCACAGGTGGTCCCCACTGCTTCTTGGAGCCGTTAATCGGCGCAAGATAAAAGGTACAAGATGGACTGAACGAACTTTAACTTTTAGGGTTTTCTCATTTTGAAAAATTGCGGCTGAACTTCTTCTTCCTCGCCATTGTTGTCGAGCTTGAAGTTAAATCAGTTGATCTAAAAGTTCTTTCAAGTTGTTGTAGCTACTTTATTCTACTACAACAACTTCAGATAAGGTTCTGATAAAGAAGGAGGAGCAGAACTTTCAGATTTCTGCAAGTCCAGGTTAGCTAATTGAAGTACACAAAAATTGTCAAACCTTCAGTCTTCTTCAGCAAGTTCAGAAACAAGTTTCTGAGGTTCTTCAACACGGGCAGCTTCTTACTGAACATATATTTCTTGTTGCTATAAAGAAAGTTAGGACTGTTAACTCAGCTCAGGAGGTAGACACAGAGAAATTTCTCTAGTGTCAACTCATCCACACCAACCAACTACTCTTCCTATAGGATCCTTTTGGATTTGAGTTGTAAGCCCAGTTTATAAATGCTGAGGTAGGATCCCTATATAGATCTGAGTGTAGGGTTGTTGAGCTTGAGTTTGTACGATCCTTGTATGGATCTAAGTGTAGGGCATGGTGCCTGAGGTAGGGCCTTTGGCCTGAGGTAGGATCTTAACAGATCTAAGTTGTAGGAGAGTTTTACTCTCTGAGTTGTAGGGCTAACCTCCATAGCCTGAGCTGTAGGACTTGGGTTCAAGTCTGAGGTAGGTGATCCTTTGATCACTGAGTTGTATGAGCAAGCTTACTCTGAGGTAGGGCTTTGTGCCTGAGCTGTAGGTCTTGGAGGAGACTAAGAGATCCCCAGGAATCTGTATTGTAAGCTCTAAGGAGCCGAGTTTTGGAGAAGGGGCCTCGTCTAACAAGCTGTTAGAAAGGTGAGGGAAAGTGGACGTACCCATAATCTGGGAAACCAATATAAACCTTGTGTGTACTTTGTGTGATTATCTTGGAAGCAATATTTAACTCACCCACAACACACTAAGTAGAGGGAAAATTATAAAAGATCAAAAACCTATTCACCCCCCTCTAGGTGATTAGCTACCTTGAAATTAAAGACTTTCAATATCCCATTCGCAACATCTTCGAGGGGGGAGCACTCCGGGAGGCTTGCAAAATGGTTGGTGGAGCTGAGCGAGTTTGACATTTCTTTTGTTCCCGACCTCTCGATCAAGGCCCAGGCACTAGCCGACTATATGGTCGAGATGGAGGAGACTGAGCTCACCCATCTGGCCACTTGGAAGGTGAAGGTGTATGGCTCCTCGGAAAGGCACTCCCTGGGAGTAGGGGTAATCCTAGAGAGTCCTCAAGGGACAAGGATAGAGCAAATGGTGTTCATCCATTTTTCCATCATCAATAACCGAGCAGATTACGAGGCAGCGATAAACGGGGCTGCGGCTGGCCAGGGAGCTGGGTGTATGACGTGGAAGTGCTAACAGACTCCATGGTGGTTTCCTCTCAAATTAACGGCGAGTTAGAAGTGAGGGAGCCTACTCTCCAGCTGTATCTAGCAATGGTAAAAGGAGTCATCAGCATGTTCCAAACGTTTTCCATCCAGCATTTATCGTGGGAAGAAAATGAGCAAGTAGATCAGCTGGCCAAGTTCGGACCTCGTGCGGTAGGAACCCTCACCGACCTATTACATCCTTCCATTGAAGAAGGGGAGCAATATATTTTGAAGTGGATCGACCCCTCCTAGATGGATCCTTTCACAACCTTTTTATCCACAAGGGAGTTCCCAAAAGGCATGGACAAAAAGCACTTCAAGTATAAGTCAGCATACTACTTAATGCGCGACATGAAGCTTTACGGGAAGACCCTCTCAAGCTTGCTAGCGTGTTGCGTGGCAGAGGAGGAAGTCCCGAGAATTTTGGAAGAAGACCATTTTGGGGAGTGTGAGAGTCACTCAGGAAGCAGGAACATAGAGGGAAGGATAGTAAGGCATGAGTACTTCTGGCCGACCTTGGGCCAGGATGCCACCGAGTTATAAAGAAGTGTCAGAAGTGCCAGATTTCGCCCATCTCCAACTGGTACCGCCTAGAGGCTCAGAAGCATCATTGCCCCTAGCCCTTCGCCATTTAGGGGATAGATCTTGTAGGGCCCTTCCCCCAGGCTAGCGGGCAAAGGAGATTCTTGTTGGTCATGATCGACTATTTCTCTAAGTGGTTGGAAGTTAAGGCGCTGGCCAAGGTGACCTCCCAGGTGATTCAAAACTTTATGTGGGAAGAAATCATTTGTCGACACTGATTGCCCCAGGCCATTATCACGGACAAGGACCACAATTTGCTAGCACAGAGTCATCAGTTTTTGTGGTAAGCCGGGATGATCTTCGGTTCACGTTAGTCCACCACCCAAGAGTAACGGGCAGGTGGATGAAGCAAACAAAATAATTATAAACTTGTTAAAAAACAAGGTGGGAAAATTTGAAGGGAAGCTGGGTGGAGCAACTCCCTTCAGTCCTTTGGCCTTGAGAACCACTCCCAACATAGCCATGAGAGAGACCCCCTTCAGCTCTCTCATAGCTGTGAAGTGTGCTCCCGATAGAGTTCGAGATCCAGACACCACAAATATGGAGGCAAAAGAAGAATAGAAGAGTGGAGGGCTGAGAACGAAGACAAGTTGCGGCTCTCCTAGATATGGTGGAGGAGCTGCGCAACTTGTCGGCCATCCGATAGGAAGAGGTCAAACGACGGATGGCCAAGTACTTTGATAAGCACGTCCGATCAAGCAGTCACAGAGGGATATTTGGTTTTGAAGAAGGTCGATGCAGTTGGTAGATCGGCAGCCGTTGACAAAATTGAATCCCAATAGGAGGGTCCCTATGTAATTCAAGAGGCATTGAAGTCGGGGGTTTATCCATTTCCAGAATGTAGAGGGAGCGCCCTTAGTCATGCTTGGAGCGGCGATGACTTAAAACACTTCTATCCATGAGAGTAATGAAATGACTCACTTTTACATTCCTACCTCTTTCTGATGGTTCATTTGCTCAACAGAAGAAATATGGGTAATGGCTGGCCAAAGAGATATGTCTAGTTGATGCTCAACGCCCGCCATCAGGCTCTCATTAGCTGATTGGGCCGGTGGCTGGCCAAAGAAATATGTCCAGTTGATGCTCAACACCCACCGTCAGGCTCTCACTAGCTTATTGGGCCGGTGGTAGCGTTCGATGGTTGCCAAAAGAAAAGTCTGGTTGATGCTCAACACCCGCCGTCAGGCTCTCACTAGCTGATTGGGCCGGTGGTACCGCCCAGTGGATGGCCAAAGAGATATGTCTGGTTGATGCTCAACACCCACCATAAGACTCTCACTAGCTGATGAGGCTGGTGGTAGCTCCCGGTGGTCGGTCGAAGGAAAAAAAACTTGGTTGATGCTTACCTCCCGCTGTCAGGCTCACCTTGCTGACAGTGTTGTTGGGCCCTCGGTGGGCATTGTAAAAAGCTTTGAATCTTGGTTCAGAATTGCTCCCGCTGTCAGACTCTCACTGAACTGACAAGTATGGAAGGTCCTTGTTGGAATAGTGGACTAAAGAGTCCTAAGAGGATCTCGCTGTCAGGATCTCTCCAGTCAATAGACGGCATTCAAAAGTAAGCCTGGGGCAAAGTTACATAAGAGCGCATGAGCCAATACGGCGAGAACGGCGCAGAGCCTTATTCTAAGCTGAAAGATCTCACAAGTCGCACACTCTAAGCGTGTGTGAGCCAATACGGCAAGAACGGCGCAGGGCCTTATTCTAAGTGGCAAGATCTTGTAAGTCGCGTAAGTGCGCGTGAGCCAATACGGCGTGAACGCCACAATGCCTTATTCTAGGCGGCAGGATCTCGCAAGTCACACACTTTAAGCGCACGTAAGCATATTTAATGAGAAGGGCGCGAGAGTTAAATCCTAGAGAGCAAGTTCTTATTCAAACGTTGTCGGCGTGTGTGAGCCAATGAGGCGAGAATGACACGAGACCTCGTCATATATATCAAGTTCGCAAAATCAATAGTTTATAGGTTAACGCGGCAAAAGGTTGATCTAGGGTCTCGCGAGGTATCTCAACTATCGGCTACCAAAGTTGAAGCGCGGGCGGAGTGTGTTTACGCATGACAGATCATTTAAAGTTGGAAGAAAAAAAGAAGATAGAAAAATTTCACAACAAAATCTTATAATTTTCATTTATTAGTCAACTATTACATCTCACAAAAGAAGGGCAAGGCCCAAAAAGTAAAAAATACAAAAGAAATATAAGCGAGAACTTCCAGGCGATGATGCTGATTGCTCGCTCTCGCTGGAGATGTCGTTGACACTGTCTTCGGGTTCAGGGATGGGCAGGAAGAGCTTTGGAACCAAGATCTCGGAAGTCACCTTCTTGCCCTCACCCTTCAGGAATCCAGCCCTCTGAATCGTCTGGAGCGCATGTTTTGTTACCGCAATGGCGTTATGTTGCATAATTAGCTCAAATTCGTGTTGCCAGTACATCAGAGCCTTCTCCTTCTCGGTCGGGGAGGGGGAATCAGCGAGCCAATCCACTGTTGATTCTGAGCTTTTAGCCTCCGGTTCTCCTCCTCGAGTTGGACAATGTGCGCGTCCTTTTGAGCAATAGTCGCGGCATCCTGCAAGCCAATCAACGTTAGAGCGAGAAAGGAGTTCAGCGAATGAACCAGAGAGGAGGAAGCTTACCACTCCACCTACTCGCCAGGTGAGCTCATTCTCGGCAGCGGCTAATTTCTATTTTAGTTCTGATACTACCTTGGATAGAGCAAATTGCGTGGTGCTGACATCTACCATCTGTCGTAACAGGCGGATGCCATGACGAGCCGTAATGTGAGCGAGCTCGATAGCACAGAGTTGAGCTCGCGAGCTCTCGTAGGCGAGATATTGCATGAGGGTGTCGTTGTTATAAGCAACGCTGTCTCGCCCATATAGCTCGAAGGTGAGCGAGTACGCTTGGCCGGAGATAGTCTCGACCTTCTGCTAAGAGTGGAGGATGGTGGAGACATGGGTCATGTTGAACTCTCGGTCCTAGATCAGTAAGGGCTCGCCGACGTTGTCCCGTTGCTTCTTGCCCGAGCCAAAGTTCCTATGGCCCCTGGGCTCCACCTTCTCTATTGCCGCCGAAGTCCCGCCAATCCCGTCGGCCTCCTTCCCAGCAATCTCTCCAGTGGCTGGAGTACTCGCAGGAGGTTCTGAGATGATCTCCTTGCCTTTGGCGAGATCTGCGGTTTTTGGCTTCTTGGGAGGCGATGGAGGAATTGTTTCACGTTTCTGCTTCTTGCTGCTGGATTTTGGCAGCTGCTTCGGTTCGCTTCTGCACGTCGCGACGGCGACCTCCATGAGTGAATTCTCGGAGGCGAGTGTTGCGCTGCTCGCGAAAGGTAGGTTGAGGGGAAGATCTCGTGCCCCTACATATGCTTCATAAGTTAGCAAAGTTACATTTTTCTTAGGATAAAAGATTGTGAGAACTACCTTCCCCAACGAGCACAGGTAGGAGCGAGTCGACGTTCCTTCTCAGATAGGGAACGCCAAAATCCTTTCCGTAAAGGAATTGATGGAGCTTGGACTCGTGGTCATCGAGAGATGGAGGGGGGTAAGTTGACTCTTCTTGTTGGATTGGCATGAGGGGGACGTTGCTGAAATCCCCATACGTGAAGATGAACTTCTGAATTCATTGATGATCCTTGTTGGCAAGACCTTTGGCCTCAAGGTTGTTGTCGGAGAAGAACACGATCTTGTCCCTCTTGGCGCGGAAGTTGAATAGTTTGCGGAAGACAGGAAGATTGAATTCAATCAGTTCCTCCTGCAAGTAGCATATGAATGCTACTAGCAAAACAATGGAGTTGGGGTTGAGCTGTGTGGGAACAATGCCGAAATAGCGCAGGGTCTGGCGAATCTCCGACCAGATGGGGAGGCGAAATCCTACCTCAAAGTGTTCGGCAGTGATGGCGAGTTCATAGGGCGAGTTGGGGTTGATCAACTCGTCCTCCCCCGGGTGTCGCGGAGTGAAGCCTGACGATACATAGAGATCAGCAAGCAAGTGGTGCTCCTCTTCAGTCAGGTTACAGTTCATGAAGGGGTAGTCAGCAAATGCGGTTGTGCACTTGGTTCGTCCGTCGGCGTCTCCTGTCATCTCGCGAGAAGTGGAAAGAGAACGTAGAAGTGCGAGTGCAAGATAAGTAAAAGTAGACAAAAGGGTTGGAAGCTGTTAAAAGCAGTGGTTAATGCGGCAGGTAAGGGTCTATTTATAGAAAATTTTGGGCGGGAAAGGATCCGGGCTGGAAAAAGTGCAGATAACCAATTCCCCAGATCCCGCCCAAAGCCCTGTTGTTGGGTACATTGGTTCTAATGTACCTGATTTGAAGAAGCATCACCCTACTCAATGATACACATCAAAATGTATTTGATGTATTTTGAGTTTACTTGTGCAGGTTAATTATTTGCAGGAAAGATGAAAAAGTTTCTAAGTCCATTTGTCGACACCCAGAGGGAAAGTGTCGACACTTAAGAAGACTTGTGTCGACACCCAGGCAAGCAGTGTCGACATTTGGAGTACTTGTGTCGACACCAGGGATGTAGAGTCGACACCAGACAAAAAGTGTCGACACAAGGAGCTGTGTCGACACTCAATGAAGAAAAGTCCAGTGAAGCAGTGTCGACACTTAGCAGTTGTGTCGACGCCCAGTGAAACTGTGTCTACATCAGAAAGTGTCGACACTTGGAGGCTGTGTCGACACTCAGCAAAAGTCAGCAGAGTCTAAGTATAAGTGTCAACATGATGAAGAATGTGTCGACACTCAGCAGAAGAGTCAACACTTGAAGAAAGTGTCGACACAAGAAAGAATGTGTCGACACTCAACAGAAGACTCAACACTTGAAGAAAGTGTCGACACAAGGAGCTGTGTCGACACTTAACAAAGTTCAACAAAAAATTCTAAGTACAAGTGTCGACACTAAGGGGAAGTGTCGACACTCAGCCAGAGTCTCAACAGAAGAAGAATGTGTCGACACAAGGAGCTGTGTCGACACTCAGCAAGTATCAACACAAAAGGCATGTGTCGACACCAAGAAGATGTGTCGACACTGAACAAGTTCAACACATGAAGATGTGTCGACACAAAGGTGTTGTGTCGACACTTACAAGAATTCAACTAAGTGCTGAAGAACAAGGAGTTGTGTCGACACTCAATATCAGTGTCGACACATGATGAAGAAGTTGTGTCGAGAAGTGAATTCTACAACACAAGGAGTTGTGTCGACGCCTTGAAGGCTAGTGTCGACACTTTGTCAACTTGTGTCGACACTTAGTCTATAAGTGTCGACACTTAAAGACAGACAGTCTCGACACTTTCAGACAGTTACAGTTATTTCAAAAACTGACTGGATGACTTGACAGCTGCCATTCCAGTCGGTCTACTGCACCTGTCAGAGTTGTCAGAAATCAGTTAGGAACCGGATCAGCCGGTTACCATGAAGAAGACCTATAAATAGGCTTATACTGTCTACAGAAAGAGATGATCAAGTGATTGAAAAAGAAAAAGAAGATCTAGCTATTCTTTGAAGAATCAAGTGAAGATCTAAGTAGTTGGAGAGAGAGAGCTCCATCCAAGAATACAGCCGTTGGAACCAAGCTGAGAAGAAGGGTTCAGATTTTGTTCTGAATCTTAAGTAGTAGAGATCAAGGATCAACTGCAGAGGAGATCAATCCTATTGTGTTCTACATTCAAGAAGCTTTGAAGAAAGCCAAGTCAGATTGATCTCAGCAGAGTTCATCCAAGAACTCATCAAGAACCTTTCAACTCATCTCTCTATTCTGAGTTGTAGGTATATACTCTTTGTATTTTATATTTTCTTGTAGAATCCTTAGGGATCTGAGTTGTAAGCCTGCAATTATAAAGGCTGAGTGTAGGGCCTGTGTGCCTGAGTGTAGGAGATTTGTATCTCTGAGTGTAGGCCTGTTGTGGCTGAGTGTAGGCCTGCTGTGGCTGAGTGTAGGCTTTGTGAAAAAGCTGAGTGTAGGTCTTTGGAGAAGACTGAGTTGTAGGGCCTTGGGTCTGAGCTGTAGGAACCTGTTTTGGGGTTCTGAGTGTAAGATATGAGGATCTGAGATAGTGGAGGAGTTTGGCCGAATCTAGTACACTACTAGATAGGCGAAGGGGGAAAGTGGATGTACCCAAACCTTGGGGAACCACTATAAACCTGAGTGTTCACTGTGAGCATGTGTTTTGCTGTGATTGCTGATTGATTGATGTTCAAAAGTAGTTATAATTATGTGTTATAATCTGAATTCTGCCTAAAAAGTTAAAAAGATTTAAGTCACATATTCACCCCCCCCCCCCTCTAGGTGATTAGGTACAATATCTTTCAAGTGGTATCAGAGCCAGGTTACTTAAAAAGGGACTTAACTGTCAGAGTAGATCTTGTTGGCAGATTCAGTCTAAGTAAATTGCAGAATCAAGAAAATCAAGAAACATGAGTTTAACTGAGAATCATAAGGAACTTGGATCCATGAAGTTACCCATTTGCAGAAAAGAAATTTTTGGCATCTGGAAAGAAAGGGTGAGACTATTTATGGAAGCCTCAGACCCTAGAATTTACATCACAATTAAAGAATGGTCATATGTGCACATGAAGGTTTCAGTCCTGGATGTAAATCAGAGAACACCTGAGGATTTCTCTGAAATGACAAAAGATGAGATAATTCTAGCCACAATGGATAAGAGGGCTCAAAATATCATTGTGAGTGTCATAGATGATGCAACCTTTCAAAATTTGATACACTGTAAGACATCTAAAGAGATGTGAGATACTCTTATTGTGTACATGGAGGGTTCAGAAGAGGTGAGACAGGATAGAAAATCTTTGTTAAACCAGGAATATGAAAGTTTTAGGGAAGGTAGGGCTGACAGCATAACTGAATGCTATAAGAAGTTCTATAGAATTGTGAATGAGCTAATGTCCTATGGCAGAGAATTCAGTAATTATGAATTAAATGATAAGTTTCTAAGGTCCCTAACTAAGGATTGGGACACCAAGATCTGTGTTATAAGGGAAATGACAAAGTTAGCAGATATCCCTCCACCAACACTGTTTGGAAAACTGCTATCTTATGAGATGCAGTTGATGGTGAGAAAAGAAGAGAAGAAATCTACAAGAAGTGAACATAAAGAAAGGACATTGGCATTTAAAACAGAAGCCCCCAGAAAATACAGAAGTAAGTCACCAACTCCACCTCCTAAAGTAGCTGAGACTGAGTCAGATAATTCAGAAAGCAGAAAGTCTGAAAGCAGTGAAAGTGATGAGGACTTTGCAGCCTTCACAAGACACTTTCAAAAGTTCCTAAAGAAGAAACAGTGGAGGACTAAGCCATCCACAACACAGAGGTCATCAAAGAATGACAGAAGAAAGCCCAAGTCAAATAGAACTTCATCATCAAAGATAGTTTGTTATTGTTGTAACAAACAAGGACATGTTGTTGCTGACTGTCCTGAGAAGAGAAAAGAATCTACTGATAAGAAAAAGACACAATTCAAGGGTAAGAAGGAAAGGTCTTTTGTTGCCAAGAAGGACAAAGGCCTGTCAGACATGTCTTCTTCAGAATCTGAGTCAGAAGCTGAAGCTTACATAGGACTGTATGCTGAAGAAGAGGAAGAAGAGTTCATCTAGATAATGAATTCTATATATGAGCAAGGGGACACTCAGTGCCAAGTACTGATGGTATTGACAGAAAGTGACAAAATCCAGGAGCAACCTGGACCTAGTAAGGTACAAAATTGTTCTTTAAGTTCAATTTCTTGTGCTAGTTTAGAATCAGATTCATCATCATCAAAAGATGAGAGTGCATCTGAGTCTGAAGAGGATATTCATCAATTGATAGATGAATATAAAGTTCTGTTGCAAGCTTTTAAGAAGAGCAAGTCCCTATCCAAGAGTCAGGCAAAGGAAATTACTAGTCTCAAAGTTGCTGCAACTGATTTTGAGAAGATGATTGATCAAAAGCTAAATGAAATAACTAGACTGAAGCACATAACTGTGATTCAGATGGGGACTATAACTTTTAAGAATGATCAAATCAGAAGTCTAGAGATTAGTCTTCAGAAGGAGAGAGATTTAGTTGCTAGGTTTTCTAAACCAAAGTCAGTTCTACCCTTAATTGATGAATTTGTTCATCAAAAAGGTAAAGCTGGACTGGGGTTTACTAACCCAGCTAGGACTGTCAAGTCCAAGTCCAAGGGCAAAGCCCCAGCTCTCAATAAGCCAGTTGTAGATAAAATAGCTAAGAATGTACCTAAGCAAAGGTACAATAGGTTTGAGTGTTGGTGCTGTGGCAAGGTAGGCCACTTTGCCATGGACTGTTGGCACAATGCAAGTGCCAAATTGAGTAGCAAACTGCCTGTTGGAAAACCTGCAGGTAGCTTTGTTATGAGGCAAACTAACCAGTACCAAGGACCCAAGAATTTTTTGCGTTCTAAGGTTCACTAATCTGTTTTGCAGGTGAGTCCAAGTGGTCATGCCCTAATATGGTACTTGGACAATGGATGTTCCAAACACATGACTGGAACAAGGGGATTGCTAAAGGACTACACATCCATCAAGGATGGTCCAAAAGTCACCTTTGCTGGTTCTGAAAAAGGAATCATAAAGGGTTTTGGTAACATTTCCAGCACCCATATTACTATTACTCAAGTGACTTATGTTAAAGGTTTGAAACATAACTTTATTAGTATAAGTCAATTGAGTGATGTAGGATATGACATCTCATTTGTTAAAAATGGTTGTCATATCAGGAGGTCAAATGATCAAGAGATCATTTTGACAGGTTATAGAAAAAGAAATGTCTATTATCTAGACATTATGTGTGAGACCAATGGTTCTCCAATGTGTCTTGTAGCTGATGAGAAAGTCTCTCATTGTGTCAAATGGCACAAGAGGCTAGCCCATCTCAACTACAAGACAATTGGCAAACTCTATAGCAAAGAGTTAGTGATGAATGGTCCTCAAGTTAAGTGTATTAAAGATGGAATATGTTCAGCTTGTCAAAAGGGCAAGCAGACTAGATCCAGCTTTAATAGCATTGAAAACAAAGATGTTGTGAGGTGCTTATACCTCTTGCATATGGATCTCTTTGGTCCTATGCCAATTCACAACCTAGGTAGGAAGGTCTATACCTTTGTAGTTGTAGATGACTACTCAAGATTTTCCTGGGTATTCTTCCTTAGACAGAAATCTGAAACACCTAGTATCTTCTATAGCTTTGTCAAACAAATTCAGAATGAACTAGACAGTACAATGGTCAAGATAAGAAGTGACCATGGTACTGAATTTCAGTCTGATAGTATGGCAAAAATATGTGAAGAATTTGGGATATTTCAAGAGTTTTCTTCACCAAGAACACCTCAGCAAAATGACATTGCTGAGAGGAAAAATAGAACCTTAATTGAGGCTTGTAGAACCCTATTAAGTGATAGATCGCTACCAGAATATTTCTGGGCTGAGGCAGTTAATACTGTATGTCATGTAATTAATAGGGCTACCATTACTAAAAGCCACAACAAGACCCCCTATGAGATTGTGAAAGGCATAAAACCAAACCTATCCTATTTCAGGATCTTTGGTTGTAAATGCTTTATACTTAACAATGGAAAGCCTTACTTGACTAAGTTTGCTGCCAAGTCCCAAGAGGGGATCTTTGTTGGGTACAGCAACAATAGTAAGGCTTATAGAGTCTATAACTTGTCTACTCAAGTTGTAGAGGTGTCTGTACATGTAGTATTTGATGAAACTAGACTTATTAACAATGAGTTGTCTAGTAGTATTTGCAGCTCCACAGGTATAACTAAGAAGTTGGACAAGCTCACTATTGAAGAAGGATCAAATGCAAGTCAGCAAGTAGAAGATAGTGGTTGTTGTCTAGGGGGAGTACTACATGTACCAAATGCAAAAGAAGTTCAAGGAGTGCATCAAGATGAAGAAACTGAAGAAGTTCAACCTGAAGCCAGGATGCCTCCAGCTAATAGGCATCTTAGAGATCATCCAGCAGATCAAATCATTGGTGATCTAAGACAAGGGGTACAAACAAGGAGCAGAAATCTGAATGTAGTGCTCTTCTCCAGTTTTCTATCCCAAGTTGAGCCAAAGAAGTTTGAAGAAGCCATCCTAGACCCTCATTGGATTGAGGCAATGCAAGAAGAGCTGAATCAGTTCAAGAGGTGTAAAGTCTGGGAGCTTGTTCCTAAACCAAAAGACCACAATATACTTGGAACCAAGTGGATCTTTAGGAAAAAGATGGATGAAATTGGAGTAATTGTCAAGAACAAAGCAAGATTGGTTGCTAAATTAAGGATATAGGCAAGAAGAAGGTATTGACTTTGATCAAACCTTTGCTCTAGTAGCCAGACTAGAAGCCATAAGGATGTTCCTGGCCTATGCAACCTATCAAGGTTTTAAAGTTTACCAAATGGATGTAAAGTCAGTCTTTCTTAATGGTAATCTAAAGGAAGAGGTCTATGTGGAACAGCCATCAGGTTTTGTTGATTCAACTCAACCTAATCATGTTTATAGACTTAGGAAGGCATTATATGGGTTAAAGCAAGCCCATAGGGCTTAGTATGAAACTCTGTCTAGTTTCCTCATTGAGAATAAATTTGCAAGGGGGAAAATAAACAAAACTCTATTCCTTAGGGAATCTAGAGGCAAGATCATACTAGTCCAAATATATGTAGATGACATAATATTTGGGTCTACTGAAAATGGTCTTTGCAGAAAGTTTGCTAAACTAATGTAAGGATAATTTGAGATGAGCAGTATGGGGGAACTTAAGTTCTTCTTGGGTCTCCAAGTTAGACAGACTGAGAATGGTTTATCTATATGCTAGTCTAAGTTCACCCTAGAACTAATAAGGAAGTATGGTATGGATTCATCCAGTACCATTAAGACTCCTATGGGGTCAAGTATGTCTCTTAGCAAAGATGATGCAGGGAAACCTGTAGATGAGACTTTGTATAAAGGGATAGTTGACTCCCTATTATATTTGACTGCAAGTAGACCAGATATCATGTATGCTACATGCGTCTGTGATAGGTACCAAGCCTGCCCTAAAGAGTCTCATTTGACAGCAGTCAAAAAGATTCTGAGATATCTAAAGGGCACTCCTTATCTAGGCCTTTGGTACCCTAGGAATGGAGACTTTGATCTAACAGGTTATTCAGATGCAGATTTTGCAGGCTGCAAAGAAGACAGAAAAAGTATAACTGGAACCTGTCAATTCCTAGGTGGAAGACTGATTTCATGGAGTAGCAAGAAGCAAACAAGTGTGGCTATCTCCACTGCAGAATCAGAATATGTGGCTATAGGAAGTTGCTGTGCTCAACTTCTATGGATACAACATCAACTTGAGGATTATGGAATTCAGGTAAGTAGAACACCACTGTTTCCCATAGTAGAACTAAACATATTGAAATAAAATATCATTTTCTAAGGGAACATGTATAAAAAGAAGATATTTTACTAGAGTATGTTAATATTGATAATCAACTAGCTGATATGTATACTAAGCCTCTAGAAGAATCAAAGTTCAATAGGTTTAAAATTGAACTAGGTATGATAAACTTAGAATAAGTTTATAGAAATGGCTAAGTAAAATAGCGTCGACACACAGAGTTGTCTGTGTCGAGACAGAAAATTGGTGTCGACACTTCAGAGAAAAGGTGTCGACACATCTAGGAAGTTGGTGTCGACACTTCAGAATATTAGTGTCGACACATGACAAGTAGGTGTCGACACATGCAAGGTGGTGTCGACACTTAGTGTTTACTCAGAATTATCTAAGTAAAGTCTCGACTAAATGTCGAGTTGAGTGGTGTCGACACATAATCAAGTGTCAACACATATATATGTTGACTAAACATGTGTCGACACATTGGTGTCGAGACATTATAAGTCTGTGTCGACACTTTTCAACAGTGTCGACACAATTTTAAGTTAGTTAGCCCGCCCTTTCATCTTCAATACTAGAAAGGTATAAATAGGATTTTGCCATAGTCTGTCGACACGCTCTTAAAAGTTTCGAGACCAAACTTGTGTGTAGACACCTCTCTTCTCTCCAGTCAAATTTTTCAAACCCTAATGGCGCCAAAGCTCGAGGAGAACGTGAATGAAGGCTATGAACTGGTGCGGCATGCGTTTGATGATGCAGACCCGGAGATCAAGAATGTGGTAACCCTAGTTGCAGACTCGGGGTTGGATTTTCTTGTTTCAGAGCCCACAAAGATCTGGAAGAAAGAAGTTCTGGAATTCCTGAATGGAGCTAAAGTAGATGAATCTAGACTCAAGATAAAGTCTAGGGTTCATGGTGAAAAGGTGAAGGTATCACCCAAAAGTTTGAGAAAGATCCTAAACCTCCCAAGGACAAAGGAAAAGATGAAGTTACTGCTTCTAAGACCAGAGAAGCTTTAACTTGGTGTGGACTGGATTCCAAATTGAAAATTGGATCAGTGTTCAATAGAAAGGGGATGAACAGCCACGGGAAATTTCTTTCTGAAATTGTTGGAAAAGTGATCTTAAGTAAGCCTGGAGGGCATGATAGGGTATCAGCCCACATGTTTAATCTCATGACAAGGATTATCTTCACCCTGCAAACTGATTGGTTTGTTGTTGTTTTTGAGAAGATTAAGGAGAGCCTGAAGAAACTCAATTGGGTAGAATACTAAGTTTATACCTTGCTGGTAGTATACCAGAGGTTATGAGTCAAGCTGCTGGCACTAAGATCAACCATATGAGGAAGATGGACTTGAGGATATTCTCTAGGTGAGACAGGGTTTTGTCTAAGGAGATGCCAACACCTGAGAAAATAACTCCTGAGAAGGAAACCCCACTCAAGAAGAAGAAGAAGATAGCTCCAGTAGCTCAAGAATCTTCAAGTAGTTCAGAAGAACAAGTTGTCTTCACTCCTGATGAAGAAGACACTGGAGATGCTGGGAAGTCTCCAGCTCAACAAGAAGTTGCTGAGAGGCAGGGGGAGTTACCTCAAGCTAGCCCCAAACACCAGGATTCAGTCCAGGGGGAGCCTCTACTAGTGGAAGAGCCAACTCCACTGGAAAGTGAACAAGCTACAAACACTATTCTTGAGGTAATCACTGAGATTAATGCATTAGATTTTCCTATAGAGGATACTGATTTGTCTGATTCATTAAATCATGTTAATCAGCAACCACAGATTGACAGTCTACCCCCAGATGTTGTCATGGAGGACACATCTGCTGCAGATCAAGAGGAACCCCATCAAGTACCTGATGAGATAAGAGAATCTCCATCACTTCCTCAACAAGAATTTACCATGGAAGATCTATTTCTTAATCTGGATCAAGCAGACTTTGAGAAGGAAAGTGCTGCTGTTGAGGGGGAGAAGTCCCAAGTTGAGGGGGAGCAAGTAGTACTTGATGAAGAACCTGCAAGGCAAGAGCCTGAGAAGCCAAAAGCTGTTGAGGAGCTACCTAGGGAGAGGGTAGACATAGCAAGCACATCTGCCTCTGAAGATGAGGAAGCTGCAAGAGCTAAGAAAAGGAAGTTCCAAGTATTTAAGAGAAGGAGCCAGAATTATAAGAAGGCCTTGCAAACTAATGCTCCACAGCCTATATCTCAGCCAGCACCATCTGTAGATTATAGTTCTCTCATGGTTGCTATGCAAATAAAACTTGATGAGCACAGGAAAGCCATAGAAACATATGTGGATGAGGGGCATAAATCTTTACAGTTTGATCTGGCCCAAGACATAAAGTCTATAAGATTTGAAATGAATCTCAATAAAAAGGAGATGACTGACTACTTCCACAAGGGAGGGAATGCAGTAGTTTACTTGGCTACACATCAAGAGAAAATAAAAGCACAAGTAGATGACATTGCACTGAAGCAAGGTTATGTTCTAGAGAACCAGCTCAGAATGAACGACAATTTAACTGCTTCACACAATGTCATAGTAACAGAGATGAAGAATATAGCTGCAGGACAGACTACTTCTACTGCTACTGCTAAATCAGAGTTTGATAAAGCTTTGAAAGAGGGTATCACTGTTGTTACTACTGCTATAGAAAATTCTCAGAAGTTGATAACTGAAAAACTCCAAAGGTTGAAACCCTTCTTTAAAGATGGAGTCAACTATTTGGATGCCCAAATCAGATTTCAGAAGGATGATTTAAGAGATCACATGGAAAGAGAAGTCATAAAGGGGGAGAGGGTGTTAGTCAAAGCCAGCTCTGATCATGCCAAGTGGATTTCTAATTCTATCAGAGCTACTCTTGGTTATCCTCCTTTATGTGATGATGATAATGTAGCAGAATCTGGAGTTAATCCTGCCTATCTTGGAGGTGAGCAACCTGAATTAGCTCAAGTAATCTATCCTCCACCAGATTTTGATATGATACAAGCAGATGTACATTCAATGTACAGCCCACCTGAGGGTCGGCAAAATGTCATCATAGAGAAGGTGGTTCAGCCAGTATCTGAGGCTTTACAAGAAGCTATACTGAAGGAACAAGCTGAACAAGAAGCTAGGTTGTCTAAGAAAAGGTTCAGAGAGCAAGCTAAACAAAGACCTGACTTTGATCAGTGGAGCCCCACTTCAAGGAATATCATTCTAACTGCATGGAAGGCTGCCAAAGATAATGTTCAAGATAGAAACAAATGGTTTTCTAAACTTGAATGGAGGAAGCATGAGACAAGGCAAGAAGCCATAGTGCAATACAGGAGAAAGGCAAAGATAGGAAAGCTACCTTCTACTGCCCAGGAGCCTAGCAAGTACTTTCTCAAGCCATATCGTTATTTTGAGAGGCAAAAGATTAAAGCTGAAGAGCTAAAGAAGAAAGAGCTGAAAGGCAAAAAGCCTGCTGATACTGAAGTTGCTGAAGCTCCTATGCAAGCCAAGATACAGTCTGAAAAAGGAATAGTAATCAAGGAGGCTGAACAAAAATAGAATAGAATTTTATTTAGTTTACAATTGTAATCTTGTGTTTTTTAAACACTATGTAAAACTTTTGTATAATGAATATTACAAAGTTGTGAGAACAATATGATGTGTTTTAAATCTATTTCATAATTGTTCTGAGATGCTATCTGTTTATACATGTCTTGTTTAATACATGTTTATGTACTTTCCATGTTATATAATCCTGCTGTACATCATGCTATGATTTTATTCTATATGGTGTATATCATTGACTAAGGGTTATGACTTCTCCAAAAAGGGGGAGATTGTTGGGTATATTGGTTTTAATGTACCTAATTTGAAGAAGTCTCACCCTACTCAATGATATACATCAAAATGTATTTGATGTATTTTGAGTTTACTTGTGCAGGTTAAGTATTTGCAGGAAAGATGAAAAAGTTTCTAAGTCCATGTGTCGACACCCAGAGGGAAAGTGTCGACACCTAAGAAGACTTGTGTCGATACCCAGACAAGCAGTGTCGACACTTGGAGTACTTGTGTCGACACTAGGGATGCAGAGTCGACACCAGACAGAAAGTGTCGACACAAGGAGTTGTGTCGACACTCAATGAAGAAAAGTCCAGTGAAGCAGTGTCGACACTTAGCAGTTGTGTCGACGCCCAGTGAAACTGTGTCTACATCAGAAAGTGTCGACACTTGGAGGTTGTGTCGACACTCAACAAAAGTCAGCAGAGTCTAAGTATAAGTGTCGACATGATGAAGAATGTGTCGACACTCAGCAGAAGAGTCAACACTTGAAGAAAGTGTCGACACAAGAAAGAATGTGTCGACACTCAGCAGAAGACTCAACACTTGAAGAAAGTGTCGACACAAGGAGCTGTGTCGATACTTAACAAAATTCAACAAAAAATTCTAAGTACAAGTGTCGACACTAAGGGGAAGTGTCGACACTCAGCCAGAGTCTCAACAGAAGAAGAATGTGTCGACACAAGGAGCTGTGTCAACACTCAGCAAGTATCAACACAAAAGGCATGTGTCGACACCAAGAAGATGTGTCGACACTGAACAAGTTCAACACATGAAGATGTGTCAACACTGAACAAATTCAACACATGAAGATGTGCCGACACAAAGGTGTTGTGTCGACACTTACAAGAATTCAACTAAGTGCTGAAGAACAAGGAGTTGTGTCGACACTCAATATCAGTGTCGACACATGATGAAGAAGCTGTGTCGAGAAGTGAATTCTACAACACAAGGAGTTGTGTCGACACCTTGAAGGCTAGTGTAGACACTTTGTCAACTTGTGTCGACACTTAGTCTATAAGTGCCGACACTTAAAGACAGACAGTCTTGACACTTTCAGACAGTTACAGTTATTTCAAGAACTGACTAGATGACTTGACAGCTGTCATTCCAGCCGGTCTACTGCACCTGTCAGAGTTGTCAGAAATCAGTTAGGAACTGGATCAACCGGTTACCATGAAGAAGGCCTATAAATAGGCTTATACTGTCTATAAAAAGAGATGATCAAGTGATTGAAAAAGAAAAAGAAGATCTAGCTATTCTTTGAAGAATCAAGTGAAGATCTAAGTAGTTGGAGAGAGAGAGCTCCATCCAAGAATACAGCCGTTGGAACCAGACTGAGAAGAAGGGTTCAGATTTTGTTCTGAATCTTAAGTAGCAGAGATCAAGGATCAACTGCAGAGGAGATCAATCCTATTGTGTTCTACATTCAAGAAGCTTTGAAGAAAGCCAAGTCAGATTGATCTCAGCAGAGTTCATCCAAGAACTCATCAAGAACCTTTCAACTCATCTATCTATTCTGAGTTGTAGGTATATACTCTTTGTATTTTATATTTTCTTGTAGGATCCTTAGGGATCTGAGTTGTAAGCCTGCAATTATAAAGGCTGAGTGTAGGGCCTGTGTGCCTGAGTGTAGGAGATTTGTATCTCTGAGTGTAGGCCTGTTGTGGCTGAGTGTACGTCTGCTGTGGCTGAGTGTAGGCTTTGTGAAAAAGCTGAGTGTAGGTCTTTGGATAAGACTGAGTTGTAGGGCCTTGGGCCTGAGCTGTAGGAACCTGTTTTGGGGTTCTGAGTGTAAGATCTGAGGATCTGAGATAGTGGAGGAGTTTGGCCGAATCTAGTACACTACTAGATAGGCGAAGGGGGAAAGTGGATGTACCCAAACCTTGGGGAACCACTATAAACCTGGGTGTTCACTGTGAGCATGTGTTTTGCTGTGATTGCTGATTGATTGTTGTTCAAAAATAGTTATAATTCTGTGTTATAATCTGAATTCTGCCTAAAAAGTTAAAAAGATTTAAGTCACCTATTCACCCCCCCCCTCTAGGTGATTAGGTACAATATCTTTCACCTGTTGAGATCTCACACTTCCTCACTCGTCGCCGAGATAAAGTTGAATACTATAAGGCCTTAAAAGTAAGTTCAAAAACAAAACATGCTCGAAAAAAGAAAGAACAAATGGCGAGAATGTTTAAGCGAGATAAAAAGAAAAAAAACACAGTTACATTGTCCATTAGCATTTGGCATGAGAGCCAAAAATTATTACAGATGTTAAAAAAAGAGCAAGAAGGCGAGAGCCGGTAGGCCCACCTGGGGTCGTCACTACCGTCCCCGGCCTCCCCTTCCCGCCCTAGGCATCATGCGAGAATACTACAGTGCGCGAAGGGTCTGCAGCTCCTGCTGAGCAAGACGCAGTTGATTTTCTGCTCGCGCGATATGGATTCCAGGAAAGTCCCTCCCGCTACCAGCATCTCCCACAGTTCGACAATCAGTTGCTTGTAGTCATTCTCTAGGCAGAGCACCCGATCCTCGATAGATTTATGGTTCTCGCAAACCTGGTTGTAGAGCTCGCGCAACATCAGGGCGTGCTTTCATAAAACCTCGATCATCGGCCGCTTCAGCACCTCAGCATCCTTTGGGTCGCCCAGGAAGGTGGCGATGGAATCATGCAACGGGGGAGACGAGAACTCCTCGTCAATGTCGACATTGGTCGACGAGATCTCGCGGTAACCTGCAATGGATGGCATCAGATGCACGTGATCTTCATTCTTTTTAAAGGGTGAGTGTGATTGGTTACCTGGCCCGGTGTCCGCATCCTTGTCCGAGGGCCGGAGGAAAGTGTTGGGCCGCCCCTCGAAGGGAGTGTCGAAGGTGATATCCGCCTTCCCTAGCCTGGGGCACAGAAATATCGGCTCAGCGACTGGAACGTCATCTTGAGCAGTGAGGTTGGTCATGACGTTTGCTGGAGGTAGTCGGCCCAAGGCAGGATCCAGGGGCGCCAGTCGAGCAGGGTTTTTGGGCGTTGTAGCATCCAGTCCCGTGGTCCCAAAGATGGGAGCTGCAAAAAACAAGGGTAACCAAACTGATGAGAGGCGAATGGAAAAAAGGGGAGTTACCATTATCTCGCGGGTGATTTTTCATTTTATGAGGGGAGGTGATCTCAAGGGCCTTCTCGTCGTTGCCGACCTCAAGCGAGTGCGGTTCGGCACTCGCCTCCCCAACCCCCTTTCCTTTTGGAGGGATCTGCAAGAGAACGCGTCAGCATATATTTTTATCTCAATAAGGAATGTAAAGAGAGTGAGGATACTTGAGGGATCTCGGAGTGGGAAGGAGTCCATGAGATGTACTCATCCCTAGTCAGGTCGCGCTTGACCATCTTGGCCTTCTTCATTTTAGGGGAAGAGCCCAGGGCTTTTCGGGCAAGCCAATGGGTGAATGAGCCCATCAAGGTTTTGTTCTCGGCCTGGGCGGCATTGGGGCGATCTTGGGCTTCCTTCGAGAACAACATCAAGTTGGAGGCGAGAAAACCGAAAAGAAAAAGGAATGGATGAGGCAAAATTCATGTCCGTGATTGGATATTTATATAGCTATGAAGGGGCCTACAAAAGATTCTCTTCCAGGTCAGCAAACACTCATCAAATAGTTGGGATTGGATGATTCTTTTCGAGCTTTGCAAAATCCCGCAAAGAGTGGGGATTGTCTACAACCCAGTATTCGCTGAGAGAGCCCCCTCGACGGGTTCAGGGTATTGTAGGACATTCAGGCCCAGAAATACCAGATTGGAAAGAGAGTTAGGCTGACCTGCACTCGCCCAGTGCCCAAAGGGGCATTCACGTGAATCAGGGGGAAGTTAGATAATTCAGGTGAGTGTGATTGCCCTCATGCACTCACGCCATACTCGCGCCTCAGCGCACATGTAGGGGGACATCTCGCCGAGCCAAGCGAGTGGTTGCCCGAACTAGCACTTGCCCTTCAGAGAGAGCCTAAGAGGCGAGTGCATTGCTCTCCAACACTCGCTCCTTTAGGCGAGTGGTGTCTTCATGGACCATTCGCCTAGTGGGACCCAGAGGCAGAATTACCTGGATGCCCCCAACGGGCTGCAAATAACCTTCTAAGACAGTGAAGTTTGGATGTTTGCAGACTCAATTGGGATGTATATAGCCGTTTAGAATAGCTGAGTTGCGCTACTTGCAGGCCAGACTTAAAAATATATAAATAGGCCCAAGGGGTATCTCAGAAGGCATGTTTTCTTATTCTCTGGCCTTCTAGCGCTTTCTGAGGTGCCCTTATCTCAGTAGTGGCTAAGGAGGCGAAACACTCTAAGATCTTTCGGGTGTGTGGCGGGACCTCCGTGTTGGAGCCTTGGATCAGTTTTGAGTTCTAAGTCATCAGTCAGTCAAGCTCACTAGGAGAAGTAAGTGTGCAGTCACCCCTTTCCTAAGGGTCTAAACTCCACAGAGGCCGGTTCTCAGTTTCAACACATAACATCAAAGTTGGATGACTCAACATGACTAACCATATTGGTCTAATTGTCTTGTGGTCATTTAGACTTTTCTTTCTTAGAAAGTCTGCAATTGATGCAATGTGCCCCCACTTATTGCAGTTAAAACATTTATCCTTAATTTTTTGATCTTTTTTATTAGGACATGCAGCTTGAAGACTACTCTGAAAAGGTTTGGTCTTCTTAGGGTTAGACATGTGTTTAGAGTTAGAAATCATGTTAGCAGCAGCTTTCTATTTGCTAACAGTTTCTAACGCATTTCTAGTTCTATTTTCATACTCAATACATATAAAATATTTCAGGTCATTAAAATCAACCTGCATCTTTTACAGTACATTTCAGTTTTTAAATTATACAAACTATAGACAACTTATAAATAATTATGCCAGCAACAAAATCATCTGACAGAGAAATAATTTCACTATGCAATGAGTCTACTAAATGCTCAAATCCTAATACCTGAGGGATAATCTTTTTATCCTCGTCGAACGTGAAGGAATAAAACATGTCCACCATGTGAGCTTTGGATAAATAATCCTCCTACTTGAAATGCTCCTCCAACGCATCCCAGATCTCTTTGACACTCCTCATTTTGATATAGGTCTTTGCCAATCCGGATGATAGACAGTTCAATAGGTAGTCTCTACAGAAGTCCTCACCATTGATGTATAAGGGCACGAGTCGCCGCAAGGAGAGTCTACTCGCAGCGCAGTAGTTTCGACACCATTATGATGAGTGTCCGGGTCGGCAGGAAAGTCAATGATCTCTTTTCCTTTTGGTTCGGTAGATATCTTGGAGGAAGAAGCGAGACCATGATCTGGGGTTGAGGCCAAATCACGATAGACCGACTCAACGACTTTTGGGGCAGATTTGGCCTTCTCGGTGGGCTGGTGTTTTGGCGACTCGCGTGACAAAGGACCGGGCGACAGGCAGATCAGCTCGGCAACACGAGCAGCATTGAGCTCCCAGACGCGACTAAGCCTCTCTTGGAGCTCCTTGGAGAGAGGCATCTCAGCGGAATCAGAGTAAGGGGAATCACAAGGGTCGCCCAGATAGGGGGCGTATATTTATAGTAGCTTGCAGACCCCACCAAAAGATTCCCTCCCCCTCCCGCAGCGCTCATCAAATACATGAGGTTGGATGTTTCTTTCCGAACTTCGCGGAGGCTCACAAAGAGTGAGGATTGTGTACAACCCCGTATTCGATGAGCTGGTTCCCCTCCATGATTAGTGTTTTGCACGATCTTCAGGAGCGAAGTCGCTCAAGAAGAGAGCCCCCCCCCCAAGTATCTGTGAGCCGGGATCTTGGGATCGAGTGAGGCGAGTTCAGTCGACGTCATCCCCCTTCGGCGTCGAGTGAGGCGAGATCACTCAATGTCTTCCGCCTTTGGCGTCAAGTGAGGTGAGATCACTCGATGCCTTCCGATTTTGGCGTTGAGTGAGGCGAGTTCACTAAAGGGCTCCCCCTTAGCTGTCGAGTAAGGCGAGTGGGGTCTTCGCGAGTCGGGTTGGCCAAGTCAGGCAGTCCAGTCCCAGGCAAGTCGACTGGAAGAAGGCGAAAACTTGGCAGCCTCGTCGACTTAATGTTAATAAAGTATTTACCTTTGAACAAAAGCTTACAAACTAAGGTTTCATTTGGCGCGGCGTTTTCACGCCGACATTGGAGCAAATGCCACTGAACAAAAAAAAAACGGACGTCGACAGTGTTCGCTCCGTTTGCATCCGCAAACAAGACGAAAAGCCCCCCGTCTCGACCGCTGGTTCCAGCAGCCGTCGAGATAATATTTATAAAATTTTACATATTTTATCATTTTGTAATCACACTCAGTATCCTGTAATATTGCATTTACGGCAATACTACCCCCAAAAGAAGTCGATTGTTAACCGCAACCCGTTATTGGCTAGTCACACCACAAAATCTTTTAATTTTTCGCCTTTTTCGAAATATGTCTTGTACATGTAATTTCAGGAAAAGTATACTCCCCAAAAGTTGTAAATCTCGACCATATCTATAACTTTCATGATGAATAATTTTCCTGAAATTGCATGTACAAAGCGTATTTCTGAAATCCGCAAAATCTAAGCATATTTCCTAAAATTGCATGTACAAGTCATATTTCAAAAATATGCGGAAAATTATGAGATTTTGGACTAGCGGTGGTTAACAAAAACAGTGAAATAATAGTGAAATAACGGCTTTTTGGCAGATAGCACCCCCGAAATCCCTTACTTTGGCACTTTGCACCCCCAATTTATTAATATGGCACTTTGCACCCCCCAATTCAATTTTTTTGGCACTTTGCACCCTCCGGTGCTTTGAAGGAGGGCAATCTGGTCATCACACATTTAAATCATGTTTATTTCCCTTATTTCTCCCAAACCCTAGCCATCGCATCATATTTTTCTCTCTCGATTCTTCCGAAGAAGCCTGAAGCAGTCGCTGCACCTCGCCGGAGTTTTGGAGTTCCTGCTGCTCCCCGGAAGTTCGCCCGAAGAAGCCAATGCACCTCGCCGGAGTGTTGGTGTTCCTGCTGCTCGCCGGAGTGTTGGTGTTCCTGCTGCTCGCCGGAGTGTTAGTGTTCCTGCTGCTAGCCGGAAGCCATTTTCTTCCATTTTGTGTAGCCTGAAGCAGTCGCTGCACCTCGCCGGAGTTTTGGAGTTCCTGCTGCTCCCCAGAAGGTTGCCCGAAGAAGCCACTGCACCTCACCGGAGTGTTGGTGTTCCTGCTGCTCGTCGGAGTGTTGGTGCTCGACAGAGTAAAGAAGCATGCTTCTAAAGCAATCAGTGGAACAGAGTTAGAGCAATATAACAAACTTTGGGATTACTTTGAGGAAATTTATAGGACCAATTCTGGTACAACAATTAAAGTGAAATGTAAGCATGATTTGACTTCACAAACATGCATTTTTAAAAGGCTATATGTATGTTGGGGTGCATTGAAGAAGGGATTCATGGCAGGATGTAGACCTGTTATAGGTTTCGATGGGACTCATTTGAAAACATCTACTGGTGGTGTTTTACTACATTTAACTACATTCATACACACAATTAACTACATCCATACACACATTTAACTACATCCATACACACAATTAACTACATCCATACACACATTTAACTACATTCATACACACAATTAACTACATCCATACACACATTTACAAGAACAACCAGAGATACATACACACAATTAACTACCAGAGAATGATCCAAGAACAACCAGAGAACTAACAGAGAATACACAGATACAACAAAATCTCCATGGAGAAAACAACCTGATTTTCCCCTTGTTCTTACTGAAGATTAAAGAAGAACAACATACAAATATCAAGAGTCTTCTTCAACTTCTACTCCAGGAATATTCTCGGGCAATAAAATCTGAATCAGTTAGAAGTTCTTGGATCATTTCAAGACAAGGCTGAAGACCTACACCCTGAGCAAGGCTCCAGGCTTTCTGAACCATTCATCATTTCAGAAGGAGCTTTGACAACACCAATCCACTAGTCTTCTCTATTTATTAGAGAAAGAGAAGACACCATCAACTCTCTCTAAACCTCCTGTACAAAGGGTTTTTTAACTCCCTTCAAAAGTTTATTCTTGGTTTTTGGGCACCTGATCAAAAGCATAATGGGTTATGAGATCTCCCTGGAAATAGATCTTATGGTGGCAGTCACCTGATCAAAAACCTGATAGTGGATTCCTGCCAGGGTGGTAGAAGAGTGGATGTACCCAGTTTGGGGAACCACTATAAAATGCTTGTGTTGTCTGGTTGCATATTTTCTTTCTATTCTTGTTGTGCTGTGGTAGATTAACTTAGACTGCATTTCTTTTTTTATTACTACTATAGTATCACCTATTTTATTACTCTAATAATATTAAAAACAGCCAAAACTTTTAATTAATCTATTCACCCCCCTCTAGAGTAAATCAATTCTATCCCCTATCTTTCCATTGTTATCAGAGGTATATCATATCTTTTAATTAGTATCAGAGGTATACCATATCTTTCATATGCATTTAGGCAAAGATGATCCTGGGAAACATGTGTCTGTGCTAGGCATCAGGCCTATCCTAAAGAGTCTCACTACACTGCTGTGAAAATAATCTTGAGATATCTTAAGGGCACCCAAGATCTTGGCCTATGGTACCCCAGGAATGAGGAATTTGAACTAACAGGCTATGCAGATGCAAATTTTGCAAGTTGCAACAAGGACAGAAAGAGCACTTCAGGCTCCTATCAATTTCTAGGTGGAAGGCTTGTCTCTTGGAGCAGCAAGAAACAAAGGAGTGTTGCAATATCAACATAATAGTCAGAGTATATATCATTTGGAAGCTGTTATGCCCAGTTGTTGTGGATCCAGCATCAACTTTAGGACTACAATATTTAGATAAGTAGAACTTTGAGTTCTACTGGTGGTGTTTTACTATATTTAAATACAGATACATACACACATTTAACTACATCCATACACACAATTAACTACATCCATACACACATTTAAATACAGATACATACACACATTTAACTACATCCATACACACAATTAACTACATCCATACACACATTTAATACACAGATTTCCATACACATTTGCATACATAGATTTCCATACACAAAGATCCTGCACATTTTCATACACGGACATCCTGCACATTTCCATACACAGATTTTCATACACAAGAATCCTGCACCTTTCCATACACACATTTAACCAGTAAACAGAATTAAGATGATTTCTAGCGCATCCATACACACATTTAAACAGTTTTAATCAAAACAAAACAATACATATCGAGTCATCAACGCGCTAAAACTTTAACATACATATTCAACATCAAAATTGGGGAGTAGCTTGCAGAGATCCCCGAGATCACGATCAGTCAACATTCCTTCTCACCTGCATATAAACATTGCAATGATTAAATAACATCAAAATAATATACATAATCTTAAACAAGCTATTGGAATAATTCACGTTTACCGGTTGTTTCAACCTCGTTGCTGTGTCTTGACTTTTGGGGGCTTCATGACAACTCTTCTTTGTATGTCCTCTCATACCACATTTGCCACATGAGTACTTCATACCATGCCGATTCACTCCATATTTCTTCCCTTGTAGCTCATCTTCCTCCTTCCTTCTGGCATGCTTAGATGGCCTTCCCGCCTTCTTTTGAACATTACACCATGGAACAATAGGATTTAAATTTGCTAACGGCCACTCCTTAGGTGAATTTATTGGATTCAACATGTGTTCATATGCCCTCATAAACACGTCCTTTTTATACCAATGTGCAACATAATCTTCAACTCATTCCCTCCGATAAAAAATGCATGATGTTGCATGCACACAAGGAATACCCGTTAAATCCCATCTCCTACAGCTACAACTCCATGAATTCAAATCAACGGTCCATTTGTCTCCTCCCCATCCTTCAACTTCAAATTTATGGTGCCCATTCCATACTAAAATATAGTTGTGTGCATTTTTTTTGTTACCTTCCAAAGTGCGTTGTATGGAATGACATATATCTCCACTAAATTTTGATACTTTATCTCTTTGGGTATGTAATCTTTTCATCAATAGCACTCTTATGGTCTCCAACATGGTTATTATAGGTTTGTCCATGGCTTTTAGAATAACTTTGTTAAAAGCCTCACAATAATTATTTAATAACATTTCACATTTAGGTCAAGTGTTAAAATGAGACCTAGCCTAATGTCTTTCATTTTTTTCTTTGACCCAGTCATAAGCATTCTTATTACTCATTTTCAACTTTTCCATCTCAGTGTTGAAATCTGAAAGTCTACTTGCCGATGCTGCCTTCCATATCAAGTCTTTTAAATGTAAGCCTCTATGCTTTTGTTTGAAATTGTTGTACATATGCCGCAAACAAAACCGGTGCTCAGCATTGAAGAGTAGTTCATTAATTGCTTTAATTAACCCTTTCTGCTTATCCGAAATCAATGACCATGTATATGTGTTTTTGATACACAAATCTTCTATAAGAAGAGTAATAAACCATGTCCATGTCTTTTAATCAACCAAAACCGCTCCCACTTGTACATTTGGAGTCAACGACATTATCATCATTCCAAGGTAATTGTGGTACAATATCGTACACAATACAAAATAGAAGTACCACATGATCTTGTAAGCAGACCAGGAGTAACCTATTGTTGGGTATGTGATTACAGTGAATGTTGCGCCCAGGAATAGTATGTAGGGGATTTCAACAAGAAGCTGCAGCGTAAGTTATATGGAAATAGATCGAAATGAGTAGCGCATAGTTGGTTTTGGACCAATTTCAATTCCTTCAAAGCACCGGAGGGTGCAAAGTGCCAAAAAGATTGAATTGGGGGGTGCAAAGTGCCATATTAATGAATTGAGGGTGCAAAGTGCCAAAGTGAGGGATTTCGGGAGTGCATTCTGCCAAAAAGAGGGATTTCGGGGGTGCAATCTGCCAAAATTCCAGCATTGTAAAAATACTTTGACCAAATTGCTCTCCTTCAAAGCACGGGAGGGTGCAAAGTGCCAAAAAGATTGAATTGGGGGTGCAAAGTGTCATATTAATGAATTGAGGGTGCAAAGTGCAAAAGTAAGGAATTTCAGGGGTGCAATTGCCAAAAAGCCTAAACAAACGAGGCGTTTCTTGCTCTGCTCTTACTTGCTGTGTTCTTTTTCACCAACTTCGATGGACAGCAGCTCTACACTTTAAACCCTAGCTCCTCGGTTCCACTTTCCCCGATTCTCTCGTTTGATACCACCCCAACAATCTCCTCCGACCACTATCACTATCCCCCTTCCTCCGATCGAGTAACACCTGCACTCAGATCCGTTCCTGCTCCCGAACGATGCATTCGTCTCCGCTATTCTTCCTCTGTTTCGCTTGTTTTGTTGTTTCTCGAGCCCAATCAGCGATCTTCTCATCGCCACTGGTCCACCGCTTCTCCGACGAGGCTCGGGTAGCTGCAGCGGTGGCGTCGGGAAGGGTTGCTGGCCGGTGGCCAGCTCGTCGTAGTCCGGAGTATTATAAGGTGCTGAAGAGGAGCGACCGCCTCCGTCAGAGGCGGCGGCTTGGCGGGGCGAAGTATTCTCTGTTATACCCAGCCGAGGGAAGCGAGACTCTGTCTCCAGGAAACGATTTTGGGTGGTGAGATTTTTGGTTCAGCTCATGTTTTTTTTGTTTCTGTTTGAATGTATTTCTACTGGCGTAGAAATAGTTACTGCAAAAAGTTGATTGCCCTCCTGAAGGAAAGCTGGATAAGCATTGCATATACTGAGGCTTTACTCAATTTTATTTTCTGTATTTAACAATGGCTTAAAAAAACTCCTTTCATTTGCTCACTGACTGCTTTCTCCAAAAAGAAGTCTGCTTTCTTATCTCTCTTTCTTCAAGCCATCTGATCCGATGGAACGAACCGGAAATAGTTCCAATTCCTAACTTGACATTACAGAAGCTTGACAAGGTCATTGTAATGATCACGCACCATTATGAGGTTTCTGGAGATGTCACGGGTGCTAGAAGATAAGTTAGAATAGTAGAAGAAGGCTCGTAGGAGGGGAAAGGCCGGGGAAGAGAGAGGAATCCAGGGAGAGAGACGAAACAAGAACTAATCTATAAGAACAAGAAAGACTATTTTATTTTCTTTCAATACTTTTCCATATCCCAAGTATATATGACAAGCTCCTATATATACATTCGGCTAAAATTAACTAGCCGTTACAAATGATATATGTACACATCCCATTGGACAATTTGATGGGTTTGAGATTGTGGAGCTGTCCCGCTGGATCCCTTCTCTTGTAGTTGGTCCTGTAGCCGTTACATCCCTCCATCCCTACTCGCCAAAACGATGACCTTGTCGTTTGATCCCACCAGAGTCAATGACCCCAATTACGCCCATGATATTCATGAAAGTGCAAATTGCATTAAACGAGAAAAAAAGCCCAAAGAGGCAAAATATAGGGTTCAAATACCATCTGTGTCTTCCTTGACAAGGTTGTGAAGATCGAGATCTTACTTAGGATCGAGAGACATCCATAAGATCGTAAAATGTAGGATCGACACGGATCACAAGATCGTACTATAATAAAAATTTAAAAAATTATACAATTGGAAGATTTATTTTTCTAAAGCAAAAACATCAGAAAAATGTAAAACAAAAACATGAGAAATATGTAACAATCAACATTCGACAAATATTAATATAAAATACATTGTAATTAATGCATAGTTGCATACCATACCATCACATCAAAATATAATATTCCAAAAAGACAAACTCAAAAGTGTTCAATTCAACTTTAAATAAAATCACTCAAGTCCAAATTCAAATTTTCCGCAAAAGCATCTTCCTCTCCTTCAACCATCACTGGCTCTTCTTCCTCTCCTGCGACTGCAGCAAGTTCTTCAATAAAATCAGGAGTATCCAACTCCACTTCATTTGGAGCATCTACTTCATAAGTGTCCCCAAGATCATTCAGATTGTCTTCATCTTCAACAATCCACTCATCATCTGAAGGGATATCATTAAAATTGAAATTATCCGTACTCCTTTTTTCATTTTGCGCAATCTTGAATTTGTCATCACAAAGATGACATCATTCATAGTCTTTTGCTTTAAGCGATTTCTTCTCTTTGTGTGTACCTAAAAAAAAATCAAATAAGTTAATATACATAACATAATTTTAATGCAACATATAAAAGATTTCTTATTTTTTAGATTATACCATTTCAAAAGCACTCCATTTCCTCTCACATCCAAATGAACTACATGTCAAGCTTAGCACACGAAGAACAAATTTCTGAAGCTCTGGATGTTCCTCCCCATATGAATCCCACCACGCCGCTGTAATTTTAATATTAACTCCAGCTTTGACAACTATTGATCCAAAAAATTGCCTCTTATTCTTAAAATCTTCAAGCTGGCTATCAATTTTTGTTATTTCATCTAGATTTTCCCTCGTCATTCTTTCTATACAGTCATATAGTCCATGTTTTACTTCATAATCCGCCTTAAATGTAGGACTGTAATGAAATTGAGAATTCAAATAATAGGCAACAGTATGCAAGGGCCTATGGAGTTGTTTGTCCCATCTTGCATCAATAACATCCCATATAGGTTGATAACTAAACAATGAAAAAAATTCAAATAAGTTAAAGCAAGACACAAATAAATAATGCTACATTTTATTTAAAAACACTTACTATTTTTGCACACCATCAAATGCCTGTGCAATTTTCTCCTTGGCCCTATCCATTTCCTCATAAATGAATTCCATGGCAGACTTCTCATCTAAATCAACCAATCGAAGCACCTTCATCAATGGATATGCCACCTTAAAGCAAATAACAATATTCTTCCAAAACTCTCGATCCATAATCACATCGTCAATCAATTTTCCATCTCTGGAAGCTGCAAATCGACTACCCTTCCATTCATCTGAGTTAATTATTCTTATCAATGCTAGTTTCTTGTCATGAAGGCATCACAGAGTCAAGTATGCTGTGGCAAAGCGAGTCATTCCTGGCCTCACCAAATCTTTATCTTTTGTAAATTTTTTCAAGATCGATATGAGATTAGTTCTAGAATAAATATAAGTTGTAATTTTCCTCGCCTTTGAAATTGTCTCATGATGCACAACTTTCTTCTTCTCCATATCCTCCAACATCAAGTCAATGTAGTGCGCAACACAAGGTATCCAATACAACTTTTTTCCTTTTAGCCATCAACATTTCTCCGTCAGCTTTGTAGTTTGCAGCATTGTCTGTCACTACTTGGACAATATTATCTTCACCAATCTCCTCAACAATGTCGTCAATCATCGTAAAGATCTTCTCTGCTGTTTTAGTCATATGAGAAGCATCAATAGATTTGAGGAAAACTGTTCCCATAGAGCTGTTTAATAAAAAAATTATTAGTGTTCTTCTTCTTTTATCCGTCCACCCATCGATCATTATTGTGCATCCCAACTTCTTCCAATAAACACTATGTTCAGGAAGAGTCTCCATTGTCAAATCATACTGTTGCTTCAGATATTTGACCCTAATTTCATGATAAGATGTTGGTTTGAAACCCAATCCATGTCTTGAAATAGACTTACACATTTTGTGAAATTCATCACTATTTACGACATTAAATGATATTGCGTTGTTGTAGATGAATGAGGCAATATCATTACATGCTTCCTCTCGCACCCCCTTTTTAAAAATGTTGTTAATTGTTGATTGTGTTTTTTCACTTCTCTTGAAAAAACTAGCAGAGCTTTTATCATCTATTTTCTTCTTCGCACTTCCACTTGACTCTTCTTCCGCAGGGGCGATTGTTTTCTTCAATAGTTGATCTTGCAAACCAACTAGAACATCCCATAATTCTTTTTTCACATCTTCTGGCACGGCTCTACAAACTCCAACATCTTTTTGTGTTCCCGCCAAATGATGTTTTAACCGATAGATCCCTCCGGTCATCACTTTCTCACAAAATTTGCATTTTATTTTCCAAACATCTCCCTCTACTGGAAAACCATACTTCCATCCAACATCACTTCTAGATCTTGCAACAGTCTTTTGCGTTCTAGATCTCGTACGAGCATCAACATTGTTGCTCCTAGATGCACTATTCGAACCACCACTTGAAGCCATTTCTAAAACAATTAGTAGTGTTAAGTTATTAACAATTTAAAATAATTTGAACAAAATAGTAGAAAGGAACTCACTGGCTCATTGCTAGTGTTAACAATTTAAGAAACTCTATACCTAAAAACAATTTGATTTCTTTTAATAACGTTAACCATACATTGCTTTTCAACATAAAAAAATCAATACACAATTAACAACAAATCATGCACAATAAACCAACAAAAATCAATTGAGTCAAAGAATCATAATTCCTAAATCTAGAATAACACATCTAGATTTATGTATGTGGAACCACAAAAATTAAAGGATCTAGATAACATCTGTTAGATAAACCCTAATAAATGATATGAATTTATGTATATGTATTGACCATATTTCCTAAATCTGGAACCATAAGAAGATCTCGATAACAATGAATCAAAATTTAAAACTAAATCTTCATCATAAAGCCTAACAAAAGAATGTAGGATTTGAATAATCTGTAAGCAAACAAATCTACCAAGCACAAAGAACAATAAGGAGAAAAATCGGTTTTGGTGGGATCTGATATTATACCAGCCCAGGAGAAAAACTTCCGAGTAGGGATTCTGCTGCTGAGAACAAATGATGAAGAAATCGGTTAGGAGGATGGGGAAATCGAAGTATCGATAGTCGATCGTAAAACAACTACCGTCGATAAGGCCAAAAAAATGGAGCACCTGCAAAAAAACCAGTTAAAAGAAGAAGAAGAAGAAGACACCTGCTGCAGAAGACGCCGACACCTGCTGCGACGGATCTGGACCTTGATGACCTAGAACGATGGATTGGGAACAATTTTTGAGCGGCGGGATCGAGAAATTTACTTATGCCGGATTTTAGGATTGATGCGCTCGGCGATCCTACCGATTTATGCTCTTACCCTGCGAGCCTAACGATCTTAGTGTCCCGGCGATCCCACGTAGAACGTGGATTGGTCGCTTGTGTAAGATCGTAAGACCGGACGATCTTACGATCTAAATCGTGATCTTAAAAACGTTGTTCCTTGATGAGATCAAGGAATTCCGGATCAAACGACTCAACAGTGTCCCTATAAAAAGTACAATTTTTAGCAATTTTTACTCAAAAATCGGTCGGGTGATTCGCCTCACATTGAATGTGATGGAAGATGAACCTTTGAAAATTACTGAGGAAGGAGGTATCATGTTCCAGCCTTCCAGGAGCCCAGTTTCAGTCCAAGTCCTTGTTGCCATGCATTGCTTGCAAACCTTGATGATACTAATGCAGTCACACTCAATTATTTCGCCATGGGATTCCATTATAGAAGGTTGTAGAATATTTTTGATTGCCATTATAGCTTCCAATTCCACCCTCTCGGGTCCCATTGAGCATTAGAAGAACCAGAAGCCAAGATAACAACGCCTCTGTCATTACAGAGAACAATACCGACCCCCCGGTCAAGGGAACCATCCAGGTTGAACTTGAGCCAGCCAGGGTGAGGGAGGCACCATGTAGATGTAGAAAACATCGGCATGAATGGATGAAGCCCTAGTGTCTCTGAACAGGAAAATCGTTCGCACGTGAGAGATTTTTCATAATATTTAGAGTCATGATGGTCGGTGTAGCGTAGTCCTGACAGTGCACTTTGGCGTTGCGAGCGCGCCAACTTCGGCAGACACAGCCGAATGGGGCCAATATTAGAGCGCTTGGTCGTTGCAATTAATTGGTGTTCTTCCCAATTGTGTATCAACGACATAACAATTCCCCACCGTAAAGAGCTGCAACAATGGACTGTAAGGTACAACTGGTTCCAATTATGTGCGTCCTGTCTTCGACTTGTGAACAACCCCACATGCAGGTAGTATCTTCAACAAGCCCACGCCGCACCAACTAACTTCGAGTCTGGATAGCAGTTCATGAAACAATTTGTCCGCACCACAAAATTCAGTCATTGTTGCTTGAAATTATGCAAGGTTTATCAAAATGGTATATCCTCCTTCATCAAATAAAAAGTTGGCACCACGTTTAAAGGACCGAAGAGACAACACGAATCAACAAATGAAATAATTTATTGTTCTGTGTGGATCTTTGGCATGGCCAGCACCAAAATTGATGGTTCTAGACACTGGCGTACATGTGTCAAGTAAAATCTTAGACAATCTTTTTGGGATCCATCTTCAAGATATTTTTGGCGATCATCTTCAAACCGTTGAACTATTGCAATCGTTTTATCTTCAAAACATTGAAAAATTGCCTTATGGTGTCATCCGTCGTTGCTCGGAAGGACGAGAAAGTTGTCGTTAGGACTCCTAGAAGATAAAATGTCATCAAGAATGACATCAGAAGGAATCTTGGTTTCTACAGTGTCTTTTGGGGGCAAGTTGATGCATTGAGCGTTTGTTGGAAGGTTATCTTTAAGCATTTGAATTGTAGTCTATAGACTCCATTTTGTTGTCCCAACGTTGTAATGCCGCCCTTGGGCCTTCAATATATTGACCATTAACTATAGTTTTGTCTTCCATGTGGTGTAACAACGTCATTATTTTGTCTACAAAGTTATCACATGTAGTTGGTTGGAAAGCCAAAAAACAATGTGTTGGATGTGGAAGTCATCCACAAGATCGACGAGGTGGAGTTGTCAATGAGCGAAAATCAGAACGGGTCATGGAAGAGCACTAAGAATGGTCCATATCGACCATCAGAGTGGAGGCGGAGTTCATCAATCAGAGGGATGCAGTGGAGGCAACTGGCAAAGTCATTTTGACATCAACACAACAAAGACTTCTTGAAAGACTGGGGACACCTAAAGCTGATTTTCTTGGTGAGAGGATTCAGGCCACTCAAATTGATGCAGTTATTGTGATTTTGTTTTGGAATGAGAAATAGTAAGAAAAAGGAAGGATAATTTGGATGTTGATATTGCTAATTCCACGCCCCAATCTGGAAGTGATTTTTGATATCTCCACAACAAATGGAGGTCAAAATCTATGCGAGACTCTGAATTGCACCCGAATGAAGAGAATTTTTTTTGGCTTTACTCGGGAAAAATGACTAATTTTTGTCACAATAGAACTTGAAAACCATTGATGGCAATGTTGTCAAACGCCTTCGATTCACTATAAATCCTGAAATTTGTTGGGAGAATTGCTAAATGAGAATCATGATGTCGCCAAACACCTTTGAATTGTGGTGGATCTTGAAGGTCGTTGATAGAGGAAAAAGAAAACTGATGAGAGCATCATTTGTAAAGATCATACGCCATTTTGAGGTTGCCGGAGAGGTCGCTGATGCTAGAAGATATGATAAAACTGTAGAACCAGGCCCATAGGTGGGGTAAAAGATTGGAATCCGAGAAGTGCGACAAAACAAGAACTAATATATAAGAACAAGGTAGATTGTCTTATTTAATATTAATACATTTCCATATCCCCGGTTCATATGCCAAGCTCCTATATATACATTCGGCTGAAAGTAAGCAGCCGTTACAAATGATCCATATGCAAGTCCTACTGGACAGTCTAATGGGTTTGAGATTGCTTAATTGCCCCATTGGAGTCCTCTTGTAGACGGTCTTGTAGCCGTTACGGCTTGTGTTGGAATTTGGTGTGCACATAGTGTAAACCGGTGTGCTATTAACGCCTTAGCGGGTTCCTCCTTTTGGGATTAGTCCCACATCACAGAATTTGTTTTGGGTCTCCCTCTTGTTTGTATATATATAGAGAAGATATGTAATTAGATTTGGGTGAAATAATAGGATTTGATTCCTTTATTTTCTACTTTTTTTATCAGAGGGAGGTTTGAAAATAAATAAAAATCTGCCGAAGAGGGTTGTGATCATTGATCACAGAAGCGGGATTAAAGAGATTTTTCTGAACTGATTTTATGCTAAAGAGGGCTAGTTTTTTTTTTCTATTTTTTTCTCTCCTTTCCTGGCATGAGCGGCGGACCGGCGGACCGGCGCAGGAAACTTGCGGCGGCTGGCGTGAGTTGTGCGCGAGAATTCTTTGGGCCGGTGATACATAAGTACGCAGGAGGAGCGCAGGGTACCGGCTGGAGTTCTGTTGCGTGGAGGAGCACGGGAGACCAGCGGGAGTTTCTCTGCGTGGAGTTCTTTGTGCCGGTGAGAACACGACAGTGGGAAGCATCTGTGTGGGATTGCACACCAGAGACGATCCCTGATTGCTTCTTGACGCTCGCTGAATAATTGTCGTTTAGGGAGAGACGGATCATCACAGTTATTGCGCATCTGCGTTGGATTGCGTACGGGAGACGATCCCCAACTAGATCCGTAGCATCACTGTTGTCGTGCGGTTGAAGAACCAAAGCATCGTCGCGCAGATTCTATGCTGATTGCGGGAAAAAAACCGTCCAAGGAAAGTACGACAAAAGCTTTACGTGCACGACGTATGACAAAAGAGTAATTACGCGTACTCAGAGGATTGCAGCTGTGCTGCGCAAGCAAAGGCTTACACACGCATTCTTCTTGTGACAGTACTCGCCCATGGAGAAGGAGAAGGATCACAGGGAAGGATCCTTGGAGAAATTCACTTGCTTATGGAGAAATTAGTTGCCAAGATTGAGGAGACAAATTTAAAAATGTTCTTCAAATTCCTGCGGATATCAAAAGACAAGGGATTGGCTCAGTCGCCGTCGCCCCTGATAAAGCTGGATCTTCTTCCTGTGGAGCTGAAGCTCGATGGACTAGCTACATACTTAAGTTGGTCGCGTCGGGTGAAAAGGGCACTCTCCGAAAGGAACCTGGAGGGCTATTTGAATGGCGAGAAGATGGAGCCAGAGAAGGACTCAGATGGGTACAATGAATGGAAGACTACACACAGCCCGTTGCACACATGACTCCTAAACTCAATGGTCACGTCTATCGCTATTACGGCAGATGACATAGAGATTGTAAACGATGTTTGAGGGAAGTTACAGAGGCTCCATGCAGGAGTCGACAACAACATGCACCTGTTTTATATCGAACAGGAGATTTAGACCGTAACCCAGGGAGATCGCTCGATCCAGGAGTATGCCGCAGATCTGGAGCGACTATGAGCAAACTATGATTATTTCTCACCAGCCGTATGATGCAAAGACCCCAAATGTAGTAAAGGGGAGCGAGATGCTCAGAGGCGGACAATGCATTTTATGAGAGGATTGAACCCGACATTTGAGCCGAGGTGTGCAATACTGTTTGCTCAGCAAAAAATCCCTTCTCTAGACAAGACGATCTCAGCTATGATGCAGGAGGAGAGCCGGATTAGGCTCCAGTCTGGTACAACTGCACCCGCCGGGGTGAAATCAACCCTAGTGGTAACTAACCCTGGGCTCACAAGATACAAGGGTGAGACACAACAATGTTACAATTGTGGCGAGATAGGTCACCTACGACTTGCTTGCCCCAATCCACCAAAAGAGCGAGATGCAGGTGAACGGGGAAAAGGAGGTTACCGCGGTCGCGGTCGTGGGGGTCACAGAGATGGTGGAAGAGGAGGCTACCGAGCAAACCTTGTGATAGCCAAGGACGAGACAGACAAAAGTAGGAATGAGATAGGTAACTCAGAGGAGCAGGAGATTGTGAACGCTTACTCCCAACCCATGTGGAGAAAGCAGAAGGGAGTGATTGACGATGCGCTCATGCCAACCTCATCAAGGGGTAATGTTGTCTCGTTCGCTCATTCAACCACATGTACAGAAGAAACTCTTGCTCTCGCATCTATATCTAATAGTAGATCACAAGATTGGATAGTCAATTTGGGTGCTTCTCGACATGTCACTGAGGATGCTAGGGAGTTCCTTTCGTATACTCTCTTAGCAGTCCCAGAGTACATCCAAACTGCTGATGACACAACTCAGCCAGTGGTTGGTATGGGTACTGTGTAATGTACCAACACTTTAACTCTGCCCAATGTTTTTCATGTTTCTTCATTTCCCGTAAATCTCTTATCCATTAGCGCTATCATATCCCAATTAAAATGTGTTGTTTTGTTTGATATTCCGAAGGCAATCTTCAAGGAGAAGGGGACCGATAAAAGACTTCGGACTGACATAACATAATGGCTTGTGGTATTTGGATAAAGAAAATATGGACAGAGCCCTTTCAACCATTATTGAAGAAGCTGCACAGGTCGGAAAGAGTGCGAAGGACATATTACTACATCATCGGTGTATGAGTCATCCTTCTTTTGTTGTTTTGAGTCAGATATATCCCTTTCTATTTAAAAAAAGCAAATAAAGAAAAACTTGTATGTGATGCACGTGAACTAGAAAAACACAACAAAAATTCTTATTCTAGTTCTGGAAGTAGGAGTTCTCATTTATTTAATCTGATACATTCTGATGTTTGAAGATCATATCCCGCACCCACTATAAATGGATTTCGGTATTTTGTGTCTTTCATTGTCTGTTCCTCACTTGTGACTTTACTCTATTTAATTAAAAACAAAAGTGATATGCTTGCTTGCTTCAAGGATTTTCATAGTGGAGTTCAAACTCATCACAGTGCGGTCGTAATGATGTTGATGTCTAACAATGGGACAGAGTGAGCATAATGGAAGAATAAACATCTTCTAGAAGTGATTCAGAGTATGATGATAACAATGAAGGTGTCAAAGTACTTGTGGGGACAAGCCGTGCTAACAGTCGAACGAGGCTACAATGCAGCCATACGAGACTACAATGCCTACATTGCCACCCGTGTCAAGTCCCTTGCTTCTGCCTACTCCTATCCTTGAGACGTCTACTTAATCAATCAGATGCCCTCACAAGTATTGGATCAGAAGTCTCCGATTGAGATATTGCAATTGAAGAGTGAAGATATTCTTCCCCTGAAGACCTTTGATTGCGTGTGCTTTATAAATGGTAAAAGACCAAATGTAGAAAAATTAGATCCAAGGGCCTTGAAGTCTGTTTTTGTTGGGTATTCAGCTACCAAAATGGGGTATATATGTTGGAGTCCGGTGGAGAGAGTCATTTGTCTGCATGGATGTCACATTCAGAGAGCTTTAATCATATTACTCCTCTTTGACTGACTTGCTTTTGGGAGAATCACTCAGCGAAGAAAATATGAGACAAGAGGGGGAGAATAACTGTGGTGGTGAGAAGCGAATAGTGAGTATCCCGTTCTCCCATGTGCCAAAAGAATTATAGTTAGTTGAGGTGCCGGTTCTTGAGGAGAGGATATGTTGATGATGGACCTTAAGACTCAGGTGGAGTTACGTGTGTATACGAGAAGAAGACAACCGAACGAGACTACACTGCCTACATTGTCACCCGTGTCAAGTCCTTTGCTTCTGCCTACTCCTATCCTTGAGACACCTGCACCTTCCACCATAATTTCAAATATCACAGGTAAGATAACCCCTCATCTCTCTACTCCTACTCCCTTGCCGGTAAGACGAAGTTCCCGCAAGAATGCGGGAGTCTCATCCGATCGATATGACTTTCTACATGACATTGCCCAATTTGTTTCCTACTCGCATATATCTCCTGCACATGGAACATTCATTACATTTTTGGACATTGTTTCAATTTCTAAGTGTTGACAGGTTGCTAAGAAGGATCCTTGATGGAAAGCTGCAATGCTAGAAGAACTTGGGGCATTAGAGAAGAACAACACATGGAACCTCGTGTCACTAACACCAGGAAAAATGCAGTTGAGTGCAAGTGAGTTTTAACGGTGAAAAAAAACTCAGATGGTTAGATTGAGTGCTATAAGGTTCGATTGGTAGCAAAGGGTTACAATCAGACTTAGGACATCGACTATGATAAAACCTTTGCACCCGTCGCCAAAATGAGCACGGTGCAGACACTAATATCCTTAGCGGCAAATGGTGGATGGAAGCTATACCAATTCGACGTAAAGAATGTCTTTCTTCATGGAGATCTGTTGGAAGAGATATACATGAATGTGCCACCAGGATTTGACACGAAACAAACGGTAGGCAAAACATGCAGACTCAAGAAATTCTTGTATGGGCTAAAACAATCTCCTCGAGCTTGGTTTGACAGGTTTAGAAAGACGATGGTTAATATGAGATATCAACAGACCAATGCTGATCATACCATGTTCTTTAAGCGGAATGAAGACCACATTATGATACTTGCGGTGTATATAGACGATCTGATTATTACGGGTGATGACAAGAAGAAAATTACTCAACTAAAGACAAGATTGGGCAAAGAGTTTGAAGTGAAGGAGTTGAGACAACTAAAATATTTTCTTGGGATAGAAGTAACTCGCGGTTCAGAGAGAATCGTTCTATCTCAATGAAAATATGTGTTAGATCCGCTCAAAGAGACGGGCATGTTGGGGTGCAGACCCGCAATTGCTCATATTGATCAGAAGACGAAGCTCAATGCTGAGGCAGGAAAGTCGATTGATAAAGAGAGGTATTAAAGGCTTGTAGGTCGCTTGATCTATTTAAGCCACACCCGTCCCGACATATCTTTTGCTGTGAGCATAGTATCCCGTTATATGCACGATCCCAGGAAAGGGCACTTGGATGCAGTGTATCAGATTCTCAGATACTTAAAGAGTGCACCAGGAAAGATGCTGATCTTCCGAAAGAATGGAATCTGAATATCTAGGGCTATTGCGGATCCGACTGGGTGTCAGGAGATCCACATCGGGATATTGTATGTTTGTAGGGGGTAATCTTGTCTTCTGAAAAAGCAAGAAGCAGACTGTAGTCGCGAGATCTACAACCGAGACAGACTACAGGATCACGGTCTTAAGTGTAGGGGAGCATTGATACCCAGAATGATTCCCCCAACCGACATTACCTCTCGATGATGCTTGCCTCTGACACCAGTATTTCTTCTCCAAAACAGTCCTCATGGTGAGCTCCGATATTGTAACATGGCATTACATCCTCTTATTCCTAGCGTGCTTTGTCAACCCAAAGCTCTCTGGTATGGATTTATCCAGAAATCCTCAATACAGGGGATGAAAATCACCTTAAATAATGTAATTGAGGGATAGTTTCTACTGCTGATCTTGTATGTGGGCCCATATCATGCAGTCATAGGCCCTACTGCACAACGTGTCAAATGTTCCGCATGGAGCTATAGGTTGAATGACCTATATTGAAGAAATACTTACATTCGCATAGATGCAAAATCAGAGGGTCAGGTTGAAATACACCATCAGAGGGTTCAATTTGAAATATTCTCTTCACATGAAATAGTCCGTGAACTTCTCCAACAAATGAAAACCTTACTTTGATTGCTGATGTGGATCATTCATGTTATATCCAACGGTCAAAATCCTCTCATGTTACTTCACGTGGTATCAGTGACGGGGAACACTTAAATAAATTGCTACACAAACAATTATCTTAAATAAATGTGATTATATTAGCTTCTAAATTTGCTCTTGTAATTTATCTTACTATAGGTTTTCGGCAAAAAAAGTATTATTATAAAAATTATGAATTATAAATTTTCATATTTACTTGTGATGTTGTCTCAAATAAAGGATTTAATACATATTCTTTTGATGCCATAATTAAAATTTCTTATGCATAACATCTAAGAGTAAATGAATTATAAAAATTTTGTGATGCCATAGAATGTATCCTCCCTATTTGTCTTTTCTAATGTGTATCTTCCTTCTCGTACATATCAATTTAATACCTTGTTTTTATGCACAAAAAAGTAGTGAATATTCAATAATAATTGCCATGTGGATGATACTTGAGGGAACATCATACAGCTAAATAATTTCAACGGAAGAATTCAACCCAAGATTTTGGATAACCGAACTATTTCCAGTTGAGAAGTCTGTCATTTCTTATTATCCCATGGTGGGGATTATTATATTAGTATTTATATGAGTGAGTGGGGATTATTATATTAGTATTTATATGAGTGAGTGAGTTTAGTCTCACATCTTGTGTTAGGCTTTATGAGTCGTCATTTCTTATTATCCCATGGTAGAGATTATTATATTAGTATTTATATGAGTGAGTGGGGATTATTATATTAGTATTTATATGTGTGAGTGAGTTTAGTCCCACATTTTGTGTTAAGCTTTATGAGTCTCTTGCATGAAGATACATCGGTTATTATTCACCTCATTTCTAATTCAACTTGGTATCAGAGCGAGGTTTTAAAAAAAACCCTAGCCGAACGATCCTGCTCTTCCTCACGCCGCTCCCCCCGTTCGTTCCCAACCGCTGTTTTGCTCGCATTTTTTTCTTCCCGCTCATGCGGCCTTCAGGCGGATCGGACGTCGTCGCCGGCTGCTGAAGGGGTCGACGCCGCCGCCCTCCAGTGACGTCGTCGGGTCTCCCCCTCTATTCTGATGTCGCCGCCTGGTGTAGATCACGCCTCTCCCTTCAATCCCGACCGTAGATCCAACACTTCCTGATCCCGTCGAGCGTTCCTTTTTGTCCGACGGCTTCTCTCCTTCGTTGATCCATCATCTAGAGGGGTCGACACAAATCCTGTTTGTTTTTCGGTGGCTCCTGCTAGCGTGCTTCCATCGCCAGCCTCCTGTTGTGGTCGCCACTTGTTCCCCCAGTGAATCTTGTCGTCGTTCCTGTTCTCTGGCCCGTGTTGCTGTGATGTCCGGTGGTTCCTGCTTGCTACGCTGTTTGACGACTCTTATCCGGCCGTTCCTGAGTGTTGTGATGTCTTTATTCTCTGCATGAGATAGTCTTTGATGCCTGTCAATATGAGTGACTCTTCTGCCTCGTCGCTGGGTGTGATTCAGCCTGAGATGGGTGACTCTCAGCGGTCCCATGGTCACTTCGGTTCCTTGAAGATCACTACGGTACCATTGGATGACACAAACTAGCTCGAATGGTCAAGGGCTGCCCAGCATGTCATTTGCAGCCATCAAATGTTTGGATATATTGATGAAAAAGTTAATGAGCCCCCCAAGACTGATCCCAACTGGAAGCGGTGGGACTTCAAAAACTCTCTAGTTGTTTCCTGACTTCTTCACTCGTTGTATCCGAAGGTTTATCGGAGTCACATGCTGATCGACTCCACCTTCGAGATTTGGACACGCGCCCGTGAGATATACTCGCAAATTGGCAGTTCTACACAGGTCTATGAACTTACTCGCCGCATTTTGGAACTGTGACAAGGATCTATGACGGTGCCGTCCTTTTTTTCGGAGTTTGAGCGTTTGTATCAGGAATTAAACTACTTTGCACATTTCACTGCAACATGCACCGCGGATTCTATCCAGTTGCAATAACAGGAGGACCACTTTCGTCCTATGTCTTCTTGATGAGACTGAACATGGAGTTCGATATAGTGCGGCCACATATCCTTCACTGTTCCCCTCTCCCGTCTCTTCGGGAGGCCTTCGACATGGTCCTTGGCAATGAAGATCGTCGGAAGTCCCTCAGTATTAGTGCTCCTCTTGATCACTCTGCTCTGACTAGTTTTGGCCGTGGTCATGCTCTCTGTCCCGGCTTGTCTGCCCCTACTTATGATTATTGTGGCCGCAAAGGCCACTCTCGGGAGGTGTGCTACAAACTCCACCCACATCTTTCCCCTTGTGGCCGTGGACGTGGTCAGGGCCTAGGATGTGGGGGTCATCGCCAGGGTGGCCCCAAGTCTCATGATGCTGCTTACTCTACAAATATCTACGACGAGATCTCTCGTGATGTTTCCGGGTAGCTCACTGCTCATGAATTGGATGCTTTCCGCCGCATGCTCTACTCTCATCCTGATTTGTCCCTAGGTGCTTCTGATTCCCTTGCTTCTATTGCTATGTCGAGTGCGCACGCAACCACTATCTCATATTCCGAGTGGGTGATTGATTCTGATGCCACCCACCACATGACCGTCTACCTTCAGATTTTCTCACTTATATTCCTTTGTCTGCCCCTACTTATGATAATTGTGGCCGCAAAGGCCACACTCGAGAGGTGTGCGACAAACTCCACCCACAACTTTCCCCTCATGTCCGTTGATGTGGTCGGGGCCCAAGATGTGTGGGTCATCGCCAGGGTGGCCCCAAGCCTCATGATGTTGCTTACTCTACAAATATGTACGACGAGACCTCTCGTGCTGTTTCTGGGCAGCTCACTACTCATGAATTGGATGCTTTCCGCCGCCTGCTCCACTTTCAGCCCGATCTGTCCCCGGATGCTTCAGATTCCCTTGCTTCTATTGCTATGTCAAATGCGCATGCGACCACAGTCTCATATTCCGAGTGGGTGATTGATTCTGGTGCCACCCACCACATGACCGTCTCCCTTTAGATTTTCTCACTTATATTCATTTGTCCGGTAAGGACAAAGTCATTTCTGCTAATGACTTGTTGTCTCCCATTGCTAGCAAAAGCCATATTTCATGTTCACCACCTATTTCACTTCCATCCGTTCTCCATGTTCTCTCCTTTCCTCGCAATTTACTCTCCATCAATAATATTACTCGATCCGTTAATTTCTCTTAACATTTTTTCCCGATACCTGTGTTTTTCAAGAACTGGGTACGAAGCGAAACATTGTCAGTGGTAGGAATTGCGATGGTCTGTATTACTTGGATTTTCAGCCTCCTTCTCAGGCCTTCTCCTACTCTACTATTACAGTTGATGATGTTCGCCGCTGGCACCTGTGCCTTGGACATTTGTCTCCTACCTATCTTCAGAAATTTTTTCCTATTTTTTTACCTTTTTTTACAAAATTTTGCATGTGATGTATGTGATTTGTCTAAATATGTGAGACATAATTCATCGCATTTATCTTCACCTAGTACCATCCCGTTTGCTGTTGTTCATTCTGATGTTTGGGGTCGTCGCTCTTTTTATCAATATCTGGCTTCCGCTGGTTTATCACTTTTATTGATTGTTTTTCTTGCACAATCTGAATATTTGTTAAAAAAAGAGTGACATTTTCTCTTATTTTTGAACTTTTCATAAAATAGTTCAGATCCAATTTAATGACTCTTCGTGGAGCGTTTGGCCATTTCTTATCAGTCATGGTATCTTCCATTAGACCGACCACATGTGTCCACACCTCTACCCAAAATGGAGTTGCCGAACGAAAAAACCGACATCTTCCCAATGTTGCTCGTTGTCTTCTTGCGACATTGTACTTTCCCAAATCCTATTGAGGTGATGCTGTCCTTACTGCTGTCCACCTTATCAACCGACTTCCCTCACATGTTCTTGGCCGTGCTACTCCCCTAGCCCGTCTCTCTACCATGACTGTTGTTTACACTTCCCGTCTGCCACCCCATGTCTTTGGATGTGTATGTTTTGTGCATATCCATTTGCCTCACTTAGATAAACTGGACCCTTAGGCTTATCGTTGTGTGTTCCTTGGCTACTCCTCCATAGCGAAAGGGTATCAATGTTGCCATCCCCCTCCAGGCTTATGTTTTGCACTATTTATATTACATTCCGGGAAGGGGAATCATATTTTTTGCCATCAACTCAATCTCTTCGTCAGGGGGTGAGTAGTGATGATGCTAATATTCCTCTTCCTCTTCTCCCTCCTCAGCCACCGCAGCTGCCTCCTCCACAGGAACCGAGTCCTCCTATCCTTGCCCCTCTGCCCGATACTCTGATCTCTCCTTTTCATCATGTATACCACCGACGTTCCTCAGGTATACATGCTACTAAAATTCCACCACTACCAGTGCCCGCTTTTGCCTCATATTCTGATGATGTTGATCTGCATATTCCTCTTGCATTGCTGAAAGGTAAGGCTGTGTATACTAAACATCCTATTTCTAATCATGTGGCTTACCACCATCTTACCCTGGCCCATCGAGCCTTTGTATCTTCTCTTTCCTCCGTTGTTATTCCTAAGACATGGCAGGAAGCTTTGAGTATCTCGACATGGACTCAGGCTATGAAAGGGGAAATGTCTCCCTTGGACAAGAACCATACCTGGAATGTCTCCTCTCTTCCTCTTGCCAAGAAAGCTATTGACTCGAGATGGGTGTTTTCAGTCAAATAAAACCAAGAAGGGTAAGGTTGAAAGATACAATGCATGGTTGGTTGCTCAGGGATACACCCAGACTCAGGGAGTTGACTAGCATGAGACTTTCGCTCCTGTGGCTAAGATGGAATCTATTTGGGTTTTGTTGTCATGCACGTCTTGCATAAACTGAGATCTTCACCAACTGGATGTAAAGAATGCGTTTCTCTATGATGAGCTTGATGAAGAGGTTTACATGAAATTCCCTCTTGGGTTCGTGAAAAAGGGAGCTGAAGGTCTTGTCTGCCGTCTAAGTAGATCTCTATATGTTTGAAATAGTCACCTAGAGCATGGTTTGACAGATTCTTCACGACTATGCTCAAATTTGGGTACAAGCAGACGCAGTCTGATCATACTATGTTTGTTCGGTGATGTGATCAGAGGACTGTGGTCCTTATTGTCTATGTGGATGACATCGTGATCACTGGTAACAATATGGAAGGGATTGCGAACCCTAAGTCTCTCTTATCCGCTGAGTTTGAAGTGAAAGACTTGAGAAGATTACGAGACTTCCTGGGTATTGAGGTGACTAGATCCGATCGAGGTATCTTTATAGCTCAGCGAAAGTACATACTGGATCTATTACAGGAGACCGGATACTTGGTTGTGTCCCTGCGAACACCCCTATGAAACAAAATCATGGAATTAGTGAAGATGGTGACAACGATCAGACATATGCTTCACACTACCATAGATTAGTTAGAAATCTAATATATCTGTCTCATACTTGTCCTGATATTACTTATGCAGATGATCCCTCGCTCCCACGGAGGGGTGAGTCGGCGTCGCTCCTGTGATGGAGATCAACCTCACCCTCGGGCGCGCCGATTGGAGTGAACAGCCAGGGAAGGATGCTGCGCGCCGAGAGCCTCTCGCTGCCTTCATTCATAAGTCTTGCCTCTCGCAGCACCTCGATCACGTGCTTGGCCAAGCCTTGGCATTCTCTTGCATCATCACCTCGATCTCATAGTTGGAGTATTGATGCCGCTTGCCCTTTCCACCAGGAGGTGGGGGGACGAGAGTTTCTCGCAGGTTCTTATTCTCGGCCTTCAACCCCGTGACCTCGCGCTCCAGGCTAGCCACCCGCGCACGCAGCAGATCGGCATTCGCGGAGTCCTGCATAAAATATTAAAAAAGTTGGTATAAAATAAAAAGCGAATGTGCGAAGGACTAGTGAGGCTTCACTCACCCCTTGCGCTGGGCACTGGCGAGAAGCGTCTCGGTACATGCATGCTCCCAGGACCAGACATCAAGAGGCGACATATCACGTGTTACGGTATTTGAAGAAAGCCCTAGTCGTGGTCTTCTATTTTTCGAGAACAACCACTTAAAGATTGAAGTTTTCACAACAGGTTATTGTTCCTTTGTTAGAGAAAATCTTGTGACATGGCATAGTAAGGAACATAATATGGTGGCCAGATCAAGTGCTGAGGCAGAGTACTGTGCAATGTCACAAGGCGTGTGCGGGAGCCTATGGTTGCGTACCGTTCTACATGACTTGGTGTTTCCCGTGACTTTCTCTTTTTCCCTGTTTTGCGACAACAAGACAACGATTAGTATAACTCACAATCCAGTTCAGCATGACAGGACAAATCATGTTGAGGTCGATCGACACTTTATCAAAAATCACTTGAATAAAAAAACCGTGGTTACGTCATTCGCTCACTCTAAAGATCAACTGTCAGATGTGTTCACAAAAAGCTTGGGACGTGATGCGTTTATTGATGACATCAAAAGACTTGGAATGACCGACATATTTCGTCCGACTTGAGGGGGAGAGTTGAAAGATACTTATTATTATTTACAAGTCGTCGTTTCTTATTATCCCACTGTGACGATTGTTATATTAGTATTTATATGTGTGAGTGAGTTTAGTCCCACATCTTGTGTTAGGCTTTATGAGTCTCTTGTGATGTTATTGTTAAAATTCAACAAACCCGCAGAGGCCTCCTCGGATACCCTGTTGAAACTCAACAAATCGGAGGAGAACACCCCACTTATAATGTTGAAAGTTTTCCCGGATCTTGGAGTTAGCAGAGGTTATCTCAACAAAGCAGTAACAACCAGCAACACATGCAGCACAAGCTTCTTTATTGATCAAGAGCAAACTTCTCTACAAGGCGAGACATGCTTCACCAAACAACCCAACCAGGAGAACAGAGACAGTTACAAAGACAAAAAACAAAACAAGCCGCGCGGACTCAATCAACAAGCCGCCGGTCTACTGCTGTGGAGTCCGCTCAGTCCGCCAGGTCGCCAGACCGCAACCCAAGCCGCGCGGACTACCCCTTGTTCCAATGCTTAGCTCTTCACCGTCGATCTGTAGGCCGCCTGACCACGAGGTCGCCTAGCTGCCAGACCGCACAAGCTGCGCCACCGAATGGAACAGTCCGCCTGAAGCAGGCGACTTCCTGAACCCCGAACCAAGTTGCCAAAGAGAAGACCGCCTGGTCGCTATCCGCGACCTGCTGTTTACCGTCTGTTGCTTAACCGCAGAGTCCGCACTGTCCCTGACCGCAATCAGAGCCAAGTCCTGGCTTTCCAGCGCTATCCGCACAACCTGCACAGCACAACCCAGTCAACTCTCAAACCGCACAGACACCAAGGTCCAGTCCGCAGCAACTTACGCGAGCTCAAATACTGTTCACTTACTTCGGTTCAGGTTCGTTATCCCTGATGTGACAAGGGTCCTATTTATAGACACGATGATGAGTATGGTCACCGTCCTAGCCGATAGGATCACCGCCACATCCCGCAGCAAGAACAAGTGTGTCCGCCAGACCGCGGACACACACTCCAGTTCACCGCCCCTGTGCAGATAGCCAGTCCGCCACAACTTCTCCAAGGCCGGACTCCAATCTCCAGTCCGCCTTGTCGCCAAAGGCCAAGCCAGGACCACCACAGCCGGACTCCACAACAGCTATGTCCGCCAATCCGCGGACACAGCACCAGTCCGCATAACTCGAGCCCGCAGCCTCGCCATCGAGGTACCTGCCGGACTCAGCGGACACTCGGCTTCCGTCCGCACACCCCGAGTCCATTGCCTCATGTCCAAGGCACTGCCGGACTCAGCGGACACGCCGATTCAGTCTGCTTACACAACAAACTCCAGTCCGCATTCCTGAATTCATAACCTCATCACAAGGTTAAACCGAACTCAGCGGACTCTAGCTCCAGTCCGCACGCTCTTGCGCAGGCAATCCTCCAGTCCGCATATCCCCAAGCTAGCAATCAAGGCAACAACACTTCTACTAGGCTTGACAGACTGAGAAAGTAGCCCGCGCTCCACTGCACGATCTCCCCGGACTGAGCCAACCTGGACTTGGTTCAGAACCCACCAAGTCCAGCCCACTGGCCACAAGGGCCAGTCCGCACTTACAGGCGGACACTGGATCTAGCCCGCCATACCGGGCGACCTCCAGCTTCTGTCCGCACTGACCGGCGGTCTCCGCGGCTTCCACTTGCCGCTCCACTAGAGCATGACCAAGGCAACTGCCAAACCGGTCTGCTGAGCTCCAGTTCATCAGTCCGCTTCATGCCGGACTCCGTGGATAGGATTTCTATCCGCCCGGTTACTTCCTGGGATCCAACTGCCTGCTGAGTATTCGTCAGCTTGACAGACCGCCGATGCTGTCCGCGTAGTCCGCGCGAACAGACCGCCCAGGCCGCTACAGAGCAAACCGCCTGCAACATCCCTGCCGACTTAGCAGTCCGCCAACCCTGTCCGCGTAGTCCGCGCGGATAGGTTGCCCAAGCCTTCCATTCACCCACTTTTACTTCACAATTTTCAACACTCCCCCTTGAAGTGAGAAGTGGTGAATAACTACAGCAGCTCCCGTAACCGTGCACCTGGTCCCTCCGATATCATCTACGAAGAGATGTCCAAGACATAGTCCTCGCCCCGCATATCATGGACCATGAGGGAGCCCTCCAGCATCTCCAAAAAAGAGAAATGCTTCCCTCTACCTTCTTTAGCTTCAACCTCCACTCATTCATCACAGGAGTATCACCAACTACCTTGGGCACAGAAGCCCAAACCTTGTTATTTCTGAGAGAAGTCACCTCTTCAGCCTTGGTGTCAACCACCTCCTTGATTGTAGTGGGTCATCACAGCCAGAAGTTCCTTGCTCGACCTGAGGGCTAACAAAGAAACACGGGACCAAGTCCGCCGTGTTCCCTTCACTATATCGAGCTGGTGGCTTACTGATCCTCTTCGATCTCCGAAGAACCTGATCATGGCTAACCACCTCCGCTGCTTTTGAACCAGCTCCGTTCCCGGGCAAACCCGGAACAATGCTCCCCGTGCTTCCTGAACAAGACCCTCCTCACTGGAACCAAGAGCACCTGGAGCAACGCTCCCCCTGCTACATGAACCAGAAGACTCCCCTCTTGAACAAGAACTGCCTGGAACATCGCTCCCCCTGCTTCCTGAACCGAAAGCCTCCGCCTTTGAGCCAGAAGATCTTGGAGCTTCGCTCCCTCTTCTTCCCGACTCTGACGCCTTTGCCCCGGAGCTAGAACAACCTGGAGTACCTGGTGACTCAGGCAACTCCACTGCTTTAGCAGCAACCTCCTTCAGCCCACCATCTGACCTGCTTATCTCTAGCTCCACATGAGAGCTACCCCAATACGGCGTCAACTCATCGAAGACAATGTCTCTTGACACTATGAGTTTCTTCGTCGCAGGATCCATACACCTCCATCTTCTTCTCTGCTCATCATACCCAACAAAGACAAGCTTTGTCTTGAGAGCACCCGGAGAGTGTATGTAGCAAGTAGATCCAAACACCCGAAGGTGCTTCACGCTGGGCTTTACTCCGAACATCAGCTCATAAGGAGTCTTCACTAAGATCGGACTAAGAGGCATCCAGTTGATGACATGAGCAGCACAGGCCATCCCTTCCGCCCAAAGAGCCTTCGGAACGCCTTTACTCTGAAGCCAACACTTACAGGTCTCCGTTAACCAACGGATCATCCGAGCTGCAATACTACCTTGTTGTGAAGTATGTCCACAAGAAAGCTCCTTCCGGATCCCTTGCTTCCTACAAAAGTGTGAGAACTCGGTTGAGCCAAACTCACCACCGATACTTGTCCTCAACACCTTGATCCTCCGGCCAAGCTGGCCTTCCACAAGCTTCTTGAACTCCACAAACAAGCGTATCATGTTGGACTTCTTCTTCATGAAGTATACCCATGTATACCTTGAATAGTCATCAACCAATATCAGCATGAACCTGCTGCCTCCAAGATTGGCTGTGACGGTCGGTCCCACCAGAGCACAATGGACAACCGCCAATGGTGCTTTACATCTGGATTGTGCTTTATCAACCATGAAGCGAGAGGCTCCACTTTCCTGACATCCCGCACACCCCCGACCATCGCCATAGGATGACAATCTAGGCAAGCCTCTTACGAGTCTTCTTTCCGCCATTGCTTTCAGCTTGTCCATCCCTACATGCCCCAGTCTTTCATGCCAGATAGCTGCACTATCACTGACATTCATCCGATCAGCTCCAGAACTAGTTGATGTCCCAACTACGTTCTTCTCCTTACCTCCGACATGAGCTACGTTCGCCGAGAGCAAGACAACCTTGCACTCCTTCCGAAGATGACCTTGCTGCTTGCATTTATAGCACCTTGGTCCTTCCTTCCTCTGCCTATCACGCTTAGGAGAAACACTCCTTTCTTCCTGATATGAAGTAGAGGGACCATCTTCAGCAGCAACCTTCACATCCTTCCTGAACAACCCATCAAGGGAAGTCCAAACCTTCGCAGCTGACCGACATCCACTGATGTGGTCCAAGAGCTCCGATGAGATCACCTGCTTGAGAATAGCTCTCATCTCTTCAGTATTGCCAGCAGTATCCTCTTGTCTTCCTGCTCCGCATACAACCTCCCAAAGGTCCTCGCCAAGAAGAAAACTCTTCATACAGGACTTCCACCTTTCAAAGTTCGTCACTGTAAGGAGATCAATACCAAGACAACTTGCATCCTCCACTGCCATGGTTCTACCACTGGTTTCCTCTACAGAAGAACAACTACTTCCATTGAGCACTGCTTGACCACTCCAACCTCCCTCTGATACCATGTTAAAATTCGACAAACCCGCAGAGGCCTCCTCGGATATCCTGTTGAAACTCAACAAACCGGAGGAGAACACCCCACTTATAATGTTGAAAGTTTTCCCGGATCTTGGAGTTAGCAGGGGTTATCTCAACAAAGCAGTAACAACCAGCAACACATGCAGCACAAGCTTCTTTATTGATCAAGAGCAAACTTCTCTACAAGGCGAGACATACATGGCGAGGCATGCTTCACCAAACAACCCAACCAGGAGAACAGAGACAGTTACAAAGACAAGATACAAAACAAGCCGCGCGGACTCAATCAACAAGCCGCCGGTCTACTGCTGTGGAGTCCGCTCAGTCCGCCAGGTCGCCAGACCGCAACCCAAGCCGCGCGGACTACCCCTTATTCCAATGCTTAGCTCTTCACTGTCGATCTGCAGGCCGCCTGACCACGAGGTCGCCTAGCTGCCAGACCGCACAAGATGCGCCACCGAATGGAACAGTCCGCCTGAAGCAGGCGACTTCCTGAACCCCGAACCAAGTTGCCAAAGAGAAGACCGCCGGGTCGCTATCCGCGACCTGCTGTTTACCGCCTGTTGCTTAACCGCAGAGTCCGCACTGTCCCTGACCGCAATCAGAGCCAAGTCCTGGCTTTCCAGCGCTATCCGCACAACCTGCACAGCACAACCCAGTCAACTCTCAAACCGCGCGGACACCAAGGTCCAGTCCGCAGCAACTTACGCGAGCTCAAATACTGTTCACTTACTTCGGTTCAGGTTCGTTATCCCTGATGTGACAAGGGTCCTATTTATAGGCACGATGATGAGTATGGTCACCGCCCTAACCGATAGGATCACCGCCACATCCCGCAGCAAGAACAAGTGTGTCCCCCAGACCGCGGACACACACTCCAGTTCGCCGCCCCTGTGCAGATAGCCAGTCCGCCACAGCTTCTCCAAGGCCGGACTCCAATCTCCAGTCCGCCTTGTCGCCGAAGGCCAAGCCAGGACCACCACAGCCGGACTCCACAACAGCTATGTCCGCCAATCCGCGGACACAGCACCAGTCCGCATAACCCGAGCCCGCAGCCTCTCCATCAAGGCACCTGCCGGACTCAGCGGACACTCGGCTTCCGTCCGCACACCCCGAGTCCATTGCCTCATGTCCAAGGCACTGCCGGACTCAGCGGACACGCCGATCCAGTCTGCTTACACAGCAAACTCCAGTCCGCATTCCTGAATTCATAACCTCATCACAAGGCTAAACCGAACTCAGCGGACTCTAGCTCCAGTCCGCACGCTCTTGCGCAGGCAATCCTCCAGTCCGCATATCCCCAAGCTAGCAATCAAGGCAACAACACTTCTACTAGGCTTGGCGGACTGAGAAAGTAGCCCGCGCTCCACTGCGCGATCTCCCCGGACTGAGCCAACCTGGACTTGGTTCAGAACCCACCAAGTCCAGCACACTGGCCACAAGGGCCAGTCCGCACTTACAGGCGGACACTGGATCTAGCCCGCCATACCGGGCGACCTCCAGCTTCTGTCCGCACTGACCGGCGGTCTCCGCGGCTTCCACTTGCCGCTCCACTAGAGCATGACCAAGGCAACTGCCAAACCGGTCTGCTGAGCTCCAGTTCATCAGTCCGCTTCATGCCGGACTCCGCGGATAGGATTTTTATCCGCCCGGTTGCTTACTGGGATCCAACTGCCTGCTGAGTATTCGTCGGCCTGACAGACCGCCGCTGCAGTCCGCGTAGTCCGCGCGAACAGATCGCCCAGGCCGCCACAGAGCAAACCGCGTGCAACATCCCTGCCGACTTAGCAGTCCGCCAACCCTGTCCGCGTAGTCCGCGCGGATAGGTTGCCCAAGCCTTCCATTCACCCACTTTTACTTCACAATTTTCAACAAGTTATCAATATCCCCCTATGTGGATGAATGAAAATACACCAGTTATTATTCCTCTCATTTCTAATTCAACTTTTCTTTGGGATTGGAAAAAAGATTTTGGATAACCAAGCTATTTCCCTTGGGATTGCAATAAAGGCATTAGTATCTCCAAGAAAAATATATCATCGATCTTCTGAAAGAAACCAAAATGTTTGATTGCAACCAAACTAATAGTCTCCTCAACTTAAATATGAAAACCCATTTATCTATCTCATACTAGATTGGTCATTACCTTTGTAGTTAGAATATGGGCTAATACATGCACGATCATTGCGAAGCTCATTTGCATGGTGTACATCATAATCCAATATATTTAAATATACAATGTGTAATAGAACCTTCTTTGAAAAGGACAGAGAAAACAGTTCATAGGCTTTAATTAATGTTATTATGTTAGATATGTTGGTGATGGACAATACATTATTGCACTTAAATGCGGGGCAATATTGCGACATGAAGTAGTATGAGTAACTAGTAAGAAAAATCTCTTATTACAAGCAGCGCAACATAATTTAGAGCCTCTGGCCAGGCATCTGTGAACTGATGTGGCTGAAAATGTTATTTGAAGAGCTATGAATTCTCATTCATCTTCCTATGAAATCTCTATTGTGAATTTGCGACTACCTGATTGCTACAAGCATTGTGCATAGCCCTGACCATCGTGACCAAACTAAACATGCAGAGGTGATCAATATTTTATCCACAAAGAAATTGAAGGAAAGATAATTTCTAAGAACTGTTCAACCATACAACAACTAACAAGTCCTCTTATCAAGAATTGGCTGGACGGGGTATAATTGACAAGCTGGGTGTGACAAACTTGAGGGGAATGTTGCAAGTTTTATGGAGCTTTATGAACATAATTTATTTCCTCAATTAGATGTTAAGATGTTACATATTAACGTGTTATTTGAGTTGCTATTTACCCTTGTTAGAATTTAGTGTGTTTCTTCGCAGTCATTTGTAACTCTATATTATTATGTTTGATCTTGAAGAAATACTCATTTTTTTGTATCTATTGTGTCTATTTCATTTAATAATATAATGAAATGACCATGTCCAGTATTTCTCCAATTGTTTACTACATGATTGTCAATATTCATCAGATGAGCGCTACATGATAGTCATGAGCAATGTCATGGAAATGTGCGACACACATCTTTAGGATGGAGACCCATCCCCATAAAATATCCATGCTTTGTATCTTTTTGAAAATTTTATCGTGTTATCTGATTACACCAATAAAGTGCACAGGCTCAAGTAAGTCATAAGGTTTAATTGAGATGACAATGATTAAAATCATCTCCTTTTATTGAACTAATGGCACTTTGTATTTACTCTTTCTAGCATTCCAATGTCATTATGCTTATATTAGTTGACAACCTTTACCTGGAGCTAAAGTCAGTTAGTAGATTACGTCGGGGTTTTTAGTTGAATGTTCGTTTTTATTTTTCGATATCAAGTTATGTATTCCACGTGATATGTCACGTGCTAGTGTTCCTATATATATGAGTATGTAGCCTGGTTTAGGGTATTACAAGATTAATTCCCGATTTCTACTTGGTATCAGAGGATTAGATCTTCCGCCGCTCCAGACCGATCGTCGATCCCGTCGCTCCGCTCGCCCGTTCGCTCGCCTCCTCCCGCTCGATTGTCGATCCCGTCGCCCCGCTTGCCCGTTCGCTCGCCTCCTCCAGACCGTTCGCTCGCCTCCTCCCTCTCGCCCGCTCGTCTCCGTCGCCGTCGCCAGTCCGCCGCTCCCGCTCGCCCGCTCACCTCTTTCTTAAGGCCGTTCCTCTTTCGCGGCGCTCCTCCTCTGCGGGCCTTCTCCGCCTCGCCTTCCGGGCAGCCCCCCGCATCTCCGACCGTTTTGTCCTCCATGGGGCAGCCAGAGACATCTTGCTCACCTCCTCCGGTGTTCCTTCCGGCGTCATGATCTACGGGGGACCCGTTGGAGGCCGTCTTCTCTGTTTTGGAGCTCTTCAATCTCTTCTCCATGGATGATCAATCCACTCTCTCCACGACTCCTCACTCTGGTGTTCCAACCGGTTCGTTTGCCGACCCTCCTCGGAGCCATGGCCAGTCTGGCTCGTTGAAGATCACCACTGTTGCCTTGGATGGTACAAATTATCTGGAGTGGTCCCGGACGGCCCAACATGCTATCCGCAGCCACCAGTTGTATGGACTTATTGATGGTACCACCGTTGAGCCACCACGTACCGATCCCACATGGAAAAAATGGGATGCGGAAAATTCTTTGGTTGTCTCGTGGTTACTTCACTCGATGTCCCCTTAGGTGTATCACAGTTATATGTTGTTGGACTCCGCATATGATATTTGGACTCGGGCCCGTGATATCTACTCTCAGGCAGGCAGTTCGATGCAAGTGTATGAGCTCACTCGCCGTGTTCTGGAGTTGAAGCAGGGCACTATGTCTGTTTATGCCTACTATTCCGAGTTTGAGCGCGTCTATCAGGAACTTGACTTCTTCAATACTTTTGCGGCCGCTTGCACTGCTGATGCGCCGACCCTTCAAAAAGACAAAGATTGTTTCCGTGTCCACGTCTTCTTTATGGGGCTCAACATGGAGTTTGATGCTGTTCGCTTGCATGTTATCCATCATGAGCCACTTCCCTCTCTTCGGGAGGCCTTCAACACGCTCCTCAATGATGAGAATCGGTGTCATGCTCTTAGTGCCACCCCTGCTACTGGTCTTTCTGCGCTTGCAGGGGCTTCACGCGGATCCCCTCTTTGTAGCCACTGTTGGAAGAAGGGCCATACCAGGGACTCATGTTTTTGTTTACATCCTCATCTTGCCCCTGCTGGTCGGGGTTCTAGTTCTCAGGGTCGTGGTGCTCACCGTGGTGGTGGCCGTCAGTCTGGCGATCGTCCTCAGTTTTCTGCGCACTCTACTGAGGTTCAGGGCACCTCCGGAGGCCTGTCTGCTGTCGAGTTAGATGCTCTCCGTCGCATGTTGCGCTCCCACACTGACTCTCATGCTGCTGGTTCTCATGCTGCTATTGCTACTTCGGGTCTCTCCAGTGCTCATGTTGTGTCCTCCTCACCTTCCGAGTAGATTATTGACTCGGGTGCGACCAATCACATGACTGGTTCTGCCTCAGGTTTTACATCCTATACCCCTCTTTTTGGTCGTGATAAGGTTATTGCTGCTAATGACTCTCTCTCCGCCATCGCTGGTAAAGGGTCTGTCTTCCACTCTCCCGACCTATCACTGTCCTCTGTTTTGCATGTCCCGTCTTTTCCTCTCAATTTGCTTTCCATTAGTCACTTAACTGCTTATTTAAACTGTTCTGTGACCTTCTTTCCTGATGTTTGTGTATTTCAGTATCTAGATACGAGGCAGACGCTTGGCAGTGGTAGGAACGTTGGTTGACTGTACTTGCTGGACCAATCTTCTTCCAGTGCTTTTTCCTCCACCAGATCTCTGACTCTACATGACATTCAACGCTGGCACCAGCGTCTTGGCCACCCTTCGCCTCTTTATCTTACTAAATTGTTTCCTGTTTTTAACTCTTTAATTTAGTCTTTTTCTTGTGATGCATGTGAACGCTCTAAACATGTCCGTCAGAGTACTAGTCATTTGTCTGTCTCTAGTATTTGTCCATTTGATGTTATTCACTCTGATGTTTGGGGCCCGTCTCCAGTGTTATCTTATCTGGTTATAAATGGTTTGTTGCTTTTATTGATTGTCATTCTCGTGTTACATGAGTTTATCTGCTTAAAAATAAAGGTGATGTCCTTTCCAGCTTCCCTGCTTTCAGACGTTTCATAAGATGATGAACCAACATTTTGGTGGCACAATTCAGGTGTTGCATAGTGGTAATGGTGTAGAATGTGATGACCGGGGTGCTTTTTGGGCCTATCTATCTAATCATGACATCATACATCAAACCACGTGCGTCCACACTTCCACCCAAAATGGGGTGGCCGAACGGAAGAATAGACATTTGCTAGAGGTGGCTCGGTGTTTACTCCTTGCTATGCACCTTCCCAAATCCTACTGAGGTGATGCAGTTCTCACAGCTGCTCATCTCATTAACCTTCTTCAATCTCGTGCCCATTCATTTGATACGCCCCTATCGCGTCTTGCTAAACAACACATCGTTCACACCTCTCATCTTGCTCCTCATATCTTTGGCTCAGTCTGTTTTGTCCATGTTCATACCCCGCATCGTGATAAACTTGATGCGCGTTCCCTGCGGTGTATTTTCGTTGGGTACTCCCCTACCACCAAAGGGTATCGTTGTTATCACCCTCCGACTCGGTGCTACTATTGCACTGTGGATGTTACATTTCGTGAGGGGGAGTCGTACTTTAGTCCTCGTCAGGGGGAGACGAGAAGTGACACTGACGAGAACATCGAATCTACTCTTCCAATTGTTAACATCAAATCTCCTCTTCCAATTGTTGCCACTCCTCTTCCTTCCACTTCTGCTCCACCTATATTATACACGTACTCACGTCGTCCCAGGACTGTTGAGCAAGTGCAGACTGTGAATGTTCCGCCAGTGCCAGTGACTGTCTCATCTCCAGATTCAGATGATGACCTCCATATTCCTCTTGCACGTCTTATAGGTAAAAGGGGTGGCACCAAACACCCCATTGCCAACTACATTTGTTATACTCATCTATCTCAGGCTCATAAAGCCTTTATCTCCTCTCTATCATCTATTGTGATTCCTAAGACATGACAAGAGCCTGTTTAGATACCTTAATGGAAACAGGATATGGAGGAGGAACTGAGTGCCTTGGATAAAAATAAAACATGGCGGCTCACTATTCTTCCCCCTGGGAAGCGAACGGTCGGATCCCGTTGGGTCTTCACCGTCAAACAAAACCAAGATGGGGTGGTGGAGCGATACAAAGCACATTTAGTGGCTCGAGGATATACCCAAGCTCAAGGCATTGACTACCAGGAGACCTTTGCTCCTGTTGCCAAGATGAACTCAGTCCATGTGCTTCTTTCTTGTACTGTGATTCGTGGATGGGAGCTATTGCAGCTTGATGTCAAGAATGCATTCCTACATGGTGATCTGGAAGAGGATGTCTATATGAATATTCCTCCGGGCCTTGATGTCAAAAAGTCCAACCGGAGGGTCTGTCGGCTGCTAAAATCCCTGTATGGCCTAAAACAGTCTCCATGAGCGTGGTTTAGGTGTTGTAACATGACCATGCTACGTCTTGGATATACTCAAAGTCAAGCTGATCATGCCCTCTTCAGAAAAAGGAAGGGTGCTCTAGTTTCTATCCTTATTGTGTACGTGGACGGCATCATCATTACCAGAGATGACTTGGATGAGATCAAGTACTTGAAAAAACAACTGGACAAAGAATTTGAAGTCAAGGATCTGAGAAAGCTGAAATATTTTTTGGGAATTGAAGTTGCAAGGTCCCGACAGGGGATCTTCATCTCCCAAATGAAGTATACTCTTGATCTTCTGGAGGAGACTGAGATGCTTGAGTGTGCTCCTGTTGACACTCCAATTGAGGCTAATCATAAGATTGATGCAGATATTAGTGGGGAGAAAGCGGACGCCTCAAAATACCAACGACTGGTTGGGAGGCTCATTTATCTGTCCCATACTCGCCCAGATATCACGTATGCGGTGGGTGTCCTAAGCTGGTATATGCACTCCCCTACGTTACGTCATCAGCAGACAACCTTTAGAGAGTTGCAATATCTCAAAAAGACACCCGGGCGTGGGATTCTATTCAAGGCTAATCAGTCGTTGGAGGTTGAGGTATTTACTGATGCTGATTGGGCTGGTAGTTAAGATGACAAAAAGGCAACCACGGGGTATTGCACATTTGTGGGAGGCAACCTGGTTTCATGGAAGAGCAAGAAGCAGCACGTGGTTGCTCGCTCAAGTGCTGAAGCAGAATACAGAGCTATGACTCAAGGCGTTTGTGAGGGACTGTGGTTAAGAACCATTATCCAAGATTTGGGCCTTCAGGTGAACAAACCTATTACTCTCTACTTTGATAACAAAGCAACCATCAACATTGCACACAATCCAGTTCAACATGACAGGACCAAACATGTAGAAGTTGATAGACACTTCATCAAAGACCACCTCGATAAGGGGAATATCTGCACCCCGTTTGTGAGCTCATTTGATCAGCTTGCCGATGTCTTCACCAAGGGGGTAAGCAACGACAACTTCAAGAACAATACTGACAAGTTGAGAATGATCAATATATATTCCCAACTTTAGTGGGAGAGTTGAATATTCGTTTTTATTTTTCGATACCGAGTTATGTATTCCACGTGATATGTCACGTGCTAGTGTTCCTATATATATGAGTATGTAGCCCGGTTTAGGGTATTACAAGATTAATTCCTGATTTCTACTTTTTTTCTCATATGACGTCCTGGTCAGTGGTCATATCAACAAATCTTACCGGCTCAACATGAGATCGAAGAGGGGATTAAACCTTCCCTTACTCCATTGATGGTGCCTGGATGAGCCGATCTCGATTTCTGGGTTGGAGGCATGGACCTCCCCCGAAGGGATGTCGAAGATGGGGATGATTGGCGCTGAGCTCAGTGGTATTTCCGGCTTAGAGGAGCCTGATGAACACCCGGCTCATTTAAGGCAGTCACATGGATGGAGAAGGATTATAGGGCAAAAGATCATTTTTATTCCAGGGTTAAATATAAATATACTATTATTAAGCGGAGCCGCCATATTAATTACATGCCGTGACATTATTTCCCCACTATAGTGGGATAATGTCTTGAGTGTTGTTGTTGGTGGTGCAAGGGTTAAATACCTCCTTTGCACTTAGCCAAAAGGTACATAAAACATGCATCACATATTCCCCTCATTACAATTGAAGACATAGCAGCATAAACATTGTTTTGTTAATAAAAGAAGATAAATAATGGTTTGCATTACTTCGTGCAAAATCGCTCTCCTTCCACTTTCAATTGTTGTCGTGTGAATACATACTCCCATAGCTAGTCCATTATATTTTCATCTTGCAAATAATTTATTCGAGTTTTCCTTGGGCTAATGCCAACCTTAGGATTAGATGATTATACATGATTCTATGAAATTCTCAAATTGTTGCTTCTGAAGCGTGAAAAAGGTTGAACAAGTTGTCTTTGGATGTGAAAGCATTGAATCTTTTGTGCAGAGTGTTGAAGTACTGGATCATTTAAGAGTAATTTTGTGTGCTAGTTGTTAAATTATATTGAGAATAATATTTATTCATTAATTTCTTTTGCTATAATTTACTCTTTCATGAACTAAAAAAATCCATTTATCATGATTATATTGTTTTTTTTTGTATCTTTTATTTCAGAGCTACAAATACTGGAAGTATCTTATTGTTGCAGAGCTTCTTCAGAGCATTATTTTACTTGTTGTTATGCTTTCAACATTTGTTTATATTGAACATTACAATCTCATTTGATCTTAATGTCTGACATGCATTTTGATGACAGGTTACATTACACGTGGATTGATATTGGCACCCCGAATGTTTCATTCCTGGTTGCATTAGATGCTGGAAGTGATTTGTTCTGGGTTCCCTGTGATTGCATTCAATGTGCCCCTCTTTCTGGCTATCATGGTAGTTTGGTAGGTTTTATGCTTGTGTTATGATTCGATAGAATCCTTATTTGTGTAACATGTTCTCAATTCAACTTTGTTGGCTTCACTTCAATTCTTTTGCTTAAATTAAGTTTGATGAACTAAAATAATTATCTTATGTTTGTGATCCAGCTCTCTGAGTGCTATGTGAAAATATGGGGAAGACTGGTTTACTAGGAAGTTACAAAAAAGTTTGCATATTTCTTCATAAACAGGACTAATATAGCATGTTCGACAACACTCAAGCTTTTATCCCACTATAGTGGGGTCGGCTATATGGATCCTTTGTCGGCATTGTGCCCTATCTTGAGTCATAATCTCACTAATGCCTAAGTACATCATTAGTGAGATTATGACTAAAGATAGGTCACAATGACGACAAAGGATCCATATAGCCGACCCTACTATAGTGTTGTTGTACATGCTATATTAGCCCTGTTTTTGAAGAAATATGCAAACTTTTTTATAACTTCCTAGTAAACCAGTCTTCCCCATATTTTCTCTGAGTCATCATCATTATTTTATTCCAACTAATCAAGATTTCATTATTTTATTCCAACAAATCAAGATCTGATTTAAGATTCCTTTTGTGATTCTTTCCTATTTGAACAGCAAAAGAGATTGCCAATTATACAAACATTTCTATACTAGTTGGCTTGATTTCTACTCAGAATCGTGGAAAGATGATGCGAGACATGGCTATAGGATTCAACACTGATCTAATTCTAAATGAGGAATTCAGGCGGGCACATACCATATAACATATGTAGGATTGGGAGGGTTACAGATGAAGAGGGAAGGTGATTTGAATGATGGTTGTGAGGTGGGGTGGAGGGATTTTGGGTGGTGTTTGGTAACTATTCATGGGGGATCTGCTGCATGAAATAATGGAGTGGCGGTAGTGCAAACGATAACAATGGAACAATGAAATTAATACCAATGAGTCGTTTCCTAGGGTTTCGTGGAATCGGCACCGTGAGAAGATTGCCTCTCCAGAATCCACAGTGCATCATGACGGCTACCCCTACCTCTTATTTATAATAAAACATGACTTAGGAAACCATCTTGAACAACTATGATTGGTTGCACGCGATGGTTGCTTGATCTCACTAAATAAAATGTAAAAAATAAATAAAAAAAATACATAAAGGATATCAAAACGTCGATCCAGACGCAACCGTGGACTCAGATCATTTATTGTGTGATGTCGAGTATGGCAGACGACAAACTAGCCCCAAACGGGCCCTAAACTTGTGATTCACCGTCTCGTCCATCCCCATCAAAGAGTGGTTGGTGAAGTTGTTGAGAAAGACATGCTTGCATGAGGAGAAAGCAACTCAAGGGAAGGAGTAGATGCAGGTTCAATAAATCAAGGTAAATAAAGTTTATTGGTGTTTTGTTTAAGATTTAGTTATGATGCGCCTCTCCATAAATGAGGAGAAACATGGAGCAAAAAATCTAGAGCTCGGATACAAAGTTAGGGAACAAAAGAGATGATTGGAAGAAGATTTGTTTTGTAATGATGGATTCATTTTTTCATATCTACTAACATGACCTATATAGTCAAAAGTATATAAAACAAAGTAGGAAATACATTAAAAGTACTAGGAGGTGGTGAATAGAGTATTAAAAAAATATTGAGAGATCACATTCACTACCACATATTATGCAAGTGTAGAATAAAAAAAATGCAGAAAAGAAAATCTAAGATATAATTCAGACAATCCAGATGTTGAAGCCGGGAAAATCCCTACTCCAAAAATTCGGATCAATGCAACCTAAAGTTACTGGTTCAGCGGTCGGGCTCGACAACTTGGCAGTCTCGCACACAGAAATAGAGGGACAACTAGAAGGCCCCCAGTTGCTGCGGCAGGGAGGTTCCACCACGTACCCGATGCTTAGAAAAAGCTTCCCCTTCATAACCAAAGATGGCCGAGCAGGGTACAAGGTGGACACTAGCTGACAACTATCTCTAGATGACGACCAAAGAGATGATCACTATCTCGCGGCTAAATTCCTTGATAGCATAATCCAAAAGCCTAGCTGAAAGTCCAGAAAAAGAGTGGTCAAAATTTTTTGCGAGATTCCGAAGTTCATCTCCTTGTACCCCTGGGGTGGGGGTGGGGGTGGGGGGTGGGGGTGGGGGGGGGGGGGTGTGGTCTTATTTATATCCCAACCCCCCAACGACGACTAGGCAACTTCTGGGGGAACTCGCCCCTTTGGGCGAGTAGCTGCTCTAGTCGCTTACCCGACGAGTATGCGAGGGGAGCTCGTCATACTCGCCTAGGACTTCAACTGTCTTGAATGCTGACTCTGACCTCTGCGTTGACCTGTTGACTTTGACTTCTTACTGACCTGGTTCTGAGTGGGTCCACCCTCGACGAATATGGGTTGTACACAATCTCCGCTCTTTGCGAGCGACATAGGAGCTCGAAAAGAAATATCCAACGCTTATTCGGCGAGCTTCTCCTGGCGAGTACCTGGACTACTCGCGACTTATGGATGCCTGCTGAACCCTATAAGTATGGGGCTGACTCATCTTTGAGGAACACATTTTGAACTGGCATGCGATGTCGCAATCTGCCGCAGAAATCTACAACGCGAGCATCACTGCTCTGTCAGGATTCTTGGAACCAAAGAAGCCTACGAGGCCGCAAGATGGCGACGATGCTGCCAACCTCCCTTCGTCGAAGAAGAAGAAATTGAAGAAGTCGTTAGCCTTCAAGAAGGACAATCCCCCTCTCGGTGCTGAGCCGCTGAGGATGTCGCCACCCCAAGCGACGATCTTGAGATCCCTTCCTAAACCCAACAACTCCTTGACGATCTCAGACTGAGCGACATTCCCGAACAGCCGACACCTGAATCTTCTCGCCCTCCTCCACCGACTTCTCCCCCTGCTCCGAACCTCGCCGGGTCCCAGGCCCAGATGCAGTCGGACCTCGCAGACTTGCGAGGTTAGCACCTCGCCGCCGCTTGCTTCGAGTTACCACAATTTTTTGACTTGCCGACTTACTGACGTCTTTCTTATACCCGCAGCTCCACTGACGTCAATCGAGGCCTCCGACGAGCATCTGTCCATTCCCCCTCTACGATCCTTCCCTCTGGTCGTGCTCGGGGACACGACCTTGTCACTCTATCTGGATCAATCTCGGCTCCAAGAGACGCACAAATAAACATGTCCCTGAAGCAAGAACCAAGGATCTTCCTGCGGAGAAGACCTCGCAACCAAGGGCGAGCAAGGCCCCTCCCCGTGCGATAGGATCGTCGCAAACTCCAGCGAGCACTTCCCTACCACCGCCTCCGCCTCCTCCTCCTTTTTCGCCGACTTCTACAGCTCGCCTTGATGTCTGCCCTAAAAAGACTCTGGCTCCTTCGAACGCTCCTGCGAGCTCGTCTCATGATTGGGAAGGAAGGCGTCCGACCTACTTCCCGCCGCGGACCGAAGGGCAAGAATTTGGGGTCGCGGCCAGGGGCAAGCCGTCGAGCGCCCAGGAGTCTCGTCGTCGGGCCGACGAGGATCAACTCGCAGCAGCCCTTCTTCCCGCCGATCTCGGTCTCCTCGGCCTGGTAACTCGACTGTTACTGGATTGGCTGACTTCTGATTTGATGTGGCTTTATCTGACATGACAACTTTCTCTCTGCTTGACAGGTCGCCCTGCAACCCCGGGAGCGGCTTTCATCGATCCACTCCGCCTCCCCGCCTACGAGTATTGCCATACTGCTACCTGCGCATACATGGAGCTGGAGGCGAAGTTCGATCAGCCTGCTTTCTGCGACCCTCATCGCCAAATTTCTTCACGGGAGGTTCAGATGTCAAAGATGAAGGAGCTGTCGAAGAGACTCGCTGGCTGCGAGTCTCGCTTTCACATGATCAATGAGTTGGAGCGGCGACAACAATGACGGAACATCGCCAGCAACTTCACCACGAGGAGCTGGCGGGGATGCAGGCAAGCATGGGCACTGCGGGCTGGTTGGCGAGGATGGAGGATCAGCTGCGTCGCGACAACGATGCGATAGCGGTGGCGAGTGAGCACTACTGGCGAGCGCAAGACATGGGCTAGGCCGGGCGACATCCACCTATTTCAGAGTAGCGGCCTCCTAGGATTTAGGATTTTTTCATGTCTTTTTTCTTTTTCCTCACCCTTGACGATATTGTACTGGACAATGCTGCGAGTATTCTTTTAGTATAAGTGGCGAGATTCGATCTCGCGCTAAGTTTGCGACTTTCTTTTCTTTGTGTTGATGCTTGTCTTTATTCTGCGATTTCTTGGGCTAACTGTGCAGGTTCTGGCAAGCTGAAAATTTTCTGATTGAACCCACGCGAGATAGAACTTTGGCGACCTTCTAGGTTTAGACAAGAGGTGATTGATACTCGCGCGAGGTACCCATACCCCCTGCCTCCGCCTATAAATAGAGCGGCTAGGTGCGTCTTAATTACGTTGTTGCGAAATTCCATCCGTGCTCGCGAACATCTCCAGTCTGTCTCCTTCTCGCTTGCTATACTCGCCTAAAATCCTTCTCGCTCTTCTTTCTGCTCATCTTTTAAGATGGTTGGGGACGATGCTAACGCTCGCCGCTTAGCCCATGCAAGGAACTTCACTGACGCCGTCTTCAAAAAGTCAGTCACCAAAGAAAAGGACTTGGAAGATTTCAAGAAAAGGCTCCTACCAGAAGGATACTCGGCCAGACTTCCCACTAGGGCTGAGCGACTTAACACCGCGCTCGACGGCGAGCTCGTCCTTCGTCTTCGCCAATTTGAAGTTGGCCTGCGACTTCCACTATGGCCGGAGTACTGTCAGATCCTGCGGTACTTCGGCATAGTCCCCGCCCATATCAACCCAAATGAAGTGGCGATGATCATGGGCTTCCTTTGCTTCTTGCGATCAGAGAAGATCGCCTTCAATCTCTCCGACTTTCGAAAGATCTTCGCCTTCGCGGCGACGAGCAAGGGCGTTATTTTCTTCAGCATCCATGTCTGCACCCTTGTCGGCACAGCGAACACGGTCCACCGCTGGGGCGAGTATCTGGCCATCGTCGCCGACGACTTTGAAGGGGTCCCGCGCATACCACACCAGCCGCCATAGGTCGCCTTCCTGCCGCCTCTCTTGGTGGGGCCGCGCTAGGAACTGGTCGAAGCCTTCCAAGGCCAAAAAATTTGATGTCATCCATTGTATACTGAACGTCAATGAGCTTGGCGAGGTCTTCTCCGGCCAAGGTACATATCTGGGCGAGATTCTTCTATACTCGTTCCTTTGACACTGATCGATCTTTAGTTGCGGCGATTTTAATGTCTTCTGTTTCTTTGCATCTACTTGCACCCTTCTGTAAGAACCTCTCCCGCTGGCGAAGGAGGCCGCGCCCTCGCATCAAAGCTTTGTCAACCTCTCCGGTGACGTCGTGGAGATACCGGTTCCCGCGGCTAAAGGTCGACAGTGACCTGGTGAGAAAGAAAGCTCCTTACAGGGGAAGCCGAACAAGGGGAAGGGAAAAGCTAAGTTCCCGGAGCACGCGAGGAAGCGAGCAAGGGTCTCCTGCGAGCTCTTCGACGAGAGGGAAGATCCCGTCGAAGTCGGCGAGCTCTATTTCCACCCAAACTACAATCAGGGGCACGGCGACAAAGACATCTTCGACTGCCCGCTGGTAACATGGGCCGAGGGAGAGCACAAGATGACGCTGAGCACCAACCTGTCCACTTGGTCATAAGACTGGGAGGACAAGGGTGAGGCGTACAACGTCGCCTTCGCCCTCTACGGTCGCGCGGACGCCGAGTCGCTGCAAGAGATCGGCGCTGATGAGCTTGGCAACCAGACTGCCCGCTCGCTCCTGCGAGCTATTGAGCTGGGTCACTACACCACAAAGAGGCTACACGAGGCCCATAACCAGCTCAGGGTGGTGACGAAGAAGATTCTTGAGCTGAGATATGGAGGCTGTTCTGCCTGCTTGTAGCGAAAATTTATGGAGTCCAAGTTATACTTTTTTTGCCCTTTTTCCTTTCCCGTGGTTTTTTACCATGATATAATAGAGTAGTTTGAAACTTTTCTAATATTAATTTCTTGTGGCATTAGCTTCATTTAATTTATGCTGGTAATAATATCTTGCGAAATGAGCAGCAGTTTCTCTTGTGCATTTAAAAACCATTATCAATTTGCATTAGGAACTTGTAAAAGGTACATAGCATCATTGCACGTCTTACCCATGTAGATGCAGCAATTGGAACAGCAATTAACATGACGTGCTACCTTATTATTCCAAGTATTACCTTTTTGAGCAGAAGATATGGAGGCTGTTCTGCTGAAATATAACCTTACTTTCAACACTTATTTCCAGTGATTGATTGGCAGGTGCTCCCTTGCATTTGGGGCATCTATTGTGCAGGATAGGGATCTTGGCATGTATAATCCAGATGAATCAAAGACGAGCAAACATCTGCCTTGTAGTCATGAGTTATGCACGTTGGGTGGTAGTTGCAAGAACTCAAAGCAACCTTGTCCTTACACTGTTAACTATTATTCAGAAAATACATCTACTTCTGGCTTGTTGATAGAGGATACAATGTACCTAGTGAAATATGATGATAATGTATCAATACAAGCGCCCGTGATTATAGGGTGGGTTTTACTTCACTGATGATTTGATTTGTAAACATTATTTAGTCCTTATATTTTTGAATCAAGGGTTTGCTTCCTTGCTCTTTTTCTTGATGCCAGCTGCGGCAGAAAGCAAAGTGGTGGTTATTTGGATGGTATGGCTCCTGATGGCCTCCTTGGCTTGGGGCTTGGCGAAGTTTCTGTTCCAAGTATCTTGGCAAGGGCTGGACTTGTACCAAATTCTTTCTCCATGTGTTTTAGAGGTGATGACTCTGGTAGAATCTTTTTTGGGGATCAAGGAGTTTCCACTCAAAGTACTACTCCATTTGTGGCACAGGATGGAAAATAGTAAGGGTGTGAAACATTTTCCATCGTATCATTTATGTATTTGCTTCTCATCACTCGTGTTATAAAATTTCTTAGATTTCTACTCTTGGATGGTGAACATGCATGTCACTCATTTTTCCTTGACCTTATTGATTGCTATCAAGGGTTGATTGCTGATGATTGATTATGCACTCTCGATTATGAGAAGAAAATCCTGTTGCGTGAGAAATTGGTCCAACATTAATCGACATACACAAAAACCTTCACACAATAGTAGATCATAAAGTTAGGTTAAGCATACAGCAGGTTTCGCCCAAAGAAGCATAAGAAGACACTCATCATGCAATTTATAATTAAACTTCGAAAAAATTATCTATGAGTATAAAATCAGTCAACACTTCACAAGACCTGTCCACAGCCTCTATACATCCACAGCCTCTATACAAGAACCTGTTTAGAAACAGTGAAACACATTGGAAGCAATAAAGAGCTTGAAACAGTCCCAAGTACAAGGTAGAATCAGCCCAAACCAATGCCGTATTAATACAACTTCAATAAAAGATGGCAGATCATCGAATTTCCATAGAAGTGGAAAAAACTGCTCCACAGTACCAAACTGTCCAGAAACAGCAATAATGAAAGAGAACAAGGGAGAAGCAACCTCAATCAAGTGACGAAGTCCTCACAAACACCATATAGCATTATGTCAAGTTCAAAAAGACATAAAACTTTCATTAAACCATGGAATATCCACCAATACCTCAAAAACAATGACCTCAATCAAGTGGAGAAGGTCTTGTGGACACCTTGCTTCAGCATATTAAGTTCAAAAATGCATAGAACTTTCATAAACCATGAAACAACTGTATAAAACTGAACTACGCATGAAAACTTGAGAGAATACCACCTAGGGGGTGGATGAGATACTTGCTCACCACTGGAGGAAGATAAGGCCAAGATCTCCACTTCCATAGATAATAGATCTCGTTACTCCCGGGGAACACCAAGCAACAAGGACATAGATGTCAAGCCTTCAAGAACAATGCCGACTAGTTCCTTAAACAACAATTACTAATGTGAAGACATAAATTAACTGATTACAAAACATTCACTAATGGGCTTTAATAAAAAATCATTTAAAAAAAGACCTTAAGACTTTAAAACTGAAACGGAATCTCTTGTGGACCAGCAAAATGATGCCATATCAGTGCCATTCAGAGTAGTGGGTGCCTGATGTCTCCTCCTCGGTGCACGAGGAAGAGCTCCAATGTCCTTCCATCCTTCAACCATGCCGCAGTCTTCTCTTCCAAGATTCCTTATCTATTCACCTCACTTCCAAGTCGGAATGATACATCAGAATATGCATCAATTGACTGTCTTCAATATCCACTTTCAAAAGATTCTTTGATTTTATACAATCAATATATTATCCATTTTTGCAATGATGCTACTAAAAAAATATCTTATCAATACCGTATACAAAGAAAAACTTTTGCCATACCGTGTAACCGTAGAAGACCATCCAACTCATCCATGCTGTCTGATTCCGCCGTTATCCCCCCCCATCCGATTTCCTCTTTAGGCATCAAACTCGCGTCAATCATAAAAGCCTCCGCTACATGTTATTCCTTGCACCCTACGATTCCCCATTGGCAACTTGCCCTCCCGAGTCACTCACAGGTCGCGTACATCACTGAAGCTTTCTCTTCATTCTCCCTAAACTTCTCCGTGTTTCCATCTAATACCTCAGAAGCTCTCACTGCTTATTCACCCAGACAAGATTTTTTAATCTAATACTAACCTAAGAAGGCTGATAGAAATCACGGATGGGGAGAGTGGAGCTCGCAATGTTGGTGGAATCTACGATACCTCCCTCCTTCAATCAAACCAAGGTCCCTTCTCCCTCACGCTCATGGTAAGGATCATCCTCCTGGAGTAAGTCGTGTATCCCCTTCCTCTTCCCCACCTGTCTTCTTCTCCTCCAAGGTTATTGTGATGGCTGATCCCATTACTTGCACTGTAGGTGTCCATAAATGGGTAACCCTTGCATTAAGTTCTCTCCTCTTCTTCTCGGTTCCATGGTAACCTCTAAACCCTATATATTTCATTATGAATTTATATGCTATGGTTTATGGCTTACACTATTATTTCGAGTCTCAGATTGAGGGTGTTTCTCCTTATTTTCTCTCAAGTCCACACTCTTCTTTTTCATGCTCTTTGTTTCCATGGCATTATGTACGTTTGCTTTGTATATGCCTTGAATTATGCATACGCCCCCCCCCCCCCCCCCCCCCCCCCCCCACACACACACACACACACACGAGTGCATTAGAAAAATCAAAGAACTGGAGTACTGAGCTCTAAGGGTTGTGAGCAATGGGTGTGACATCAGGTGTGGGGAACTATCGTGATTGAGATATTGTTGCGCTGGCATGGAGGGCCCCGTGCACCGTCACTTGTATCAATAATTTTGGTCTGGAAATTCTAGTTCTCTTACTGTTCATGATAGATAAACAAGCACAGTGAAGTGCAACTTTCTAATGATAACCGTTATGTTCTATGTAAATTTTTTGTCATCATTGCTTTACCTGGATAACGTTTCATTGTGTTGAATGTCTAGTCAGTAATGAAATTAGTTTATAATTCCAGTAATACTTGTAATTTCCAAGGTAACCTCCATTTATTATGCTGGTCTCATAATAATCCATTTGGGTCAGTATTACCTATATTATTGGAGTGGATAACTTTTGTGTTGGAACTCGGTGCCTTGGGAAGACCAACTTTCAAGCACTAGTTGACAGCGGCTCTTCGTTCACATTTCTACCTGATGAAATATACAAAAGGGTTACTATGGAGGTATGTATTTTCTTCAACTTTTTCTGCAGTCTATATTTCCGAAAGCTAATATCTGCTTTAACACCAGTTTGACAAGCAAATTAATGCTTCGAGGTTGGATTATAAAGATTCCCCATGGGAGTATTGCTATACTGCCAAGTTAGTCGAGTCAGTGTTATAATTTAACCCCTACTTTATAATATCAGTATAAAATATCTTTTGTTGCCGGTGCTTATAATGATATTTTGTTCATTTTTGCAACTTATGAAAACAGTTCACTTGAGATGCCTCGGGTTCCAGCTATCTCATTAACTCTTTCAGGGAATAAGAGTTTTGAAGTTACAAACCCTACTTTCTCAGTTTATAACAAAGAGGTATGTCATGCAGTCATCTTATTGAAGTAAGCTTCATTGATTTGTTAGTCATTAAGCAGATAATTATTGTCTAATTTGATTTTGGATTCTCATATTGAAAAATAATTATATATACATACATACATACATACGAATGATGGTGCACAGAGGGCCCTCCAGTGCGGCTACGACAGTTCCCCGGTCACCACAGTACCTCCGCATGTGCTCGCATTCTCTTGACTGCACGAGATTTGCAGGACGACACTTCCTCTGCTCGTAATCTCCTTGAGCGCATTACTCCGGCTGTCGTTCGATTTTCTTTTGCGAATCCCGTGCGGAGGTACTGTTGTGGCCGGACACCCCCCTTGCACCGTCACTTTTACATATATATAGAAAGAGAAGTTGTCGGGCGAAGCCCGTACGAGCTAGAGCAACGAGCACAAGACTAGCCCATGCGACGCTACTTGATACCTCTGCCGTGTCAAACTGATTGATGAGTTCTTTTATGTCCAAGTTACTCTAATTTGAGTCCTAGCTAAGCCCTCGTTATACTAAATGCTTTAGAACTCATCTGATCATGCCTCAATATCACTATCATGTGATTCCTCTCAGGTTCCAAGCTGCACATGGTTCAGAAGACATGAAAGCCGTGACACTTCGCATTGAAACATGAAAACCCTAAACTAACATAACTTTTGCATCAAAAACCCAACTACATATAATGTATATACATATTAGAGGGATAGTTATCAATAGCATCAAAAAAATTGGAGAAAATCTGTAAATTGGCCCTTTTCATAATGTATATGATTAACTTTTGAAGACAATTTTAAACCAATTCTTCAGTTCAACTTTTGAAGGATCATCAGGTTGATAACAAATTGCATTTGTCTGGATAAAAGTGTCAAGCTCCTTGATAACTTCTCACATAAAGTTATCTACGCCGAATATTTCTACTGAAAATGAGAATAAATGAGCTTAAATGGTAAAACAAAATATGATTAATTATTGATTTAATGTTTATTATATTAAGTTAGTCATATTCCATTGTTTCTATGCAAAAATCGTCGGAGAAATCAACTTGGACGAGTAATGTTGAATTCTTATTTTCGGCCTGGGTCAGTTGCAACAATCAATTCTGAAACTGCAACAATCGTCCGTCCAGAATTCAAATTTCTAAATTCAAAATTGCCGCCGTTTTCAATTATGGAAGGAGGCATCTCTTCAGAAGGGGCTAACGTTTTAATTGCCAAAAAACTGACCAAATTAAGAAGGGGAGAGATAATTTTCAGATCTTAGAGAGAGAGCACTATCTAGGGCCGGTTTTGGAAGAAAACCTCCATTGGAGAGCGACGACTAGAGGAAGAAGAAGGAGATCTTCGTGCGGATCGAAGAAATGACTTTGGGAAAAGATTCCAGCAACGATTAAGCGTGAACTATCATGTTTTGTAAGATCTATTTCAACTCTTTGTGTGATTCCTCCATCACCTTGAACTAATTTTCCTTAATCTTGTATTATGAGAGTACTTAGTTGTGTGTGATGATTATTTTCTAGTTTTTTCTTGTTGAGAATGTATGGTGAATGTTATTTATCAATTTTATGATCTTTATTCTGAAATTTTTGGCCAAGATTTCATCTTTATGTTACGCTTCATAAATCGAGAGAGTAGTTGCGGTAGTATATCATAATTTTGATATAACATTTGAAGAGAGAAAGATATTTCCTTTTGGTGTTAGCAACTGTGATTTTTGCTCTTTAAGCGGTTCTTATTTCACTAGAGGGGAAATATAGGACTAGAGTTTGCCGATATCGAGAGATACGGTTCTCTATTTTAAATCGTTGCAAGGTACTTTCACCACGCATTTTCACAACGACACATTCACTTATTCATCACACTAAACCTAGGAAATCATGATACAAGATTATATCTCCAATTTGATAAGAAAAGTATTTTTCCAAAGATTCGTAGTAATTTCATTCAGAAGTCTTCATTTTTAATTTTAGTAATTCAAGAAAATCACCAATTTCGTCTTACTTGGATTTAAGGAAAAGACCTAAATGGTATTTGCAAGCACTGAATTCACCACCTCTCTGTGGGAACGATTCTTACTCACTTTTTATTACTTAACACGACACGTGCACTTGCGTTTAAATACGTAGACCATTTTGGGCGTATCACTCCACAATTTCATGATCTCATTTTTCCCACCGCCATTGCAAAAGCATAAATATCTGTGATACGACCCAACTTGGCACTGGGCTGCTCACAGCGCTATCACACCCCGGATCCATAGCCAGCCCTAGCTGGTCGCACAGGGGCCGCGGCCCATACACCCCAACTCCTCTCCTCAGGCCCGCTTGGCTAATCACAAGGCCCACGACCCAGGATCCATAGCTGCGCGGCGTCGGGGCGGGTTGTTGACGTGGGGGCTTAATCCCCCAACCTCCTAGATAAGAGGATCCATAGCTCAGTTGGTGATGAGAGCTCAGCGGAAGCTCCTCTTATCTAGGAAGTTGGGGGATCGAGCCCCCACCCAACAACCCGCCTCGACGCCGCGCAGCTATGGATCCTGGGTCGTGGGTCTTGTGAGCAGCCAAGCGGGCCTGAGGAGAGGGGTTGGGGTGTATGGGCCGCGGCCCATGTGCGACCGGCTGGGGCTGGCATTGGATCCTGGGTGAGATAGCCTTGTGAGCAGCCTAGTGCCCTGTTGGGTCGTATCAATCAGCTCACCACCATATAATTGTAACACAGCCGCTTGAATTGTCAACATATAAAAATGCAAATGAAGACATAAGGGGGAAAGTATATATGAAATTAACGTGTAGCTTTAAAAACTGAGTTGTGCCTATTAAAGATGTTCCAACACAGGTTGAATGCACGGTGATTTTAAGATTTGAAAATTAGGGTACCGATGATAAACTAAAGGAACATAAAACTGGAAAAAGATTTCTAAAAGTCCTCATTGAACATTAAGAAACATATAGCATTGCAACAGGAATAAAATAAAATTATAATAAAATTGGATTGCAGTCCAAGTACTTACTGGAGGGAATTAAAGAAAGACATGTACTTACTAGAGGGAATTAAAGAAAGACATGTACTTACTGGAGGGAATTAAAGAAAGACATGTACTTACATGATTCTAGAATTTGGTTTCAATTCACGGGCTTTGATGTCGACGAACAACCATACTTGCCATCGAGGAAATGCATCTAAGAGTGACCTAACATTTGAGTAAAATACTGAGAAACATGAGAATGCTTAATGGATCCTTAAAATTATTGTTGAAAGTATTAGCTTTATTCCATGTAATAGTCTTAGGAGTATTTGGGATTTAATCCTGCACCGTAGTTTTGAGTTTGAGTGTTCATTTAAGTCTTATTTATCACCTCATTGTGGAAGAATATAATGCACCAAATATTTTGTTTCCTTTATTTCAACATGGTATCAGAAGCAAAAATTGACTCCTTGAAATCTCGAGAGCTTCCGCTCGTGTCGTCCGTTATTTTCTTCCTCTCGTTCTCATCGACAGGTCCTTCCCTCGCTCCCGTCAAACTATGCTGCTTCCGCTCCCGTCGACAAAATTGATTTATGATTCCTTCGACTGGAGCAGCTTTTGATCCCCTCAACATTCATATTTCTTGGCGCTTCTTCTCGTTTGTCGTCTTGCTTCTCTCGCTCCTTCCCTCGACGTTCCTGTTTCTTGACTGCATCACAGATCTTGTCGGGCTTCTTTTCCCGCTGTCGTTGGAGCTTCTTGTCCCGCAGAAGATCTGTGTTGTTTCTCTCCGGTTAACGATGCGGCCCTCTGATTCCAATAGCCGATCCTTGACCGTTCCTGTCGATGATTCCTTTGTTGTTTCGGCCGTCACCTACCCTTCTTTTTCTGATGTAGGTCTTCTAGATTTACTCTTTAATGGCAGAGTTGTCCCTGGCTGCTTCGGATCCGCCGCTGCCCTCACCTTTTAGATGATTACTGACAACTCCAGCCGCCGGTCCTCTGGTTTTTTTATCGCTACCAGCTACGGCCCCCCTTCCGGGGCCCAGATCTCTTGCCAATGTTATAGTTTTGTGGTAGTTTTTACCATTTTTATGTGTCTTTAGCCGTCTTAGTTTATTGTGTTATATGCCTTCATGCACGTGTGTTACACGTAGAGCTGTCACGGTTCCGGTTTAGTTTTGGTTCTACTAATACCGCAAACTGAACCACTAAGGTAACGATTCTTCAAATTAGTACCAAAACCTTATTTGTTTTGATCGGTTTCGGTTCCGGTTCTAGCTTAATTTTTGGAACCGTCGTGTCAACGGTTTCAGTTCAACAAGAACCAAAACCAAATCGGTCACTAACGGTTCGATCCGGTTCTATGCGGTTCTGTCTGGTTCAAATTGGTTTATGTGTTATAGTTTAATCATTTTATAACTTTATAATTTGAGTCATTAGATACATTAGAAAGATTATTATCTTTTTAAAAATGTATATTTGAAAATAAGGTTGAAATTCAAATGGTTGGAGCTATAATTTCATGGTTTCTTAAGTTTAAATATGTTGAAATTATACTAATGCAGATATGCATGCAATAATATCTGATTTGACGCACTGAATATAAAAAGGATGTGTAACATTGTGTTAATCGTGGAAATAAACAGTAATATTTTTATTATTCAATAGTGGAGCCCCCTTATATATAAGAGTGAAAATACAACGCCGATTCTAACAATCCCCCTCAAGTTGGACATGTTATATTTCTCATACCCAACTTGTCGATACAAACACAAAAACATTCCCCCCCAAGACTCTTAGTAAGAATATCAACTAGTTGTCCCTCTGAGGGAACAAATAGAATACATATAATCTTCTTCTCGATATTCTCCTTGATGAAGTGTCTGTTCACTTCAATATTTTTGGTGCAATCATGCTGAACAGGGTTGTTGACAATACTGATAGTGGATTTGTTGTCACAGTACAATCAGATAGGGGCCATAGGGCTAGACTCACTTAAACCTAGATCACACATAAGGGAGTGTATCCACAGACTTACACATATACCATGAACCATAACTCTGAATTTTGTTTTTGCGCTAAACCTTGAGACGACAAATCGTTTTTTACTTCACCAAATGACTAGGTTCTCACCAACAAATGAACAATACCCAAATATAGTGCGTATATCTTCGATGGAGCCAACCCAATCTTCGTCAATATAAACTTCAATCTTCAAATCTGTATTGAGGTCTTCAAGTCTATGTTATTAAAAGTGCAAGGCGCACCGAGACGCAAATGGTCCCTGGATCCTAGGCGAGTGCCTCAGGTGCAGGAGCACGTCTGAGGCATGTGAGACTCAAATTCAGCGAATTGGGCGCCTTGGGTGCGCCTCAGGCACATCGTTCGCCTAAGCCATGCTGAGGCGCAAGTGAGTGCGCCCGGTGTGCCCAATGCCTCATGCGCGCCTTGATAACACAACTTCAAGTACTTCAAGATTCTATGAGCTACATCTAAATGTCTTGTCTTCAAGGAGTGCATATATTTGCTAATGACCCCCGCAACTTAGGCTTTGTTGGGGCGAGTACTTCAAGATTGTGGTTGACCTCCATAGTGGTGTTAGCATGTCTACATTCACTCATATCGGATTGTTCCAACAATCGAGGATGTATTTTCTCAGAGAGATGAAAATACCCCGTTTAGATCTAACAACTTCAATCCAAAAAAATACTAAAGTTTTTCTAGGTCCTTTACTTCAAACTGTTTTGTCAAATTCACCTTCAACTCTTTCACTTCTTCGATATCATCTTCTGTTATGACAATGCCGTCAACATAGACAATGAGAGCTATTAACATATTGCCCATCTGTTTTATAAACAGAGTATGGTCTACATGACTTTGTTTATATCCAAGAGTGATCATGACTTTGTGAAACCGACCAAACCAAGCCCTCGAAGATTTCTTCAAGCCGTAGAGGGCCTTCTTTAACTGCACACTTTTCCTTTTGAGCAGGGCGGGGAAAAACCTGGGCGGAGAGACATATATACTCTCTTTTAAATTCCCATGAAGGAATGCATTTTTCACAATCAATTAGGTAAGACCCCAACCCATACACGCAACACATGATAACAAAACTTGTATAGAGTTCATTTTTGCAACAGGCTAAAGTGTCTTGATATCCCAAGGGTTTGAGTATACCCCCCTGCCACCAGCCTCACTTTAAACCGTTCAACCAAGCCTTCAGAGTTCAGCTTCACAATAAATACCCATTTACAACCAAACAGTCTTGTTTCCAGGTGAAAGGTGTGTTAGATCCCATGTATAATTTTTTTCCAAGGCAGTAATTTCCTCAATCACTGCTTCTTTTCACTTTTGATGCCTAAGAGCCTCCTGCCATGTGGATGGAATAGATATAGATGCAAGATAGGAGACAAGGGCTCTATGTGAAGGAGTTAAAACATCATAGGAAACATAATGAGACAGAGGCTGCTGGGTGCAAGATCTAATACCTTTACAATGGGTAATGGGAGGTTCTGTTGATGGAGTTAGCACGGGCGCTGGTAGCGTGGGATGAACATGTGTTAGGAGCTTTACTCCGTCAGGTGTACGCCTGCAATTCTATTTCTTTACGAGGAAGCTCCTCCTGAATGGGACTCTCGTCATGAGGCGGAGTATGTGAAGGAATGGAGTATGGTGGAGGAATCAGCAAGGATAGAGTTGGGGAGATCACTTCTTCCATATGTGTGGATTCATCTTAAAGTGTGATTGCATAATAAGGGTTGGATTCACGAATCATGATATCTGTTCTGACAAATATCCGCTTTGTCAGAGGATGATAACATTTATATCTTTTCTTAGTGAGAAAATAGCCAAAGAATACACACTTAAGAACACGAGGGTCGAGTTTAGGCCGGCCCAGAGAGTGTATGTGAGAGAAGCAAACACAACAAAAAGTATTTGGGTGGATAGAGGTCGGTGGAACCCCTATGGTAGTTAGAGAGGTCTGATGACCCAAGACTGGAGACGACAAGTGGTTGATGAGGTATTCAGTCGTCAGAACCACATCACCCCAATAGAGTTTCGGGAGGTTCCTAGTGAAGAGTAAACAACGAGCAACCTCCAAGAGGTGGTGGTTTGTTCGTTCAATATCCACATTTTGTGACATGATGTTTGGTGGAGGATGCCATGTTCAGCAAGGTAGTGAGCAAAGGGAGCATTGACATACTCCCTAGCATTATCACTATGAAGAGTTTTTATAGTTGCAGAGAATTAAGTCAAAATCATTTTATAAATTGTTTGAAAGACAAAAAATACTGACGGGGAACCATCAGATGCACCTGGAGGGGTTCGCCGCAAGGCGGGACCCACATACATGTATTCACGCAAGAAGACTTGATCGGATCGCCGATCGGACTCCGCGGTTGCGTCCGGGACGTCGCCGCGAGTCAAAAAACTATATTATTTTATTTTTTGGAGTTTGTTTTGATGTATTTTAAGGGGCTAACCCACCAACCAATCATAGCCGTTGATGGGGATGCCCTAACTTGTCTTTTATTATAAATAGGAGTGTTAGAGGCTGATTTGAGTCATTGTTAGATTTGGAGAAAAGCTTTCCCGGATTCCAGCGATTCCTCCTCGGTGTCGACGCCGTGGAACCCTAGGTGACGACTCGTAGGCCGCCAAACTTCCCCCCAAGGTAACCCCAACCCCCTCCATCATTTTCTATCATTCCCTCCCCTTTTCCACCACCGCAATTCCCCCAAAATCCCTCCCGAGCACCGTCGGCCTGCTGCTGGTCCGCCGCCCAGCCCCCTCCCTCCACCGGCCCTAATCCCACCCACTCCTTATACAGGCTACCGACCTGTAGCCAAGGCCCCAACCCCCACCGCCTTCTCCCTTCCCCAAAACCGTCCACTCCTTTCCCTTGTCCTTCGTGGATCCACTTCCCACCGCCCCGAAAACCCTAGATCTATTTTGATCTAGTGCTACCACCCTCCGATCCGTTATTTCCACCGCACAAACCCTCCATTTTTGCCCGGATCCGATCCTAAATAGCGGATCTACTCACCCCCGATCCGGATCTACTCATTCGTGGCCGGATCCGCCGTTTTACCATCTGTTACCACCACTTTCTGCCGAAGGCAGCCACCGTCACCGTCGCCTCGCCACCGGTTCCACCTCCGATCGCCCGTCTTTACATCCAGCCCTCAAATCTTTCAATGCCTCGGTTCAGCCCTCTACGTTGTGAACATTTATGGTATTGTATTCTGTGACTCGACGTTTTCATTTGGTTGTTTATCTATATTGTGCTGCGATATGGTTGTGTAGTAGTTGTTTTCTTTTATGCTAATAATTGCTTGTGGAATTATTCGCCGCACGCTTGCCTGGGCCCTTCGAGCGGAGGAAGCCGTTGTCCAATTGCTGAAAATAATTATGTCTCTTTTATTTTAATTATCTGTGTAGTAATCTTAATTTCATTGCTTATAATAATTGTTGTCGTTACCCAACAGTCACATTGTATTTAGCGTTGCATTAGTGTGTTCCCCGCACCTGCACTTAGAGTCTTAGCTCCCGAGCATCACTAGCCTAACCCTACATCAAATACTTCTTACTTATTTTTCATCAAATAAACCTAGGTCACCCGAGAAAAACTGTTAATAATAGTAATAAATCAATAACATCCAGAAATAGAAGCAACGGGGCATGGGGCCGAAACATCTGTATGGACAATCTGAAATGGTGTTGTACTAGGTAAAGAGACACGATGAACATGAATACAATAATGTTTGATAACTATTCACACATCACAACAAAAGTTTTTAAAACATGAAGAAAAAAATAGGAAATAAATGTTGCATGCTCGCAACAAAGGGGATGACTAGGCCGACAGTGTCTGATAAGCAAGGTGGAGGTCTACGAAGAGTGGAGACCTTATAAAGAGGTAACCCTACCAGAGGAGTCAAACACGTACATGCCATTCTGCATGTTACTAGAGCCAATCATCTTCTCTGTCATCAGATCTTGAAAGACACAATGAGAATGAAAGAATGTAATTGATCATTGAAGATAAGTGGTCAAGTGAGTAACAGGAGGAAGACTACGAGAAAAATTCGAAATATGAAGCACAAAAGATAAAGCGAGAGAAGAACAAAGGATGGAGCTTTCCCCAACAATGAAGGAGAAATAGTCATCAACAATGCTCACTTTATCTCTGCCTTAAAGAGGAATATAAGACACAAAACCTGAACCTGGACCGGTCATATGATCAGTGGTGTCAGAATCGATAATCCACTGAGTAGTAGTAGCAGAGTGGACACTCAGAGTAGCTGTATGGGCAAGTGCAGAGGATGACATAGAGTCAGTAGTAGAGTCAGTAGCAAGGTCGTGCATCAAGCATAGAAGAGTTTGCATCTCTTTAACAAAAAAGGAGGATGACTGAGGGGTACAACCCTCTGGAATCTCAGTTAGATGAGTAGAGTGATAGGGTCTCCCTAGAGTTCTACCACGACCGCGATCACCATGCAAAGACAGACCGCCCTTGGGAGGAGGAAAGCCATGTGGGTTGAAGCATGAATCCCGAGTATGATAAGGCTTTCCATAATAATCACAAGTGAGGTGATCATTATCTGTAGGTTTAGATTTGAAACCACGTACAACACAACCTCCAAAGTTTGGCTGATGAGCCACTGAGAGGATCCTTCTAGAAGGGTGGTGGGGTTCCGGGAGTGTTTGCGGTCAAAGTCATGTTGGGCAATTATATAAACTTCAGGAAGCGAGGTAATAGGAACGCATTTCAAGATCTGGGCAGAAATTTTCTCAAAATCTCTGTGCACCCCATACAAAAATCAAAGACTCGATTGTGATCCTCGTGGCTCCTAAACAAAAATGCATCATCCTTGCAAATCATAACAAGGGAGTCAAAATGGTCGTACTCTTGATATAGCTGGGTAAACTCAAGGTAGTAGGTAAAAGGAGGATGATCGCCGTGTTGGAGAAGAAAAATATTGCGTCGAAGTTGGTAGATCTAGGCCGCATTCTTCTTGCGGGAATTTGTAGGCTCAACGCACTTCCATATCTCTGCAGCAGTATTCAGGAAAAAGGTAATTCCAAGCAATAGATTCCTGCATGGATTTAGTTAGCCATGACATGACTAGAGAGTTTTCTGAATCCCATTGAGGCCAAACAATAGAGGTCATGACAGGAATGACGGTGATGCCACTGATATAGTCAAAGAGACATCAACTCTTTAAGGCTAAAGTAATGGAGCGGGACCAAGACAAATAGTTGGTGTCATTAAGTCGGATTGTTGTAATCTGAGGGTAGTAGTGATCTTAACCAACCCGGGTAGATCCAGCGGGGGTTAGGGATCTACCAGAATTAACATTGTTCGACATAAGAACACCACTCCGCCAATAGGATGGTGAGAAGTAGAGAAGAACACTCCTTCAAAGAACGGAAGAGAGATAAATCATCACTGTAGAGTTAGGAGATGTCCTCTTGAACAAAGAAAGCACGAGAACTGAGATTAGGAAGCATCCAGCCGTTGGAATCGCGAGAAATTGAGGTGGAGGATTAGAGGGGCTAAGCAAAACTTTTTTAGAAGTTTGGAGTCAGTCGTGCTGTCAGAAGGCCATCGTAAAAGTCATCTCGTGCACCCAACGCCGATCGACTGACAGTCTGTCGAGCGTCGATCAGTGCTGCAGAAAAGGGCATGCAGAGAGAGAGAGAGGGTGGATGGATAGAGAGTAGAGACGAGGGAACGACACGCAGGAGATGGGCGGCGAGCTGGAGAGGGGAGTCAAGCGGGAGACAAGAGCGCTAGGGCTCTGATACCATGTTAATCTTGGAAATGAACAATACTAATTTTTATTATTCAATAATGGAGCCCCTTATATATAAGGGGGAAATTACAACGATGATTCTAACACTCCCCCTCAAGTTGGGTATGTTATAGTATGATTAAAAAAATTTGATCCAAAAAAAGTAATTAACATAAACATGGTTATTAACATGATCAACAAGTAACATTGTAATACGTGTTGCTCAGCAAAAACAGTTGCTTTACCGAAGTAGTGGAAGAATAACAAAACATGCACATGCACAAAATAGACAATATAATCATCAACAAAATTAAATAACAACCACCAAATGCCATTTTTGTATGTTAGTAGGGTCCATCACTGAGTATGACTGCAATCGGACGATGCTACAATCAGATGGTTCTACAATCGGACGACTTGATATAAGTAGGGGTGCAACTTGGATTGGTTCGGTTCGGTTCCACCCAAAACCAAGAACCGGCCCATTTAAGCTCGGTTCTAAACTTTTGGAACCGAAACCGACCCATGGTCCTAATGTATAGAACCATATCCGAACCGTTTGCTTCGGTTCGGTTCTCGATTCTACACGTCTAAAAATATATTAAAAATGACTCTACAAACTCATGATTTTTTGTAATATAAGTTTCAATGTCTCAAAATAGTTGAATAATGACTCTATATAATATTTAGGTCATACAACTACACAAGTATAATTGTAGTATTTTTAGTCATACGACTATATTATCAATTATTTTCGCGCATTTAGTTATACGACTCTAACCGCTGTCTCAAAATAATTTTTTTAGCATTGATATTCGGTTATGGGTACTCGACCCTTGCAATCAAGAACCGAACCGAATTGTCGGTTTTGGTATTACGGGAATCCGACCCAAACCAAACCTATTTGAAACCGACCCAAATCATTCGGTTCGGTTCGGTTCCGGTCTGGTTCTCGGTTCTTCGGTTATTTTTGCACACTTCTAGATATAAGTATTGTATTGATAATAAATATATATTATTAATATTATAAAAATAATAATTTTAATAATAAATATATATTATAAATAATAATAATAATAAACAAATTGTTGTTCGGTTTTGCTTCGGTCCGGTCCAGATCGGATCTAAAAATTCGGAAACCGCTCGAGACATTTATGTTGCGGTTCCGGTTTCGGTCCGGATAATAAAATGAAGGAAGCGCACCTGGACCATTGTTGTTTACGGTTCCAAAATTCTATCCGGAACCCGAATAATTCACGAACGGTTCGGTTCGGTTCTTTGTGATTCCGGTTCGGTTTACAGTTTTTTGTTTTAAGTAATAGCTCTAGTTGCACACGTGAGGGGGAGTGTTCAGGATGAAGGTGACTTCGGATGGTATTTTCCGACTCTCGCCTATCCCCACACGACCTCTAGGCTTATGTCATGTGTTGTTTTCTTCTCCCAAAATTTTCTTTCCATTGGTACATGTGTTGTGACATAATCATTGTTAGTTGTCTTAATCTCAACGGGCTGTGTTGTGTGGAATAGTGTCGTTTGGGAACCCCCTTTGTGTGGATTACCCCCGACCGTTATCCTTGGTTGCTCATTTGATGATTAACCCCACATCTTCCGTTTAATTCCACGTGTGTAGATGATATTGGTTGACTTTATTACAGCGAGTTCACGTCATGTTATGGACCTGCATCGTGTGTGGGTCTACGTTGTGTGTCTTTGTCCCCGATTTGATTCCCCGGTTTGGAATTTCTCCCGGTGGCTCGTCTGATGATTTGTCCCACGTTGTCTATCTCCATTACCTTTTTTTTTTGTTTTCAAGTTGAGGTTTCCCCTCCAGCTTGAGGGGGAGTGTTGAAAGTATTAACTTAATTCCATGTAATAGTCTTTAGGGGCATTGGGATTTAGTCCCACACCATAGTTTGGAATTTGAGCGTCCACGTAAGTCCTATTTATTATCCCATCGTGGAAGAATGTAATGCACCAAATATTTCTTTTCCTTTATTCAACAATTATAATAAATAGTATAGATTAGAAGTTGATATAACAAATTATAGGACTTGTTAAGTGCCATAACAAATATAAGAATGGATTAAAATTACACGCAGGTGCCACCAACAGCGCCACGGCAGCTGTGACATTTACGCTGGTTTCAATTGTGGCTATCCATGCAACTTGCCTCTCTTGATCTAGGTAGGCACTATCATATCATTTTACTATATTAACTCCTTCTCCTTTACACATATTATTGTATATAAAAGTAGGTGAAATCAGTCTTTATATTTAAACACATGCAATGGCTTATGAATATGAAAAGATCAAAAGTAGTTCATTATGGCCAAGTTCGATAAGCATAGTAAGCTGAAAGAAAAAAAAGTTACAAATTCAATTAACTTCAATTTGCAAGCATCATGAAAATAAAATTGAGCCAATCTACTATTGCCCTTTTCAAACCACTTAATATATTTTCTACGACCTTTTCTTGACTAAATGTTTTTTCCATAAGTTGTCAAGAGGGTTAGCAAATGAAAGCAGTAATTTAAGTAGGATAATGCACTTGTGTCTTAAAATGGAAATGCAAGGAAGAGGTGCCCGGATGCAAACAGGGCCACTGTAGAATAATTAATCAAATGCCCCCTGAACCTAGCACTGAAGAAGTCCTTTGAGGCAGATACAAGCGCAATGCGCGACGCCATCTTAAGTCAATAACAGTAAGAAATAACAATCGATTATGAGTACAGAAATCACCAAAGTGCGGCTATATCATTCATTCTCGTGTTCAGTAACAATAGTGGTGTTTCTTTAATTTGGGACTTGTCTGTTGTCACCCGTCAGATGTGTAAGCCATCTGAAGTCTTGACTGTAAGCCATCCTTGCTCTAGTCATACAGCTGAACTAAACTCCCCATTGTAGGTCAACCTTGCCTTGTTTTTCAAAGTTTTTAATTCACCTTTACATTCATTGAAAATTTACTCTTTTTATTCTAATCTTTTTTGGAGTGTAATTTGGACAATTTAATAGCATAAACAACAACACTCGAGCCTTTATCCCACTATATTGGGGTCGGCTATATGGATCTTTTGTCGCCATTGTGCCCTATCTTGTGTCATAATTTCACTAATGCCTAAATACATCATGTATTTCCTTATACTTTAATTCCAAGTCTTTATTGGTCTACCCCTCCATCATTTAACATGCCTAGTAACTAGACTCTCACAACGCCTAGCAGGTGCCTCTAATGGTCTCCTTTGTATGTGTCCAAACCATCTTAGTCGAGCTTCTCGCATCTTCTCTAATTGGTGCTACTCCTGTCTTATCCCTGATACATTCATTCCCAATTTTATCCAGTCTCCTGTGTCCAGACATCCACCTAAGCATTTTCATCTCCGAAGCCCCCATTTTTTGCTCATGTGCACAATTCACTGCCCACACTCAGAACCATAGAGCATCGCTGGTCTAATCACAGTACGGTAGAACTTGCCATTAAGTTTTAATGGTACTTTTCGATCACACAAAATCCCTGACGCGCCTCTCCACTTCAACCAACCCGCTTGGATTCGATGTGTCACATCTTTATCAATACCTCCGTCTTTTTGAACTATCGATCCAAGATATTTAAAACATTCATTACGGGAAATACCTTGATCACCCAACTTAATATCAAAGTCATTTGTCCTTCTTGCACTGCTAAATTTAAGCTCCATATACTCCCTCTTTGTCCTGCTCAACCTAAAACCCTTCTTTTCTAAAGTGTCTCGCCAAGATTCAAGTTTTGCATTTACATCCTCACACGTCCATCGACCAAAATGATATCATCCGCAAATAATAAACACCAAGGTATTGCTTGTTGGATATTGACAATTTAATAGCATATTGAAGCAAATTTATGTCGTAATGGTAGTGTTGGAGCCAAAACTTGGCCTCAACGAGAGTTCAGATCTTAGGGGGTAACTTGCACCTACTTCTCCCAAACTTGGGCTCCTGACCAGTTGTTAGGAACCAAAAAACTGACCCAGGGCTGCAGCGTGAAGGTCCCATCACACACCTAGAAGATCTCTAGAGTAGTTCCCCTCCTGAGCCAAAAGCTGAGTTGGGCACCTTGGAGGACTTACGTAGCCAAACCAAAATAACCCAAATGAGGAAGAAGCCAAGAATGAACTGGATCCCCTCCAAAGGTGCCCACAGAGTCTATTTATAGAATTCCAAACCTGGTATGCAAATAGCGTAATTCCGTTATTCTATTTTGCTATATGGAGACCAATTGAGTTTGCCAACAACGTAACTCCGTTGTTCTGAAATGCTATATGCAGACCTCCAAGGGCATCCAGGTAACCTTGCCTCTGGGCCCCACCACTGAGCGAGTGGTCCATGAAGACACCATTCGCTGGAAGAGGCGAATGCTGGGGTGAGCCGAGCATTCGCCTCCACAGCTCCCCAAAGGGCGAGTGGGAGATTCACATGCCATCTGCCTGCTCTGGCGAGAGCCTTTCCGCCTCTTTGGGCGGGTGCATGTCTGCCTATCCATCTCGCCTACTTTGGCCTTGCTACCACGTAAGAAAGGACCGGATCCAAAGCGTCACGCTACGCTCCATGGCTTTCGTCCAAGAGACCTGTAGACTTGCCCTACCGGCCGAGAAGGGCCAAGAAGATTCGACGGGATTTCGCGGCAGGTGAGTGCCTCTCCGACCCCGACCCCTCAACGCGAGAGCCTCGCCCTCTTACCGAAGGTACTTTACTTACCCCTGTCCTGCCGATAACTCGAAGAAGCATGTCATACTGAGAAATCGGTCCATTTGCAGGAACCACTGGCGGGAAGCGATGCTGGGGTCCCCCTGGCGAATGCTGATGCGCCCCGACCCTCTGGTGGGAATGAACAACTGGTCGAGGAGTCTGCTCCTCAAGTTGCTCAGGCCGAACCCCCACTCGCTTCTGGTAATCGACTTGTTATCTTCTCGCATCCCTCAGTTCATGTCCTCTCACATTATTCCTCGCAGCTACTCCCTTTGGGACTATGAGCCTGGTCAGTCCAGCACCTAAGACCCTGGCCGCCGAGAACCCACATGATCTCGCATCAGGTTCTCGGCCTTCGACCGAAAAGTCAACCGACACCTCCCAACCAACCGAGATCCATCCCTTGGGGCAAACGCCGATCTGTCTGGGACGAGGGAAATCACGCCAGTCCTGCGAGAGGCTCTTCGAGGGGAGACCTGGTCCTTCTTGCCTGCAACCAGGCGAAGGCTCCGTCCCTGCGCCAGGTAAATAAGAACGCATTTCCCCTTTCCGCTCGAAATCGATCTTATTAAAGGCTGAACTTCCTTGCCAGGATATCAGGGGTTCTCGACAACCGACCTTGATGCTGATGAAGAGGTATCGCCACCCCCATCTCCCAACGAGCTTGCAGACTTTCTCGGCGACCCTCGCGATACCGAGTTAATGAAAGAGCGGATGGTGGAGGTCTTGGGAAAGCTCATCTGGGCGCAGCGAGAGGCCTTTGATCGGACGGACGAACACCGAGTAGCCACTGAGCGCCGACTGGGCATCCTTGAGAGGGACTACTCGCACCTCATCGGTGAGATGGAGCGGCAGGGAGGCGGGTGCAAGGAGACCTCTCGTGGTCCACCAAGAACTGACCGCCGTGAGCGCGTTCTATTACCCGCGAGTGTCCCCGAGGTTGGGGAGGCGAGGTTGTGGAGGCGAGGTCGGGGCCGCTGGCAGTGGATCCAGTATTAAGTCCATCGACTCTCGCCACCTCTTGCCCCAGTCTGCCACTTGCTTTTCTTCAAAATTTACCTTCTGTTTTGTAATAAAGAAACCTTTAGGTTCGCTCTCGCCTGGCGTGTGGCCATTTCATATTTTATATATCTCTTCCGCTTTGCGCAATGTTTGACGTCTTGCCGAATGCTGAACTCCCTCGTTATGTCTATTTTTCTCTTTATGTTCGCACCGCTGCGCTTTCTACTTAACCAGGGTCTTTCCTGAAGGCATTCTCCATTCACCATTCGCAGGTGGGCGGAGCGGCGGGAAGGCAAGACAGATTACGAGGCGTCAAGATGATGAGACTTCTATCCGCACCCCTGGCGCCTGGGAAACCATGAAATAGCATAATTTTCTATAAATAGGCCCGGTCTTTCTTACCGCACCAGAAATGTTGGAGCCAAAACTTGGCCTCAACGAGAGTTCGTACCTAAGAGGGTAGCTTGCACCTACTTCTCCCAAATTTGGGCTCCTGACCAGTTGCTAGGAACCAAAAAACTGACCCTGGGTTGCAGCGTGGAGGTCCCACCACACACCCGGAAGATCTCTAGAGCGCTTCCCCTCCTGAGCCAAAAGTTGAGCTGGGCACTTTGGAGGGCTTACGCAGCCAAACCAAAATAACCCAAAGAAGAAGAAGCCAAGAATGAACGGATCCCCTCCAAAGGTGCCTACAGAGTCTATTTATAGAATTCCGAATCTGGTCTGCAAACAACGTAATTCCGCTGTTCTGAAAGTGCTATACGCAACCCAAATTGGTTTGCCAACAACGTAACTCCGCTGTTCTGAAGGTCTATTTGCAGACCCCAAGGACATTCAGATAATTTTACCTCTGGACTCCACTGGACGAGTGGCCCATGAAGACACCTCTCGCCTGAAGAAGCGAATGCTGGGGTGAGCCGAGCATTCCCCCCACAACTCCACAACGGGCGAGTGCGGGATCCTCATGCCATCCGCCTGATTTGGCGAGATCCTTTTCGCCTAACCCTATAGTCCTTCTGCTTGTTTGGGCAAAAGCCCTTCCGCCCGACTTGGCGAAAGGCCTTCACTCTCTTTGGGCGAGTGTGGGTCTGCCTACCCCACTCGCCTAGCTTGACTAGCTGGAACCTGAGGCACCCTGGCTTCGTCGGGAGGTGCGAATGTTTCATCGAAGTCGAGCAAGTCGGAGTCCACGTCCCTGCTTTTCACCATGAGATCGTTCACGTACACCTCCAAGTTCCTCCCCCTCTGACCTTTGAAGACTCGATCCATCATGCGCTGATACGTAACTCCTGCATTTTTTAGGCCGGAGGGCATCATCTTATAGCTGAAACACCCTTCTCTCGTAATGAAGGAGACGTCCTTGACGTCGGGTGGATGCATCCTAATCTGATGATAACTTGAAAAAACATCTAAAAAACTCGTCAAAGAGAAACCGTCGGCTGAGTCAACCAGCGCGTCGATTCGAGACAGATTGTAGCAATTCTTAGGGCATGATTTATTTAAAAGCGAGAAGTCTACACACATCCTCCATCGCCAATCTCCCTTCATAACCATTACAACATTCGAGACCTAGCCCGGACACTGGATCTCCAATACAAATCCGACTTTGAGGAGCTTCTCCGCCTCCTCTCGGATGGGCTCCTCCAGCTCGTGGCGACGGTTCTCCTCTTCTGGCGAATGGGGCGCTTTGGGGTCATGGTTCAAGCGGTGACATGCCACATCCGCATCGATGCCTGACATGTCCTCCACACTCCAAGCGAAGACGTCGATGTTCTTCTGGATACACTCCCGCATCCTCTCTCGATTTCCGGGGCTCAGTCCGCCGCTGATCCGCACCCTTTCTATCTACCCTGCCTTGGTGAAGACCTCCATCTCCAAGACCTCCTCATCCGGCTCTAGCCTGGATTGCTCCCACTTTCTTCTCAGCTTTTCCCCCTGCTCAAGTGTCACCTCCGCTTCTTCCACTTCCATCGCCTCCGCCTGGCTCTCCTGCAGCTCCAATCCTCCGTCCTCCGGGATCTGAGTCAGCACTTCCAAAAATGAGCCTAAATATCAGAGGGAAAACACAAGCTGCTAGAGAAAAAACTAAAATCTAGAGAGGAAACATAAAGTTCCGAGAGACCAAATGATCTTATTGGAGAAGAAGGAACTCACGGATCTTTGGAGCAGATTGAAATTTTTTGAGAAGCAAAAAGCGGATCTTGAAACCCGGAACAGAGGGGTCTTGAAATGCAAAACTTGAGAAGCAACTAAGAAGTCGTTGATTCCGCGGATCAGCGATGCCTTAGGATTTCAAAAACGCCAGTAAGTGGGAATGCTGATCCGAAGCCATAGCAAGCACCGAGTAGTTGATCTAAAGAAGGAATCAAAAGCAACGGTATTGTGTTCTCGCCGGCATAGTGGCCGGAGGTGGTGGGGATACTTTGGAGAGGGAATCACAGTTGTCTAGAAAGTATTACTCGGGAGAAGAGAGCTACCAAAATCTCTCATTCAATACAAGAAATGAGAAATAACTTCTTTTGTAACATTACAAGACTCACAATTGACTTTAAATAGGCTACAAGCAAATTCTTAAACAAAAACAAAAATCAAAACTTCAGCAATTAATAATTGTGCAAATTGAGAATAAATATGTCAATATTTTATTATTCTCATGAAAATCAACAACTACATTGCACAATAAGTTGCCTTTTGTAGAAAGTGAGAGAGAGAGCTAAATACAAACTAAAGATGTGCGACTAAAGAAAGAGCTAGGGGAGAGAGGCCTTATTGGACTAATTCTATGGGATTTATTTATTTTGTAACAATCCCCCGCAAGCTGGTGCGTACAAGTCGTAGGCGCCAAGTTTGAAGAGAAATTGTTGATATAGTTGTCGAAACAAGGCCTTGGTAAAAATATCAGAGATTTGATCGACATCTCGCACATGTCGTAGAATCAGTTTCCAAAGCTGAACCTTTTTCGGGATGAAATGACAATCAATTTCGATAAATTTCGTTCACTCATGAAACACATGGTTCTTGGCGGTATGAATAACAGCTTGACAATCACAAAAGTGAACAATTGAGTATGGAAATTTAACACCTAAATCATTGAGAAGATTCTCTTGCCATGTAAGTTCTGAGATGACGACAACCATGGAGCGATACTCCTCTTCAGTTAAAGACCGAACAATCACAGTTTGCTTCTTACTTCACTAACCAAGTTTCCGACAAAATATGGGCAGTAGCCGCTTGTGGACTGACGATCTTCCAGGGACCCAACATAATTAACTTCACAATATGAAATGAGAGACAAAAAGATAGAAGGCTTGTATACCAGCCCTTGTCCCTGAGCATTCAAGTATCGAAGAGTAGGCTCAACAGCCCGAATGAGAGACTCGAGGGGTATGCATGAAGCGACTGACTAGACCGACCGCAAAGGAAATGTCGGATTGTGTGACAGCAAGATAGATTAGCTTACCAACAAGACGACAATAATACTCCGGATTAGTGAGAAGTTGATCAGAGTCCGAGACATGTGCACGAAGTTGATGATTTGCATCTATAAGTGTATCCACAGACTTACATCTAGAGTAACCTACATCGTGAAGTAGATTGAGACTACTCCCGCTGAGACAAGAAAAGACCATCAGGTTGTCGAGCTACCTCAATTCCCAAGAAGTAGCGGAGTTGTCCCAAATCCTTAGTTTGAAAGTGAGGCAAGATGTTGCTTGATTTGGGTGATGTTAGGAAGATCATCACCAATGACAGGAATGTTATCAACATATACTAGAAGAATCACTGTCTCAGATTTACGTTCTAGAATAAATAGGGAGAAGTCTGATTAGCTTCTGGTGAAGCTAAACTCCCGAACCACCCTACTAAATTTCTCAAATCATACCCGTGAAGACTGTTTGAGTCTATAGAGAGATTTTTTTAGATGACAGACTAGGGACTCCCCAGTGGTTGTATAACCAGGAGGTTGTTGCATGTATACAGTCTTCACAAGATTGTCGTGAAGGAAGACATTTTTAATGTCAAGTTGATGGAGTAACTATTGACGATGAACGACATGAGAGAGTAGGACACATACGGTGTTGAGTTTTTCCACCAGAGAAAATATCTCTTCATAATCAAGGCAATGTTGTTGAGTAAAACCTCTGACAACAAGACGGGTCTTAAGGATGTCAACATTCCTATTCATATGATGCTTCACGGTGAATGCCCACTTGCAACTCACTATATGTTGATCCGAAGGAAGATGAATAAGGTATCATATGTGATTGACCCAGAGAACTGCCATTTTCTCATCCATTATTCCCCGCCACCCCGGATGATAAAAATCCTCCTGCACAGAAGATGGAGTGAAAGTAGAGGACAAAGCCATCACAAACCTGCACATGGGAGAAAAGTTGCAGGGCAAGCATATATAATTAGAGAGAGGATGGGCGGCAGAAAAAACCCAGTTTGAGAGGGATCCGTAGGCGGATCAATAGTCTGTGGAGCAGTATCAGTAGACGACAATGATCACATGACATCAAACCAAAGACGATGACGAGTGTACACTTGTAGAGAAGGAGAGGGGAGCCCGAGAGGAGGTGTAGGGAGTAAGGGTGAAGAGGGGAGCACATGAGTAGGTGTAGGAAGCAAGAAAGGAGAAGTGTTAGTGATAACAGTCAGACGTGGGAGAGCTTTGAGAGATATAGTTTCAGGAGATACTGAATAGAACAGTTGATTCTCAAAGAAGATAACATCCGCAGATGTGATCATTGTCCAAGTAGTAGGAGAATGACACACATAACCAGGTGACGCAAGAATGATATCAATAAAAATCAGAAAGTATCGATGGTTGATAAGTGAATACTAAGGTTGTTCTCCAATCTATAAACGATAAAGACGAGCGTACCAATCGATTATAGCTTAGGATATGAAAACATATCAATGTCGTATAAATCATGGGGTCTGTCGAGTAATTCTAATTCGAGAAAATTAACTATTATTTTATCGGATAAAAACTTAAGAGAAATTATAATTAAACTAAAATATGAAAGAAAACTAAACTTAATCAAAACTCACTTTGAATGAAATAGAAAAGATAAATTATAAACTTTCTGATCTAAGCCTTAAACATGGAGATTCCCAAATTATGATCGTGTCTCTCTTGAGGAATACGCCCACCTAATATTAGGTTGATCGACCGAACTCTCGTTCTATAACCGAAACCTATAATACTCGCTTTATCGATGTGAATCTTGCTATTGGATTTGGCTCTAATTCGGAAAATTTATGTCATCCTCTTTCGAGTGTTGTGTGCAACTCTTTTTATTCCTGAGAGATTGATTTATACACACGAACCTCTCGGCTAACTAGAATACAAAAACACATCAAAATTCATAAATGGCATATGAACTCGATATCGTTATATTTCAAGTAAATCTAAGAAAGAATAAAGAGATAAAAGAGAGATAATTTCATTCCAACTTCGCAATGATAAAGAACTACATTACCATCTACTTGAATGGAAGTACATGAAAAAAGAAGCAAAAATGAACATTGCTTAAATGAAAACTAGTTTAAATTGCATAAAGGGAAATTACATGAAATAAAATTACATGAAATAAAAACAAAACCTATAAAGGAAATTATAGAAAATGAAAGAGCATTCAAACCCCAACGGGCAGAGGGGGAGAGCGCTAAGACATGAAAAAAAGTTTAATCTAAACTAATGAAATGAAAATACTGGAAATGAGGCCAACCAAAAGGGCAGCGGACTGGGAAATTTGCTGAAATTGAACACTTTATAGACTTGAAAACTGGGTTACACACCCTTGGTCACGGGCGTGACCTAGGGCGTTACCAAAGCTTGATGGTAGGGGGATGAATCTGGCTGAAGCGAGAGAGATTTTGGCTGAATTCGATGTCTCAGGAAGTACGCAGCCCAGGTCACATGCGTGACCTAGGGCGTGACTTGTACAGAGGCAGCTTGCATTAACTCTGAATGAGATGGGCGTATCCAGGGAGGAAGCATTTGTGTTACACGATCGTGACCAATCAAGGTCACAGATATGTACTATGTCAGCATGCTTGAATGCAGTAGCTGGCGTGTCGGCGGGGTGTATCCGGGGGAATGTTAAGTAACACTGGAGTGACATGCTTGACACGGGCATGACATGATCATATTAGCTAGATTCGCTTTAGATTGACTAGACATAGGTTCAGTCAGGTAGGCGGGCAGTACACGGCCGTGACTATCAAAGAACACGAGTGTGACTTTGATTACATTGGCGTGACCATGGAATCTTAATGAAATGGGTCTTAGGTGGCGGCAACAGGTCTGGTAGTGGACTTAATGTTGACACGGCGTGACCGAGGGCGTCTACTTAGATTTTTGACCAAATAGCTCCAGAAAATCTGCAAAACAAAAATAAAACCATATCAGAACAAAAATATAAAAAGATACAATTTATTAACTAAAATAAATATAATATTTACAAATTCATATTAATATTATTCTAAGTACTATACTAAAAATAGGTCTAAAAATTATTTATCAATGATCAGACAAACTGGCAGTTTAATTTGAACCACAAATATCTGAGTGAAACAAGTCAAACGGAGCAGAGCTCTTAGCAGAATTGGGGGGAGGGAAGGTAGATATGTTTTTTTGCTGTAAATGCAAATTTCACATTGAAACTCAGTAAACAAAAAATTAGGAAGAGCTTTTTGGAGGATAGGGAGAGGAGTATGACCAAGTCAATGATGTTAGTCAACAAAAATAATCGAGGATAACACATAGGCGGGAATGTTCAAAGTGTAAAGCACATTTGACAGTCTGCCGATACCAATGACACGCCACATCTGTTGATCCTACACCACAATAGAAGATGAGGTAAAAAGTATTGGAACAGTCATATCCATGAGTAAGACAACTAACAGAGCAAATTAAATTTAGAGTCAGGGACATGAAGAACAGAATGAAGAGAAATGGGCGTAGTCACGACAACATCGCCCATGTGCAAATCGAGAAAAAAGGTTACATTTTTTATTATTCTCATGAAAAATCAACAATTTCGTTGTATAATGGGTCTACTTTTATAGAAGGAGAGCTGGAGAGAGCTAAATACAAACTAATGATGTGAGACTAAAGGAAGGAGAGATGCTTTATGGGCCTAAATACAATGACTTTATTTATTTTGTAACAATAATAATAAAGGCCAAATTTGATAACAAGGCCCTTGACCCATGGCCTGTAACTTCTAACAACTAAGCACAACTAATAATAATAATAATAAAAGACACTAAAGATACAATAACGAGATTTGGACCATAATATCCCATATTCCCATCCCACTTTGAAATCGAGCTTGCCTTCAAGCTCGAGCATGCCTTCAAGCTCGAGCATGCCACGATCGGTGTGGTCATCGGGTTCCTTAACTTCCCGCCAAAATAATTCTTTGTAGCGTGAAATTGTAGCAGATGTGTCATATGGGTAGGGCTCATGGCGTGCTCACAGATGCTATAGAGGTTTGCATGTATGTGGCGTGGTGTGACCAATATTTGAGGAGAGTCTGACATGCATAATGGCTGGCAGCGGGGTAAGTGTTCTTGCTGAATGTGAGTCATGGTGATCAGAAGTGGCGGTGCCAACTAGTGAACTGTCACCAGAAGGAATGACGCTAGAGGGGCTGACAAAACATGTAACTGGAGCATAATGCGCTGGATGGAGGTGGCTGAGAACACGGTTGGCATGGATTGCGGTGGAACAATCAACGAGATTGATGGCGGCGACGCAGAGAGCGGCAAGGTTTTGAGAACCGGACCGGACATAGAACCGGTCATGAGAGAGGTTCAAGGTTTAACCGGTTTGACCGGTTGAACCGGAGTTGAACTGTTTTGACATTAATAACCGCAAGGTCTCCTAACTTTTCACACTTTTATTAGACGATTGTTAATTTCTTTATTAGGCGATTGTTAACCGCAACCCGTTATTGGCTAGTCGCACCCCAAAATCTCCTAAAATTTCACATTTTTTCAAAATACGTCTTGTACATGCAATTTTAGGAAAAGTGTTCAACACGAAAGTTGTTGTTCGCGTCAAGATCTACAACTTTCGTGTTGAACACTTTTCCTGAAATTGCATGTACAAGGTGTATTTCGGAAATGCGCAAAACCCGAGCATATTTCAAAAGTACGTCTTGTACATGCATTTTTAGGAAAAGTGATCAACACGAAAGTTGTAGATCTTGACGAGATCTACAACTTTCGTGTTGAGCACTTTTCCTAATATTGCATGTACAAGGCGCATTTCGAAAAGGATCGAAAAATTATGAGATTTTGGTGTGTGACTAGCCAATAACGGGCTGCGGTTAACAAACGATTAAAATTAATGCTGATTTTGTGAACCGCCCGGTTAGCCAAAAACCGGCTCGGTTTCCGGTTATCCGGTTCAACCGGCCGGTTTTCAAGTTCCTGGCCGGTTCTTGGCTAGGCCGGTTTTAGGAACCAGACCGGACCGCCCGGAGGACCGGTCGGCGGTTCAACCGGTCGGACCGTCCGGTCCGGTCCGGTTTTTAAAACAACGTTGGAGAGCAGTGGAGGCGCTTGACTGTTAGTATCTTGATCATATATTAGAACCGTGGACGTTGTATGATCAGTGAGCTTATTATTGGAGAGGGGGATAGTCTTCTAGACGACGTATGTCGGCTTATTGAATGCATGCTTCTAGGGATGTCAGGAATGTTTGCATCTTGTTTCTTAGTGTAATCATGTGATCAGACGAGAGCGGTCGACGAAGAAAGTCCTCGACGCAGGAGAAACGCCCATAGGAGCTGACGGATGTGTGGCCTTAGATAGGCTAGTAGTTTGAAGAAGGTGACGGTCGGGGATGCAAATATTGTCAGTAGAAGGCATTGCAGCAGAGCACTGGAGGCTGCCAAAATGGCTGAAGCGCTGCAGTAGAGCGTTGGACGTTGCTGGGCTGGGATGGGATGTCGAAGGCAGCGAAGTTGTTCGCTTTTGGATTCGAATGAGCCCGCTGGAGGAGTCGATGGCGTGAAGCTACGTCAGTGCAGAGAAGAGCATGAGTCAATCACGTGAAGTTGCGTCGGTGCAGTGACTAGTAGGAGTCGATCATGTGAAGCGTCCCAGATGTCAGGATCGTCAGACCTCGGTCATCGAAAGCCACAGAAAGGCTTCAATGGAAGAGGAATCTAGGGCTTCATCAGAAGAGGAATCGTGCTGGACTGTCAAAAGCCAAAAAAAAGAATCTGAGGTTTGCTAGTTGTTTACAGCGGCTTTGGTGGAAGAGGGGGATCTCTGATACCAAATTTTTGTGTGCTCGCCGACGTAGTGGTCGGAGGCGGAGGGGATAACTTGGAGCCGAACCCGTGTCTGTCAAGGCGGGGCTTGTGAAAGCTGCCAAAATCTTGAATGAGAAATAACTTCTTTCATAACGGGACTGGGCCATAACAAGCTGCTCTTGAAATGCAGAATAGAGGGTTCTTATGCTTCTTTTCAGAAGCACGTTCCCCGCTGGAGATTGCCGGAATAAATGCTTGCCTGATAAAGGAAGCCCCAAGGAACAAAGAAGGGGTCTATTTCCCTGATCGACAATGCCTTACGAGACGCCGAAAAGTGGGAATCCCAATCCTGAGTCAAAGGAAGCAGCGAGCAGTTAATTGGGGGAGGGAATCAAAAGTTCTCTGTCTTCCATACAGGATGTGTTGTTGATTGACTTTTATTATTATGAGTATATTATTACTGTTAGAAAAGACAATGTAAAGGCCCATGTTTTGGCCTATTTGTGTATTTTTTCCCTATTTGTTTTATTCCCACATCTTGGATTTGAGATTCTTCTCTCTCTTCTCTCCCTATATATTTGTACTCATACTTGTATTTACATACACAAGAAGGATGTACAAGGTTTCATATTTTCTCCTAAGTGTTCTTCTACATGGTATCAGAGCCAACGATCCGTCTGGGCGGTCTCTACTTTGTCTAACCGCACCTTCTATGTAGTCTGTTGTCCTCAGGATCTTCGACGGTTTTCCCTTTTCTAACCGCTGATTCTTCCTCTCTTCATTCCGCTCCGCGGGTTCTCTTCTTCTACCCGCAACTTTTTCTCTCTCGTGGCCTCTACTTCTCCTCAGTCTTCGTGGGTCATTTATTGCTTTCTCTCATCTGACCCGTGGGGCCCCCTGGTCTACTCTTTGTGTGTGCCATAACTGCAATTCTTGCGGTCTGTCTTCTCTTTCCTCTCTCCCGTGGAACTACCCCTTCTCGCGCAGTTTTCCACTCCTAGCCATAGATCTCCGTCTTACCACTGTGCTTTGCCGCGTGTCCCTCCTCTCCTCTAGCCGCTGTTCTTCTCTTCGTGATGCGGCCTTTTCTCTTCTTGTTTAGCCGCAATTCTCTAGCCGTGCTCTCCAACGTCTCTCCTGGTCGAAATTTCTTGAGAGGTTTGCCGCGCGGTCTGTCTCTTTGCCGCGAAGTATTTCCCTGCCCTTTGACCGGTTTGCCGCGCGGTCTGTTTCGAAGTTCTTCTCATGTTCTCGCTGTGGTCTCCTGCTCTGGCCAGTTCGACATCATCTTGGCGGCTGCTCTTCAATGATCACGTGGTCTGTCCCTCTATCCGTTGCGATATAGTCCTTGACCTCACCATTGCTGGACACTACCTTTGTTCACCACGATCTTAGTTTCTCTCAGCCCACCGCAACCTCTTCTCCGTACGCGGCTTCTCAGACCGCTGCGACCTTCCCGGTTTGCCTGCTTCAAACCGCGCGTCGTCTTCTCTGGTCGTTGTGATCTTATCTCCTGTTCGCTGACGGTTTCTCTTTCCTAGCCGCTACGGCCTTCTTGCTCGCTGGCTTCTTGTCACAATCTTGTGCTTAACCACATCTGGTTAGCCGCGGATTGTGCTTAACCGCGCCCTGCCCTTTTCTTTCGGTGCCCGCAGCTGCCCTTTGTTCTGGTTTGCCGCAGTTTTTTGCTGTACGCCTACCCGCAACCACTGTTGTTCGCTCGTTGCTACTACGACGACATCTCTTAGCTGCGACTTCAGCTAGCCATTGTGTTCTTGCTGTGACTTCTCTTTGTCGTTGCTGATTTGCTTGCTCACGGGTTGCGATTTCTCTATTGTTCGCGACCTCTCTGCTATTTGCTGATTGTCGCTCCTCTGTTCGTCGAAGCTGTTCGACTGTTCCGGCTAGTCTTGCTCGCGGCTAATCTTGCTCCTGGCTAGTGCGCCACCAGACTGGCTCTTATACAATGGCCATCCATGCTCCATACAGTGTTAAGGTTGACATTGCTGCTCCGCGCACTCAACTATAACGACTTCCAGAGCTACCTTGCCGCTCAACTGGATCCGTTGTGTCTATTTCTGATGGGGGTATTTTCTGCCTTACCCACGGTTCCTCCTGGATTTTGGATTCCGGTGCAACACATCATATTACCCCCACCAAACCTTCAAGATACTTGAACTCTGCGTATCCCAAGTTCATTACCGTTGTCAATGGGGACTCTACTTCGGTTGCTGGATCAGCTGACGTGACCCTTACCCCATCTCTTACTTTTTGCTCGGTTCTTCATATTTCGGGCTATCCTCTCAATCTCCTCTATATTAGCTCTCTTATACACAATCTTGATTGTTGTGTGACTTTCTTCTCTACCTCTTGTGTTGTGCGGGATCGTCAGACCCAGACTGTCATTGGTAGGGGACAACTGGTTAATGGTCTTTACATTTTGGACCATCACCCCACGCTTCTCTCCACTACAAGTTATGTCGATTGGCATCAACGTCTTGGACACCCTCTTCGCATACTCCAGAAAGCTCTTCCAGGCACGTCCCTCACTGACTTCACATGCGAGTCCTGCATTTATGGCAAACACCATCGTTCTACCTTTTGACCACATTGTACTCGGAGTAGTGCTCCTCTTTTTTTGGTTCATTCCGATATTTGGGGACCCTATAAAACTGCCAGCGTCTCTGGTTATCGCTACTTCGTTACATTTATTGATGATTACTCTTGTGTCACTTGGTTGTACTTTCTTCATGATCGCTCTAAATTGCCCAGTGTATTTCGTTCCTTTATCCTTCTAACTCGTAACAAATTCTCTACAACAATTAAAATTCCCCGCACCGATAATGCTCGTGAATACACAGGTCATGCGTTTACCGACTTTGCACTGAGTTCGACATTATCCATCAAATCTCCTGCGTTTGTACTCCTCAACAAAATGGTGTCGCCGAATACAAGAATCGCCACCTTCTGGAGGTCACTCGCACCCTTATGACTCAAATGAATGTTCCCACCATATATTGGAATTTTGCAATCTCTATGTCCTACCACCTCATTAATCGCTTGACCTCCTCTATTCTCCATTTTCCCTTCTTTTTCACTCCACACCCCTATTTGCAGTCACTACTAGTGTTTTCGGTTGTGTCTGCTATGTTCACCAACAAGCTTGCCCCACGTACAACAAAATATATGTTTGTTGGATACTCTTGCACTCAGAAAGGTTATGCATGCTACTCTCCCACTAATCAAAAGACTGTTGCATCGGCCGACGTCACCTTTCTTGAGGATCAACCCTATCATTCTCAACCCCTTGACCCTCCACTGCCGTTACCGCCCCTTCCTCTACTGCCAGTTATTCCTGTTCCTTCGCTACTACCACCTCACCTCCCCACGTCACTCTCACCCCAACCACCTAAGTCGCCTATAATCCATGTGTACACTCGTCGTCCTTCCTCTTCTGCTGCTCCAAGCCCGTTACCTTCTACTAACGACAGTCTGTGTTCCAATGATCCGACGGTGCCTTCTATAGCTCACCCGATCACAAATTATGTTTCTTTACATTGCTTGTCCCCGATACTTCGCACCTTTGCTACTTCTTAACTTTGTGCAGGAGGCTTTTCAACATCCGGGTTGGCGAGCAGCCATGGACGATGAAATGACGGCCCTCTGGGTTAACCAGACATGAGATCTAGTTTCTCTCCCTCCTGGCCAGACTATTATTGGTTGTAAATGAGTCTTTGTCATCAAGTATGTCCTGATGGGACAATTGATCGTCTTAAAGCCCGTCTGGTGGCTCGCGGCTTCACTTAACATCAAGGTCTAGATTATGATGAAACCTTCTCTCCGGTAGCCAAGCTCAACACAGTTCGTGTCCTTCTCTCCGTGGTTGTGTATCGCCAGTGGCCCTTACATCAACTGGATATCAAAAATGCCTTTTAAAATGACTAACTTCAAGAGACGGCCTACATGCAACAACCTCCCGAGTTTGAGACCACGGGGGAGTCCCGAGTTTGTCATCTTAAGAAGTTAATTTATGGTCTCAAACAATCTCCTCAGACATGATTCGATAAGTTCAGTAAGGCTGTTCGGTAGATTGGCTTTACTCGGAGCTCGGCAGACTTCTCTCTGTTTACTCGACATCCAACAACAAGAACGGTTCTTCTTTTGGTGTATGTTGATGACATCTTAATCACCAGAGATGATTCAAAGAGAATAGAAGTGGTAAAACAACCCCTTAGTTCCGTGTTTCAAACAAAAGATATGAGGAACCTTCGATACTTCCTTAGCCTTGAGATCGCAAGACGTCCTGATGGACTTGTTCTATCTCAACGAAAGTACTGTCTCGACCTTTTTCAGGATGCTGACTATTCTGGATGCAAGCCGATTAACACTCATATGGATGTCAATCACAAGCTGTTTGTCATGCTTTTGATGCAGATCTTCTTCTTCCAAATCCGGGATATTATCGATGACTCATTGAGAAATTGATTTACCTAACGGTCACGAGACCGGACATATCCTTTGTTGTTGGGGTGGTCAGCCGGTTTATGCATTCTCCTCGGATGTCTCATCTTCAAGCCGTCGAACGCATTCTGAGATATCTAAAAACTGCTCCTGGTCAAAGGCTGTCATACAAAACCTCTTCTTTTACTCTAATATCGATTGCGTATTCAGATGCAGATTATGTTGGTTCCCTGGATGATCGACGATCTATCAGCGGATTTTGTACCTACTTTGGAGGTCACCTTGTTATCAGACGCAGTAAGTAACAAGTTATGGTTGCTCGATCTTCAGCTGAAGCTGAATACCGGTCAATGACATCTGCTGTATCCGAGCTTACATGGCTTGAAAGTCTCTCAAGTGATATGTGAGTAAAACTTTTCTCACCAGCTACCTTACTCTGTGACAGTCAAGCTGCTATGCACATAGCTACCTTACTCTGTGACAGTCAAGCTGATATACACATAGCTAGGAACCCGGTCTTTCATGAAAGAACGAAACACATTGAAGTCGATTGCCATTTTGTTCGGGAAAAAATACAAATGAAGAAGTTTGAATTGAGACATGTTCCGTCTACGGACCAAGTGGTTGACATTCTCACTAAGGCCCTATCAAGTGCTCTATTTTATCAGTTCTTGTCCAAGCCGGGTTCCTACGGCTTGTACGCTCCAGCTTGCGGGGGAGTGTTAGAAAAGACAATGTAAAAATCCATGTTTTGACCCATTTGTGTATTTTCTTCCTATTTGTTTTAGTCTCATATCTTAGATTTGCGATTCTTCTCTCTCTTCTCTCCCTATATATTTGTACTCATATTTGTACTTACACAAGATGATATACAAGGTTTCATATTTTTTCCAAGTGTTCTTCTACAATTATCATACTCGCCTTGACAGACGGGAGGGGGGGGGGGGATAAATTGGGAAGAAAATGGACAAACCCCGAGCAGCTCCCCGTTTTATGGGAAGACTATCAAAGGAGACAAGGAAACCGTCTATCATTTGTGGTCTCCCACGACCCAAAGTGAGGGAACATCGGTAAGTCAAGGTATTTCAAAAACTACAATTGAAAGATCAAACAAACAGAAAAACAAAAGACAATTGTTCGACTGGAGCGACGGGAAAAATCAGGAGAAGATGTGCGGGGGGAGTGTTAGAAAAGACAATGTAAAAGTCCATGTTTTGACCCATTTGTGTATTTTCTTCCTATTTGTTTTAGTCTCACATCTTAGATTTGCGATTCTTCTCTCTTCTCTCCCTATATATTTGTACTCGTACTTATATGCACAAGATATACAAGGTTTCATATTTTCTCCTAAGTGTTCTTCTACAATTATCATACTCGCCTTGACAAACGGGAGTGGGGGGGGGGGGGGGGGGGGAGGGGGATAAATTGGGAAGAAGATGGACAAACCCTGAGCAGCTCACCATTTTATGGGAAGACGATCAAAGGAGACAAGGAAACCGTCTATCATTTGTGGTCTCCCACGAACCAAAGTGAGGGAACATCGGTAAAGCGAGGTATTTCGAAAATTAGAGGAGAAAGATCAAACAAACAGAAAAACAAAATACAATGGTTCAACTGGAGCGACAGAAAAAATCGGGAGAAGATGTGCGCGTTTGGTCGACGAAGGTATTGATCATCTGTGGAATTCCCATTTTAACAGCATAGATATATGCTAAAATTTAAATGTTTTTGGCCTGTTTTTTGCGCACTGATAAAGTGATAATGCATCACCCAAATGGTCTATATGCTCATTTATTGGTCCTGTCATTTATCCTTTTTTGAGGGGGAAATGTGGGGCTTTTTTTTACAACAGGAAAGAGAACAAATGGTTTCTAAGCTATTTAAATATTTAGTATGATTATTTGAGAACTATATTGTAGGTTTATTTGGCAAGAATTAAGAAATGGTATCCGTCTATTTCTCACCTGGTAGTTCGACACTGAGGCACCGTTTGGTGGGACTTATTTTCACCGGTCAAGCGGTTACGACCGCATGAACCGGACCTTCTGTTACGACCGCATGAACCGGACCTTAATTAAGGTCCGGTTCATGCGGTCGTAACCACTTGACCGGTGAAAATAAGTCCCACCAAACGGAGCCTGAGCCACAAAGCCGTAACTTATTTGTGTTCTATGTTATGGGTTGAAAAACTATTTTGCATTATGAAGCATGTATCTCTACTTGAGACTTGTCATTTATCAAGTGTTTCTATCAAAAGATAAACATTGAATATCATGCTTGGTTTAGGAAGATGAGCTAGCTGGATTTTGTATAGCTCTGCAATCGTCTGAAGAAAGTATAGGAACAATCGGCCGTGAGTATTTTTAATCTTACTCCCTACTTCCATGTTTCTTTTTTGTTTTTCGCATTCCGAATTATTTCAGCTCTAGTTTCGTAGTACATATTTTGCAATATTTTACTCTCTCAACCTATCTTAAAATGATGCAGAGAATTTCATGACGGGATATCATATGGTCTTTGACAGAGAAAATTTAAAGCTAGGATGGTCCCGCTCAAATTGTAAGACATTCTCCTCTTTATTTCATATACTTGGGATTTATGGTTGTCATAATTTACCTTACATAATTCTAATATAATATAAATGCTAGAGCTTTCTTTAATGTGGTTGGTAACTTCACCCGAGGTGGCGATAGAGATGGGAGTTATGCTCGACTTGCGAAAGATTTGTGTAGAAGTTGTGCTGGAATCTGTTAGGGCGGGAAGTGAGAGGAGGAAGCTCGACTTTGTCTTTGGGGTAACGTGGCTGTGAGTTGAGGCGAGTACCATGATGACGACATCAATGGTGAATCCAAGAATTTAGAAAAGGGGGTGCAAAAAAAAAATTTAATAGCATAATATAGAAAATGAAAATGCTGTCTATTCTATAGACAACGGTTTATATATAAACCGCTGTCTATTCTACCCTGAAGAATAGACATGGTAAAATAGACAGCGGTTTATATGTACTACCCAGGGTAGTATAGACAGCGGTTTATATATAAACCGCTGTCTATTCTTCAGGGAAGAATAGACAGCGGTTTATATATAAACCGCTGTCTATTCGAGTATAGACAACGGTTTATATATAAACCGCTGTCTATTCGAGTATAGACAACGGTTTATATATAAACCGCTGTCTATTCGAGTATAGACAACGGTTTATATATAAACCGCTGTCTATTCGAGTATAGACAACGGTTTATATATAAACCGCTGTCTATTCGAGTATAGACAACGGTTTATATATAAACCGCTGTCTATTCTAGTATAGACAACGGTTTATATATAAACCGCTGTCTATTCTTCTGGGTAGAATAGACAGCGGTTTATATATAAACCTCTGTCTATACTTGAATAGACATCGGTTTATATAAACAGTTGGCTATTTGAGTATAGTGGACAAAAATTTCGGTTGGGGGCTTCGTGTCGAGTGTCCAGTACATCGAACGCAGTCAAGCTCCATCTCTAACAGTTTTTAGTGGACTTTAAACATCATGACCCGACACTAATAAAATGTCTATAGTGAACTTTAAACATCCACTGATTAAAATTTTGGGGAGCACAATTTTTAATTTTGCCCTACCAAATTCATATTTTTGATCTATAAATATAACAACTCATAAATGTGCGCAAAAAGAGGGTGTCAGTGTCCCTTTGGCCCCCCTTTAAATCCGCCCCTGGACGACATGGACTAGGGTTAGAGGAGTGGCTTGGCTGACACAGGGGGTGGCGTCACTCGAGCGAGAGAGAGAGAAGGTGCTCGGATTCACACCGATCTCAGCTGACAGGATTTTTATGTTGCAAAATCTTTACAATGCTATGTACAGTGATATTTACTTTGGATCTCAAAATACAACACAGGTAAATAAAAAAAAAGTAAATTTATGTGCAAACCGGTTTTGGCTACGTGCAAACCGCTCTTTCAAAAAAACTGCCAGAACAGCTAGGTGCAGACCGATTTTTACGGGTTCACAAGTATTCCTGGTTTTTTAATTTGGTTTGCACTTAACGTGGTTTGCACGTAGCCAAACTTGATTTGCACATAACAACACCCTAAAAAAAACGTGGAACTGTTAAAATGAGTTTATCGCATCCGTGGACTCACTCTGATCGTAATTGAGAAACCAACTGTTTAGAGTTGACAATCGGTCAAAGTAATCTTATGAAATTGAAGGGTCACTAATCAAGTATGTGATCCACCATTAAGACCAACATTTAATAATTAAGTCTGGGGAAAATTTACTAGTTTCATCTACAAATTCCTTTAAACTTGAAGAGGAAGGGATCCAAGAAACGAGCTCTAAAGCACATGCTGTTAACCCTGAAATCGGTGATCCTTCCCAAGGGAGCCAGCTCGCTCATCGCGGCCTGCCCCGGGTTCCTCCTGGAGGTCGTAATGCCCTAGGTTCGGCGGACAGAATTCTCTGTCCGCTCAGGCCGCGCGGCCTGCGCGGTCTCAGCAGCTTGACCCCCCAGGCCGCGCGCCTTTCTTTGGTCGGCAGAGTCCGCGGACTGCTTCCGCAGTCCGCCTCTGCGGACCGCCCCCTTTTCAGTTTAACTCCAAGGTTGATTCCGCAGGTCTCTCTCTGCCGGACTCAACTCCATATCCGCCCAAGCCGCCAGACAGCAACCACGGCTTCTGCCTCGCCAGTCCGACAGACCGCATATCCTTTGTCGCCTAGTAGCGTGGACAACCACCTTCGCCAGTCCGCCTAAGGAGTGCGGACTCCAACTCTGCCTGTCCGCAGAAATCAACATCAACACTCCGTTCATTGCGAGCTCGGCGGACTCAAAGTGTGGTCAAGACATCCAGCCCGCCTTCATTGGTGAGCCCCAACAGCCAGGCAGCAGAATTCCCTCAAAGCAGTCCCAGACCGCCCAGTCTCCTGCGGACTCAGCGGGCGCTCCTCAGCTCGCATCCCCTTTGCACTCAGTTCAGCTGTGGCGGACTCCGCGGATTCACCTCGCAGTCCGCCACATAGCTTCCAGCTCCAACATCGGGCAGTCCCTCAACGACAGGGGCGGACTCGGCGGTCTCCCCTTGCAAGTCCGCCTCTTAGCCTCCAGCATCCGCCGACCATGCAGCAGGCAGATACTCTACTCAACGATAGTGGCGGACACCGCGGACTCGCATCTCAGTCCGCCACTTAGTCTCTCAGTTCGCCATCAGCAGGACCAGCTCCAGAACCAAGTCCCAGTCCGCGCGGCCTGTTGCGGACTCGGCGGACTCCGTCTCCATCTCGCTCAAATTACCGTCTCACCGGGGGTAACGTCACCGCAAGCCGTTACCTCCCTGGGCCTATAAATGGACCCCCATGCCTCTCATTGGGGAGACCGGGGATTGCTCTCGCGCCCGAAGACAAGCTCCAGTCAACCCTGCGGACTCCGAATTTCAGTCCGCATCCTCCTCTGCGACTTAGTCGCGCGGCCTGCCGACTTCGATCTCCAGTCCGCGCGGTCTTGTTTTTCCCTTAACCGCGCGGCCTGCCGACTTGGCTCATCAGTCCGCGCGGCCTCCTCTGACATTCCTCTTCCTTATCCGTCGGCTTCCCTTTGTACCCCTTTATTGCTTTGTTGTGAAGGTGTACTATCGAGTTGTAACTCTCGCAATTAATAAAAGGAAAGCCCGTCGCAAGAGTGACATTCAAGCCGCGGCGGGCGAAGTCTGCTGTTGCCGCTGCTAGCGGCCCTTTCTCCTTCCTTCTAGCCTTGCTCAGCTCAGCTCTTCTCGGCTCTAACCTGCAAGCACAACCGTCATATTAACCGTCTGCTCGACAGCTCCTGATCAACCTCCTCTTCTCTTGGTCAACCTTCTCTATTGATCAAGCTTCTCCTCTCCTCTATCCCCGCAACCCTCCTTGAACAGGCCGCTTGCTCCACTCTCGAGCACTCAGAGGCTTCCTTCCTTCCTCCATCCTCTTCCTCTCCTAGCTTGTGAGACCGAACACCCCCTCCGTGTTAGCTGTGCCCCCGGTGCCGTTTCCACGCATCAACAGTTAACACGCGACCTTCAGATCCGTTCAGACGGTGAACAGCGACAGTTAATCATGTCAGATCATCAATCAGCCGAGAACTTTGATCCAAGTCCTAGAGATGATCCTCTTTGGGAAGCCTTTGAGTAGTCTCGCCGTGAGAATGCTCAGCAGTTCCAAGAGATCAACCAAGTCCTTGCTACAATCACCCATCAGTTGCAGACTCAACATGCAGCAGCTCCAGCTGCTCCGATCAACCCAGCACCAACTTTGGAACATCAGCAAGTTTATCCTCCAACTTGCCCGCCAGTCTATCCTCCTCCTTATACAACAACCTTTCCGCAAGGGCCTGCAACCCCTTTGCGAACTCAAGATGAAGAGTTTGTTGGTCATCACAACTTCTTCCGGGAAGCAGCCCAGGGAAGTCCTGCTAGATTTCTCAACTTTCAGGGAAGTCATCCCTACCCTTCTGCTCCTGCCTCTGCTCCTCCTACAACAAGTTTTCCTTTTTATCCTCCCGCTTCTTTTGCAGCGGCAGCTTATGCACTGGAGAGACTGATCCAGTAAAGCACCTTCAAGCCTTTGAATCGGCCGTTGCTCTCAAAACTCTTTCAGATGCAACAAAGTGCAAACTTCTTATCACAACCTTTGATGGGCAAGTGAGGGACTGGTTCTATGGCCTCCGTCCTCACTCCATCACTTCCTTCGTCGATCTACGAAGGGAGTTTCTTCTCAGATTCTCTACCTCCACCAAGAGAAAGGGCGGTCCTGAAGCCCTCTTTGAGATCAAGCAGCGTGACAATGAAACTTGGTCTCAATTTGTTGATCGATTCCAAAAAGAGATTTTGGACATCGAAATCGCTGATCAAGAGATGTACAGAGTGGCTCTTATCCATGGTCTCCGTGAAGGGCCTCTCAAGTTTGAAGCCAATGTCCGTGCTCCGAGGACATACCAAGAGTTAATCGCTCTAGCCAACTCGTACATCCGAGGCGAAAAGAGCAATCCAAGCTTCGTCTCTAAGCTTATTTCTGAGGAAGATCTCTCTCGCAAGCATCCTCCAGGGTCTCCTCACAATCATTTCCCAACTCACTCAAGGAAGGAGAGAAGGATTCATCGCCACCGATACTCCTTCCCAAGCCGCGATCGTGCTCAAGATTCATTGCTACCACTAGCTCCTCCTTCACAAACAGCTGCAATTCATCAGCAGCAAGACAATGACTTGCATAAGTCTGATCTAGACAAGGCCATGCAAGAAGTAATCCAGATTATGAAATATAGGGCAAACTACAAGAAGCCCTATCGACCAGCCGATCAAAGGTCTAGAGACTCCGAACCTTACTGCGAGTTCCATAAAGAGTCAGGCCATCTGTCTGAGAACTGCCGAGCACTACGCCGATTAGTGCAAAGGATGCTCCAGCAAGGTAAGATGCAGGATTTGCTTCCCAAAGATGACTGCCCTAATCCAGCAACTTCCAAGGGCAGAGAAGTTGCAGACGTTCCTTGCTCCTCAAGAGGAGTGAACTAAGTCGAAGAACCTCCTCTCCTCGTTGTCAACAATACTGTCGAATGCTTCGATGCTGATGACGAGGGTGTGCTTGGAAGGCTATTCTAAGCAAGCAATGGACTTCACAGTCCTCCAATTTCTCTCAACTCTGATGGGTTATCTCAACCCTTGTTCTTTCTCTTTTCAAACATTTTCATTTTACCAAACACTTCTCAGTGTTCTTTATTGCTTTTCAACAAAGCTTTTTATCAGGGACCTTATACTGACACAGTTCACTTTTTGTGAAGCTTCTTCCACCTCTTCTCTTTGCCAAAGAGATCGCTTTACCAATGAGTTATCGCCAAGTCTGGAATGCTCCCTCCGTAGTTTGTTCTCTGGCACCACCGCTTCGACCACATATGGTGGGAGTATACCCATATGTGTAGTGGGAGCCGTTCAATCTACGACGTTGGGCTTCAGACTTTGGATCCTAGCCGGCATCTGACACAGAGTGTGTGCTAGGGGAGCCCCATGTGTTAGCTCTGCTGTGCTTCGCAAAGGATACATTACAGTTATGATGATCTTTGCTTGACAAGCAATGACGACCAAGTGTAGTCTTGTCTCTTCGATCATCACATCACTGTAATGGCCGAACACTCTATGGTACACTCGATCTATGCCTTCGCGAGGTCCCACCGTTTCGGCGATAAACCCACTTCTCAGCGGTAGCCTGTGTTCTCTTTTTTCGGCGATAAACTCACTTCTCAGTGGTAGCCTGTGTTCTCTTTCTTCGGCAATAAACCCACTTCTCAGTGGTAGCCTGTGTACTCGGGATGACCGTGTTCAGGCAAGCGATGCATAAGACCCACGGGTGATCTCCTGTGGCAGCATCCGGTCTTTCTTGATCATCTCCGAGCGTAGACCTCCTTTTTATCAACTGCCTCTTTCACAGGTGAACAGGTTAATCCAACGTACCAAAAGGATTTCCAGCATTCACTTTGCTTGTGCTCATCCAATATAAATTGCTTACTCAAGCTCTATCAAATGATGACTTATAAGCTCTCTACTTGTATAAGCTCTACTACTCATCTTCTATTCACCGCTTGCTTAAGCGCTAACAGATGAAGATTCAAAGAACTATCCATTACTCTTACCAAGTTCTAATGGTATCAAACATCGATCAAGAAATCTTATTCTACTTGATCATCAAGCCATGCTATTGCAATCTAGTTAAGATTGATAGAATTCGTCAAGTTACTTCTCTGCTAATCTGATCATGTCCATCCAGCCATATCAACAGTTAACGCTCGACTTATTGATCTGGGCTTCATGTAAAGAATTCATCAGACATTTTTTCTGCTATTTGGTCTTATCGACCTTATCTCATCAACAGTTAACACTTGCAAGCCTTCTCCTCACAGGTACTTGCAAGTTATATTCATATCTTGTTTGCTCCTAACTCTTTTCTTACAGAGAGCAACAAACACTTGCAAGCCCTCTCACAGGTACTTGCAAGCCTCCATCAGGTACTTGCAATTTTTTATGCTTTTTTGTTTTCCTCTCACTACCATTTTGCAGAAATTAGTGGAAGACACACCTTCGTTTTACAAAGGCAAACTCAGGTACACACTCGATGTACCACCCATACATGCCTACCCTGACTTTCCTCTTGTAGGAAATAGACAGGCAGCGCCAGACTTCTAAGGAGAGGCTTCAGGTTCTGTCTCTCCTTGCCCCCCTTCTCTTTCTGTTGGGGTGGATCACGATTTTCACGGGTCTCCAACTTTTTCGAAGTTCTTTTCGGAACTTAAAAAAGTGCGGGGATTATGTTAACCCTGAAATCGGCGATCCTTCCCAAGGGAGCCAGCTCGCTCATCGCGGCCTGCCCCGGGTTCCTCCTGGAGGTCGTAATGCCCTAGGTTGGGCGGACAGAATTCTCTGTCCGCTCAGGCCGCGCGGCCTGCGCGGTCTCAGCAGCTTGACCCCCCAGGCCGCGCGCCTTTCTTTGGTCGGCAGAGTCCGCGGACTGCTTCCGCAGTCCGCCTCTGCAGACCGCCCCCTTTTCAGTTTAACTCCAAGGTTGATTCCGCAGGTCTCTCTCTGTCGGACTCAACTCCATATCCGCCCAAGCCGCCAGACAGCAACCACGGCTTCTGCCTCGCCAGTCCTGCAGACCGCATATCCTTTGTCGCCTAGTAGCGTGGACAACCACCTTCGCCAGTCCGCCTAAGGAGTGCGGACTCCAACTCTGCATGTCCGCAGAAATCAACAGCAATACTCCGTTCATTGCGAGCTCGGCGGACTCAAAGTGTGGTCAAGACATCCAGCCCGCCTTCATTGGTGAGCCCCAACAGCCAGGCAGCAGAATTCCCTCAAAGAAGTCCCAGACCGCCCAGTCTCCTGCGGACTCAGCGGGCGCTCCTCAGCTCGCATCCCCTTTGCACTCAGTTCAGCTGTGGCGGACTCCGCGGATTCACCTCGCAGTCCGCCACATAGCTTCCAGCTCCAACATCGGGCGGTCCCTCAACGACAGGGGCGGACTCGGCGGTCTCCCCTTGCAAGTCCGCCTCTTAGCCTCCAGCATCCGCCGACCATGCAGTGGCGGACACCGCGGACTCGCATCTCAGTCCGCCACTTAGTCTCTCAGTTCGCCATCAGCAGGACCAGCTCCAGAACCAAGTCCCAGTCCGCGCGGCCTGTTGCGGACTCGGCGGACCCCGTCTCCATCTCGCTCAAATTACCGTCTCACCGGGGGTAACGTCACCGCAAGCCGTTACCTCCCTGGGCCTATAAATGGACCCCCATGCCTCATTGGGGAGACCGGGGATTGCTCTCGCGCCCGAAGACGAGCTCCAGTCAACCCTGCGGACTCCGAATTTCAGTCCACATCCTCCTCTGCGACTTAGTCGCGCGGCCTGCCGACTTCGATCTCCAGTCCGCGCGGTCTTGTTTTTCCCTTAACCGCGCGGCCTGCCGACTTGGCTCATCAGTCCGCGCGGCTTCCTCTGACATTCCTCTTTCTTAGCCGCCAGCTTCCCTTTGTACCCCTTTATTGTTTTGTTGTGAAGGTGTACTATCGAGTTGTAACTCTCGCAATTAATAAAAGGAAAGCCCGTCGCAAGAGTGACATTCAAGCCGCGGCGGGCGAAGTCTGCTGTTGCCGCTGCTAGCGGCCCTTTCTCCTTCCTTCTAGCCTAGCTCAGCTCAGCTCTTCTCGGCTCTAACCTGCAAGCATAACCGTCATATTAACCGTCTGCTCGACAGCTCCTGATCAACCTCCTCTTCTCTTGGTCAACCTTCTCTATTGATCAAGCTTCTCCTCTCCTCTATCCCCGCAACCCTCCTTGAACAGGCCGCTTGCTCCACTCTCGAGCACTCAGATGCTTCCTTCCTTCCTCCATCCTCTTCCTCTCCTAGCTTGTGAGACCGAACACCCCCTCCGTGTTAGCTGTGCCCCCGGTGCCGTTTTCACGCATCAACACCTGCCCCTCTAAGCTCTCTGTAATCAATCAGTTTATAGTTCCTGGATGCACAAATTCTTCACATTCCTAGATTTGATGATGGTTCTGCCAATAAATAGAATCCACTCTTCTTTCTTTTAGTTGCGCTGCTGTGTAATTTGTCTACTAGTATTTCTCCATGGATAATTTAGGTCTCAGACGCATTAAATTGTTCCCTGTGGACTCGCTGAAACTGAATGAATATTGAATAATATAACAAATACATGTGTCACCAATGAAATGAATAGGTAATATTCCTGGGAGCAGCACTAGGGTTCCCCTCACATCACCGCCGCACAGCCGGACAGCGAATCAACAGCCGACAAATCAGCAGCACAGCTCCCCTAAACCAGATGGCCGAGAGGTGAAACCAGCTATCGCCGGAAGGGCTCCAACCGTCGCATCCAAAGCCTCGCCCTCGGGATGCCGCTGGTTTTTTCCTTTGTTTCTGTTGTTGTCTCAGCTCCTTATCTTTAGTTGTACAGTTTATATATGTTAACAGGTGTGTGCATATTTTTATATATTCTATGTAAATCTGAGATCTCTAAGCAGGCTTTCCTTTTTCTCCTCCCATGTAAGATTTTTTTTCTGTCATTGGTTTGTTGAGGCTCCATCCCTATAGCCGGCCTCACGATAGAGTAATCATCATCTTGATAGTATAGTTTTAGGGCATATGCATCGGACTTTAATCTAGTGGATTGATGGTGGAAGAGTCCCGGATCTATATTAATTGCATGAGGCTACATAGATTTAATTTGTATACTTTTAAACCATGGCCTAATCTTTTCATAGTTAATGAATGTCATTTAAATTTTATTTTTAAAATCACAGTTCAAAGATGTACGTGAACCACCCTAAACTAAACAACCCTTAAATAATGTACATTTTAAATATCACTGAATGAAACATTTATAGATATATAATTAAAAGACAGTCAATGCTCATTTCATAAATTTAATGTTAGTACTGGCAAGTTGAAACTATAGTGGGATAAAGGCTTGAGTGTTGTTGTTGTACTGACAAGTTGAAAGGTGGTTCAAGTATTTTTTTTAAAAAAAATAACTTTGCAATGACATATGAGGGTCATAAGTTGTTGCATCAACATATTTGATGTGTTGATCCCTTGGTTTTGATATCACTGGTTATTTGTTCTAAACAAAATCAAAATTGGGTCGAAGTTTAAACATGCGAGTAAAAAAAAAAACTTCTCCACAACTTGTTGATTTGCAAAACAGTTACTATTGGAAGGCGAATGATTAGTTTATATACTAATCTTTTTCAATGAGAGTTCAAATTTGACACATGATTGGACCCCCCCTAGCTTGATTCTCTCCACACAAAACTGACCATCCACACTCTTCAGCATTTTTTTCATCCCTCAATAAGGTTGACACATTAATCATTGAGGGTGAATGTTAAACAATAATGATCCTATCGATCATTTAGACCCGTATTTTTCATCTTAGAGATATTTACAGCTCTATGGATTGCCTAATGAAGCGGCGAGAGGAAGACTTGGCCAATATACGCCTTTCGTGAATCCGTTGAGTGTGGAAAGTGCCTCTGTGGTAGTGAAGTTTAGAAAAGGATAGCTCAAGACATTCTTCTAGGATAATGAATTTTTAGATAAAAAGATATGCATGAATAAACTAAATCTTACTTTAGAATTAGAAACAAGTTAATGAATTTAAGTAATATTTTGGACACTCAAATATTCAAGGCATTTTTAGTGAGTTTTTTAAGAACTCTACAATTAAGCAAGTTTTGGGTGAGACTACTTGATATATTGGGAAGTGCTGGTATTAAATTGTACAGTTCCACTTTATGTGTCTAGCTAAGCTAAAGCAGATAATGCTTTAGATATTTTGGGTTGAGTCACTACATTAGACATAATGGCTCACTCCTATTTGGGGCACAATGGAGGATCCATGAATTTTGTAACGGGTGCACAAATTTTTTTTTCAAAATGAAATAGCAAGCTCATGCTAAATTGTTCAAATTTTAAATTCATACAAAATTACATTCACGTGACTAAATTGGAAAATATAAAAAAAATATCAAAAAAATTATAATTGTCCACAATGAATCTTCATTTTTTGAAAACGATCGAAAACATCATCATCACGGACTTCTAAAAATATGTCTCTCATAATAAAAATAACTTGACAATCATTCAACATTTGATCGTCTATACTATTGCGTGAACTGTTTTTGACGGTTCATGTCTGAGAATGCTCTTGTAGTTTCCTTTGCTATTAGAAGTTTCCTTTGCATAAGAACTTGTTGCACCTACAGTCATGCAACATATTAAAGAGGGGAGGATTAATGTCCAACCAACAAAACTATGAGTGAATCACAGACATTGCTTCACAAATAAAGTGACAAAATTTATCTAGTAAAAATGCATCCACGAAAATTATTTAGCAAATAAAATTACGTAACCCTAAACCACTCATCTAAAACCACAAAACTGTCCACTTTCCTTCTAAAAACAACAATCTACAAAAGTAGATCATGATCTCACAAAGGCTCCGTTTGGATGGACTTATTTTCACCGGTCATGCGGTTACAACCGCATGAATCGGACTTTAATTAAGGCTCGATTCATATGGACGCAACCGCTTGACCTATGAAAATAAGTCCTTCCAAACAGAGCTAAAATCTCACAAAATTCACCATTAAGATTGAGATATGGATTTGGAAGTGGATCTGATTTAAAAACCAGTTAGGATTAAAAAAAATGGATCGCAAGCTCACCTCACTTGGGGCACGTGTCCCTGTGGTCCCCCTATAGATCCGTCCATGTTTACATACCAATTTTTTTTAAAAAGTCAACTTGTTAGACCCTAAAATCCTCTAACTATGTGAGGGGGATGCTGATAATAGGCTCCTAAATATACAATCAATTGGTTTTTGTTGGACACTTGTGTTCTAATGTGCCAAATCAAGATCCAACGAACCCTCCCTCGCACGCAACACGCCTATAGAATGGAGGATAGTTTTTGTCGTCAAACATACACCACGGACAATTTTATGCGTTATACCATACACCGACAATAAGTCACCGAGTTCAAGGTGCGCCATTGAGCCTTAGTAGCAAAGTCAAATGTTCACCATGGAGAGCTTTAATTATAGATTCAAATCTATAACAAAAAGTGTGCACTAGACCAAAGCCCACTTATCTCCACCATTAAGAAAGGCATAATCTCTTTTCTTTTCTCTTTTTATTTCTTTCATCATTCTGCAGGGTCTACTTTGAGGGACTTGAATAGTCTCCATGGACCCTCGTTTAGTTCAGAATCTGTTGCTTTTATGTGTGAGTGGAAAGAAAAGGGGCTGAGGCTGAGAATTTAGTGCTAGCAAGTAATCTTCATTACATTACTCTGAAAGCGCTATGATTTAGTTTGCATGTCTAGCCTTTCCTCCATATATTATTTGAATTTCATACAAAAATTACTAAAGTACTATTTCGCTAAACAAATATAAGAATGCTGGCCCCCCTTCACCTTATAGCCGCGCGACCAACACAGGGAAGAGTTGAAACAAAGGCGATAACCGCAGAGCTAGCTTTCTCTTACAAAAAAAAAAACAGATGGAATCAATTCAAACAACCTCCATCTTCTCAGAGCACTCCTAATTAATGCCCTTTGGAATGCATCCTTTTTCCCAATCTGAATATTTTTCGCAGCAGCCTTTTTCTCGCAGAGCTCCTCTCCGTCTTAACGTCTTTCGTCCTAACATTTTTTCTCTTATTTTCGTCCTCCAACAGCAATTTCCTTCTAACGTAGACATCCGCTATGTCCATCTTGACACTGATATAGCAGTATGAATCGTGAGAATTCAATATGCATGCATGATGAAGTTTCATCATTCTTATAAGGCTTAATAATTACTTGGCCGCCAAACAAGCACGGAGGCTTTGGTCGTCATAAGTTTTTAGTCAAGCCTTGCCAAGCAAGTTCGATGCTATATAAACTTAACGTGTTTATTTGGCACGTGTTATTTATCAGTATTTCTCTTCTCCTGCTGTGCTTTTTTTTTAAAAAAAAATTACTTTAATAAGAGATAATATTCGTCTTGATGTTTTATTTCGGTTATTATATTCTTCTTGTGCGAATTAAGGCTCCGTTTGGCAGGACTTATTTTCACCGGTCAAGCGGTCACGACCGCATGAACCGGACCATAATTAAGGTCCGGTTCATGCGGTCGTGACCGCTTGACCGGTGAAAATAAGTCCTCCCAAACGGAGCTTAAGACACGTAAAAATAATAGTTCCAAACTTGTGAACAAACAAAAGATGATTCAAGAAGAGAATTTCTACATACGCAACACATTTCTTGCACTAAAAAGTTCACGGCAATGCGGTTTTTTTAACTGAGAATAAGATTGTAAAAATTTGTGATAAGCGGAAAACGGGACACCAGGCGCATGAACACTCAACCTATCTGAGCTCAAACAACCAAATGCCACCAGAAAAGCGAGAATTTTGTACTATAAAAAATGTTTACAGAGCGAGGCATACATGACGAGACATGATTGCCAATGTACCTGATGGAAGCCGAAAAAATACAAGGCAAAAACAAGCCGCACGGACTCAGAGTAATCGCCGGCTCTGCTGCAAACCGCTACGGAGTCCTCCGAACCTGCTAAGTCGCCAATCCGCAACCTAGCCGCGTGGAATGTCCGTTATTCCAAAGCTGAAAGGAACTGTCTGCTGAACTGTAAGCTGCCTAACTGCGAGGTTGTCTAGCCGCCAGATCACGCAGACTGCTGCTGCAATCGAACAAAACAAGCCACCAGAGGCGGACAACTTATTGAATTGGGAAACAAGTTGCAGAAGAAAGATCGCATGGTAGCTAGCCTTGACCTGCTGCGGCCCGCTAGTTGCAAACCACATAATCCTCACTGACCCTGACCGAAGTCAGAACCAAGTCTCTGGCTGCACAGCGCAATCCGCACAACTATTCACTCAGTATCTTTGATCTGACAGTGGGGTCATAATTATAGGCGCGGAGAGGAGTGTGATCACCACCCTAGTCGATAAGATAACCGACTTATCTCGCGACGAGCACCAAGTGTATCCGCCAAGCTGCGAACACAAGAACAAGCCGCCGCGACTAGACCAGACAGCAAGCCCATTGAGATCGCACCACCACAACATGAACACTAGCCAAGCCGCCAAACCACTAAGGCAAAACTTGGTCGCCAACCAGGCGGACTCTACGAGAACAAAACCAATCTTCACTCCTGCGGACACCGATCCAGTCCGCACTCCCCGAGCTCGCAACCAGAACATAACTGACAGCTGTCGAGCTCGGCGGACAAAGAACCCGTTCCCGAGCAATGTGCGACTAACCGGACTGAGCCACCCTGGACTTGGTGTAGATCTAGATCAAGTCCGCAACACCGGCCAACCCGACAACACTGCGGATAAACATCATATCCTCCCGGCTACTTCAGGGAACAGACTGCTGGCCAAAAGTAAGACGACCTGAAAAGTCGTCATCTTCTGTCCGTACAGGCCGCGCGGACAGACCGCCTACTTTCATTTCAAAATTTTCAACACTCCCCCTTGAAGTGAGAAGTGGAGACCAGCCCTAGCAATCCCCATAACCGAGTAAATGATCCCTTCGACAGCGGATTCGTGAAGATGTCCGCGATATTGTCCTCGCTCCGCATATTTCCAACCACAAGAAACCCCTCCAACACCTTCTCCCGAACGAAATGATGTTCAATCTCAATGTACTTGGTCCGGGCGTGACAAACTGGATTATTAACCAGTTTCAGGGCATTCTCATTGTCACCGCGTAGCAGAGTAGGACCACACACTTCTTCATGGATGTCCTCTACTATCCTACTAAGCCAGATGGCTTCCCGAGCTGCCAAGGCTGAAGCCTTGTACTCCACTTCCGTAGTAGAGATGGACACCGAATCATGCTTTTTTGCTGCACCAAGAAATTCCTGTTGATCCACATATGAAGACGTGATCGGATATTGACTTCCGATCGTCTGAATCTCCCCTATGATCACATCTGTGTAGCCGTGCAGGATGAAGCCCGTGTCTCTCCCACAAAGTAGACATAACAAAAGTGGACTTCAAGTACTTTAGAATTCTCCTTGCCGCCATCAGATGAGACTTCCAAGGTTCCGCCATATACCGACTTACTCGGCCTACAACATATGCATTGTTTGGCCTTGTAATCATCAAATATATAAGGCTCCCCACCAGAGCACGAAACATTAGAGGATCTGGAAGTATCCTCCCCTCATCTCGTCGAAGCTTGATGTCAACATCAAGAGGAGTAGAGCTAGTATTCCCTTCCCGCATGCCGAATTGCTGAATGATTTGATCTGCATAGCCCCTTTGGGAAACAAGTATGCCGCTCTCTTTCCTCTCCACCTCGAGTCCAAGGAAGTGGTGGAGCTCACTCAAGTCCTTCATCTTGAACCGAATGGCTAGCTCTTCCCTGAACCTAGCTAACTCCTCCTCAGAGTTTCCCGTGACGATCATGTTGTCCATGTACATCAGTACCATGACATGAAGCTCCCCCTCTTCTTGATGAACATGCTCAAATCTGAATCTGAGGAAAAATAACCACAGAATTGGAGGTATTTTGTGCTCTTCTCATACCACGCCCGCAGAGCCTGCTTCAAACCATAAAGGGCCTTCCGGAGTTTGTAAACGTATCCTGGATGATCTTCAGACACATATACTGGTGGTTGAACCATGAAGATGTCTTTATCAATCTCCCCGTAAACAAAGACATTATTTATGTGCAGCTGCCACATCTTCCAATCCTAACAAGTTGTCAAGTCCATCACCACCCGAACTGATGTCATCTTTGCCACAGGACTAAACGTCTCTTCATAATCTTCTCCGTACTGCTAAGAACAATCTCGAGCTATAAGACGAGCTTTGTACCGCTCGATGCTCTCATCCGCCTTCTTCTTCAGCTTATAGACTCACTTGCATGTCATCGGAGTAACGCCATCAACCTTGGGCACAATGTCTCATTCTTTCTGAGGGCAGCCATCTCCTCTTTCATGGCGTCTTCCCACTCCTTGACTCCAGTAGCACCATCAAAGCTAGAAGGTATCGCTCGTCCAGAGGGCCTGCGAAGAAACAAGAGACCAAGCTCGTCGTGTTTCCTTCACTATAACGAGTCGGTGGTGTAATGGTCCTCTTCGATCTCCGAAGAGTCTGGCCCTTGCTAACCACTTTCACTATTTCTTCTGAATCAACTCTGTTCCCGGGCAAACTTAGAGCATCGCTCCCCCTGCTTCCTGAACTAGAAACCTCCTCCCTGGATCTAGAAACACTCGGAGCTCCTGATGACACATGCAGCTCCACCAGAAGATCCTTAGCAGCTCTTCCTGCCTGCCATCTGACTCGCTCTCTTGCAGCTCCATAGAGGAGACACCTCCATATGACGTCAGCTCGTCGAAGATCACGTCTCTCGAAACAATGAACTTCTTCATCACTGGATCCATACACTTCCACCCATTCTTCTGCTCGTCATAGCCCACAAAGACAAGCTTCCTTGCCTTTGCATCCTTCTTTGTCCTGAGAGCATCTAGTATGTGAACGTAGCAGGTAGATCCAAACACCTGAAGGTGTCCAATTCCAGGCTTCTCATTAAACATCATCTCATGAGGAGACTTCTTGTTGATCGGACTCAGAGGCATCCGATTGATGACATAAGTTGCGCATGTCATCCCTTCCGCCTAGAAGGACCTTGGAATGCCTTTGACATGAAACCAACACTTGCAGGTCTCTATCAAATGTCGGATCTTCCGCTCTGCTACTATATTTAATTGTAGAGTATGAGCACAAGCAAGCTCCCTTTGGATGTCGTGCTTCCTACAGAAGTTAGAGAACTCAGTTGAAACGAACTCACCTCCGTTGTCTGTTCTTAACTTCTTGATCCGCAAGCCAAGCCAGTCCTCCACTAGCTCTTTGAACTCCAAAAACAAGCGGAATGCGTCTGACTTCTCGTTCATAAAGTACACCAAAGTGTACCTCGTGTAGTCATCAATCAATACCCGCATGTATATGCTGCCTCCAAGGCTGGTCGTGATGATCGACCCCATCAGATCACCATGGATACACTCCAATGTGCTTTACACCTAGTTTATGCTTTGTCGAACGGAAGGTGATGAGCCTTTACATATTGACACCCTACGCAGACATGACCGTCACCGAAGGATGACAACCTAGGCAAGCCTTCCACAAGGCTCTTCACTGCCATGGCTTTCAGTTTGTCCATCACAACATGTCTCAGTTGCTCAAGCCAGATAGCTACACTATCGTTCGCTCTCATCCGATCAACATAAGAACTTGTTGATAATACAAACAAGTCCCTAACCCTTTTCCCCACATGAGCAACGTCAGCCTTAACAGCTAATACGTTGCGAAGAAATTTCACTTCTGTTGGACCAAATAGAACACAATAACCCGCGTCTACTGCATTGGTCACTGAGAAGAGGTTCTTCTTCATGTCAGGTATGTGATTGACACTCCTTAAGGTGAGTGGACCATTATCACTACCTAAAGAAACAACACCCTCCTTCTCGACTACATGAACAGTATCATCAGCAGTTATGATAACTTTGTTACCTGAGAACATGTGCAGAGAGGAGAACTTTGACTCGTACTCGGGGAGGTGATGACCACACCCCGAGTCCACTATTCAGACATCTTTGTAGTCGATGGTGGACAATGCACGGACACATGTGTCCTTCATGAACGCATTTCCCCATCCAGCTTCCTCAACACTAGAACCAGCCTTCTCTTTGTCTGCAACATTCCCCGGCTACAACTTGACCTTGCAGTCTTTCTTGAAGTGACCTGGCAGGTTGAACCTGTAGCACTTAAGCCAATCCTATTTCTTCTTCCAATCACGCATAGGAGCAACACTCCCCTCTTGTTGATAAGAAGTTGAAGGACCATCACCAGCATCAGCCTTCTTCTTCTCTCATCTCTTCTTCTTCCCAGAGAAGAGCGTCTCAATACCTCCTTCAGAGACATTAACTCCAGCCATCTGTCTTGCCAAGCTCTCCTGCGAAGCCAACAGGTTCTACAACTCCAACAAAGACGACTGAGTGGCTCAGCCTTAAATAGAAGTGACAATGACCACATACTCCTTCCGCAAGCTGCGGATTATGTTCCTCTTCAGCTTTGCCTCTGAAATAGGCACATCGGGGGCCAACGCTGAAATCTCAGCGCACAAATTCTTCATCTTCAAGAAGAATGTCGAGATGGACAGATCACCTTGAAAAAATTTGTGAATGCGAAAACGGGACATCAAGCGTAGGAACACTCAACCACAACGAGCCCAAGCAACCAAACAACCAACTAAGGAGAGCAGGAATCTTATACTAATCAAAAAGTTCTGTACATAGCGAGGCATATATGGCGAGACATGATTGCCAATGTATCCAAAGCAGAAAATATTACAACTCAAAAGATCAAACTGTGCGGCCTCAAAGCGTAACCGCCGGCTCTGCTGCTAACCGCTAAAGGATTCCGCTGAACCCACCTGGTCGCAAGACCGAAACAAGCCACGCGGACTACCCGTTATTCCAATGCTGCTAAACTCTAGCTGCTGAACTGCAAGCCTCCTGACCGTGAGGTTGCCTAGCCGCCAGAACACACGGACTGCTGCCATCGAACTGAACAGGCCGCCTAGAGGCGGATAACTTATTGAACAGGAAAGAAGATGCAGAAGAGAACCGCCTAGTCGCAAGCCGCGACCTGCTGAAAACCGTTGGTTGTTACCCGCAGAGTCTGCACACAGTCAGAACCAAATTCCTGGCTCCTCAACGCTATCCGCACAACCTGCACAGCACAAACCGGTCAAACCTCTTCAAACCGCGCGAATAAAAAACCCTAATCGCAGTAACTTCCCGCGAGTTCACTTAATGTTCACTCGGTACTTTAATGTGACGGGGGGGGGGGGGGGTCCTATTTATAGGCGTGGAGAGGAATGTAATCACCGCCCTAGTCGGTAGGATAATCTCCCAAACTCGCAGCGAGCACCAAGTGTATCCGCCAAGCTGCAGACACAAGAACAGGCCAATGCGACAAGACCAGAGCAAACTCGTTAAGGTCGCACCATCACAGCAAGAAGCTCAGCCAAGCTACCAAGTGTATCCGCAAAGGCTGCAGATACACATCAGTCCGTGGAGACTTGCCCAAGAGCGCTGAGCTCAGCCAAACGAACACCAATCATGTGGACTCAACGAGAACCACCCCAGATCGCCCACATGCGGACAGAGCTCCAGATCGCAGAGAGCGAGCTCACAGACTAGTCGCACAAGACAACAAATACCGAGCTAGGCAGATGAAGAACCCAATCCGCGCAGGCCGCACGACCTCCTGACTTATGTTGACTGAACTTGGTCCAAAGCTAGACCAAGTCTACACCACCAGACATCCCTGGTGCGAACATATCACCAGCGGATACAACACCAGCCCGCACAAGACCGGCGAACTCTAAAGCCAGCTACTCAATCCGACAACAGAGCGGATAACCATCATATCCGCCTGAAATAAACCTGGGAACCAAGTCGTAGAACACTGGCCGACCTAGCAAGTCACCAGCTCTGTCCGCTCAGACCGCCCGGTATGGCCACCAAAAAAGTTAGCAGCAACAAGGCCGACTTGTCAGGTCGCCAACCTTTAACCGCACAAGCCGCCAGGAGAGACCGCCCAGTCCACCCAGGTCACCCACTTTCACTTCAACAATTTCAACACTCCGCCTTGAAGTGAGAAGTGGAAACCAGCCCAAGCAACCCCCGTAAATGAGTAAATGGGCCCTTTGACCGTGGCTTCGTGAAGATGTCTGCGATGTTGTCCTCGCTCTGCACGTGTCCAACCATAGGAGACCCCTCCAACACCTCCCGAATGAAATGGTGCTTAATCTCAATGTGTTTGGTTTGCGTGTGACAAACTTGATTATTAACCAGTTTAAAGGAACTCTCATTGTCACTGTGTAGCAGAGTAGGACTGCGCACTTCTTCATGGACGTCCTCTACTAGTCTCCTAAGCCAGATGACTTCCCGAGCTGCCAAGACTGAAGCCTTGTACTTCTCTTCTGTAGTAGAGATGGACATCGAATCTTGCTTCTTACTGCACCAAGAGATCCCTGTTGATCCACATGTGAAGACATAACCGAAGGTTGACTTCTGATCGTCTGAAACTCCCTATAATCAACATCTGTATAACCGTGTAAGTTGAAGCCCGTGTCTCTCCCATAAAGGAGACCCATGTCAGAAGTGGACTTCACATACTTCAGAATGCTCCTTGCCGCCATCAGATGAGGCTTCCTAGGTTCCTCCATATATCGACTTACTTGACCTACAACATATGTAATGTCTGGCCTCGTAATCTTCAAAAAGATAAGGCTCCCCACCAGAGCACGGAACACCAGAGGAACTGGAAGTATCCTCCCCTCATCTCGTCGAAGCTTGATGCCAACCTCAAGAGAAGTAAAGCAACTCTTCCCTTCCCGTATGCCGAATCGCTGAACGATTCGATCAGCATAGCCCTTTTGGGAAACAAGAATGCCTTTCTCTTTCCTCTCCACATCGAGTCCAAGGAAATGGTGGCGCTCACCCAAGTCCTTCATCTCAAACCGAGTGGCTAGCTCTGCCCTGAGCCTTGCCACCTCCTCCTCGGAGTTAACCGTGACGATCATATCATCCACGTACAGCAGCACCAAGACCTGAAGCTCCACCTTCTTCTTGATGAACAAGCTCGAATCCGAGTCAGAGACAAAATAACCGCAGAATTGAAGATATTCTGCGATCTTCCCATACCATGCTTGCCGAGCTTGCTTTAAGCCATAAAGAGTCTTCTTGAGCTTGCAGACATATCCTGGATGATCTTCAGACACCAATCCAAGCGGCTGAATCATGAAGTTTTTTTTATCGATCTCCTCATAATGAAAAACATTCTTTACGTCTAACTACCACATCTTCCAGCCCCGACAAGCCGCCAAAGCCATCACCACCCGAACTGAAGTCATCTTCGCTACAGGACTGAACGTTTCCTCATAGTATTTTCCATACTACTGAGAAAACCTCGAGCTAAAAGGCGAGCCTTGTACCGTTCGATACATCTGCCCGCCTTCTTCTTCAGCTTGTAGACCCACTTGCATGTCACAGGAGTAATGTCATCAACCTTGCGCACAGAGTCCCATGTCTCATTCTTCCTAAGGGTAGCCATCTCCTCATCCATGGCATATTCCCACTCCTTGACCCCAGCAACATCTTCAAATCTAGAAGGCTCTCGCTCATCCAGAGGGTCTGCGAAGAAACAAGAGACCAAGCTCACCATGTTTCCTTCTCTATACCGAGCCGGTGGTTTGATGGTCCTCTTCGATCTCCGAAAGGTTTGACCCTTGCTAACCACCTCAGCTGCTTCTTCTGAATCAGCTTTGTTCCTAGGCAGACTTGGAGCAGTGCTCCCCCTGCTTCCTGAACCAGAAGCCTCTGCTCTGGAGCTAGAAACACCTGGAGCTCCTGGTGACACGGGAAACTCAACCAGAAGATCCTTAGCAGCCTCTCCCTACTCGCCATCTAACTTGCTTTCCTGCAGCTCTACAGAGGATCCACCTCCACATGACGTCAGCTCGTCGAAGACCACATCTCTCGAAACCACGAACTTCTTCGTCCCAGGGTCCATACATTTCCACCCCTTCTTTCGCTCATCATAGCCTATAAAACAAGCTTTCTTGTATTTGCATCCAGCTTTGTCCTTAGAGCATTTGGGATGTGAACATAGCTGGTAGATCCAAACACCTGGAGGTGTCCAACTCCAGGCTTCTCCTTGAACATCATCTCATGAAGAGATTTAATGTTGATCGGGCTCAGAGGCATCTGGTTGATGACATAAGTGGCGCGTGCCATTCCCTCCGCCCAAAAGGACCTTGAAATGCCTTTAGCATGAAACCAACACTTGCACGTTTCCGTCAAATTACGAATCTTCCGCTCTGCTACTCCGTTTTGTTGTGGAGTATGAACACAAGTGAGCTCCCTTTGAATGTCATGCTTCCTACAGAAATTTGAAAACTCAGTTGAAACAAACTCACCTCCATTGTCTGTTCTCAACTTCTTAATTTGCAGGACAAGTCGGCCCTCCACCAGCTCCTTGAACTCCACAAACAATCAAAAAGCTTCTAACTTCTCTTTCATAAAGTACAACCAAATGTACCTAGTGTAGTCATCAATCAGAACCAGCATATATCTGCTGCCTACAAGGCTGGCTGTGACTGTCGGCCCCATCAGATCACCATGTATACATTCCAATGGTGCTTTACACCTAGTCAATGACTTGTCAAAGGAAGGCGATTAGCTTTTCCATATTGACATCCCGCGCAAACATGACCGTCGTCAAAGGATGATAACTTAGGCAAGCCTTTCACAAGGCTCTTCACTGCCATGGCTTTTAGCTTGTCCATCCCAACGTGTCCCAGCTGCTCATGCCAGATAGCAGCACTATCGTTGGCCCTCATCCGATCAACATAGGAACTTGTTGATAACACAAACAAGTCCCTCACCCTTCTCCTTACATGAGCAAAGTCAGCCTTAACCGCTGACACATTGCGGAGAAACTTCACTTTTGTTGGACCAAACAGAACGTGATAGCCCGCGTCCACTGCGTTAGTCACACAGAAGAGGTTCTTCTTCATGCCCGGTACGTGATAGACACTTCTCAATGTGAGACGACCCTTATCACTACTCAAAGATACAACACCTTCCTTCTCTATTGCATGAACAGTATCATCAGTGGTTATGATAGCTTCGTTATCTGAGAATGTCTGCAAAGAGGAGAACTTTGACTCATCCCCGGTGAGATGGTGTCCAAATCCTGAGTCCACAATCCAGTCATCTTGGTATTTGATGGTGGACAAGGTGTAAGACCACCCCCCCCTCCCGGATCCCAAAACACAGCACGAAGGGGGAGTCTTATGCCCGAAATAGCCGCCTTGCGGTAGCATTAGCACACGGGCTAACCTGTACCACAAGACGTCTATTACGCCGGCTACAACCATATCAATATAAATGCCAACCCAACCAAAACTTATAAGCAAGAGAAGTCAAAATCCACACTAAGTAATATATAATGTCCAAAACATCAATAATGAGAAGCTAAACATGCTTCTACAAAATATCAGAGTACAGCTAATCATTGCCCAAACGGGCTACATCAGAGTAATCAAAATACTAACATCAGTAACCGACGGTATCGACGGCACCGTCACATCAGGCCCTGTCGTCCTGGCCTAGCTGTCCTGCTGTGTAGTCTGCGGCTGCTCTACCTGCGGCGTGACCTCCTAAAAAGATAGACGTAGCAACCGTTAGTCGAAACGACTAAGTGGTTTCACATCCGCTCCCCCGACGACTCCTCGGCACCGGGCGGAGAAAAGGAACAAAAGTATAGTATATAACAAGTATGCAAGTAAATGAGTATAAGCAGGTGGCAAGGTACATGAATATAATGTATAATCTAGCAGTTCTACAAGCTAACATCATATATCAACAGGTGTAAGGAAATCTACAGCAGGAAAGTAACTTAACTTATAAAAATATCCATACAAATTTATAAGTTAAGGGTCGGGTCACATAAAGTAACTCATCGTATAGGAGTGCCCATACAAACTTATACGATGAGGATCTTGTTGTGCAATGTATGAAATGCTATGAATGCTATGCAATGACTCACCCATGCAATTGCTATGTTGACACAGACTATAGTTCCCACTTTTCGAGCAGGTAGCTAACCTCTCAGGCATCAGCCGCCGTGGCCAGGCGGTGACAGTAGAACGGGCACTTCTACTACTAGACGGGTATCACACTACTTCACCTAGGCCTCCGTACGTCTCAACGCTAAGAACACAACAGCGGAGCCCATGCGTACTATGGCCCAGCGGGGTCTTGGGTAGATGTGCACCAAGAACACAGCCCGAACTGGCCTTGTGTGACCCGGAAGGGGCCTCGGAAGAAAGCACGAGGACACAGCCCAACCGTTCACATGGCCGGAGGGGCCTCGGGACGTGAACACCGAGGACACAGCCCAAACCGACCAAGTCTAACTGCCAACTCCCGTCGGTGTGACGACTGGCGAGCCCGTAGACCTGCCACACTATCCTTAACCCAGGATTACGACACCGCGTGTCGACTCACACCACATGCAAATACCACATCAACATATCATGGAAGGGGCCTCGGAAGTAAACACGAGGACACAGCCCAACCATCCATCCACACCTTATCTCAACACAACCAAAACGAGTGACGGTCAACACCGCACTTACATCCCTTCACAATACTACCCGTAGGGAGACGACTCTCTAAGTATTGGACTACAAGACTCATTTCATTAATCAAACATGTCCATGATCATAATCTATTCATCTATATGACTTTCCAAATGATGACAATGTAATATAAACATGATGCACATATAAAGATCTATCTCACTTTTCATTTGATAATGTCAATTTAAACATGAAGTGCACAATATCAATCTTTCAATTCCTACCAATTCGAATCGTTTAAATAAGATTATTTCACAATTTGATAATATGAAATCTGATTAATAAGCAACTTCAATCATGCAACAACTGATTAATCATAAGGGTTCATCCAAGGCAAGTATCATGCATTATTAATTCCACCGAATCAAAATTCATCTTTCATTAAGCCCAGAATTTAGGCGCAGGTTGAATCTGGACAGCAACTTCGACCGGATATTCCCGAGGCTACAGGAATCCGGTGAAGTCGTGTAACCCCTCGATGGAAAGGTATTTCCATGGACTACATCTTTCATATTCAGAGCTCAACCCAGACTTGACATTATCCTATTTGAAATCGGACTTGAAGTCCGCTGCGTACAGAACACAGTTTCTGCATACAAGATTTATTGAACACCATTTTCGTTTAGACTTTCCCGTGGCTACAGACTTCGCCAGAAGTCGTACAACTATTCGTTGGAAAGGTATTTTCAAGGGCTTCAACTTTCGTGTTAAGCCGAAAGCCCAGATCTGGCCATAGCGTACATAAAAATGGCCACGACGTTCGCTGCGCGCAGAATACAAATTCTGCACGCATCTTAAGGCGGAATGAACAGCATCGGTTCATCTTCCTCCTCAAGGCGATTCTTCCCAAATCATTCCAGAAAACCTCCTCCCTTATTCACCCTCAAGAGGCCAAAACCCTTCACGAAACCATCCCTTATCATCACATTGAAGAAGGGCGTGGTTGAAGAGACCTAAAACCTAAGACACAAGTCTTAGCATGACCTTTCCTAGAAAACTCCTCCTCACCATCAAGACTCTCTTGAGTCGATGTCTCTCCTAGGAAAATAACTATAGATCTAGCACCAAGGGAGAGGGTAGGAAACTCACATTGGCTCCAGCGGTACCATCATTTCCGGCCATGGATCTCGTAATTCTCCTTGGCGGCATCTTCTCTTTCACGGCGATGGCGGATCTCCTTCGGTAGAACTTGCTCCAGCAGTTTTCCCTCTCACCAGGAGTTCTCACAGGAAATAGGGGAAGAAATGAGAATGAAAACGGCTAGGGTTTTCTCTCCCCCTTATATACAAAATATGACACGGGTAGGGACACGGCCGTGTCCTTACCCGTGTCCTGCCTGGCGAAGCGGCAACGACAGTTTCCATGTCGGTTCAATACTTGACACGGGTAGGGACACGCCCGTGTCCCGACCCGTGCCCACATGACACGACCGTGTGCCTGACCGTGTCCTTGGCCGTGTCCTTCTCGGGTTGCATCTCGACACGCCTCGTCGAGCTCAACTCGACGCACACAGGTAGGGACATGGCCGTGTCACTACCCGTGTCACTTGGTGTCGACACAGCTCGTCAGTCTCGACACGGCTCGTCGAGCTCAACTCGACGCACACGGGTAGGGACACGGCCGTGTCACTACCCGTGTCACTTAGGGTCGACACAGTTCGACGATCTCGACACGCCTCGTCGAGCTCAACTCGACGCATATGGGTAGGGACACGGCCGTGTCACTACCCGTGTCACTTGGTGTCGACACAGCTCGTCAGTCTCGACACGGCTCGTCGAGCTCAACTCAACGCACACGGGTAGGGACACGGCCGTGTCACTACCCGTGTCACTTAGTGTCGACACAGTTCGACGATCTTGACACGCCTCGTCGAGCTCAACTCGACGCACACGGGTAGGGACACGGCCGTGTCACTACCCGTGTCACTTGGTGTCGACACAGCTCGTCAGTCTCGACACGGCTCGTCGAGCTCAACTCGACGCACACGGGTATGGACACACCCGTGTCACTACCCGTGTCACTACCCGTGTCACTACCCGTGTCACTACCCGTGTCTTTTTACACTGATTTCTCCACTTCTCCACAAGTGCAGTCCAATTCTCTGCACTTCTCAGGACTCGAGTCAACCCTCTTGACTCAAAAACACACACAGTAGGGGTCTAGAGCGATTCGGGACGTTACAAATCCTATAAACAAAATAAAAGATTTCGTCTCCGAAATCAGGCTTAGGATGTGGGGAGAAGAGCATAACAGGAAATTTAACATATGCTTTTAAATAAGATTACCTTGAGCAAACAACTCCGGGTAGCGTTGCTGCATCAAATCCATTGGCTCCCACGTGTACTCCTCTTTCCCATGATTCGACCATAGTACCTTCACCAAGGGTACACTTTTGCGGCGTAATGTTCTTGTCTCGCTGTCAACAATCCGCACTGGCTCTAGTCGCACAGACCTATCTGACGCCACTGCACCATCAGTAGTGGGAATATATTGGTCTGGCCACAACAGTGCTTTTCGAAGCGACGATACATGGAACACGTCGTGGAGATTTTCTAGTTCTGGTGGTAACTCCAACCGATAGGCCAACGGGCCAATCCTTTCCAATATAGTATAAGGCCCAACATACCTTGGGCTGAGCTTTTTCACTCCACGCACCCGCGACACTCCATGCATCGGCCGAATCTTGAGGAACACTTTTTCGCCCACTTGGAACTCCACCATCCGGTGCTTTTTATTGTAATATTTTGCCTGTCGACTTTGAGCCTCCAACATGCGGTCCCGTATCAATCTGACCGCCACATCAGTATCATCTATGTATTCGTTTCCCAATGCCTTCGGATCTTCATCTTGCACCCAAGACAAGGGAGTCCTGCACCTTCTTCCGTAAAGGGCTTCATGGGGCGCCATACCGATGCTCGCCTGATGGCTATTATTATAGGAGAATTCCACTAGGGGCAAGAGCCTTTCCCATGGCTCTCCTCTGTCCAGCACGCATAACCTCAATAAATCTTCCAGTGTTCTGATGGTCCGCTCTGACTGCCCGTCCGTCTGAGGATGAAATGCGGTACTAAAGGTTAGGCGTGAGCCCAAATACGCCTGTACCGCCTTCCACTCATTGGATGTAAACCGACCATCCCGATCCGAAACAATTGTCTTGGGCACGCCATGATACCGTACAAATTGCTCCACAAAAAGGCGTACCAAAACATCCACGTGTGCTTCCTTCTTCATTGGAATGAACCGGGCCACCTTTGTCAGTCGATCCACAATAACCCACACCGAATCATTCCCGGAGCGGGAACGAGGTAACCCATGAACAAAGTCCATGGAGATATCCTCGAACTTCCATTCGGGAATGGGCAGCGACTGCAACAAACCACCGGGAGTCCTGCATTCAGCCTTCACTCTTTGGCAAGCTTCGCAATGTGTAACATAGTAGCGAACATCCTTCTTCATTCCCGGCCAACACATGGTCTTCCGCAATCCGACGTACATCTTAGCAATACCCGGGTGCACTGAATATTGAGAGGAATGTGCCTCTCTCAAGATATCCTCCCGAATTTTTCCGCCCTTGGGAATATAGAGTCGGCCACGAAAATAAATGAGGCCGTCTTTGAGTGTGTACTCATCGGTGGTCCCATCTTCAATTGCCTTGATTGCCGGGGCCAAGGCCGCATCCATTCCTTGCTCCACCCGAATCCGGTCTCGGATATCACAAACTATGCTCATGTTGGCCAAATACTCCGCATACTCTGCCGAAGGAGCCTTGAATACTAGAGTAGTTTCCATCTCCTCGATCATCCGAGCCAACTCCATACTCATCAGCCGAGACTCTGGGCTAGAGCCTGGCGCTTTTCTACTCAAGGCATCGGCTACCGAGTTCGCTTTCTCGGGGTGGTAGTTCATGGTGAACTCATAGTCGCATAGAAATTCCAACCACCGCCGTTGTCTCAGGTTCAACTCCTTCTGAGTGTGAACATACTTCAAGTTTTTGTGATCGGAAAAGATCTCGCAGTGGACGCCATATAAATAATGCGTCCAGACCTTCAAAGCGAACACCACTGCTCCCAACTCCAAATCATGAACCGGGTAATTGATTTCATGTTTCTTTAACTGCCTTGAAGCATAAGCGATCACATGCCTGTGCTGCATCAGCACCGCTCCCATCCCTTGGTATGATGCGACCGTGTAAACTTGGAATCCTTCCTTCCCCGACGGAAGTGCAAGGATGGGGGCGGAGGTAAGCCTATCTTTCAATTCTTGAAATGCCGCTTCACATTGAGGTGTCCACTCAAATGGCACACCCTTCTTCGTCAAGGAGGTAAGAGGAAGGGCAATCTTGGAAAATCCTTTCACGAACTTGCGGTAGTAGCCAGCAAGTCCAAGAAAGCTTCGTACATCGGCCGCCGACTTCAAGGGCGACCACTCCTTCACGGCTCGCACCTTTGTTGGATCCACTGCTAACCCTGCTCCACTGATCACATGCCCCAAGAAGGCTACCTCCTTAAGCCAGAATTCACACTTGCTAAACTTGGCATACAAGGCATGCTCCTTCAATTTCTTCAAAACCAAGGTCAGGTGCTCGACATGCTCCTCCTCCGTCTTTGAGTAGACCAAGATGTCGTCGATGAAAACAATGACGAAGATGTCCAAATACGGTTCAAACACCTTGTTCATCAAACTCATGAAGGCCGAAGGGGCATTTGTGAGCCCAAACGGCATTACTGTGAACTCATACAAACCATATCTCGAACTGAAGGCCGTTTTCTGGATGTCCCCTTCTTGTATCCTCAACTGATAGTATCCGGAGCGCAAATCCAATTTAGAAAACCAATGTGCTCCCACTAGTTGATCGAATAACTCATCGATCCGAGGTAGTGGATAAGTGTTCCGCACCGTCAACCGATTGAGTTCCCGATAATCTATGCACAATCGCAGGGTTCCATCCTTCTTCTTTACGAACAGCACAGGGGCTCCCCTTGGTGATGAACTGGGGCGAACGAACCCTGAATCCACCAGTTCTTGCAATTGAACTCTAAACTCCGCGAGTTCTTTCGGAGCCATTCTGTACGGAGCCTTGGATACAGGCTTGGCACCTGGTACTAGATTGATCTGGAAGTCAACCTCTCTATGCGGAGGTAATCCTGGTAGCTTCTCAGGAAATACCTCGGGAAAATCCCGAACAACCCGTACATCCTTTAATTCCAACGCTTCCTCCTTCAACTCGAACCAGATCATGAAGACCTCCTCCCCCTTCATATGATCTTTTACAACCTGGACGGAAGATAACATCATGCGAGGCGCGAAGCCAATACCTTGGAAGATGACGTCAGAGTCTCCATGTCTCAAATAGATCCGCTTCTCCGCGCAATCGATCCTCGCGAAGTGCCAATCCAGCCACGCCATGCCCAAAATGATGTCAAACTCCGGCATTCTCAGAACCGTGGTCGGCGTATCAAAGGCCTTCCCATCAATAAATAACTCCAACTCGCACTTGGCGGTCGCGATCATCTCCGAGCCATCCGGAAGGCGTACACGTCGGGCTATGCCAGTGAAGTACTGTACATCCCCCACGTCTTTTATGAAATCCTCGGACACAAAGGAGTGTGAGGCGCCGGTATCGAACAGCGCATAGGCCGTCTTCCCGCCAATAATCACGGTGCCTAAGTACCAACAACCAAAACTAATTGCTAGTGGCTAGCAAGTTCTAATCAATTCAAGTTAGACCATGCAAATATGTAAATTAATTAAATCATACCTGCAATCACATCTTGTGGGTTCCGTTCCTGCGCCATGTCAAACGCGTACACCTGATCCCGGACCGGTCCGGAGTTTCCTCTTGGCGGTCCTCGTCCTCGACCACGCATATATCCCCGCCCTCGAGGAGCTGCTGGAGGGAGAGCGGGAGGGAGAGCAGGAGGGACGTTCCCAAATAACTGCGGGCAAAAACGTCGGATGTGGCCCGACTGGTTGCATTCGAAGCACACCAGACCACGACGCCCTTCAGGTTGTTGAAATCGCTGAGGCTGTGGGGGTGGAGGCAACACAGACGGCTGTGGAACTGGATGCTCCACCCTATAGTTTCGGTGGACACGCCCGCCACCTCTTTGATAACCTCTTCCTCCTCTGAAGTCCCGTCTACTACTATTACTTGGGCCGGCTTCCATCACGTCCTCCGCAGGCCTCTTACTACATCCCAGGTGGTCCGCCTCCAATCTTTTCGCCATATCAATGATCTCCGCCAAGCTACCATCCGCTATAAACAAAAGGGACTGCCTTAGGGGATCTCGCAGCCCTTTATAGAAACGCTTGGCATAACCTCTGTCATCCAACTCATAAGAATCCGCAAACCTTGCGAGATGCTGGAATTCTCGCTGGTATTCTGTAACCGACTTTGATCCCTGCTTTAGTAGAAGGAACCTCTGCTCAAGCTCATCTCGGGCCGATGTAGGGATAAAGTGCTCCAAGAAAACACCCGAGAATTCACTCCAACTTATCTCTGTGTAGATCCGGCCTTGGAAGGTAGAGCCCATGAGGGACTTCCACCACCTCTTCGCATGTAAGTCCAAGACGGACACTGCCAATGTAACTGCCATGTTGGCTGGGCAACGGATACCGGCCAACAACTCCTGTATCGTGTCTAGCCATTCCTCTATACGTACGGCTGACTCCGTCCCAAGGTAGACGGGAGGGGAGAGAGCTCGGAAGGTGCTCAGCCAGTTGGAGCTCGGGGCCTGTTGTTGCATCGGAGCCTGCTGTGCCTTAAAAGCATCAAGAATGGCGGTGAGCGTCTGCCCCAACTCAGACTGTTCGAACTGAGTGGGTATGGGAGGGGTAGGGGTACCCCCCATCGGCTCAACATGCAGTGGAACCTACACATACACGACAAATTTGTGGTCAGGTTGGCTAAACTTAAGGTCAAAGTTGGACAAACTTAATGTGAATTACATATGGGCACACCACTGCTTCCGCTAAGTCAGTTTGTCCCCAAACTGACTAACCAAACGGGGGTGACACCATTGTTGAATGACTTCTTAGTTGAGGATCGTGGCACTTTGATACCATTTGTAAGACCCCCCCCCCTCCCGGATCCCAAAACACGGCACGAAGGGGGAGTCTTATGCCCGAAACAGCCGCCTTGCGGTAGCATTAGCACACGGGCTAACCTGTACCACAAGACGCCTATTCCGCCGGCTACAACCATATCAATATAAATGCCAACCCAACCAAAACTTATAAGCAAGAGAAGTCAAAATCCACACTAAGTAATATATAATGTCCAAAACATCAATAATGAGAAGCTAAACATGCTTCTACAAAATATCAGAGTACAGCTAATCATTGCCCAAACGGGCTACATCAGAGTAATCAAAATACTAACATCAGTAACCGACGGTATCGACGGCACCGTCACATCAGGCCCTGTCGTCCTGGCCTGGCTGTCCTGCTGTGTAGTCTGCGGCTGCTCTACCTGCGGCGTGACCTCCTAAAAAAGTAGACGTAGCAACCGTTAGTCGAAACGACTAAGTGGTTTCACATCCGCTCCCCCGGCGACTCCTCGGCACCGGGCAGAGAAAAGGAACAAAAGTATAGTATATAACAAGTATGCAAGTAAAGGAGTATAAGCAGGTGGCAAGGTACATGAATATAATGTATAATCTAGCAGTTCTACAAGCTAACATCATATATCAACAGGTGTAAGGAAATCTACAGCAGGAAAGTAACTTAACTTATAAGAATGCTCATACAAACTTATAAGTTAAGGGTCGGGTTACATAAAGTAACTCATCGTATAGGAGTGCCCATACAAACTTATACGATGAGGATCTTGTTGTGCAATGTATGAAATGCTATGAATGCTATGCAATGACTCACCCATGCACACCCATGCAATTGCTATGTCGACACAGACTATAGTTCCCACTTTTCGAGCAGGTAGCTAACCTCTCAGGCATCAGCCACCGTGGCCAGGCGGTGACAGTAGAACGGGCACTTCTACTAGGAGGGTATCACACTACTTCACCTAGGCCTCCGTACGCCTCAACGCTAAGAACACAACAGCGGAGCCCATGCGTACTATGGCCCAGCGGGGTCTTGGGTAGATGTGCACCAAGAACACAGCCCGAACTGGCCTTGTGTGACCCGGAAGGGGCCTCGGAAGAAAGCACGAGGACACATCCCAACCGTTCACATGGCCGGAGGGGCCTCGGGACGTGAACACCGAGGACACAGCCCAAACCGACCAAGTCTAACTGCCAACTCCCGTCGGTGTGACGACTGGCGAGCCCGTAGACCTGCCACACTATCCTTAACCCAGGATTACGACACCGCGTGTCGACTCACACCACATGCAAATACCAAATCAACATATCATGGAAGGGGCCTCGGAAGTTAACACGAGGACACAGCCCAACCATCCATCCACACCTTATCTCAACACAACCAAAACGAGTGACGGTCAACACCGCACTTACATCCCTTCACAATACTACCCGTAGGGAGACGACTCTCTAAGTATTGGACTACAAGACTCATTTCATTAATCAAACATGTCCATGATCATAATCTATTCATCTATATGACTTTCCAAATGATGACAATGTAATATAAACATGATGCGCATATAAAGATCTATCTCACTTTTCATTTGATAATGTCATAATTTAAACATGAAGCGCACAATATCAATCTTTCAATTCCTACCAATTCGATTCGTTTAAATAAGATTATTTCACAATTTGATAATATGAAATCTGATTAATAAGCAACTTCAATCATGCAACAACTGATTAATCATAAGGGTTCATCCAAGACAAGTATCATGCATTATTAATTCCACCGAATCAAAATTCATCTTTCATTAAGCCCAGAATTTAGGCGCAGGTTGAATCTGGACAACAACTTCGACCGGAGATTCCCGAGGCTACAGGAATCCGGTGAAGTCGTGTAACCCCTCGATCGAAAGGTATTTCCATGGACTACATCTTTCATATTCAGAGCTCAACCCAGACTTGACATTATCCTATTTGAAATCGGACTTGAAGTCCGCTGCGTACATAACACAGTTTCTGCATACAAGATTTATTGAACACCATTTTCGTTTAGACTTTCCCGTGGCTACAGACTTCTCCAGAAGTCGTGCAACCATTCGTTGGAAAGGTATTTTCAAGGGCTTCAACTTTCGTGTTAAGCCGAAAGCCCAGATCTGGCCATAGCGTACATAAAAATGGCCACGACGTTCGCTGCGCGCAGAATACAGATTCTGCACGCATCTTAAGGCGGAATGAACGGCATCGGTTCATCTTCCTCCTCAAGGCGATTCTTCCCAAATCATTCCAGAAAACCTCCTCCCTTATTCACCCTCAAGTGGCCAAAACCCTTCACGAAACCATCCCTTATCATCACATTGAAGAAGGGCGTGGTTGAAGAGACCTAAAACCTAAGACACAAGTCTTAGCATGACCTTTCCTAGAAAACTCCTCCTCACCATCAAGACTCTCTTGAGTCGATGTCTCTCCTAGGAAAATAACTATAGATCTAGCACCAAGGGAGAGGGTAGGAAACTCACATTGGCTCCAGTGGTACCATCATTTCCGGCCATGGATCTCGTAATTCTCCTTGGCGACATCTTCTCTTTCACGGCGATGGCGGATCTCCTTCGGTAGAACTTGCTCCAGCAGTTTTCCCTCTCACCAGGAGTTCTCACAGGAAATAGGGGAAGAAATGAGAATGAAAACGGCTAGGGTTTTCTCTCCCCCTTATATACAAAATATGACACGGGTAGGGACACGGCCGTGTCCTTACCCGTGTCCTGCCTGGTGAAGCGGCAACGACAGTTTCCATGTCGGTTCAATACTTGACACGGGTAGGGACACGCCCGTGTCCCGACCCGTGTCCACATGACACGGCCGTGTGCCTGGCCGTGTCCTTGGCCGTGTCCTTCTCGGGTTGCATCTCGACACGCCTCGTCGAGCTCAACTCGACGCACACGGGTAGGGACACGGCCGTGTCACTACCCGTGTCACTTGGTGTCGACACAGCTCGTCAGTCTTGACACGGCTCGTCGAGCTCAACTCGACGCACACGGGTAGGGATACGGCCGTGTCACTACCCGTGTCACTTAGGGTCGACACAGTTCGACGATCTCGACACGCCTCGTCGAGCTCAACTCGACGCACACGGGTAGGGACACGGCCGTGTCACTACCCGTGTCACTTGGTGTCGACACAGCTCGTCAGTCTCGACACGGCTCGTCGAGCTCAACTCGACGCACACGGGTAGGGACACGGCCGTGTCACTACCCGTGTCACTTAGTGTCGACACAGTTCGACGATCTCGACACGCCTCGTCAAGCTCAACTCGACGCACACGGGTAGGGACACGGCCGTGTCACTACCTGTGTCACTTGGTGTCGACACAGCTCGTCAGTCTCGACACGGCTCGTCGAGCTCAACTCGACGCACACGGGTAGGGACACGCCCGTGTCGCTACCCGTGTCGCTACCCGTGTCACTACCCGTGTCACTACCCGTGTCACTACCCATGTCACTACCCGTGTCACTACCCGTGTCACTACCTGTGTCACTACCCGTGTCTTTTTACACTGATTTCTCCACTTCTCCACAAGTGCAGTCCAATTCCCTGCACTTCTCAGGACTCGAGTCAACCCTCCTGACTCAAAAACACACACACTAGGGGCCTAGAGCGATTCGGGACGTTACACAAGGCCTGGACACATGTGCCTGTCATGAATTCTCCTCCCCATCCAGCTTCCTCAGCACTGGAATCATCTTCCTCCTTGTCTGCAACATGCCCAGACTGTAACTTGGCCTTGCAGTCTCTCCTAAAGTGTCCTGGCTGGTTCATCTGTAGCATTTAAGCCACTCCTTTTTCTTCCAATCTCATTTAGGATCAACGTTCTCCTCTTGCTGATATGAAGTAGAAGGTCCCTCACCAGCATCAGACTTCTTCTTCTCCCACGTCTTGTTCTTCCCTGAAAACAATGCCTCACTGCATCCTTCAGAGACGGTGACTCCAGCCATCTGTCTTTCCAAACTCTCCTACGAAGCCAACAAGTTATCCAGTTCCAGCAAGGATGGTTGAGTGGCCCAGCCTTGAACTGAAGTGATGAAGGCCACATATTTCTTTCGCAAACCGCAGATTATGTGCCTCTTCAGCTTTGCCTCAGAAATAGGCTCATTAGGGTCCAACGCTGAAATCTTAGCTCACAGGTTCTTCATTTTCAAGAAGAACGTTGAAATGGGCAGATCACCTTGAGTGACCCTTGCCAACTCATTCTCCAGAAACTGTAGTTGAGCTACATTTTTTTTGTTGAACAACCCATCAAAGGAAGTCCAGATATCCGCAACAGACACACGTCTAATGATGTGGTCAAAGAGTTCTGGTGAAACAGCCCGCTTGAGAGCAAACTCAGCTTTAGCATTAGTCTTCCTCCAAGCTTTCACCACATCAGCACCAACACCTGTAGCAGCAGTAACTTCCTGTTTTTCGTCACCTCCGACGACTTCCCAAAGGTCCTCTCCCAACAGATAACTCTGCATACACGACTTCCACTTCTTGTTGTTAGTCGATGTAAGGAGTTCGATTTCAAGACCTTTTGCATAACATCCTTCCATTGCAGAACTCTTGGTTACTTAGGCTCTCAGAAGCCAAACAAACAACAACTGGTGGATCACTGTTCAGTCTCTTATCCCTCTGATGCCATGAAAATATTTGTGAATGCGAAAACGGGACACCAAGCGCAGGAACACTCAACCACAACGAGCCCAACCAACCAAATAGCCAACTAAGCAGAGCATGAATCTTGTACTAATCAAAAAGTTCTGTACATGGCGAGGCATACATGGAGAGACATGATTGTCAATGTATATGAAGCAGAAAAAATTACAACTCAAAAGATCAAACCGCGCGGCCTCAAAGCATAACCGCCGGCTCTGTTGCTAACCGCTAAAGGAGTCCGCTGAAGCCGCTTGGTCGCAAGACTGAAACAAGCCACGCAGACTACCCATTATTCCAGTGCTGCTAAACTCTACCCGCTGAACTGTAGGCCACCTGACCGCGAGGTCACCTAGCCGCCAGAACACGTGGACTGCAGCAACTGAACAGGCCGCCTAGAGGCGGACAGCTTATGGAACAGGAAAGAAGATGCAGAAGAAAACCGCTTAGTCGCAATCCGCGACCTGCTGAAAACCGCCGGCTGTTACCCGCAGATTCCGTACACAGTCAAAACCAAATTCCTGGCTTCTCAGCGCTATCTGCACAACCTACACAGCACAAACCGGTCAAACCTCTTCAAACAGCGCAGATAAAAAACCCTAACTGCGGCAACTTCCCACGAGTTCACTTACTGTTCATTCGGTATTTTGATGTGACAGGGGGTCCTATTTATAGGAGCGGAGAGGAGTGCGATCGCAGCCCTACTCGATAGGATAACCGCCCAAAGTTGTGGCGATCACCAAGTGTATCCGTCAAGCTATGGACACAAGAACAAGCCGCTGCGACAAGACCAGAGCAAGCTCGCTGAGGTTGCACCATCACAGTAAGAACCTCATCCAAGCCACCAAGTGTATCTGCAAAGGCTGCTGATACACATCAATCCGCAGAGACTTGGCCAAGAGCACTGAGCTCAGCTAAACGAACACTAATCATGCAGACTCAGCGAGAACCAACCCAGATCGTCCACATGCGGACAGAGCTCCAGATCGCATAGAGTGAGCATGTAGACTAGTTGCACAAGACAGCAGCTACCGAGCTAGGCGAATGAAGAACCCAATCCGCGCAGGTCGCACGACCTCCTGAGTTATGCCGACCTGAACTTGGTCCAAAGCTAGACCAAGTATACACCACCAGACATCACTGGTGCGAACACAGCACCAGCAAATACAACACCAGTCCGCACAAGACCGACGAACTCCAGAGCCAGCTGCTCAATTCGGCAATAGAGCGGATAACCATCCTATCCGCTTGAAACAAAACTGGGAACCAAGTCGCAGAATACTGGCCGACCTAGCAAGTTGCCAGCTCTGTCCGCTCAGACCGCCCGGTCTGACCACTAAAAAAGTTAGCAACAACAAGGCCGACCTGTCAGGCCGCCAACCTCTAACCGCACAAGACGCTAGGAGAGACCGCCCAGTCCGCCCAAGTCACCCACTTTCACAATTTTAACACTCCTTGAGTGGCCTTGCCAACTCGTTTTCCAGAAATTGTAGCATTACTACATTCTTCCTGTTGAACAACCCATCGAGGGAAGTCCAAATCTCTGCAGCAGACCGACATCCGATGATGTGGTCGAAGAGTTCTGATGCGATAGCCCGCTTGAGAACAAAATCTGTTTTCGTGTTTGTCTTTCTCCAAGCTTTCACATCAACAGCACCTGCAACACCAGTAATCTCTTGCCTTTCGTCTTCGCAGACGAACTCCCAAAGGTTCTCGCTCAACAGATAGCTCTCCATACACGACTTTCACTTCTTGATGTTAGTCGATGTAAGGAGCTCAATTCCAAGACCTCTTGCGAATTCACCTTCCATTGCAATCACCTTGGTTACTAAAGACTCTCAAAAGCAATAAGGCAAAACTGACAGTTTATCACTGCTTAGCCTCTGATCCCTCTAATAACATGTAAAAATTTGTGATAAGCGAAAAACGGGACACCATGCGCAAGAACACTCAATCTATCTGAGCCCAAGCAATCAAATGCAACCAGAAGAGCAAGAATCTTGTACTATAAAAAATCTTTACAGAGTGAGGCATGCATGACGCGACATAATTGTCAGTGTACCCGATGGAAGCAGAAAAAATACAAGGCAAAAACAAGCCGCGCAGACTCAAAGAGTAACCGTCGGCTCTGCTGCAAACCGCTACGCAGTCCGCTGAACCCTCTTAGTCGTCAATCCGCAACCTAGCCGCGCGGGCTGCCCGTTATTCCAAAGCTGAAAGGAACTGTCTGCTGAACTGCAAGCCGCCTAACCACGAGGTCGCCTAGCCGCCAGATCATGGAGACTACTGCTGTCACCAAACAGAACAAGCCGCCAGAGGCGGACAAGTTATTGAACTGGGATACAAGTTGCAAAAGAAAGACCGCATTGTCGCTAGCCGCAGCCTGCTGGTATCAGTTGGTTGCAAACCGTAGAATCTGCACTGACCCTGACCGAAGTCAGAACCAAGTCTCTGGCTCCTGAGTGAAATCTGCACAAATGTTCACTCGGTATCTTTGATGTGACAGGGGGGTCCTATTTATAGGCATGAAGAGGAGTGTGATCACTGCCCTAGTTGATAGGATAACTGCTCTATCTCGCGGCGAGCACCAAGTGTATCCGCCAAGCTGCGGACACAAGAACAAGTCGCCGCGACTAGACCAGACAGCAAGCCCGCTGAGGTCGCACCACCACAGCAAGAACCCCAGCCAAGCCGCCAAACCACCAAGGCAAAACTTGGTCGCCAACCCGGTGGACCCTGTGGAAAAAAATCAGTCTGCACTCCTGCGGACACCGATCCTGTCCGCACTCCCCGAGCTCGCAACCAGAACATAACTGACAGTTGTCGAGCTTGACGGACAAAGAACCAGTCAACGAGCAATGCGCGACGAATCAGACTGAGCCACCTTGGACTTGGTGCAGATTCAGACCAAGTTCGAAACCCCGACCAACCCGGCAACACTACAGAAAAACATCCTATATGCCTGACTACTTCAGGGAACAGTCCGCCAGCCAAAAGCAAGCCGACCTGGCAAGTCGCAGCCTTCTGTCAGCACAGGCCGTGCGAACAGACCGCTCAGGCCGCCCACTTTCACTTCAAAAAATCCAACAAAGATTACATTATCCGCCTCATCATTAGCGCTATAAAATTTTAATACGCCACTGAATGAAAATAAGAAAAAATGTGCAAGCAATATAATGAAGATGGAAGCAATTTGTACACTAAATGTTAGTGGTATTCCTAGCTAGATTGAAAAGATGGAAGCAATTTGTACACTAAGTCCCTCTAGTTCATGCAGTCGTAAACGTTCAACCGGTGAAAATAAGTCCCTCCAAACGGAGCCTAAATGTTAGTTGAACCCAAAGTAGATGGAAACCTCGCCATAACCCTCATAATTTACATTGTGCCACTAGCTAGAGGCCTCCCGAATACAAAAAAGAAATCATAATTAATTATCAATCAATTTTCTTAAATGAATCGCGTTGAAGAAGGTTATTTTGGCAATTAAATATGGAAAGAAGAAAGCAAATCAAAGCAAAAGACTATTGACAAAATGTTTTGATACCATTAGAAGGAGATGCCTTCTTTTCAATTTCTTTTTGATAGGCATAACTGTACCTTTTTTCTCTCTGGGTACCATTTTAGAATCTTCTTTCTAATATACTTTCACCATTGAAACATCTCAAGTATGAAACCGGCGGCTTCAACTGCCATCAAAAAGGTGTCTTCAAATAATATAAATACTAATATTTATTACTATTATTGTTGTGAATAGCTCGAGGCTCCTGATAAATCGGGCCTTCCAAACCGTCTTAGCCGGCTAAGCGGTTGAGCGCGCAAATAGAGTTTCACATGGTTGTGAGAGACAGAGAGAGAGACTTGATTACGTGGAAAACTCGCAATCATGGTGAAAAAACACAAGGTCGTTTCGGTGCCGGTCTAACTTTCACTATTCCAGAGTTTATTACGGGGACTTTTCAGGAGAAGGCAAGGGTAACGGGTCGCTCCTCGTTACACTTGGAGAGATGAGAGAAGGAGAGTTTTGGGCACGACATGCTTTCGTGCTCTTCTGGCGATCTTGCTCCCTTTGCTCAGAGGGGAGTGGACAAACTTTGCCATGTTGACGGGTCTGGCATGATGGAAATTTGTGAACCTGTCGCATGCTTCCGAGCCTTGTGGATGACAAGAAATCGTGTGTGACGGGCGTGAGTCCGTGTGTTTCCCAGCCCTTGTCTTGTCTCCAGGCAGACACCGTTTGACTCCACAATCGTTGGCGGAGTTCTTTTGGAGCGATCTTTGGTGGAAGCCTTGTAGAGAGAAAAAAGAGATTGTATGTAGAGAGAGAGTGAAGGGGTTTAGGAAATCGAAAAAAAGATCCCAATGAAGTAAAAATCCGATATATTTATATATTTTCATGGGATTGTCTGGTAATTTATTCCAATAACTACCAAACTAACGAATATGAGCGCTCGAAGTTCATGGATCTCCATCTTTGGGAAATGGAGATCCTGCCCTTGGGCTGAGAGAGGGCCCGCCCATGAAGAACGGCTGCCCGAGGTCGGCGGCCAAGGCGGTAGCCACCCTTCCCCTACCCGGTGAGAGGCCAGGAGGGGGCGGCCGGCCTTGGCGAGGCCGGCCAAGCGCGCCCCAAGCCCAGGTAGCCAAAGGGTGGCTGCTCCCCTTGAGGGCGACCACAGTCGAGGCCCTCGCCCCCCCCCCCCCCCCCCCCCCCCCCCCCCCCCCCGCGTCGGGCGGCTGATGGGCCGGTCGGCCCTTGCGGAGCCGGTCGCGGCCGGGGCCGACCGCGTCGAGCAACCGAAGGGACGGTCGGCCCTCGCGGGGCCAGCCGCACCCGAGGCCGCCCGCGATTGGGAGACCGCAAGGGGAACGGTCGTCCTCGCGGGGCCGGCCACGCTCGAGGCTGCCCACGACTGGGCAGCCGCAAGGGGGCAACCACCGCTCGCGGGGCCGGTTGCGGCCGAGGCTGCCCACAATCGGGTGCCCACAAGGAGGGGGCGGTCGGCCCTTGCCGGGTCAGCTGTGGCCGAGGCCACACGCGTGCTTGGGCGGCCGGCCTTGCAGGGCCGGCCCGCGCCACCTTGCGGCAGCAGAAGGATCGGTGCACGGGATTCCGCGCCGCGGTTGGGATCCCATACGGGGTAGTTGTCGTGTAGATCAGGTGTGCGGATCGTGCGTGTTGTGGTTGTGCATGTAACTTCCCATGATGTGAGTGGAGAGGGAAACCAGACTATTTGCAGTCCGATTTTTCTATATATTGGTGCTAACCCCATCATTTACCCCCCAAAGCCACCAGAGACAAGAGCCAAAGCTAGGGGTGCTAAAATTTCTCAACGTGGTCAGCAAGATGGCCCAAACGCCAAATTAATATCTTCGGAACTACCCAGTTCTCACGTTGAACCAGCGGAAAACCGAGGAACAAAGGTTAATCCCAACAAACAATGGAAGTACAAGCAGATCTATATACATTCACTTCTTTACAACACGAGGCATACATAGCGAGACATGATTTCGCTAGTATAACAGCTGTAAACAGAAATCACCAAAACCCAAGTCGGGCGGACAGCACCGGAGTCCGCCGAGACCGCCGAGGTCGCCGAGGTTGCCGAGTCCGCTGAGATCGCCCGAACTTAAGCTGCAATCCGCCGAATAGTCACGGAGACCGCCGAAGCCGCGAGGCCGCGCGGACACACCGTTATTCGTCTCCTGCTGAAGCTGAACTGAGGAACACCCCCTACCCGCCTGAAGCCGGCGGACATGTTATTGAAGCTGGCAAAGATGAAACAGAGCTGACAATCCGCAGAGCGACCCCCTGCTGAATCTGCAGAGATCGCACAACTTCCAAGTACTTGACCGAAGTCAAAGCCAAACTCCTGGCTCCTTGATGCTATCCGCGCGACCTGCACACAGCAAACGTCAGCACTGAATCAATACGCGCGGACAGACAAACTGAGACCGCAGCTCCTCGCCCAACCCAACTTACTGTTCACTCAAGTTACTGTAGATGTGCCAGGGGGATCCTATTTATAGGCGAGGTGAGGAGTGTGGTCACCGCCCTAGAGATAGCGACACCGCCCTAGCACGCGCGATAGCAAAACACCGTCCGCCGAGTCCGCAAGGACTTAGCCGGATACCAAGGAAAACTGCCAGGAGCAAGACAACATTGGCGAACCCTCTCCAGTCCGCCCAAGCTATGCGGACAAGGCATCAGCCCGCAAAGCTTCCGACCACTGCAGGACAGTAACCCCCTTCAATGGTTGTCCGCACAAACCCGAGGCAGTCCGCAAGACTCAAGCCTCAATCCGTCACAAGTCCACGACCAAAGGCAGATAGCAACAGTCCGCCCGGTCACAGCGGACTTGGCGGATACGGCGGACACCATGGTCTTGGCACAGAGTGTGACCAAGTCCAAAAGCCATCAAGGGCCAATACGAGCATGGCGGACTCAAACACCCGTCCGCCAAACACCGAAGCACAGACCGCCAGCAGTCCGCAAGCTCCTCGCACTCCTGCCCCATCGCAGCAACCATCTCCCGGACTCCAAAACCAGTCCGCCAAAGACCTCCACAGCAAAGCACCTGCTGTACCGCCAGAGCTCGACAAGGCCTCAGCCAAGCTCTAAGCCCAGTCCGCAACAGCCCAAACCGCGGGCACACTAGTCCGCAAGCTTCCCGCGAACATGAGCCAAACCGCCTATCAGCACAAGCTTGCACCACGGCCACTGAGCAATACACCAGTCCGCAAGCCTCTATCCGCTCAGGCCGCTCCTTGGCTAAAACAAAACCAACGTCCTATCCGCAGATACCAGACCGCATAGTCCGCGGACTTCATGCAAACAACCCGCTCAGAAGACAGCCGGATTTTCACTAGACCTTCCACCAGGCCGCACATCACAGTTCGCCCAGTCCGCCTAGTCTGCCAAAGCTGTCCGCCCAGGCCGCCTTGCCTGTCCCGTCAACCACTTCCACTTCACAAATTTCAACACTCCCCCTTGAAGTGGGAAGTGGTGACCAAGCCCAACAAGCTGCGCAAACGATCAAAGGGTCCCTTCGACAGTGGCTTCGTGAAGATGTCAGCAAGATTATCTTCACTCCGAACATGCCCGACCAGCAGAGATCCTTCCAACACCTTCTCCCTGATGAAATGGTGATCAATCTCTATATGCTTGGTCCTGGCGTGACACACTGGATTGTTAACCAGTTTGAGAGCACTCTCATTGTCACCCCGGAGTAAAGTAGGCCCTTGCACTTCTTCATGAACATCCTCTATAAGCCTCCTCAACCAAACGGCTTCCCGAGCAGCCAAGGCCGAAGTCTTATACTCCGTCTCCGTGGTTGAAACCGACACCGAGTCCTGCTTCTTGCTACACCACGAGATGCTAGTTGAACTGCAAGCGAACACATAACCTGAAGTAGACCTCCGATCATCCGAATCACCGCCATAGTCAGCATCCGTGTACCCGAGCAATGCAAACTCCGAGTCCCTTCTATAGAGGAGTCCCATCTCAGAAGAAGCCTTGACATACTTCAGAATACCCTTTGCCGCAACTAGATGAGAATGCCTTGGTTCAGCCATATACCGACTTACTCGGCCAACAACATAAGCAATGTCCGGCCTTGTAATCGTCAGGTAGATCAAACTCCCAATAAGAGCCCTGAACACCAAGGGATCATGAAGAACCCTTCCCTCATCTCGTCGAAGCTTCAGCCCAGATTCCAGTGGAGTAGAGCACTTCTTTCCTTCGCCCATGCCGAACCGCTTCACAATGCGATCAACATACCCTTTCTGGCAAATGAGAACCCCGCACTCCTTCCTCTCCACTTCAAGACCGAGAAAGTGATGCAACTCTCCCAAGTATTTCATCTCGAAGCGTATAGCAAGCTCTGCCCTGAGCCTTGCTACTTCCCCCTCCGAATTCCCTGTGATGATCATGTCATCCACATAAAGCAGGACCAAGACTTGTAGCTCCCCTTCTTCTTGACGAACAAGCTTGAATCTGAGTTGGAAGCAAGGTATCCACAGAATTGCAAGTACTCTGCAATCTTCCCATACCACGCTCTAGAAGCTTGCTTCAACCCATAAAGAGCCTTCCTGAGTTTACAGACATAGTCCAGATGCTTTTCAGAGACAAAACCAAGCGGCTGATCCATGAAGATGTCCTTGTCAATCTCTCCGAAAAGAAAGGCATTCTTCACATCGAGTTGCCACAACCTCCATCCCTTGCTAGCAGCCAAGGCGATCACCACTCTTACTGAAGTCATCTTCGCAACTGGACTGAATGTCTCCTCATAGTCTTCTCCATACTGCTGTGAGAATCCTCTAGCGACCAGGCGAGCCTTGAACCGATCAATGCTCCCATCAGCCTTCTTCTTCAACTTGTACACCCACTTGCAAGTAACCGGAGTAATGCCATCAACCTTGGGCACAAGGTCCCAGGTTTCATTCTTCTTCAGAGCATCAATCTCTTCTTTCATGTCACCATCCCACTCCTTCACTCTAGTGGCCTCGTTGAAGTTTGCAGGCTCTCGCTCATCCAGAGGACCTGCAAAGAAGCAGGAGATAAAGCTCACTGCATTCCCATCACAGTACCGAGTCGGTGGCTTAACCACCCTCTTCGATCTCCGAAGGGTCGGCTCCTTGCTCACTGCTTCCGTTGCTTCTTCGGGCTCAACTCATACTTGGGGCAAGCATTGAGCAGTGCTCCCCCTGCTTCCTGAGCCAGAAGGCTCAGCCTCGGAGTTAGAAGCAACAGGAGCTGCTGGTGAAACAGCAAGCTCCTCTTCCAAGCCTTCAGCAGCCACCACCGGTGCTTCATCAACCTTGCTACTTCCGGTTAGCTCAACCGAGCCACCTCCATATGACGTCAGCTCGTCAAAGACAACGTCTCTTGACACCACGAACTTCTTCGTCACAGGGTCCATGCATTTCCATCCCTTCTTCCGCTCATCGTAGCCAACAAAGACAAGCTTCCTTGTCTTCGCATCCAGCTTAGTCCGTGAAGCATCCGGGACATGCACGTAGCAAGTTGAACCGAACACCCGAAGGTGTCCAACACTCGGCTTCTCCTTCAGCAACAGCTCAAGAGGAGTCTTCATGTTGATAGGGCTGAGTGGAATCCGGTTAATGACATAAGCAGCACAAGATATCCCCTCCGCCCAAAAGGACCTTGGGATGTCTTTCGCATGAAGCCAGAATTTGAAGGTCTCCGTCAGATGACAGATCTTCCGCTCTGCTACCCCATTTTGTTGTGGAGTGTGAGCACAAGTAAGCTCCCGTTGGATCTCGTGCTTCCTGCAGAAGTTAGAAAACTCGGAGGAAACAAATTCACCCCCGTTATCAGTTCTAAGCTTCTTAATCCGCAAGCCAAGCCGGCCTTCTACCAACTCCTTAAACTCCACAAACAAACGGAAGGCCTCCAACTTCTCCTTTAAGAAGTACACCCAAGTATACCTTGAGTAGTCATCAACCAAGACAAGCATGTATCTGCTTCCACCAAGGCTGGCAGTAACCGTCGGTCCCATCAGGTCACCATGAATGCACTCCAATGGTTTCTTGCTCCTTGTTTGTGATTTATCAAACGAAAGGCGATGTGCCTTACCGTTTTGACAGCCCGCACAAACGTGTCCGTCACCAAAGGAGGACAACTTAGGCAACCCCTTCACCAGACTTCTACTCGCCATCGCCTTCAGCTTATACATGCCAACATGCCCCAGCCTCTCATGCCAGATAGCAGCGCTATCATTGGCCCTCATCCTATCAACATAAGAATTGGTGGCAAGAACAAACAAGTTCTTCACCCTCCTCCCTACATGAGCAACATCAGCCTTCACTGCTGATACGTTGCGAAGGAACCTCACGTCTGTTGGCCCAAACAGAACGTAATAACCAGCGTCCACCGCATTGGTCACCGAGAAGAGGTTTTTCTTTATGCCCGACACGTGATACACACTCCTTAACGTGAGTGGCCCCTGATCACTACCCAAAGACACGACCCCCTCTTTCTCCACAGCATAAACAGTATTATCAGCAGTGATAATAGCTTCATTACCTGAGTAAGCCTGCATGGAGGTGAACTTCGATTTGTCTCCAGTGAGGTGATGACCACACCCGGAGTCCACGATCCACTCGTCGTTGAAGTCCTCAGCAGACAAGGCCCGGACACAAGTGCCCGTCATAAAAGCTCCGCCCCATTCTGCTTCTTCACTTCTCGAGCAAGCTTCCTCCTTTCCCGTAGCATGCTCAGGCTGCAGTTTGACCTTGCAGTCCCGCTTGAAGTGCCCTCACTGATGACACCGGTAGCACTTCAAATTCTTCTTCCAGTCCTTAGGAGCATTGCTCCTCTCTGGCTGATATGAAGTTGAAGTCTCCTTCTCACCAGCGGCCTGCACCTTCTTCTTCTTCTTCCCTTCCCATCCTTTCTTCTTGCCTGAGAAGAGAGCTTCGCTGCCTTCCTGATTAAGATTCACTCCAGCCATCTGCCTTGTCAAGCTCTCCTGCGATGCAAGCAGATTCTCCAGCTCCAGCAAAGACGGCTGAGTAGCCCACCATTGAACAGATGTTACAAAGGCCACATACTTCTTACGCAAGCCGCGGATAATGTGCCTTTTTATCTTCGCCTCAGAGATAGACTCATCAGGATCCAGTGCCGACAGCTCATCACACAAGCTCTTCATCTTTAAGAAGTACTTGGAGATGGAAAAGTCTCCCTGAGTTGCCCTGGCCAACTCATTCTCCAGGAACTGAAGCTGTGCCACATTCTTCCTATTGAACAACTCATCAATGGTTGTCCAAATATCAGCAGCCGACTCACATCCAACGATGTGATCAAACAGTTCCGGAGACACGGCCCTCTTCAGAATGAACTCCGCCTTAGCATTTGTTCTTCTCCAGAGCCTAACCTACTCAGCAGTACCGAACGCAGCAGTGACTTCCTGCCTGTCGTCACCACCGACGACTTCCCACAGCTCCTCGCCAAGAAGATAACTCTTCATGCATGACTTCCACTTCTTAAAGTTAGTCGGTGTTAAGATTTCAATGCCAAGACCCCTTGCAAAGCTCCCTTCCATTGCAACACCTGTTGGCAACCTTTCAGCAGCTCCGAGCAACAACACAGGTTGAATACCACTCAATCACTGAGTAACAACACTGGTTGACTTCCGCTCACGCAACTGAACCTCCCTCTGATACCATGTTAAAATTTCTCAACGTGGTCAGCAAGATAGCCCAAACGCCAAATTAATATCTTCGGAACTACCCAGTTCTCACGTTGAACCAGCGGAAAACCGAGGAACAAAGGTTAATCCCAACAAACAATGGAAGCACAAGCAGATCTATATTCATTCACTTCTTTACAACACGAGACATACATAGCGAGACATGATTTCGCTAGTATAACAGCTGTAAACAGAAAGCACCAAAACCCAAGCCGGGCGGACAGCACCGGAGTCCGCCGAGAATGCCGAGGTCGCCGAGGTCGCCGAGTCCGCTGAGATCGCCCGAACTTAAGCTGCAATCCGCCGAATAGCCACGGAGTCCGCCGAAGCCGCTAGGCCGCGCGGACACACCGTTATTCGTCTCCTGCTGAAGCTGAACTGAGGAACACCCCCTACCCGCCTGAAGCCGGCGGACATGTTATTGAAGCTGACAAAGATGAAACAGAGCTGACAAGCCGCAGAGCGACCCCCTGCTGAATCCGCAGAGATCGCACAACTTCCAAGTACTTGACCGAAGTCAAAGCCAAACTCCTGGCTCCTTGAAGCTATCCGCGCGACCTGCACACAGCAAACATCAGCACTGAATCAATCCGCGCGGACAGACAAACTGAGACCGCAGCTCCTCGCCCAACCCAACTTACTGTTCACTCAAGTTACTGTAGATGTGCCAGGGGGGTCCTATTTATAGGCGAGGTGAGGAGTGTGGTCACCGCCCTAGAGATAGCGACACCGCCCTAGCCCACGCGATAGCAAAACACCGTCCGCCGAGTCCGCAAGGACTTAGCCGGATACCCAGGAAAACCGTCAGGAGCAAGACAACATTGGCAAACCCTCTCCAGTCCGCCCAAGTTATGCGGACAAGGCATCAGCCCGCAAAGCTTCCGACCACTGCAGGACAACAACCCCATTCAATGGCTGTCCGCACAAACCCGAGGCAGTCCGCAAGACTCAAGCCTCAATCCGCCATAAGTCCACGACCAAAGGCAGATAACAACAGTCCGCCCGGTCACAGCGGACTTGGCGGATACGACGGACACCATGGTCTTGGCACAGAGTGTGACCAAGTCCAAAAGCCATCAAAGGCCAATGCGAGCATGGCGGACTCAAACACCCGTCCGCCAAACACCGAAGCACAGACCGCCAGCAGTCCGCAAGCTCCTCGCATTCCTGCCCCATCGCAGCAACCATCTCCCGGACTCCAAAACCAGTCCGCCAAAGACCTCCACAGCAAAGCACCTGCTGTACCGCCAGAGCTCGACAAGGCCTCAGCCAAGCTCTAAGCCCAGTCCGCAACAGCCTAAACCGCGGACACACTAGTCCGCAAGCTTCCCGCGGACATGAGCCAAACCGCCTATCAGCACAAGCTTGCACCACGGCCACTGAGCAATGCACCAGTCCGCAAGCCTCTATCCGCTCAGGCCGCTCCTTGGCTAAACCAAAACCAACGTCCTATCCGCAGATACCAGACCGCATAGTCCGCGGACTTCATGCAAACAACCCGCTCAGAAGACAGCCGGCTTTTCACTAGACCTTCCACCAGGCCGCACATCACAGTTCGCCCAGTCCGCCTAGTCCGCCAAAGCTGTCCGCCCAGGCCGCCCGGCCTGTCCCGTCAATCACTTCCACTTCACAAATTTCAACAAGGGGAGTGCGGGGGCTTTCATTCTACAACTGATTTCTGATTCTCATGGCGAAAACAGATGAAAGGGTGCGGAAAAGAGGCGGTCGCAACGGAAAAGATGTGACAAGTTGGGTGATTGGAGATGTGGAGAAGAAGGATGCCCAAACGCAGCTGCGCGCATGCGAACTGGGTGCACACCCGCGCGCGTGCTGAGGCCGCGTATGTGGGGGCACAACATTTACGGATGATGGTCGGCAGGGAGTAGCGTACACGATTGGAAGGACAAAAAAAAAGTAATCAAGGAAATGAATTCATTTGTTCCAACGGAAGGAATTGGGTTCCTTTTCATGAGAGTCCGCAATGCCAAACTTGAAATATCAAACCTTAACCTCTTCTCTCCTCATCCTCCTCTTGGAATATAAATAGCATGCCATTACTATAATTAACTAATAATGTGGCTCTGCTACCGCTGCTGCTGCTGCCGCCCAATTTTGGCAATTTAATTTGACATGCACATTAATTACTGATGATCTTTCAACAAATAAACAGATTATTATTCTTAAGCTAACTATTTTCTGTCGATGTGGACCACTTTTTAGAAAGTATGGGAATCAGGCGCGCTGGCTAGCTTTTTGACTGGCTTCTGGTTTTTGGAAAGGTTATACATATATATATATATATATATATATATATATATATTTAAAGTCTGTCATGGCCTAGCAAAGTATGCACAATTAAGTGCATTCCTTCAGGCTTCAGAGAGGGAAATTAAGAGACAGTGGGAGGGAGGTAAGGAGCTGCATGCTCTGTCTCTGTCTGTCTCTGTTTGTCTGTCTTCACCCCTGACATAGCCCCCGGCCAGCCAGCCCTTTCTTTCCTTTGCATTCTTTTCATCGCCTTCTCTTTTTCCGCATCAAAACCGGCCCAAACAAAGGCTTCTTTGTTCAAGCTCTCCACCACTTGAGCGGAAGCCGCACGCATCACATTTTTTCATTTCCCTCTTTCTCTCACCATCCCTGCCAGTGCCAGCGCTAATTGGGATTTAGCTAGGGCAGGGGGTTCATCCATGGGATTTCTAGCAAGCCTTCTTCAGTGCGGTCACGCTCACAGGAAGAGGAAGAAGACATACCAAACTGTGGAGCTTAAAATAAGGATGGACTGTGATGGCTGCGAGCTCAAAGTCAAGAAAGCCCTCTCCTTTATGAAAGGCAATAAATAATATGTCATACTCTGCTTTCTTAATTATCGCCCATCCATCCATCCATCCATCAGTATGTTTGCTAACACAGAGCATATGCCTTGTCGTCGGTGCAGGAGTTCAGTCGGTGGAGATCAACAGGAAGCAAAACAAGGTAACCGTGAATGGCTATGTGGAGCCAAACAAAGTTCTAAAGAGGGTTCAGTCCACAGGGAAGAAAGCAGAGATATGGCCTTACGTCCCCTACAACTTGGTGGTTCAACCATATGTGGCCGGGACCTACGACAAGAGGGCTCCTCCCGGTTATGTCAGAAATTTGGAGCTCATAACAGCTCAGAGCCAGAACAGGCAGGAGGAGCAATTGGTTTATCTATTCAGCGATGATAACCCAAATGCCTGCTCCGTCATGTGAGTTGCAACATATACATATAAGATAACATGCTTATTATTATTTATAGACGGCGAGAAAACAGGGGACAACATTAATTAATTAATTAAGGGCATTCCGTGTTGAAGGAGACTCTGCATTTCCGTGTGTTCTATATTTATATATGTACTGGGACATGTTTGCTGTCCATCTGTGGACTCTGCTGCATTCGCCTGCTTCATCTTTTTTTTCCTTCCCTTCCTTGGTATTTATATATAAATATGGGTTTATTTTCCTACATGAATGTGTTAGAAATATTAATTATGTGAATCAAATATATTAATTATTGATGTTACTGTACTTTCATTAACATTGACTCAAATTTAGGTGATCTAATTAATCAGATCAAATACGTTTCATATTGTATGTGTGATTCAAATAATGTGTGGATACTACACGTCGTTTACATTTATATGCCGAGCTTAAATATAAAACTGTCGCATTAGGTTTTTGCTATAAATAGGTTATGGTCCCCGCCTACCCGGGTCACAAGATATCAAATCGTTATCACTTTCATTCAGTTATAGCATCTCTGTTGAAATCGAAATTTCACTTCTTGTGAAGCTCAGACCCGAAAGGAGTAACATCACACCCACTTCTCCTAAAGAAGTGCACAAGACCAAAGATTTAGGACCAATAACAGATCCCGGGCTGCAGCACGCAGGTCCCATCACATACCCGAAAGATTTTATAATGCTTCCCCTCCCTACCCAATGTGGAGCTGGGGCGCCTTGGAGGACACTTGAAAGACAACCAGAAAATCGGAGGAGGAAGAAGCCAAAAAAGATCCCCCAATGGTGCCCCTACATATCTATTTATAGTTTTGCAAGTATGGTCTACAAATAGTGTAACTCTACTGTTCGGATCTACTACACAACCTAATCAGGTCTGCCAACAACGTAACTACGATGTTTGGAAAGACTATTAGCAAGCCAAAACATAACACCACGAAGGAGTGACAAATGCTTAGATGAGATGGCGAGCATCCGCCTACTCCTGGCTGAGGGAGAGTGCCCGATGAAACTGGCACTCAGCTACTACTCACTCGCTGCCTAGGGCGAAGTGCGGACTGATTGTCACACTCGGTAGGCTGCGCGCAAGCCTCAGGCCATGGGCGAATGCAGGTCTGTTGACCTCCTTCGCCCGGCCACGCGCAAGTCTGCGGTCTTGGGCGAGTGCGCCCCCGATTACCCCACTCGCCTGCTCATCTTTACTGTGTCATAGGGCTCTTTTGCCCATAGGACTCTCTGAGGGACCCACTCGACAAACACGGGATTGCACACAATCTCTGATTTTTGCGATATTGACACAAGCTCAGAAAAAACATCCAATCTCAGGTGTTCGATGAGTGCATGCTGACCTGGCGGGAATCTTTTGTTGGGTCCCCCCACTCTGCTATATATATATACCTAGTCACGGGTATGTGATACTTGTACTTCCCACCCTTCTCGGCTTTCTCTCCCGCCTCTAGTGCATAATGCCGCTCTTGAAAGATGTTTAGGACCGACTTGTTGCCGTGAGAGAGGATGCTAAATCCTCTATCACTAGGTTTGCTCCCTAGCTTTCTCGGAAAGCTTCAAGCTCGGTCCTAAAGCTAAAAAAAGCAAGACGGTCAGACGCGACCTGACAATGGGCTAATCCATCCCACTGACTCCATCACCACTCCCTGGGACTCCACAGGTATTCACATTCGTTCCTCCACTCGCCACTTTTAGAGGAAAGATAACTGACACCACTGTGGCTACTCGCAAAAAAAATCCTTCAAAGGAGAGACGTCGGGTAATGGACAGCAAATGTCGGCATGCACTCGCATGAAGTCGAGGGCGATCAGCCGGCACCGGATACCAATACCCAAATCACCCCAGATGATCTATCGCATACCCCCGGTAAGTCACCTTTTGTGGCCTTCCTTTCTTATCCCTTATCTCTCCCTTACTTATACTTCTCGTGGCTCCCACCATTGGGACCACGAGCCTGGGCGCTTTACCGATCAAGTCTCCAGCCCGCCCGATCCTTCCAGATCTCGCATCAGGCTCACACTGCCCGATGGAAGGGGTTTTTATCCTCTCGCCACTTGTCAGCAATCCTGCCGCCGAACAGGCGCTTCTCCGCCCAGGGCTTGGGAAGGCGCACATTACCTTCGACACACCGTTTGAGGCGCTGCCCGATACCTCTTGCCGACACCCGGGCAGAGGCATTGATACTTTGCCAAGCAAATAAGCACACTTGCCTCGTTCTTACTAGAATTTGATCATGCATGGCTGAACCTATCCAATGCAGGATACCGCAAGACCTCGTCGACTGATGTTGACATCGATGAGGAGGAGTTCTTGCCGCTTCCCTCTCCTGACATGATTGCAGCTTTCTTGGGCTACCTAAATCATGTCGTAGTACTGAAGAGGTGAATGACTCGGCTATTTCGGAAACACACTCTCATGCTACGCGAGATCTATAATCGGGTTCAGGAGAACCAAGACTCTGTCGAGGAACATTGCTCGCACATGCCATCTAGGGTGGGGAGGAGATGTCGGGGACAGCGATAACGACCCCATGATGGGCCTACCGGCTCTCGCTTCCCTGCCCCTTCTTTTTCTAATCATACCTGTTGTGATGTTTACCTTTCTGTTGGTTGTCAAACATTGCTCCTGCCATATAAATATTGTGAGTGTATATGTTCACTTAATGCTTACTTATGATCTCGCCACATGATTTGTCGTTCCTCTTGTTGATCTACTTTTAAAGCCTTGGATATGGTGTTAGCTCAGACTCGACGACGAGTGAGGGAGTGCGGGATCGGTCCAGGGACCAAGGTGGGGTGCGACGAGTTGGCTATCCGCACACCCCTCGCTCTGGATCCCTCCTGTCCAAAGTTTTCTATAAATAGCGCCCCTCACCCACTGAATTTGCTACTTCTTGATATCTTAACCTTTTTTCTCTCTTGCACTCGCGCGTTCCACTTTCTTTTTAACACTTGCGAAATGACTGCTGATACTGATGGTCGAACAAAATACGTCGCGGCCTTTGCCGACTACCCCTTCCATCACTGCAACCTGACTGAGGACGAGTACCCTTCACTGGTGGGGCTCTACATCTTGCCCGCGTTCATCGCGTGCCACCCGGGGAATGAAGAATCACTGAACCACTTCTTGCCGAACGAGCTTGCGATACCCGCAAAATAATTCAAAGTAGAGCTCCGCCTCCGTATATGGTCAGAGGTGTGCTAGGCCCTGCAGTACTTTGGAGTTGTTCCCGCTCAGCTCAATCCTAACTCCATCGCCCTACTGGTAGCATTCACCTGCTACATGCGGGAGGAGCGGATAGTGTTCAGTCTTCCTGTCTTCCACAAGTTTTTCAACTTCAGGGCCAAGAAGGATGAGATCGCGTTTTTCTCCGGCAATAACCTCAAGGCCATCGGTCTCGCCAACATGAACCACCATTAGATCCGCAAATTCATATTTGTGTTAAGCGATTTTGGCAACCTTCCTCTCTCGCATATTGAACAGGAAGAATCGACCTATCGCCCTCCCAGACTTGGAGGTCACGAGGCCAAACTCCAGCTGTTCTTCTTCCAGAAGGACTTCGACGTCCCTTGCCTGAGGAGGAATGTCGACTCGCTCCTTCTCATGCTCGCTGGCGAAGGTGTACAACTCATATTCATCGAGTGTGGACCCCTCCAGAGTCAGGTCAGCAGAAGTCAAAGTCAACAAAGTCAGACAGAGGTCAGAGTCAACGCACCAGGTAGCAGAAGACCTGGGCGAGTATGACGAGCTCCCATCACATACTCGATAGGTTGACGACTAGGCTAGTTACTCGCCCAGTCAGGCGAGCTCCTCCGAGAAGTCGCCAAGATCTCGCACGCTCTTTTTCTTGGACGCTAGCTGAGCCAGTGAATTCCTTTTCTCAGAGTCCAGGCCGCGACTTAGTGACTAATTCCTTTTGTCATCGCGACTTAGTTGCCAGCTAGTCTCCCTCATACCCTGCTCAACCATTTTTGGTTGTGGAGGGGTGGCTTCTTTCAAGCTTCCGGATACGTGGTGAGACCTTCCTAGCGTAGTGCCTGAGGTCCTGTTTGTTGTTCGGCTTCTTCCGTTCTCTAGCCAGCTAGCCGTCGAGCCTATCCGTTGAGCCAGTAACCTTAGGCTTCCTCGACAATCTTCAACATCACGTGTGAGTTCAAAATGTGTGCCTCAAAGACCAGCCACCCCTTATTTATGGAGTTCAGCAAACATCCATCAGTAGAGATTAACTCAGATACTCGGTCAAGCAGCTCGCCGAGTAAGTGTTAGATGTTTCTTTTCGAGTTCCTATGTCGCTCGAAAAGAGCGGGGATTGTGTACAACCCGTATTCGTCGAGTGTGGACCCCTCCAGAGCTAGGTTGGTAGAAGTCAAAGACAATAAAGTCAAACAGAGGTTAGAGTCAACGCATCAGACAGCAGAAGACCTGGGCGAGTATGACAAGCTCCCATCACATACTCGTCAGGTAAGCGACTAGGTCAGTTACTCTCCCAGCCAAGCGAGCTCCTCCAGGAAGTTGCCTAGTCACCAAGGGGTGGGGCTATAAATAATACCCCCTCTCTTTGGATTTCCCTATAAATAGGACCCAGGGGTACGAGGAGAGACACTTTGAAATCTCGCCAAGATCTCGCACGCTCTTCTTCTTGGACGCTAGCTTAGCTTGTGAATTCCTTTTTCACAAAGACCAGGCCACGACTTAGCGACTAATTCCTTTATTCGCTGCGACTTAGTTACCAGCTAGTCTCCCTGGTACCATGCTCGACCATTTTTGGTTGTGGAGGGGTTGCTTCTTCCAAGCTTCTGGGTACGTGGTGAGACCTTCCTGCCGCAGCGCCTGGGTCCTGTTTGTTGTTTGGCTGCTTTCGTGCTCTAGCCTGCTAACCGTCGAGCCCATCCGTTGAGCCGATAATCTTAGGCTGCATTGATCCAATTTTTTGAGTAGGAAATTTTCCCGACTTCAACAGAAGGTACCTTCCATCCCTCTGATTCCTAGACTTTGTTCTCTTTCCTTGAAAATTTCTTTACTAATATCCACATGCACAAGGGCACAAGATCTACTCCTTCATCAGCCTTACGCTAGTGGCAAAGCTCTCGCCACCGAACATGTACGCGTGGAGGCCGTTGTCGAGGCTTGCATGAGCAAACCAGGAACCTTGTGAAGCCAATTAGGCAGAAGCGAAATCCCGACACACCCCTGTCCTATCGATCTCAAAGAAGCCAAAGGCCACAGTACTCGCCAAGGATAAGAAGATCGGCGCGGCTCCTCCCGTAAAAATCACAGTCGAGAGCGAGACTGCGGGTAGGAACTCCAGCGAGACCGTCAGGACCTCGGCAGTGCCAGAAGAGAAAGTGGTTTCGAGAGGTCACCAGAATTTTAGTTTGTGTGAGAAGTTGTTGGACGATGCCAATTGGCCCCTGTTGCTCTGAGATAGTGAGGCCAACAGGGCCTCTATCTCTACAATCCTTCCCTCCTAGCAAAAAGGTGAGACCGTCTCCAGTCAAGCATACACTTTCTCTTTTGGGCTTTACGGGCGGGACAACACAGCATATTATGATGATGCAACAATGCAAGCACTCACGTATGAGAGCTCGTGATCCCAGCTCCGTGCCCTTGAGCTTGCTCATATGACGGAGCACCGCGACATTCACCTATCGCAGAACCTTGTTGATGTCAATGACTCGCGAAATCTGCTATCGGGCGAGGTCGTGACCTTGAAGCAGAGACTGGAAACTGCCGAGAGACTTCTCGTCGGGCACGTGGGTAGAGTGGTAAGTTCACTCCTACTTTGTGTATTCACTACTTTGCATTTCTCTTTGCTTTAACCTTTCCTCTACAAACTTCTTGCAGGATGTCATGATCGCCGCTCGACTGCACACGCTATCACAATCCATATTTTCTCAACATAAAGCATTATATTAGAGTAAGAGAAAACACATGTTGTGACAGTTGGTATCAAAGGGATGGTTTTAGTGGTCTTGTTCCATTTCATACGCACACCGATGTGTCATCAATACATCTTGGTCGAAGTATGAACACTATACTCATAAGCATGATAAGAAGTATACCGGACATATTATGTTATATGAGATGCATAATATGTGTTTGTATATGGATCATCATAGGAAACAATATGTGACTGTTATGTAGTATGAGATGCATAACAATCATCACATGAATGCCATTAGATTTTGCTTTCATACATGCGATATTATGTAGTATGAGATGCATAATATTTCATGTGTACGCTGCTCATAACATGTATTAATGCATTTATTAGACTGCATAACACAACATGCATGATATAACATAGCTTTAACACACATGCCAAGCCAAGATCTACATGATGACATACGTACACACATGAATTTAAATCAAAAAATAAGAATTCATGCATTCATTGTTTATGCACATGAGTCAATAGGATGATGGAATATCCTCCTGAGTTTAAGTATAACATCATTTATGAAATCCCAGAGCAAGTTAGCAGCAAGAGCAAGTATCCATACATGTCTTGCCTGAACTAAGTTGAGTAGTTCTAGCGCTAAGCTAGGTTTTGATTAGTTGTTCGTTGTATTATTAGGATGCCACCTAAGAATGTTGCGATGAGGCGACTCCCCAGTCTGAGGGCGAGTCGTCAGGTGCGCAGAGTGAAGCTGTGATTTAAGGGCCGCGACAGAGCAATGAGGCTCTGTCTAGGTAGATGGTTGAGATGCAGGACCCTGCTATGGGTCAAGCTATTCTTATTCCTCCCGCTCCTTTGGTGCCTCCAGTTCTACTGCCACCAGAAATGAATTTTATTTCGCATTTTCAGCGATTAGGACCTCCTACCTATGACGGTAGAGCTGACTTAATGACATTGGATGACTCAATTATTGCTATAAAGGATATGTTCTCGTATTCAAGAGTATCTGCTAACCAAAGAGTGATGGTCGACGCTTACCAACTAAAGGGTCTTGCGAAGAGCTGGTGGTTAAGAGAGAAGGAGAACCTTATAGATGGATGTTCGTGAGAATATTTCAAGGAGTTGCTACTGAGAAAATTTTTGTCGTTGGTCAAGCAAGACCGTTTGATGAACAACTTTCTACATCTGAAGCAAAGACAACTCTCAGTCAGTAAGTACGATATAGAGTTTAGCAAGTTGAGCAAGTTTGCTCTGAATTTGGTAGCCTCTGAAGCGAGTCGAGTGAAGCGCTTTCTGGGTGGTCTTAGAAGCGACATCTTGTAATTGGCTAGTGCGTATGGATCTGAGAATTATGTCGAGGTAGTAGAAGCTTCTCTGAAGGTCGAAGTGATCGATAATGCAAAGAATCAAGGCAAGCACATGATAAAGGACAAGAGAAAGTCTGATGATGGTAAGCGCTCTCGGGAATTTGGCCCTGCTTCAAAGAAAGGAAGCAAGGAGGTATGTAGTTTCTATGGCTGGCCAGACCATCCATTTGAAAAGTGTTTCAAGAGATTGGGAGCTCAGAAGCAGCAATAAGTGCATGCGATTCATAGCGCTCCCAAAGGAGATTTAGTTTGTGCTTCATGTAAGATAAAGAGGTATGATGCAACCCATTGTTGGAGTAAGGATAAGGCCTGTTTCTAGTGCGGACAGAAAGGGAATTTTAAGTCAGGATGCCCGCAATCTCAACTCCCACTGCATCCAGTTCCACTTTAAGCCTTGTCGCTGCCATAACTTTTGGATAAAGGGAAGGACAAGCAGAATGTGGTGACCTTGGAAGAAGCGTAGATGTCCACCCAAGTGATCTCAGGTTAGATCCTAATCTAGTTCGTTAACTTGTTGCTATAGTTTCAATGTTGGTCGATTAGTTATGTATACGATTTTATATGAAAGTTTAAAGTAAAGAATCGTTGGGCGCTCGTTCTCTTTGATTCTGGTGCTAACCACTCGTTCGTGGCTAGGACTTTCGTAGAGCATCATCGTCTGACTCTTGATCAAGTTGGCGATTCATTTCGCGTTAAGTTTACCTATGGTGACTCGGTGGTGTTGGACCAGGGTATCCAGAGTTGTCCTATTCTTTTAAGCGAATTTCTAGCCTTTGCTGATCTGAAGGTGTTAGACCTGAAGGATTTTGATGTGATTATGGGCATGGACTGGTTATCCAGATAAAATGCGGTTATCCAATGCAAAGTTAAGCGTTTTGACTTCAATATGGACAACGACCACCCCAAGAGTGTGTATGGTTTTCCGCGCCAGGATTCCTCGATTATTTTTGTGGTATCTGCTCGGAAGCTTTTTGATTATGTTTGTTGTGCTTATTTGGTTTTTGTTTTGGGAACCGTTGGTAGTTTTTCGTGTGTCGAGGATGCTCCTGTGGTGCGAGAGTTTCCCAATGTTTTTCCTGATAGTCTTCTTGGTCTTTCGCTTGAGAGAGATGTGGAGTTTGTTATAGATTTAGAGTCGGCTACTCGTCCTATTGTTAATGCACCGTACCGTATGGCCCCACGTGAGCTGGAAGAGTTGTGTACCCATCTAGATGAGTTGTTGCAGTGTGGATTCATTAGGCCGAGTTCTTTGCCCTGGGGTGCTCCCGTGTTGTTTATTAAGAAGAAGGATGGATCTATGAGGCTGTGTATTGATTATAGGAAATTAAATAAGGTAACTATCAAGAACAGGTATCCCTTGCCGCGAATAGATGATTTGTTTGATAAATTGCGTGGTCGTACGGTGTTTTCGAAGATTGACCTTCGCTCAGGCTACCATCAGTTGAGAATCCGTGAGTCGGATGTTCCGCGGACTGCTTTTCGTTCTCGGCATGGACATTTTGAGTTCTTGGTGATGTCTTTTGGATTGACAAATGCTCCCCCTGCCCTCATATACATGATGAATAGAGTGTTCAAAAGTTTCCTAGACAAGTTTGTGGTCATTTTTATTGACGATGTTCTGATCTATTCCCGGAGTGTTGAGGAGCATGCTCAGCACTTGCATTTAGTTCTGTCTGCTTTAAGAGAACATAAGTTGTATGCAAAGTTAAGTGCGAGTTTTGGCTACCTCAGGTGTCCTTTTTGGGTCATGTTGTGAATGAGGGTGGAATTTCTATTGACCCAGAGAAGATAGTCGTTGTTATGGATTGAAAAGACCTACCACACCTAAAGAGATAAGAAGCTTATTAGGATTCCCAGGCTATTATAGAAGGTTCGTGGAAGGATTCTCTATGTTGTTTGCGCCCTTGACTAAGCTTACGCAGAAGAATGTTGCGTTTGTTCTGAACGATGAGTGCGAAGGAGCCTTTTAGGAATTGAAGAGGAAATTGTGCAGTGCTCTAGTTTTGACCTTGCCTACCGAGGGAGTGGAGTATGCAGTTTATGTTGATGCATCACACATCGGGCTTGGATGTGTATTGATGCAAGAGTGAAGAGTGATTGCATATGGATCAAGGCAATTGAAGATTCATGAAAAGAATTACCATACTCTCGATTTGGAGTTTGCTGCAGTGATCTATGCCTTGAAAGAGTGAAGACATTTATTATATGACACATTGTGCAAGATTTACACGAACCATAAGAGCTTGAAGTATGTCTTCACTCAAAAGGAGTTAAATTTGCGCCATCATAGATGGTTGGAGTATGTTGCGGATTATGATGTTGATATCCTATATCATCTGAGTAAGGCCAATGTGGTGGCTGATGCCTTGAGTAGGAAGACTGCGCAAATCTTTAACCTTTTAGTAGAATATTTAGTGGAAGAGTTTTTGCTGATGGGCATCTTTGTCGAAAGTAGCGATTCGTAAAGCATCCTGGAAGTGGCAGAGCCTTCATGAATTACGCTTACAAGGCTTCATTAAAAGGATGGCCCTGATTTGCAGCATATTCGTAGTAGAACTGAATAAAGGGAATTATCAGAATTTTCGATTTATGATGCGGGTACTTTAAAGCACCGCGGTAGTTATGTATTCCTGCCGTTGAGGATATTCGAGCAAGTATATGCAGTGAAATGCATGGTTCTAGTGTTGTCTATCACCTTGCTTCTACAAAGATGTATAGAGATTTGAAACAGATCATTTGGTGGTATGGAATGAAGAATGATATAGCTAAGTTTGTATCTGAGTGTTTTACTTGCAAGCGAGTGAAGACAGATCATATAAAGTCTGGCGGCAAGCTAACGCCTTTGGAAATTCCCAGTTGGAAGTGAGAGAGTATATCTATGGACTTTATTACTGGTTTACCAAGATCTCCCAGAGGACATGATTCTATGTGGGTCATAGTTGATAGATTGATGAAGTTTGCTCACTTCGTGCCGTTCAAGATTGACTACTCCATGAAGAAGATAGCAGAGTTGTATTTGGAAGAGGTCAGTAGATTGCACAGAGTACCTGTAAGTATCGTGTCAGATTGAGATTTTAGGTTTACGTCTTGTTTTTGGAAGAGTTTGTAGGAAAGATTGGGTACCGATCTCTGGTACTCCATTGTTTATCATCCACAGATCAATGGTCAGACGGAGAGAGTTAATATGATTTTGTAAGACATGATCAGGTGTTATATCTTGGACCATGGAGGATCATGAGACGAGCGGCTTAGATTGATGGAATTTTCTTACAATAATAGTTATCCGGAGAGTTTGCAGATGACCCCCTTTGAGGCTTTGTATGGGAGGCGTTGTCGAACCCCCTTATTTTGGGTTGTGGTTGCTGAAAGACCATTGTTGGGTCCAAAAGCTTTGGAAGAGAAGATTACCTCTGTATTATATATTCGAGAGAAGCTTCGTATAGCTCAGGAGCGTTATGAGAAGAATGCCAATCGAAGAAGGGTTGACCTGGAGTTCGCAGTCGGGGACATGATTTTTCTCAAAATTTCTCTGATGTTGGGTATTAAGAGATTTGGAAGGAACCACAAGTTGGATCCCAGGTATGTGAGACCTTTATAAGTTATTGAACACATCGGTGTGTCAGCTTATAGGCTGGATTTGCTCGCTAATTTTCCTGGTGTGCACGATGTATTTCATGTGAGCCAGTAGCGAAAATGTGTGCTTAGTGGCCGACAAGTCCTTGACCCAATGCCCCAGTTGCAGCCTAATCTTTCTTATGTTAAGGTGCCTGTTCGTATTCTAAATACTCAGGATCGGGCGTTGTGAAAAAAGACAATACCCATGGTCAAGGTTCGTTGGCAAAACCGAAGCGTTGAGAGCGCTACTTGGGAGTTGGAGTCAGCTATGAGAGAAGCTCATCCTCATTTGTTCTCCTAGTTTCTTTTGGTAAGTGTATATTTTCAATAACTATTGGTTATTTCTTTTTAGTAGTAGATTCGGTTTTGTATCAAGTTTCAAGACAAAACTTTATTTTAGGGGGAGTGGTTGTAATGCCCCTGATTTTTTCGATGTTTATTTTAATTTCTATGGTGACGTAATTGTTGGAACCAAAAATTGTCCCCAACGAGAGTTCGGACCCTAGGGTGTAGTTAATACCTACTTCTCCCAAACCCAGACCCCTAACCAGACACAAGGAACAAAGAAACTGACCTTAGACTACAGCACGGAGGCCCGTCCACTAACCTGGAAGATCTTAGAGCGTTTCCTCTCCTTAGACAAGTGCTGAGCTAAAGATACCTCAGAAAGCGTTGCAAGACTTCAGAAAATGAGAAAGCTTGTCTTCTGAGGTACCTTATGGGTCTATTTATAGATTTCCAGTATCTGGTCTGACAATAGTGTAATTCCAATGTTCAAAAATGTTATATGCAGCCCAAAATGGTCTGCTAACAGCCAAACTCCGTTGTTCTAAAGAGCTAAATGCATACCTCTAAGGGCATCCAGGTAAATTTACCTCTAGACCCTACTATGGCGTTGAGTGGAGAAGCATCACTCAACGCCAGGAACTGTGGCATTGAGTGAAGAAGCATCACTCAACGCTAAGAACTACGACGTTGAGTGGAGAAGCAAGACTCAACACCAACCCTAAAGGCTTCCCGCTGACCCGGGCACAAACCTTCCCACAATCCATGGGTGGGAACCCTTCCGCTTCTAGGGACTAGGCGTTGAGTGGAGAAGTATCACTCAATGCCAAGATCTAAGGCGTTGAGTGGAGAAGCATCACTCAACGCCAAGTCTGAGGGCTAAGACGTTGAGTGGAGAAGCATCACTCAACGCCAAGGGCTAAGGCGTTGAGTGGAGAATCCTCAGTCAACACCAACTCTGAGGGCTAAGGCGTTGAGTGGAGAAGCATCACTCAACGCCAACGAATAAGCGCTAAGGCGTTGAGTGGAGAAGCATCACTCAACGCCATAGACTACGGTGTTGAGTGGAGAAGCATCACTCAACGCCAATCCTGAGGGTCTCCCGCCAGCCCGGGCGCAAACCCTCCTACAAGCCCTGGGCGGGAACCCTTCCACCTGCACTACTCGCCTGGACCGATTAGCTTAAAGCCTACTCAAACTCGGGGTCCTAGGCCTTTGAGTCTCACTCAACGAATATAGGATTGTACACAATCCCCGCTTTTTGCGAGCTAGTTTTACGCTCGGAAAGAAATGTCCAACCCCTAATATTTGGTGAGTGCTTTCTGACCTGAAAGAGAATCTTTTGCGGGCCCTACCACGGCCTTATAAATATATGTCAGTGCCTGTCTCCAAGACTTCATTCCTCCTTCTACAGCTTACTGTCAGAGCTCTCACATTGCTGTGAAGATGTATGTTAAGCGAGCCGCGAAACCACTCTCGCAAGAAGTCCAAGATCATCTCGCCGCCGCTTAGGAAAGGGCCCTCTCCAATTGCACTGGGTTCGCGCCCTGGCTCGCGGGAAAGAGACCGGATGACTCCGTCTACCGCCCAAAAAGGCCAAGTCAGCCCGGCGGGACCGTTCCAATGGCGAACCGGCTTCGCCGACTCCGACCCCGACCTGCGAGAACCCTCCTCCTCTGGTGGAGGTATCTCTCTCTGGCTTTTGACTCGAAACCACCCAAAGCGGGCTCATCAAATTGATTTGTTATCCTTCTCATAGGTGACGATCCCGGAAGGCGTCGCCGATGATCCTCCAGCGAATGCCCTGTCGGTCCGGCCCGGTGGTAAAAATCTTCAGATGGTCTTGACGGCGGTCCCTTCGAAACTCTCGGCCGAGCCCTCGATTTCTCCTTGTAATATTCTCGTTTTGGTTTTCGCTTCTATCTGGCTTATGCATTCCTTCGCTCACTTGGTCTCCGCAGGCTCTACCCGGGGCATCATCCACCTGAGTCCCAGGATTCCCGATGCCGAGAGCCCTGTCATTCCATCACATGATCTTCCCCTCTTGCCTGAGAGGTTTACTGAAAAACATCTTGCTCCCGCGTCAAATTCTCGCCATTCTGCTGAGGAAGGAACTGTCCTCCCGCCTCCAGCCGAGACCCATATGCTGGGGCGGACCTCGCGCCCCAGGATGTGGAAAACCACGCCTCCCGCTTTTTGGAAAGCCTTTCAAAGGGTGGCCTGAGAGCTCTCACCAACCTTCAGGTAAGCCGAAACTTGATTTCTTGTTTTGCATTCTTGTCGACCCTGACAACGTCTCTCCCCATGTCCTGGGAGACTGCGGAATCGTCCGGTGCCAATGAAGAGGTGATCTCGCCACCACCCTCCCTTAGCAAAATGCTGAGTTTTCTTGAAGCCTCCAGGGACGTCGAGGAGCAGAGGTAGAGGGTTGTGGGAATCCTATCGAAGCTCGTCTGGATGCAGCGAGAAGACTCCATGCAAGCGAGTGCCTTCTAGGTGGAGATATAGAGGCATTTAGCCGTGATCGAGCGGGACTATGGACATCTCCTCGACGAGACGGATTGTCTGAGAGGCGGAAGCGCAGAGACTTCTCCTAGGAAGCACATCGCACGGGCCCGAGACCAGCTGAGCCTGGTCCACTAGGAGCTCATAGCCAGGACTGCCTATCACTATTTGCAAGTGCCCCTGAGGACCAGGAGGCAGGGTCGGGGTCGGGGCAGTGGGAGCAATACTGAGCTCTAGGGATTTTCGCCTTATCCTCCTATAACCCCCAGCCTTCCCTTCTCGCTTGTACCGTCTCGCGCTTGTAATAAACATGAACATTTAATATTTCATTTAATTTTATTATGCCTCTCGCCTGCGAGAGGTTTACTGCTTTTTAATCTTATTCTTCAATACCGTTCTATCTTGCCGAGTGTCTAGTTCTCGCCCCGCTTCTTTCTTAATATATTTGTTTTGCTCTTACTCCGGGAACCCTCCCGGAGGCGTTCTCCCTTTGCAGGTATACAGAGTGTTGGCGGGACTAGACGGAAGACGAAACATCAGATTGCACAAAATTTCTATCTGGACTTCCGCCATTAGGAAGAATGTCATGATTTCCGCATATATTTTCTATAAAAAGGTTGGTTCACCAACTACATTTACTTCCACTTGATTCCAAGCCTTCATTTTCCTTCCCCCTTGCTCTTCCTTCTTCCGCAGCGCGATCCTTCTCTCATATCCATTTCTCTTTTCCCTTTCTGCCAACTCACAAGATGTCGGGCGAAACTGAAGGCCGCACCAAATGCGCACAAAACTTGCTCGAGCATAACTTCCCCTCCTGCCGCCTGACCGAGAGGGAATTCGCCTCCATAGTGGTAGACTACATTCTGGCGAGGTTCGTCGCGCGCAACCCTGGGAAGGAGGATCAGGTTAACTTCTTGTTGGAAGGGGAGATTGTCATTCTACTGGAACACTTCAAGGTGGGGTTCTGCCTCCCCCTCTGGCCGAAAATGCGCCAGGCCCTTCGATACTACGGGGTGGTGCCGGCCCAGCTCAACCCTAACTCTATGGCGTTGCATGCTGGTGGTCTTCTCCTACTACATGCGCATGGAAAGGATCGAATTCAACCTTTCCCTCTTCCGCAAGTTATTCAACTTCCGCACCAAAGGAGGGGTTGTCTTCTTCTCAGTCCAGTCGGTGAAGCCCAGCGGTCTCGCCAACAAAAATCATTACTGGCCCCAAAGGTTTGTCTTCATCTCGGGGAACTTTGGAAACATACCCCTCTCGCCGGTTCAGTACGATGAGGCCACCTACAGGCCTCCGACACTGGCGGGGCGCGAGATCGCTCTTCTCGACTTCTTCGGGACCAAGAACTTTGACGTGAAGTTCTTGCGGTGGGATGTCGACACCCTCCCACTGGTTTCCGCCGGTGAAGGTACCATTCTTCCTTACCCATTTGATCTTACTTCAAAACTTCTAGGACTTAACCTTTTATGGCTTTCACAGGTGAGCGGGAGATCCCCCTCAACCAACCATTTGACAAGGCTAGGGGTTCCACCGCCACCCTGGCTCTCGCCAAGTTTGCCTCCCTCGCCTGCCGCAAAGAGCCGGACTCCTCCTCCCAGGTTGGTGCTTGGAAATGGAAGCCCGACGCTCCTCCATCCGCTTCCAAGAAATCCAAACCGTCCCAGACGGACAAGGGAAAGTACATCGCTGAAACCCCGACCAAGACCCCCTCTGAAACCCCACTTGTCGCGGGCATTGCGGGTGTCGCTGAGTTGGTTGCCGAGACTCCCGCCGAGACCTCCACCAAGCTGGTGCCAAAAGGGCATCAGAACTTTGGCCTCAGTGAGAAGTTTGAGAGGGCCAGCCCCTACTCCGTTGGGATCCCGAAGCCAACAGGTTCTCGATCTCGTCGCTCCTCCCCTCCTGGATTGAGCGAGACACGATCACCAGTGATGCTTTCGGGCTGGGCTTCAGGCTTTACAGCCAGGTGGACGCCAACACGTTTGACCGGGAGACTACCCGGTCTCTCGCCTACGACTCCATTCGGGCCCAGCTGTGCCCTCTCAAGCTCGCGCACATGACTGTGCGCTGCAGTATCAGCATCTAGCGCAACATTGTCGAGGCGCTCAAGTCAAGAGATCTCACCGTTGGTGAGGGCGTCACCCTAAAGGCCGACTTGGAGGTCTCACGACAACTTCTTGCCCCCCGCCCTTCGATTGAGGTGTATAAATATTCAAATGCCTCTCGCCTTGTCGCACTTTCATGTTAGTTCTAACCCCAAATTTCTCGCAGAATTCCGCCGAGGCCCAGCTATCGCACGCGCGGGAGGATTCTCTCTGGTGCGAGATCGCTCTGCTGAAGACCGAACTCAAAAAGGCGCAGGAAGCCAACGTGTCGGTTCCGCCATCGCCTACCGAGAAGGTCTTACGTCATCAATACTCAAATTATGATATTGAGGTGATGATATAGGAAAATGCCAAGGCGGCGGCTTTTTGAACGAGGGTGGTGAGACACTCACGACACGCGGAATCCTCCCCTAGCTGTTTGATCCCATCCCGAAGCCTCTGGGAGATGACGACTCCCCTGGTGAGGATGATAAGATAATCCTCAGCGAGAGCGATGACTCCACTGACGAATCAGCCAGCGAGACGTCTGGCCACTCCCCCTGAAGAGCTCTCACAATTTTGTTTTTGACTTTTAATTTTTTTTCCTTTTATGAATTTCTGTAAGGGGCGAGATCCCACCAACCAATGTAACAACTTTGATATTATATGAAAGATCTTACTCTTTGCCGAAATGGCTATTGTTTTCCACACTTTTCTCTGTATCTTGAATTTTATTATCCGCGAATGAATCTGCACGTTTGCGCAAGCTTTAGGCTCTTAGGTGATGATCAACACTCGTTCGATGAATAAACCAAGTAAATTCTGTTGAAAGGGACATGCCGAGAACCCCTTGCTGAGAGTAGTGCGCCGAGAGGAAGGTGCCGAGATAGGTCTAGACTACCTCATCCCTACTTGGGGCAGGTGTTAGCTATCTGAAAACCTGTTATTGAAGTGCTCCGTAATACTTATCATGAGTCTAGCGACCCTGCCAGCTAGGTGAGAACCTAACGATGGGGCGTATTTAGATCTAATTATTCCAAGCACTTTGCGTCTTTCCACCGAGCGGCCCTTCGAACCTGCAAACCTTTTTTCCTTTCCCCCCAAGCGAGCCTACGACCCTGCCAGCTAGTGAGAGCCTGGACAGCGGGTCTACTCGGGGCCAAGTGCGCCTTCCAGCCTTGCCAGCTAATGGGAGCCTGGACAGCGGGATCCTCTCGGGATCTTGCCTTACCCCCCAAGCGAGACTACGACCCTGCCAGCTAGTGAGAGCCTGGACAGCGGGTCTACTTAGGGCCGAGTGTGCCTTCCAGCCTTGCCAGCTAATGGAAGCCTGGACAGCAGGATCCTCTCGGGGTCTTTCAAAATTGTCAACCTTTCCCTTTCCCCCCAAGCAAGCCTACGACCCTGCCAACTAGTGAGAGCCTGAACAACGAGTCTACTCGGAGCCGAGTGCGCCTTCTAGCTCTGCCAGCTAATGGGAGACTGGACAGCGGGATCCTCTCGGGGTCGTCCCTTACCCCCAAGCAAGTCTACGACCCTGCCAACTTGTGAGAGCCTCGACAACGGGTCTACTCGGGGACGAGTGCACCTTCCAGCCCTGCCAGCTAATGGAAGCCTAGACAGCGGGATCCACTCGGGGTATTCCCTTACCCCCTAAGCGAGCCTACGACTCTGCCAGCTAGTGAGAGCCTGGATAGCGGGTCTACTCGGGGTCGAGTGCGCCTTCTATCCCTGCCAGCTAATGGAAGCCTGAACAACGGGATCCTCTTGGGGTCTTCAAAATTGCCAACCTTCCCCTTTCCTACCAAGCGAGCCTACGACCCTGCCAGCTAGTGAGAGCCTGGACAGCGGGTCTACTTGGGGCCGAGTGCGCCTTCCAGCCCTGCCAGCTAATGGGAGCCTGGATAGCGGGATCCTCTCGGGGTCTTCCCTTACCCCCAAGGGAACCTACGACCCTTCCAGCTAGTGAGAGCCTGGACAGCGGGTCTACTCGGGGCCGAGTGTGCCTTCCAGCCCTGCCAGCTAATGGAAGCCTGGATAGAGGGATCCTCTCGGGGTCTTTTAAAATTGCCAACCTTTCCCTTTTCCCCAAAGCGAGCCTAAGACCCTGCAAGCTAGTGAGAGCCTGGACAGCGGGTCTACTCAGGGCCGAGTGCGCATTCCAGCCTTGCAAGCTAATGGAAGCTTGGATAGTGGGATCCTCTCGGGGTCTTCCCTTACCCCCCAAGCAAGCCTACGACCCTTCCAGCTTGTGAGAGCCTGGACAGCGGGTCTACTCGGGGTTGAGTGCGCGTTCCAGCCCTGCCAGCTAATGGAAGCCTAGACAGCGGGATCCTCTCAGGGTCTTCCCTTACCCCCCCCCCCCCCCAAGCTAACCTACTACTCTGCCATTTAATGAGATTCTAGACAGCGGGTCTACTCGGGGTCAAGTGCGCCTTCCAGTCCTGCCAGCTAATGGAAGCCTGAACAGCGGGATCCTCTAGGGGTCTTGTAAGCCACAATCTTTTTGCCATTTTCAAAATAAGCAAACATGAGATAATTCAATGAATTTATTATAATAGAATTTACAATATTACCCACCCTAACTAAGGGTAGAAACGTTTCAAATCGTCGCCACTCCAAGTATGGATCAAGGTCACCTCCTCCACATTCTGGAGATGGTAGCCTCCCGACCCCAGGGCCTTTTCAATTATGTAGGGGACTTCCCAGTTTGGATTGAGTTTCCCAACTAGTGTCTCCCTTCCTGCGGCATCGACCTTCTTCAGGACTGGATCTCCCTCTTTGAATTGCTTGATCCTGACATGTTTGTCACAGTATTTGTCCATCCGCCGCTTGATCTCCTCCTACCTGATGGCAGCCACGTCTCGTAGCTCTTCCACCATATCTAGCGAGAGCTGTAACTCCCCCTCATTTTCTTCCCTCCATTCCTCATCTCCGCCTCTGGCGGCTGTGACTCATGACGATTGAACCTCAAACTCCACGGACAAGACCTCCTCGCACCCGTGAGAAAGTTTAAAGGGGGTCTCTCCGGTGGCCATGTTGGGGGTTGTCCGCAGAGCCCACAATACTGAGGGGAGCTTCTCCACCCAACTCACTCTCAGATTATCCACCTTCTTATTGAGTAGATTCACTATATTTTTGTTTGTCGCCTCCACCTAGTCGTTGCTCTTGGGATGGTGAACGAAGGCAAGCCTGAGGTCAATCCCCAGCTAGGTGCAGAAACTGATGAACTCTTTGTTTGCGAACTGGGGTACATTGTCTGTGACAAAGGCCTGAGGCAACCCAAGTCGGCAGATGATCTCTCCTCATACAAAATTCTTGATGATTTGGGAGGTCACCTTGGCCAACGCCTTGACCTCCGGCCACTTCAAGAAATAATCAATCATTACTAGAAGGAACCTTCTCTGCTCGCTTGCCGGGGGAAAAGGCCCAACCAAATCCATCCCCCAGATGGCGAAGTGTTATGACGTCATTATGCTTCGAAGCCTTTGGGAGGGCAAGACTTGGAGGGGGCATACAGCTGACACTTTTGACACATTCTTGCAAACTCTATCATATCCTTCCTTAGGGATGGCCAAAAGTACCCCTGTCTGACCACCCTTGACTCTAGAGTCCTGCCTCCTGAATGACTACCGCATTCGCCGAAGTGCACTTCCTCCAGGATCCGCAGGATCTCCTCCTCTGCCACGCATCGTGCTAGTAGCCCTTATAATATCTTTTGGTGCAACCCTCCTTCGTGCATGAGATAATGTGCAGATTTGTGTCTGAAGCCCTTCACACCTTTGGTCCCTTCGGGAAGTTTGCCGGTAGTCAAGAAAGCTACGAAGGGATCCACCCATGAGGGCCGTTGATCCACTTCCATCAACTCTCCCTCCTCGATCACTGGGTGGAACAACTCGATCAAAGTTCCTCCACCCCGGGGCCCAAATTTAGCCAACCGACTGGCCGATACGCTCTCCTCCCTTGGGACATGCTGGATGGAAAACGTCCGGAACCCACCAACCAACACCCTTACCTTGGACAAGTACTTCATGAGGGTAGGATCCCTAGCCTCATACTCACCCCTAATCTGCGATGCCACAACTAGCGAGTCCGTGAACACTTCTACGTCATGTACCCCGAGTTCCTTGGCCAGTCGCAGCCCTGCTATGATGGCCTCGTACTCCGCCTGATTGTTTGTTATAGGGAAGCGCAAGACCACAACCTGCTCTATGATGAGCCCCTGATGGCTTACCAACACTACCCCTCTCCCCAGAGAATGCTTCCTTGAGACTCCATAGACCAACATCTTCCATGCCTCCCGCGGTGGCAGCTTCTCACCCTCTACCTCGACGACGTAGTCGGCCAAGAAATCGACCACTACTTGTGCCTTAATGGAGAGTCGTGGCACAAAACTGATATCGAATTCGCTTAACTCGATGGACCACTTGGCCAATCTCCACGAGTGCTCCACCCCTTCGAAAATCTGGCGTAGGGGATGGTTCATCACTACCTTGATTAAATGGGTCTTGTAGTACAACCCGAGATTCCTAGCCGAGATGACCAAGGAGAAGGCCAGCTTCTCCAGGATGGAGTAATGGAGCTCGGCCTTCTTTAAGATTCTGCTGACGTAGTAGATATGTAATTGCTTCTTCCCCTCTTCCCTGAGCAGGACAGAGCTTACAACCTCCGCCCTTACCTCAAGGTATAGAGCTAGATCCTCCCCTCCCTCGGGCTCTGAAGAAGAGGCGCTTGGGAGAGCTGACCTTTCAATGCCAGGAAAGCCTCCTCACATTCTTTTGTCCACTCGAACTTTTGTTTTTTCCATTGCACCCTGAAAAAAGTGAGCATTTCTCCCCAGGCCGGGAGAGGAACCTACTTATCCCGGCGAGCTTACCCGTCAGACGTTGAACCTCCTGGCCATGCGCGGCGACTCTTGCTCTATGATAGCCTTCACCTTATCTGGGTTAAGCTCCACCCCTACTAGGTTGATATTAGGTACATTGGGAATTGTGTACCTGATTTGAAGAAGCTCTTTCAACTCAATGATATACACAAATTTTGTATTTGATGTATGTTGAGTTTACTTGTGCAGGTTCTATGTTGAAGGAAAAATAAACTAAGTAAAAAAGTGTCGAGACACTATGCAAGTGTTGACACCTTTGTAAAAGCAGTGTTGTTACAAGGAATCAACTTGTGTCGACACTCAGGACTAGTGTCGACACCCTTATTCAAGTATTGCTGAGACAGGAAAGTTATGTCAACACTCAGGACTAGTGTTAACACACCTCGCACAAGTTATGCTGAGACTGGAAGGAAGCTGTGTCGACACCCGGGACTTGGGTCGACACCGATAGTTAAGAAACCAGTTGTGTCGACACTTAGGACTAGTGTCGACACATTTCACACAAGTTATGTCGAGACTGGAAGCAAGCTGTGTCGACACCCAAGAATTGGGTCGACGCCGGAAGACAAGAAACCATCTATGTTGACACTTAGGACTTGTGTCGACACATGTTACACAAGTTATGTTGAGATAAGAAGCTAGCAGCATCGACACACTCAATTGATGTCAACATCCCTATAAGAGAAGTGTCGACACCCAGGACTGGTGTCGACAAAATCTAAGTACAGAAGTGTCAACACTCAGAACTGTGTCAACACCTTCATGCAGAATCTTTCAAGACTGAAATTCTTCTAAGTCCAGAACTCGAAACCTGAAGTTCTGACAACCGTCAAAACTGTCAGATGTCAGTGGATTAACCGGAGCTGCCGGTTACTCATTCCAAAGCCTATATAAGGATATCAACACAATAGAAATAGAACAATAATTCTCATTCTTCTCGTCTAAGCCTGTCAGAACAATTGAATAGAATTCTGAAGATGGAGAGAAGTCAGATTGTGGATCAATGTCAATCATCTCCAATCTAAGTTTACCTTCTCCTTCAAGAAGCTTTGAAAAAGCTAAGAAGGGTTGAATCTTTTCTCTTCACAATCAAGATTAAGGGAGAAGATTTCACATCAACATCTGATCAAGAAGAAGTCACAAGTCACTTTCTTCTTGGATGACACCTCAAAACTCAAATTCTTTCTGTTATAATAACATTGTAAAATCTATTAGTAGATCTGAGGTGTAGGAGGTTGATTCCTTTGGGTTATAAGCCTAAATTATAAAAGCTGAGGTAGGGCTGAAAGCCTGAGATAGTAGAAGAGGCCATTTCTCTGAGTTATAGGAACTGGAAGGTTCTGAGGTTGTAGGGCAAGGGTTTGCCTGAGGAGCAGGAGTGGAGGTGAAATCTAAGGTAAGGTTCTTGAAGAAGAACCTGAGTTGTAGGATCTTGAGGATCTGAGGTAGGACATTGTTTTGTCTGAGTTGTATGTGCCAGCTGGGCTCTGAGGTGTAAGATCTGAAGATCTGAGGAAAAGTAAGAAGTTTGGACGAATCTAGTTCATTGCTGGATAGGCAAAGGAGGAAAGTGGATGTACCCATAAATTGGGGAACCACTATAAAACTACTGTGTGTTGTACTGTGATTGTTAAATTATATATGTGATGTATTTAGTAGATCAACTGTTTTCTTGAATGTTGTGGCTATGTTAATAAACACACTAAGAAATTTATGTGCCTTAAAGTATCCAAGATTTAAATTGGACCTATTCACCCCCCCCCCCCATCTAGGTCACTCTCTATCCTAAACAAACACTTTACAATTGGTATCAGAGGGAGATTCACTGTGAAGGTATAGTAGCCTAGTGAGAATCCTAAGGATTAACAAATATGAAATCATTGCTCAAAGAGAAAACCATTCCATCAAACTCCCGGTCTCTCTAAAAAAAACTTTGGGATTTGGAAGGAAAGGATTAGACTCTTCATGGAAGTTGCAGATCCAAGAATATACATCACTGTATTGGAAGGACCTTTCATACCTATGAAAGTGTCAATTCTTGATGCCAACATAAGGACACATAAGACCTACATGGAGATGGAAAAAGGTAAGATAATTCTGGCCTCTTTGGACAAGAGGGCTCAGAACATAATTGTCAGTACTATAGATGACTCCACATTTCAAAACTTGATTCATTGCAAAACATCCAAAGAAATGTGGGAATGATTGATTGTATATATGGAAGGCACTGATGAGGTTAGAAATGACAAAAAATCTCTATTAAACCAGCAATATGAAGTCTTCAGGCAAGACAAGAAAGACAGTGGATGAGAGCTTTGAGATTTTTTTCAGAATAATGAACAACCTTAGAACATATGGTAGGAGCTTCACTAATTATGAACTTAATGACAAGTTCTTGAGGTCCCTGAATAAAGAATGAGACATCAAGATTTGTGCTATTAGAGAAATGAGCAACTTAGCCAATATAGACCCACATACTCTATTTGGCAAACTGCTGTCTCATGAGCTACAACTGAATCTTAGGAAGTCTGAAGAAGACTCAGCAAGAGCACTCAACAGAGAAAAGTCTATGACCCTAAAGGCTGAGACATACTGAAAGTTGGGGAGAAATCTGCTCCCTCGGAACAAGATGCAGTCTCAGAATGCACAAAATCTTCCTCATCAGGAGGGGACATGATTGAAGAAGAACTATCACTTTTCTCAAGACAATTCAAGAAGATGTTGAGGAGAAGAAGGCAAGGCAGCTAGAAGGGTCTAGCTGGAGACTCTTCTCACAAGAAGACATATCACTCAGAGAAATCTAGGAAAAAGAAATCTGGGGACAGGTATGGTTCTTCTCAGAATAAACACATTAAGACTAATCTTGCGAGCCAGTGCGCAAATAGTCAAAAATAGGACTAAAGCAGTATATCAAGAAGTTTTATATGGAAAACCCCAGAAAGAAAGGTGAGCACTGGAGTTGACTTGTCATCGGAGAGGGCCCATAGAAAGCATGTTCTTAGCAGAGCGCAGAGTCACGCGCTGGAGCATTCTTGGAGAGGAAGAGCGGGGACTGCGTGCTGAATAGAAAGGTGAGCACATGCTGAGCAGGAGAATGAGCAAAGTGACATTGAGTAGGAGAGAAGTAAGAGCCAGAACTGAGTTGGAGAGCAATCAGAGTCAGAACTGCGCAAGAGAGCGGTCAGAGTCAGGACTGCGCAAGAGAGCATTTAGAGTCATAAATGGGTTGGGAGCAGCCAGAGGGAGAACTATGCAAGAGAGCAGTTAGATTCAGAACTGGGTAGTCATGGTGACAAGTCTTTATCGGAAAACTTCAGAGCTCTGTTTTCTCTCTTTGGTTGCCTGTCATCAAATGAAGACATACGATTTTATAGAATTTCTGTGTGCGCGCGCAGGGGGGCAAGTAATCTCAATGGATTTGTGCACAACTTGGAGAAACAAATTGGGCAACTTGCAAAAATACTCTCCAAGAGAGCGTGTGATTCAGGTCACCTGGATTGCCAATTTTTTGGAAAATGATGACCATGCCCCCCAAACAATTTGGGCAATCTAGATGACCTATCACAACCCGCATTTTCTCTGAATTTAAATGTATATCAGAGTAAGAGAAAACATGTGTCGTGATGCCACGCCATGCAGGGGATAACTATAGACGTTCAGGCAAACTCTAATCCTAACACAATTTATGAAAAATACCAAGTTATGATGTGAGAAAAACATGTTTCAAGTTAAGTTTTGATGGTCTTATCCCTAAGCTCAGCGGATCAACTAGTCTATGACTGAAAATATAAGTATACACTGCAGAAATAGTTTGTTTATAATGGTTAACATCCTATATGAGCATAAACGTCCCCATAGGACAACTCATGTTATGTATGACTCTAGATTTAGTATAAGTATAGAAATTAGTTTGTACGTTCAATAAGATATAGTGACTTTAGATTCAAAAGATGCCATGCATGAGGTAATAGAGATAATACTTTTATACTTTAAAATATCTAACATGCAATCTAGCATAAAACCTTCCCAGAGAGCAAGTAAATCCAAACCATCATAAGAAAAGGCTTAGCAGTTAGCAAGTACTTAACATCAAACAAAAAAAATCTAGTAGGCATCAACAACCTAACATGAACCCACTAAAAGGTATGTATGTCTGAACTAAAAGAAAACAAACAACAACTACCTCACAGTCGGTGAGGAAAAAACAACTACAGAGTACCAGCTAAAAACCAACCCTAGCCGCTCAACCGAGTACTTTTCCAAACCTGAGGCATTCAAAGAAAGAACACTTCAGCAAGAATGAAAATACCAGTGTAGATCAAAGATCAAAAGGTTAACAATAAATCAAAAGGAATAAAGAGTTACTAACCCAAACATAAGGAAACTGTCAAATCTCAGTAATTAATCATATGACAATGGTAAAAGATTACTTATTAAGTTCAAAAGTAAGAAAGTTGCACCAAGTGCGAAACGAAGACATGCTTCGAGAATATCTGCAAAAGTAAGTATAATAACAAATATCTGTACAAAACGAGGAGAGAGATTTAATAACTTTACTCATATGAATCATTAACACTGGTAAGACGTGGTCCTGAGTTTCGTAGCTAAATATCGACGCTACAAATCCAACGGCGAAGTCGAAATTGAAATCCTACAAACCAAACTCGGGTAAACACTCCCCGAAGTCAAAATACCAAATATCCCAAAAACGCTCCGTCGTGTTCCAAAACGAACTCCGGCTTGCAAGGGAATATCAAAACATAGGAGAAATTAGCCAAGCTAATTCTCCCTAACAAAAACCTTGGATACTAACGAGCAAAAGTCATGCTCAGACAACGGTACCCACCAACTACGCATCAACGTAAAGCTTTGACGTCAAAATACGTCACTAAAGGGTTTTAAATAAACCTTGAAAAAAAATCAGGTGCGTTACAACCACCCCTCCTGAAAGAAAGTTTCGTCTTGAAACTTTACGCACAATAGATTCCACTATGAAGGGAAAATAATCAAAGATTATAGAATGGAAATATATACCGAATGAAACTAGGAGAAGAGATGCGGATGAGCCTCCCTCATAACTGACTCCAACTCCCAAGTCGCGCTCTCCACGTCTTGGTTCCTCCACAAAACTTTAACCATGAGTATGGTCTTCCTTCGCAACACTTGATCTTGAGTATCCAGAATGCGAACAGTCATCTCAACATAAGAAATGTTGGGCTCCAACTAGGGCATAGAGTCAAGAACGTGTGTTTCGCTAAGCACACATTTCTGTAACTAGCTTACGTGAAACACATCGTGCACACCAGGAAAACTTGTGGGCAAATCCAACCTATAAGCTGACATTCCAATACGATCAACCACTTGGAAAGGACCCACATACCTAGGATCCAACCTATGGTTCTTTCCAAATCTCTTTACACCATACATCGGGGAAACCTTAAGAAAAATCATATCCCCGACAGCAAATTTCAAATCAGTTCTTTGTCGATTAACATACTTCTCATAACGCACCTGAGCTATACGAAGTTTCTCTCGAATATGCTTTACAGAAATATCCATTTTTTCTAAGGCTTCCAAACCCAACAACGGTCTTTCGCCAGCCTCAGCCCCAAATAAGGGAGTTCTGCAACGTCTCCCATACATGGTCTCAAACGGGGTCATCTGTAAGCTCTCTTGATAACTATTATTATAAACAAATTCCATCAGCCTCAAACGCTCGTCCCACACTCCTCCATGGTCCAAGATGTAGCATCTTATCTTGTCTTCCAAAATATGATTAACTCTTTCTATTTGGCCATTTGTCTGCGGATGATAAGCGGTGGAATACCTCAGATCGGTACCCAATCCTTCCTGTATGCTTTTCCAAAAACAAGACGTAAACCTGTAGTCTCGATCTGATACAATACTAATAGGTACTCCATGTAACCTGATAATCACATCCAAGTATAACTCTGCTATCTTTTTCATGGAGTAATCAATACTGAACGGCACGAAGTGAGCACACTTCATCAATCTTTATATTATAACCCATACATAATCATGCCCTCGGGGAGATCTCGGCAACCCTGTAATGAAGCTCATGAAAATACTCTCTCACTTCCAACTTGGAATCTCTAAAGGCGTCAACTTGCCACCAGGCCTCCTATGATCAGCCTTAACTCACTTACAAGTGAGGCACTCTGACACGAACTTGGCTATATCCTTCTTCATACCATACCACTAAACGATCTGTTCAGATCTTCATACATCTTCGTAGAACCAGGGTGGTAGACAACACTGAATCCATGTGCCTCACTGCACAGCTTAACTCGAATATCCTCAACAACGGAGACACAATATCTACCACGGTACCTCAAAGTACCCTTCTCATCGATTGAAAAGTCTTGTAACTCATGTTTCTCAGTTTTATTACTGAGGTGTTGTATATCAGGATCATCCTTTTGATGCAGCCATGTAAGCGTAATCCATGAAGGCTCTGTTAAATTCAAACTATTCGACGAGTCGCTACTCCTAACTGAGATACCCATTAATAGAAACTCTTCTACCAAGGATTCCACTGAAAGCCTAAATATTTGTGCGGTCTTCCTACATAGGGCATCGACTACCACATTAGCTTTTCCCGGATGGTATTGGATCTCAACATCATAATCCGCAACATATTTTAACCATCTCTGCTGGCGTAAATTCAACTCCTTCTGAGTGAAGGTGTACTTCAAACGCTTATGATCCATGTAAATTTTGCACAACGCACCATACAACAGATGTCTCCATAACTTCAGGGCATAAATGACTACAACAAACTCTAAATCATGAGTAGGGTAATTTCTTTCATGAATCTTTAATTGCCTTGACCCATACACAATCACTTTTTCTTCTTGCATCAACACGCAACCAAGTCCAACATGCGATGCATCGACATAAACGACATACTCTACTCTCTCAGTATGCAAGGATAACACTAGAGCAGTGCACAATCTCCTTTTCAACTCCTGAAAGGCTTCTTCCCACTTATCGCTCCACACAAATGATGCATTCTTCTGCATAAGATAAGTCAGCGGCGCAGATAACGTGGAGTAACCTTCCACAAATCTTCTATAATGCCACGTCAACCCTAGGAAACTCCTTATCTCTTTGGGCATAGTAGGTCTGTCCCAATCCATTACGGTAGAAATCTTCTCCGGGTCAACCGAAATTCTGTCCTTATTAACCATATGACCCAAGAAGGAAACTTGAGGAAGCCAAAACTCACACTTGCTTAGCTTGGAAAACAACTTATGCTCCCTCAAAGTAGACAAAACCAAACACAAGTGTTAGGCATGCTCTTCAGCACTTCGGTAATACACAAAAACATCATCTATAAATACGACCATAAAACAGTCCAGAAAATCCTTGAACACTCTGTTCGTCATGTCCATGAAGACAGAGGGTGCGTTTGTCAAACCAAAGGATATCACCAAGAAATCAAAATGTCCATGCCGAGAATGGAAAGCGGTCCATGGAATATCCGTCTCATGAATCTTCAACTGATGGTAGCCTGAACGAAGGTCAATCTTCGAAAACACTGTACTACCACGCAACTGATCAAACAAATCATCTATTCGCTGTAATGGATATCTGTTTTTGATAGTTACCTTGTTCAATTCCCTATAATCAATGCACAGCCTCATGGACCCATCCTTTTTCTTCACAAATAACATGGGGGCATCCCATGGTGAAGAACTTCGTCTAATAAATCTATACAGCAAAAGCTCATCCAGCTGGGTACGTAACTCTTCCAGCTCTTGAGGGGACATACGGTACGGTGCATTAGCAATAAGATGAGTACCTGACTTAAGATTTATAACAAACACCACATCCCTCTTAGGTGGAAGACCAGGAAGACTATCTGGGAAAACATCAAGAAACTCACGCACTACAAGAATCTCCTCTATATGCGACAAACTACAAACGACCTCCAAAACTGAAACCAAGCAGGCAAGACAACCAGAATCTAAAAACTTCTGAGCATATACCACAAAAATAATCAGGGAATCCTGGCACGAAAAACCATAAACACTCATGGGGTGACCGTTGTTCAGCTTGAAGTCCAACCGCCTGACCTTACATTAGATAACCACATCATATCTGGATAACTAGTCCATCCCCAAGATCACATCGAATTCCTGCAGGTCTATAACCTTCAAATCAACAACAACTAGGAAATCACCCAAAAGAATCGGATAACCCAGGATACCCTGATCTGATACCACGGAATCACTAGAGGGAAACTTGACACGAAAATAATCACCAACTTGATCAAGAGTCAAACGATGGTGCTCTATAAAGGTCCTAGCCACAAACGAGTGGGTAGCACCAGAATAAAAAAGAACGCGCTCCCAACATTTTTTTACCTTAAATTTCCTTATAAAATCACATTCATAACTAACCAAGCAACATCGAAACCACAACTATGAGATAAAAACAAACGAGGTTAGGATCTAACCTGAGATCACCTGGGTGGATGTCTGCGCTTCCTCCATAGACACCACGTTCAGCTTACCCTTCCCTTTGTCCAACTACGGCGGCGGCGACAAAGCTTGGAGTGGAACTGACTACAGCGTGGGCTGAGACTGCGAGCATTTTGACTTAACATGCCCTTTCTGTCCACACTAGAAGCAGACCTTGTCCTTATACCAATAATGGGCAGCATCGTTCCCTTTCATTTGCACAAAACACAAACAAGTTCTCCTTTGGGAGTGCTCTGAATGGCATGCACCTGCTGCTGCTTCCGAGCTCTCAATCTCTTGAAACATTTCTCGAACGGGTGGCCTGACCAGCCACAGAAACTGCACACTTCCCTTCTTCTCTTCCTTGAAACAAAACCAGATTCCTTAGAGTTCTTACCATTATCAAACTTCCTCTTATATTTCCTTATCTGTTGGCTTCGATTCTTCGCATTGTCGATTGCTTCAGCCTTTAAAGCGGCTTGTACTACTTCAGCATAACTTCCAAATCCATAAGCACTGGCCGGCTGCAGGATGTCATTCCTAAGACCACCCAAAAGCGCTTAACTCTACTAGATTTCGAGGATACCATATCTGTGGCAAACCGTCTCAATTTACTGAACTCCACTTCATACTCACTCACTGTGAGTTTCCTTTGCTTCAAGTGTAAAAAATTATTCATCAAGCGGTCTTGCTCGACCGTTGGCGGGAACTTTATTGTCAAAAACTACTTGAAAGCTTCCTATGAACATCCATCCTTAAGTTTCTCCTTCTCTCTCAACCACTAGCCCTTTGCAAGGCCTTTCAACTAGTACACAACAACCATTACTCTCTGTTCTGCAGGTATTCCTGAGTACGAAAACATCTCCTCGATTGCGATATCCAATCGTCCAAAGCCATGAAGTTGGCTCTACCGTCATAGGTAGGGGGTCCCAGTCGCTGATAATGCGAGATAAAGTTCATCTCTGGCGGCAACACAACTAGGGGAACCCGAGGAGCAGGAGGAACTGGAACGGCCTGACCCACAACAGGGTCTTGCACTCTAATCGCCTGCATGGCAACAACAAACAACAAAGCATGGATCTGCGACTGCATCTCCAACATTTGTCTGGACAGAGCCTCATTGCTCAGTTGCAGTCCATCGATCACTGCCTCTCTCTGTGCCCCAAACGACTCGCCCTCAGACTAGGGAGTTAACCTTACTGCAGGATGCCTTGACGACATTCTAATAACACAACAAACAACTATTCAATACCTAGCTTATCGCTAGAACTACACAACTTAATTCAGACAATACATGTACAAATACTTGCTCAAGCCGCTAACTTGCTCTGGGAATTTCATTAATGATGTCATGCTTAAACTTAGGATGATATACCATCATCTCACTGACTCATGTGCATAGACTATGCATGCATGAATTCTTATTCCTTTTTTACTTAAACCATATGTGTACACATGTCATCATGTAAATCTTTAGCTTGGCACATGTGCTAATACAATGTTATGTCATGCATATTGTGTTATGTAATATACTAAAGGCCTTAATGCATGTTATGAGCGACGTACACATGAAATATTATGCATCTCATACTATATAATATCACATGCAATGAAAAGTAAAATATAATGTGCATTCATGTGATGATTGTTATGCATTTCATACTACATAACATTCACATGTTGCTTCCTATGAGGATCCATATACAAACACATATTATGCATCCCATACAACATAATATGTCATGTATACTTCTTGTTATGCTTATGAGTATAGCGCTCATGCTTCAGCCAAGACGTATTGATGACACATTGGTGTGTGTATGCAATGGAACAAGATAACTAAAACTAACTTGTGATGGTTGTTCGACCAATTGTCAAACAATCCACTCCTCTGATACCAACTGTCACAACCCACATTTTCTCTAAATTTAAATGTATATCAAAGTAAGAGAAAACACGCGTCGTGATGCCACACCGTGTAGAGGATAACTGCAGATGTTTAGGCAAACTTCAATCCTAACACAATTTATGAAAATACCAAGTTATAATGTGAGAAAAACATGTTTCAAGTTAATTTTTGATGATCGTATCTCTCGGCTTAGTGGATCAACTAGTTCACAACTGAAAATATAAGTATACACTGTTAAAATAGTTTGTTTACAATGGTTAACATCCTACATGAGCATAAACATCCCCATAGGACAACTCATGTTATGCATGACTCTAGATTTAGTATAAGTATAGAAATTAGTTTGTACATTCAATAAGATATAGTGACTTTACCTTCAAAAGATGTCATGCATGAGACAGTAGAGGTAATACTTTTATACTTTAAAATATCTAACATGCAACCTAGCATAAAACCTTTCCAGAGAACAAGTAAATCCAAACCATCATAGAAAAAGGCTTAGCAGTTAGCAAATACTTAATATTAAATAAGAAAATCCAATGAGCGTCAACAACCTGGCACGAACCCACTAAAAGGTATGAATGTCTGAACTAAAAGAAAACAAACAACAACTACCTCATAGTCAGTGAGGAAACAACAGCTGCAGAGTACCAGCCAAAAACCAACCCTAGCCACTCAATCGGCTACTTCTCCAAACCTGAGGCATTCAAAGAAAGAACACCTCAGCAAGAATGAAAATATCAGTGGAGATCAACGATCAAAAGGTTAGCAATAAACCAAAAGGAATAAAAGGTTACCAACCCAATCATAAGTAAGCTGTCAAATCTCAGCAATTAATCATATGACAATGGTAAAAAATTACTTATTAAGTTCAAAAGTAAGAAACTTGCACCAAGTGTGAAACGAAGCCATGTTTCAAGAATATCTGCAAAAGTAAGCAGACTAACATGTATCTTTACAATATGGGGAGAGAGACTTAATAACTCTACTCATATGAATCATTAACACTAGTAAGGAATGGTCTTGAGTTGGTGGCCACATTGTCCAACCTGAACTTACATACCCAACATCTTCCAAGAAGGTACTGTGGTGTTAGCAACATTATCCAACACAACCTGACAATCCAATTATCTCAACAAGACACTAGGGTGGTGGCACATTGTCCAACTCAACCTAACAATCAAACTATATATAAATAAGGTGTTGTGGTGGTGGCAACATTGTCCAACTCAACGCACAGACTAAAAACAAGCGCAACAGTGTAATGATTCACAATTTGGCACTAGGTTGGGGGTCTTTTATCCACTACCTACCAAAGGCCACACATAACATCCATAAACACTTATAACCTCAAGCAGGATACATAAACTCTCCTTGACATAAAGGAAGAAAATTCCCAAATGATAGCCATTCTAAGTCATACTTGACAAATTCAGCTTAATCCGAAAAAAATTCTAAGTCTGCAGGAAAAGCGTCGAGAACACTCGACGCTGTGTTGAGTAGATTCAACACACTCAACGCCAACCAGAATACTCGGCGAAAATACTTCAACTCAACGCCATGTTGAGTCCACTCAACGCTAACCAAATTACTCAACGAAAATACCTTCACTCAACGCCGTGTTGAGTGCACTCAACGCCGCATTGAGTCCACTCAATGCTTTTGACTTAGTCTCGAAGCTACTCAACGTTGTTTCACTCAACACCGCATTGAGTGCATTCAGTGCACTCGACACTTTTGCCCTAGCCTCACAGACCACTCAACGCTAAGTGAGCTTCACTCAACGCCTCATTGAGTGCATTCAGCGCACTCAACGCTTTTGACTTAGCTTTACAGACCACTCATCGCCAAAGCTTCACTCAATGTCGCGTTGAGTGCATTCAGCGCACTCAACACTTTTGACTTAGCCTCACAAACCACTAATTGCCAAAGCTTCACTCAAGGCCGCATTGAGTGCATTCAGCACATTCAACGCTTTTGACTTAGCGCCAGTCTATTTTTCGTCGATTTTGACTTTTGTCAGAATCGACTAATTTACCAAACTAATCAGCCTTATAAGATGACATTATCCAAAGCTAATCTTCAAACCCAACAAATCCCCTCACTGTCGTACACGATGAACTAAATTAAGGCTTACTAACCTATACTCGACGGATATACACACAGACCAATAGTAAAAAATGGCGAATATACACATCGCTCGAACAAGGATCTACCCTATGCAGCAGGTAGAACCTGGTCGAACCCTACCCTATTCCTAAATTCTAAGAAGGAAAAAGGGGCAATAACAGTGAATATAAGGAAGGAAAGCTTGGCAAGGGAAAGAAATCACCACTTGGCTCGATCTTGCCGGAATTCGACCGCTGATGAGTGCGATTATGATAGGCTTTTTACTATCATAATTGTAATCATGTCTACTATTTCCTGCCCCTTTTTGTGATGATTTCACGATAATAGTAAAGAAATTATTGTATCATAGATGAAATAGCACATTTAGAAGTCTTTGGCATTCCTTGTAATAAACTATTTACTGATTCTTTCATTTTTCTACTGCAGGTAATGCCAACCAATGGACCTAAAAGTCTTGGAGCAAACAGAGGAGTTCACGGAGTCAACATGGCTGATGACATGATGAATATTTGGCGCACACGGCCTGACACACGGTCGTGTGCCTACCCGTGTCCTATGTACCTGGAGCTGAAGAAATTGGACGCAGGAGACAGAGACTCACACGGGTAGGGAACATGCCCGTATGCCTACCCGTGTCATATTTGAACACGAGTGCCGACTAACCCGTGTCTGAGGAACACGGCCAGACACACGGCCGTGTCCATACCCGTGTCATCTGACACGGCCCACTACCAGACACGCCTGCTCGTGGGGGAACCGCCTAGGAACCGTCCACACGGCCGTGTTTGAACCCGTGTCCGACCTGTTTGCAAAGGGACTATATATTTCCTGTAAAAAAAAATTTGGGAAGAACTTTTGGATCATTCTGGGATTGGAGAACTGCTGAAGGCCGAAGTGGGGCATCCAAGAGAAGGAGGATTGAAGGTATTTGTTTATGTATTTTATCTATTCTTTAATTCCTTTCAATCTCTTTTTTCTCTTGGTGATTCATCTTCACTTGTCTTTTAATTTTGCATGAAACTATAGTTGAACATTCTAGTAATCATATATCGCTTTGTTTATGTTAAATTTGTTGTATTTTATTCGTGTTTAGGCTTGCAAACAAAGAGTTTAATCTTCATTATGAATTACTTCTTTGCTTTACATAATTTGCAAATTGCTAGATTGAGAAATTGGTTCTTTGTAATGATATTTGTATATTCATATTGTTGTGTTAATTCTTTTTGTAAATTTCAACTCTATGATCGAGAGATATATTATTTGGAAAATTAGAACACGAGTAAAAGGATTCATGGTATTTTAGAGATAAAATTCATGAATTTATGTAGTAATAAGGGGACTTTACTTAATGAAAACTTGAGTGTTGTAAATTGTTCGAGAGAAAATTTACTATCTTAGGTTTAGGTTTGGAATTGCTCGAGAGAGAATTCGATGAATATTTGACCTTTACATTACAACGAATTTAATAGTCTTTTCATTTCATGATCACTTAGAATTGAACTAATAAATGAGTTCTTTCATGTAATCGTTTAAAAGCTTCATGCCTGTTATCATGCTCAATCTTCCAATTCTGATTCATCCAAATGGTCATAGTTAGGTTAATGTAGTTTTAGATATCACTTTTATTTATAGGTATGATAATAAAGAGAGGGTGAGTACGAATACTTGAAAGGGCCCTGTGGAATACGACACGAGATGTAGATTTCTCCTATACAATGATTGATAGGTGCACTTGCCTAAATGTTAATTCAATTAGCTTAAGTCCATCTACATAGTTATATTAAAATGTAGAATGAAATCGCATTGAGTTATTACTTGTTAGCAAAGCAATCATCAAGTTTTTGGCGCCGTTGCCGGGGAACGTTTTCAATATTTTGAAATCCTAATCTTCATTAGTCTACCAATTTTCATTTATATAATTGTAATTTAGTTTATGAATAATTATATCGCGTAATATCTGTTTTGTAGTCTGTTAGTCTATGATCAGGGGCAGAAATTCTGGGCTAGCACCATTTCATCCCGACCCAGAACGAATTCTCCATAACACTAACCTAAGGGACGTGGGTATTAATACCACAGATATTTCAAACGAACTATCAGAAGAGGAGACAGTGAACCAAGGAGAGAATCATCCTGAAAACCTAGATACCATGGCCAACCAAAATGAGCAAACCATGTCTGACTTTGCTAGACCTAATCTCCAAGGAATCGGCTTGAGCATCGTTAGACCACTGATAGCTACCAATAACTTTGAATTGAAGCCTAGTGTGATACAAATGGTTCAACAGTATGTCCAGTATGATGGCTTGCAAGATGAGGATCCTAACACCCACTTGGCCGGATTCTTGGAGATATGTGACACATTTAAGATCAATGGTGTTTCCAACGATGCCATTAGATTGAGATAGTTTCCATTTTCTTTAAGGCATAAGGCAAAGCAGTGGTTGAATTCATTACCTAGATGGCCGATTACTACTTGGGACATGATGGTTGAGAAGTTTCTGATGAAGTATTTCCCACCTGCGAAGACTGCAAAGTTAAGGAATGACATCTCTACGTACATTCAATTGGAGTCTGAATCGTTATACGACACATGAGAATGATTCAAGGAGTTGTTAAGGAGATGTCCCCACCATACTCTACCTTCATGGCTTCAGATTCAGACCTTCTACAATGGTCTCAATCCAGCCACTAAGCAGATGATCGATGCGGCTAGTGGAGGCACTTTGAACAACAAGACACCTGAAGCGGCTCAGCAGTTGATAGAGGACATGACTATGAATAATTACCAATGGACTACTGTGAGACAAAAGCCTAGCAAGCCCGCAGGAATTTATGAAGTAGATGCCGTCACCGCCTTAGCTATTCAAGTGGAGAAGCTTCACCAAAAGATGGACAACCTTGCCTTAGCATCACCTTCCATGATACCTCAACAATGGGAATCTTCATGCAGTGGAATGCCTGGTTGTGAACCTCAAGTTCAAGAGCATGTTGACTATATGGGCAACAATATTAGACCTCCTTTTAATCAAGCCAACAACCCATATAGTTCTACATATAATCCTGGATGGAGAAACCACCTCAATTTCTCTTGGGGAGGACAAGGAAATCAAGGGAAGCAACCCATATTTGGACAACAACCACAGCTGGAACCAAGGAAGCCTACATTGGAAGATGTGCTTACCAAGTTCATGCAAACTACCGATGTAGCCTTCCGGAATCAAGAGGGTTCAATTCGGAACTTGGAGAATCAGATTGGTCAGCTTGCAAGGATGGTTTCTGAAAGACAGCAAGGAACACTTCCGGGGAACACCGAGATAAATCCAAGGGAGCATGCAAAAGCCATTCAATTGAGGAGCGGAAAGGAGTTACAAGACCCAAGGCCTGCGAAGGAGGCACCCCAAATGGAGTCTAGCGGCGAAGGACCAAGCAAGATGAATGTGCAACCGATGGAGTAGCAACCAGCAATACCATACCCAGCAAAGCTTAACAAGGAGCGCATGGATGCGCAGTATGGTAAATTTTTATCTATGTTTAAGCAATTACATGTTAATTTACCTTTTTCTGAAATTATTCAAATGCCTAAATATGCAAAATTTCTTAAGGATTTGATTTCTAATAAAAAAAAATAGAAGAATTATCATTAGTAACATTAAGTGAAGAATGTTCTGCTATTTTGCAAAATAAATTACCACAAAAACTTAAGGATCCCGGTTCATTTTCAATTCCATGTTTAATCGGTGATTTACAAGTAAATAAGACTTTAACAGATCTAGGAGCAAGTATAAATTTAATGCCTTATAAACTATATCTGAAACTAGGCCTAGGAGAACTTAGCCCAACTAGAATGAGTATTCAACTAGCAGAACGATCGGTTAAGTATCCTAGAGGAATAGTAGAAGATGTATTGGTTAAGGTAGATAAGTTTATATTTCCTACTGATTTTGTTATTTTAGATATGAATGAAAATATCGAAGTACCACTCATACTAGGTCGTCCATTTCTAGCTACATCTAGAGCACTTATTGATGTTTTTGACGGTAAATTAGTATTGTGAGTAGGAGAAGATGAAGTCACTTTTCAAATTGGCAATACTATGAAACAATATTTAGATAACGATGATTATTGCTATTTTTCTCATGGTATTGATGACTTTATGACTTCTATAAATTCTAATTTTTATTATAAAGATCCTTTAGAAATTTGCATAACTAATAGCTATCTAGAAGATGATAAAAATGATAACATTGTTGAACAATTATTTTTTCTAAATAATTGTGTTGCCATGAATTGAACAACTGAATATAGTTTAATTACTGAAGGAGATCATGAAGCCCTTAAGAATAATACTAAGAATCCACCAATAGTAGAATTAAAAAAATTACCGGATCATCTTGAGTATGCTTTCTTAGGAACTAACTCTTCGTACCCATTTATCATATCTTCAAATATTTCCAATACTGAAAAAGATAAATTAATAACTGTATTGAAGAAATGTAAAGGTGCAATAGCATGACAAATATCTGATATAAAGGGTATTAATCCTAGTTTTTGCACTCATAAAATCCTTTTGGAAGAAAACTATAAATCCTCTATTCAACCGCAACGTAGGCTCAACCCGAATATGAAAGAGGCAGTTAAAGCAGAAATTGTTAAGTTATTAGATGCTGGTATTATATATCCTATTTCAGATAGTTCATGAGTTAGTCCTGTTCAAGTAGTTCCTAAGAAGGGTGGCCTGACATTGGTAGCAAATGATAGAAATGAATTAATTCCAACGCGAACGGTAACAGGTTGGCGTGTCTGTATAGACTATAGGAAATTAAACGATGCCACTAGGAAAGACCATTTCCCTCTTCCTTTCATTGACCAAATATTAGAACGCTTATCAGGACATTCTTATTATTGTTTTCTAGATGGACTTTCTGGATACTTCCAAATTCCTATAGCACCAGAAGACCAAGAGAAAATAACATTTACTTGCCCATTTGGTACCTTTGCCTATAGACATATGCCTTTCGGGTTATGTAATGCACCCGCCACATTTCAAAGGTGCATGCTAGCCATCTTTAACGAGTATGTTGAAGATATCATGGAAGTGTTCATGTATGATTTTTCTGTTTTTGGCGACTCTTTTGAGTTGTGTTTGAATAATTTAGAGAAAGTTCTTAGGAGGTGTGAGGAGACGAACCTAGCGCTTAGTTGGGAGAAGTGTCATTTCATGGTACAAGAAGGGTTAGTACTTGACCATAAAATCTCAAGCCAAGGAATCCAAGTTGATAGAGCAAAAATAGAGACCATAGAGAAATTACCACCACCAACCTCCGTTAAGGCAGTGAGAAGTTTCTTAGGACATGCAGGATTTTATCGCCGGTTTATTAAATACTTCTCTAAAATAGCTAAACCACTTATAAGGCTTTTAGAAAAAGACACATCTTTTATTTTTGAACAAGAGTGTCTACATGCCTTTGAGTTCTTAAAAGAGAAATTAATTAATTCTCCTATTATGATCGCACCCGATTTTAGTCAACCATTTGAGATCATGTGTGACGCTAGTAGTTTTGCGGTAGGGGCTGTTTTAGGACAACGCCGAAACAAACATTTTCACCTTATATATTATGCTAGCAAAACACTTAATAATGCACAAGAGAATTATACAACTACCGAAAAAGAACTCCTAGCAGTGGTATTCGTCTTTGATAAATTTAGACCATATTTAACATTGTCCAAAGTGGTAGTTTACACGGATCACTCTGCCCTTAGATATTTGCTAGCCAAAGCCGAAGCAAAGCCTCATTTAATCCGTTGGGTTCTTCTATTACAAGAATTTGATTTAGAAATTAGGGATAAACGAGGAGCGGAAAACTTAGCGGCAGATCATCTTTCACGTTTAGAAAATCCACTACGATCAATGTTAGATGAATCTGAAATTTCTGATACATTTCCTGAGGAATCACAATTTGCCATATCTACAAATGTACATCTTGATTATCCATGGTTTGCAGATTATGCAAACTATCTTGTGGCTAAAGTCCTTCCAAAACACTTTTCATATCAGCAGAAAAAGAATTTTTTCTCTGATTTGAAATATTATTTTTGGGAGGACCCCTTTCTTTTTCGGATATGTGCAGATTCTGTTATACGAAGGTGTGTATCAGCGGAGGAGGGTTGGAGGATTTTGGAGCAGCGTCATTCAGGTCCTGCTGGTGGTCACTATGGAGCGAATCGCTCTGCTAAAAAGGTTCTTGATTCCGGTTTTTATTGTCCCCTTCTATTCAGGGATGCCCAAAGGTATGTACTTTCATGTGATTCTTGTCAGAAAGCAGGTAATATTTCTAAATTACATGAAATGCCGCAAAAATTTATCCTTGAATGTGAAGTATTTGATGTGTGGGGTATAGATTTTATGGGACCATTTCCAGTTTCTTTTGGGAATAAATACATTTTAGTAGCTGTAGATTATGTATCAAGGTGGGTTGAGGCGCAAGCTTCGCCTACTAATGATAGTAGGGTTGTAATTAGATTTTTGAAATCCTTATTCGCACGATTTGGCACACCACATGCACTTATTAGCGATAGGGGTTCACACTTTTGTAATCTACAACTAGACAAAGTATTACAAAAATATGGAGTTACACATAGGATAGCCACTCCGTATCATCCTCAAACTAGTGGGCAAGTTGAAGTTTCCAATAGAGTGCTTAAGAGGATCCTAGAAAAATCTATAGAAGGGAATAGGAAGCAGTGGTCTAGAAAACTTAACGATTGTTTGTGGGCATATAGAACCGCCTTCAAAACAACTATAGGGACCACCTCTTTTAGATTGGTCTATGGTAAATCTTGTCACCTGCCTATAGAATTAGAACACAAGTCGTATTGGGCAATACATTCTTTAAACTTTGACACTAGTTCTATAGGAGAGAAGCATAAACTCCAACTTAACGAATTAGATGAGTAGAGAACTATGGCCTATGAGAACTCCCGGATTTATAAGGAGAAAACCAAGCTATTTCATGACCGTCACCTTCGCAAACCCAAGGTATTCCAAAAAGGTGGCCAAGTCCTCCTTTATAATTCCAGATTACGTTTATTCCCAGGGAAGTTAAGGTATAAGTGGTCCGAACCCTTTAAGGTTAAAGAAGTCTTTCCCTACGGTACCGTCGAGCTAACTCACCCTGAGAAGGGAGATTTTAAGGTTAATGGTCAGCGACTCAAGCCTTATTATGATGAACTTCCTAGAGACTTCGCTCGTCTAAAGACCCGCCTCCGTCTAGATTAGTTTCATGTTAAACTATAGTAAGTGTTTCTAAGTATTTCTATTTCAGTATAAATCTACTTAGTTGTAATGAAAAAGTTAATGAAAAAAAGTTTTAATGAAAAAAAATTTTTTCTGTAAAAATTTTTAGGAGGAATGCAAAAATGGAGGGGCACACGGGTCCACACACGCCCGTGTGTGTGGCCGTGTGCACGGCACAGCCGCAGGCCCAGCCGTGTGAATTAAATTCGAGAAAAGGCGATTTCTTCCCGAGCACAACACGGGTTTACACCAACCCGTGTGCCTGGCCGTGTCGTTCGCTCGACGATCGTCGAGACCGCTGTGTCGAGACATCTGACACGCTCGTGTCGGATGACACACGGCCGTGTCGCCTAACTACCCATGTTAATACACCGTGCCAGCTCAGACACGGGTCAACACACGGCCGTGTCGTTGCCCGTGTCCACCTGACGCGCTGTCGGGGTCCTGTCAGTTTGACCATACGGACTGAGGCAGCCCGTGTTCCACGAGGCCTCAGATTCCCTAACACGGGTGCACACACGGCCGTGTGCGCACCTGTGTTCAACTCCTACACACGGACCGACGCACCCCGTGTTCCACGAGGCCACGGATTCCCTAACACGGGTTCACACACGACCGTGTGCGAACCCGTGTTCGACTTCTATAAATAGGGCCGTGTGATTTTTTTTCCTGCTCATCCCAAATCGTCTCCCAACACCAGCTCTCCTCGTGGCCTGAGCTCAAGGGTGCCACCTTCTCCAATTCTCATCCCACTTTACTCACATTCTTCATTCTACATCATGTCGTCCGGAAGAAGTCAAGGCGGTCGCCGTCGCCGACCGGAGCTTCAAGTCTCAACGGAGAGACATGATGTCGCTGCTCCATTAGTATTTACCGACGCATCGCACACCGCCCGCTTCAACCGCATGCAATCAAAAAAATTTCAAGATATTCGCATGATTGATTGGAGCATGCTTGAAGAAATAAATTTAGCAGGGGATGTCAGGGCATTAATATCTGTGACGGGTTGGGAGCATTTTTTCTCCATAGAGGAGTTAGGATTTAGGGAACTCACGTTAGAGTTCCTGTCCTCGTTTTATTGCAACTTTCGGCCTAGCTTCATCAATGCGCCGCACGCGACTGAGGGGATAATCTCGTTTCGAGTGGGTGGCACATTTTATACACTCATCATGCTCCAGTTCACCCAGTATTTAGGGGTGTATGAGGAGTCATTCCTCTTTAGTGCTGCCTACCCCGAGCTCCACTTCGAACTCCCCAATCGCAATATTGTCGGCAGTATTTGGCGCCATATTTATTTTGACACTAGAACTTATGAGGCCAAGCGATCTAAGGCCTCTAAGTTGGTTTCGCCCGCCCTCCATTACATTCACCATCTCCTTAGCCACACATTGAGCGGCCGGGGTGAAAGCTCCGGTGTTGTCAGTCGACAAGACCTATTATACCTCTACAGCATGACTTCACGTTATCCTATATATCTCGGTTACCTTCTAGCACAGTTTATTCTACACCAGGCTGACACCCCCCCCCCCGTATAAGGTCTATTTGTGCAGCACTCTACATCACTCGCCTAGTGAAGAATATGGACATATTCTCTGCCCTCCCCCAGATGACAGTGGTCGCGAAGACCGTACCTATCACGATGGTCAGTCTTCGCTCCCTCCGCCTCGTCACCACCCGTCAGGGCCGGGGAGGCGTCATATATTCTATTGCATGACGTGGGCCGCACGTGCAGGATGACAGTGATGACGAGGTGGATCCTGACCTCGATGTGACGTTGGTCCCTCCACCCCATTCCACTTACGCTCATGGCGAGTCTTCCACTGCACCCCCTCCACCTCATTCACGGTACTCGCGGGAGTTTCGACAATTCTTCGACACTGAGCTCTCGCTGCGCCTACAACATATTGAGGAGTCCCAGCAGCGGACCGAGGCCCTCCTGATCCAGATCAGAGACCACCTAGGGATCGCCCCTTGAGAGACGCCAGCTCTAGCCCCGCCTTCCCTCCCTGACGATGCGACCGACCACCCTGCATATTTCTAATGCGTATCTATGTAGTGTTATCTTTATGTATTGTATCTTGTACTATTTCTTATATCAGTGTATTTAGTTCTTGTAGTTATTGTATATCAGTACATTTCATTTCAGCTCATGTCCCATTACTATGATCTTCTACTTATTATGATAGCAAATTTTTTTTTCTTTCTTATTTCTTCGTGAAATTACTCCATGTCCGCTCTTTATATTGCAATGAGGACATTGCAAATTCTAAGTCTGGGGGTGGTTGTTCTTTCTTCCATTTTCTAATGGTTGTGATGGACATGGTTACAATTGATACTAATTTTGCTATCATAACACTCAAATTTGTTATACCCCCCTTTCAAATTTTTGTTTGACCCTTTAAGCTCTCATTATTCATTCAGTTGGGATTATAACTATCTAATTTAACTTCGCACGCTGATTAAAATGAATTGATGTATACTCATAGAGTGTTCAACTTTGTTGATTTCGTAATTAAGCATAGAAATTCATTAGCTTAATTTTCTTTATATAATTTACTTTTAAGATTACTGCTCTATATTAGTAACTATCCAACACTCAATTTTAGAAAATATACTTATCTATAATAAAGTGAGTCGATGAGTGTAACATTTTTATAATTTGGTATTAGGGGTTTAAAACGAAAAATACTCTCTATTGATGTCTAGGACTTACCCTCTAGCATTCCTCAAAACATTACTTAGGTTAATTAGTAAGGGCGGAAATGACTTAGGCCTCCTTCTGGATAGCTTGAGCCTTGTTAACCCAAAACCTTTAACATGATACCCTTGCACACCCAATTTGAACCTAATCCCCATCTTTTTGATGCTCTACCACTAAAATTTACCAAGGCCAAATCATTACCTATTAGCACACCTATCATTGAGACCTTCTTGGAATGAGTTGTTCATAGTGATATGTGGCCTGAGCGCGTGTATATTTGCACCCACTTGTAATGATCCCTACTATGAACCCAAAGCCAAAAAGAAAAAAAGAAGACATAGTGATATGTGGCCTGAGTGTGTGTATACTTGCACCCACTCGGAATGATCTCTACTATGGTCCCTTGGTTAAGAACAATAAAAGTTTGGAGTATCCTTCAAAAAAATATGGGAAGTAGGCTAATTGCAATGTCTGGGGGTGTTTATATAAAATTGAAGTATGTTAAGGTATCTTCCAACATAAGGCTCAATCAAGATTTAGGTGTGAAAAAAAATTCATCGAACTTATCTTTGATTACCTCACCTTTAATCTTCTATCCTAAGCCAAAAAGGTTACACCATCATACAATTCCTAAGGATCCGAACTTACTAATTCTAACTAGTGCTGTGATGAGGGTGTAAAAAGGGTAAGCTCATGATTATCAATATAAGTACTTATAAGTTTTGAAATACTAATACGTATCTTATTGAAATTGTTATTTTCTCCTCACATTTATTTTAGATGGCTATACTTTACTTCTAAGAAAGAGTGGAGGATAGTTAAAAGATATATTAGAGGAATTTTAAGATAAATCTATATTTAGAAAAGTCTGCTAAACTATTTCCTATACGATTACATCATCAAAGTTCTCCTTAAATTCATAGCAACCGGTGTGCGGAGGCAAAATTATTTATTAGTAACCCGAATTTTTGAATTATTTTGCTTAGGGACAAGCAAACATCTAAGTTTGGGGGTATTTGATGAGTACGATTATGATATGCTTTTTACTATCATAATTGTAATCATGTCTACTATTTCCTGCCCCTTTTATGGTGATTTCACGATAATAGTAAAGAAATTGTCGTATCATAGATGGAATAGCACATTTAGAATTCTTTGGCATTCCTTGTAATAAACTATTTACTGATTCTTTCATTTTTCTACTGCAGGTAATGCCAACCAATGGACCTAAAAGTCTTGGAACAAACAGAGGAGTTCACGGAGTCAACATGGCTGATGATAGGACGAATATTTGGCGCACACGGCCTGACACACGGTCATGTGCCTACTTGTGTCCTATGTACCTGGAGCTGAAGAAATTGGACGCAGGAGACAGAGACTCACACAGGTAGGGAACACGCCCGTGTGCCTACCCGTGTCATATTTGAACACGAGTGCCGACCAACCCGTGCCTGAGGAACACGGCCAGACACACGGCCGTGTCCGTACCCGTGTCATTTGACACGGCCCACTACCAGACACGCCTGCTCATGGGGGAACCGCCTAGGAGCCGTCCACACGGCCTGACACACAGCTGTGTTTGAACCTGTGTCCGACCTGTTTGCAAAGGGACTATATATTTCCTGTAAAAAAATTGGGAGGAACTTTTGGCTCATTCTGGGATTGGAGAACTACTGAAGGCTGAAGTGGAGCATCCAAGAGAAGGAGGATTGAAGGGTATTTGTTTATGTATTTTATCTATTCTTTAATTCCTTTCAATCTCTCTTTTCTTTTGGTGATTCATCTTCACTTATCTTTTAATATTGCATGAAACTATAGTTGAATATTCTAGTAATCATGTATCGCTTTGTTTATGTTAAATTTGTGGTATTTTATTCGTGTTTAGGCTTGCAAACAAAGAGTTTAATCTTCATTATGAATTACTTCTTTGCTTTACATAATTTGCAAATTGCTAGATTGAGAAATTGGTTCTTTGTAATGATATTTGTATATTCATATTGTTGTGTTAATTCTCTTTGTAAATTTCAACTCTATGATCGAGAGATATATTGTTTGGAAATTTAGAACGCGAGTAAAAGGATTCATGGTAATTTAGAGATAAAATTCATGAATTTATGTAGTAATAAGGGGACTTTACTTAATGCAAACTTGAGTGTTGTAAATTGTTCGAGAGAAAATTTACTATCTTAGGTTTATGTTTGGAATTGCTCGAGAGAGAATTCGATGAATATTTGACCTTTACATTACAACGAATTTAATAGTCTTTTCATTTCATGATCACTTAGAATTGAACTAATAAATGAGTTCTTTCATGTAATCGTTTAAAAGCTTCATGCATGTTATCATGCTCAATCTTCCAATTCTGATTCATCCAAATGGTCATAGTTAGGTTAATGTAGTTTTAGATATCACTTTTATTTATAGGTATGATAATAAAGAGAGGGTGAGTACGAATACTTGAAAGGGTCCTGTGGAATACGACACGAGATGTAGATTTCTCCTATACTATGATTGATAGGTGCACTTGCCTGAATGTTAATTCAATCTAGCTTAAGTCCATATACATAGTTATATTAAAATGTAGAATGAAATCGCATTGAGTTATTACTTGTTAGCAAAGCAATCATCAGCCGCACCACCACTCCTCACGGATCTGGCCACAAAAACACCTTAACAGTAAAACCTGAAACTTTTCGAGAGGAGAGAAGGTCAACACTGCATACCTTAATCTCTAAAAATCCAAGAAACGGGAAAAACTCACCGTAGAAACGTAGACCGTGGAGAGAGCTAACCGGATTGACTCTCCGACGACGATTTCGTGCATCAGAGCTCCTACAATCAACGACCAAAGGCCTCACAAGGTCGTCATTCTCGTCTTCCGCAATACAACCGACGATTTTAAGGAAGAAGATAATGAATAGGGTTTCCGTCTTATCACAAGGCTATTTATATGGAACAAATAATATAATATATTACTATTATAATTAAACCGTTCAAATGACCAAAACTCGCACTAACTCAGATTTCTATGAAAATTGCACTGTAGCTAAAAATCGACACTATAAATCCAACGGCGAAGTCAAAATTGAAATCCGACAAACCAAACTCGGCTAAATACTCCCCGAAGTCAAAATACCAAATATCCGAAAAACGCTCCGCCGTGTTCCAAAACGAACCCCGACTCGCAAGGGAATATCAAAACACTGGGAAAATTAGCCAAGCTAATTCTCCCTATAACCAAAACCTTGGATATCAACGAGCAAAAGTCATGCTCAGACAACGGTACCCCCAACTACGCGTCAACATAACGTCATGACGTCAAAATACGTCACTAAAAAGTTTTAAATAAACCTTGAAAAAATCAGGGTCGTACACGGCCCGAGAGGGTTCATTGGAGTGGTGTTCGCAGAGGCGCCAACGATGTCGTGTGAGGAGCATGGAGGTCCGCACTGTCCGCACGAGAGGGGGGGGGCACAGTGCGCCGCACATGTTGCGAGCGGTAGGGCTGCGTACATGGACCATAATGGGATTATGCACTATTAGATTGCGCGCACCGCAAAGTCCGCTGTGCGGTGCATGCAATTTGACTGCGCCCATACAAGTATTGAGATTTTTTCAACATACAACAAATGGGTATTTCTAAAAATGACTATTTATAGTCCAATCAATCTTGATCTTCCTTGATCCAACGACTACGATTGATTTAATAGCAACAACTCAGCCTCAAAATGTGCCTAAAAGTATTCCTAATATATATATATATAGAGAGAGAAATAATTACCCAAACCTCCCCTATAAACTAAAATAATTAGTGAGAGCACCGCTCTTATTTTCAAAATTACAAAAAACTCCACTTAAGTTTTCATTTAATTATCAAAACCTCCTCTGGTCTTTTCATTTCATTACATTCGTGAAGAAGAATACCTCCTGGACACTATACACCGAGGGGGGTGTTTTTGTGCATGGATGTTATGAAATTAACACTTTATGAGAGATTTTTGTAATGAAATGAAAACTTTAGAGAAAATTTTTGTAATTTCGAAAATAAGAGGGGTGATGTCAGTAATTTAGCAAACTTAGAGAGGAGGTCCCGGTAAATGGCCATATATATATATATATATATATAGATATAGATATATATATATATATATATATATATATATATATATATATATATATATATATATATATATATATATATATATATATATATACTAGCATCTTCGAACAGGCTCCGCCCGTTCTCGATACGTCGCTGCGGGCTTTGCCCGCAACCAAGCGGGCTTCGCCCGCTTGGCATTCCAGCGGGCTTCACCCGTTCCCTGCAGTTATTTACAATTTTAAAATTTTAAAGTTCAAAATTTTATTTTTCTGATTTTTTAAATAATTATTTAATTATTTATTTTAAGAATATAAATTATTTAATTATTTAATAATAATTGTTTATTAAGAATATAAATTATTTAATTATTTAGCAAATTATAAAATCAGAAAATAAAAAAAAACGCTGGGGCAGGCCGCGGAAGCCGCTGCTTCCGCCCACTGCCGCCGACAGAGCCTCCGACGGCCTGCCCGACGCCCATCGGCGGGTTCGCCGGCCTCCGGCGAACCCGCCGGTGGGCGGCGGGCAGGCCGCCGATGGCGGCGGGGGTGAGACCGTGAAGGGGCGGGAGGTGAAAATGGGTATCGGGTTTTCCTCCATTGTGAACAGTGCAATCTTTGTAGATTTGGTTATTTGCAGACCTCCTGCTTTGAATCCAACGGCCCGTGTTTGATGGAGCTTGATCAGACGGTCCAAATGAGTTTTATGGTGTGATCCAAATATGCATATTGTATTAATATATATATATATATATATATATATATATATATATATATATATATATATATATATATATATATATATATATATATATATATATATATATATATACTAGCATCTTCGAACGGGCTTCGCCCGTTCTCGATGCGTCGCTGCGGGCTTCGCCCGCTTGACCCCCGCGGCGGACTTCGCGCGCCCCCGGTAAAATTTAAATAATTATATAATTTAATAAATAAATATTATTTTTAAATCAAATTATAATTTAATAAATTATTATATAATAACTTATTATTTTTTAAAACAAATTGAAAAAAAACCCAAAATCCCCCCCCTCCCGCTTCCGCCTGCCCGTCCAGCGCAATTCCTCTATCGCAGGGCGGCGGAGCCGCCGACGGCCTGCCCGGCGCCCACCGGCGGGTTCGCCGGCGTCCGGCGAACCCGCCGGGGATTGTCCCGCGGCAAGCAGGCAGGCGGAACAACCTCGATACCCCCCGTTCCGCCTGCCCGCTCACCGCGGGACATCTCCCGGCAGGTTCGCCGGAGGCCGGTGAACCCACCGGTGGGCGCCGGGCAGGCCGAGGCGGCTCCGCCGCCAACGACAGAGGAATTGCGCTGGACGGGCGCGCAGGCGGAACGAGGGGTATCAGGAATTTCTTCTGGATGAAGAGTAAAGTTGTTTGAGAGTTTTTTAATTGCAGGCCAATCTGTATGAATCCAATGGCCAGAACCTATTCCTGGAGATCAGACGGTCGTACTGCGTTTAATGGTGTGCTTTGAGATATTTATATTGTATTATAATATATATATATATATATATATATATATATATATATATATATATATATATATATATATATATATATATATATATATATATATATATATATATAATAACACCCCCCCCCCCCCCCCCCCCCCCCCCCCCCCTTAATATAGGGCTTGTTGATTGTCAGTGCCTTTGATCCTGCTGACGACATCGGGCCCTTGTCAAAAAATCAGGAACTTCTCGATTGGCAGGGTTTGGGTAATTCCATCTGCAAGTTTCCCTTTAGTATTGCAATACCTCACGTCTATCTCCTTTTATTCTATCAACTCTCTCATGAAGTGGTGCTTGATTTGGATATGTTTGGTTCGATTGTGGAATACGAGATTTTTACTAATGGAAATAACATATGTGATATCTACCATTATTGTGGTGGGTTTATTTTCTCATCCCTTCAATTCCCTGAGAAGATTACTGAGCAAAACTGCTTTCTTAGAAGCTTCCCCCATCGCCGTATATTCTTCTTCAACGGAAGAAAGAACAATACTTTTTTTGCTTTCTTGAGTTCCATAAGATCGACATCTTCCCCAATTGAAAAACAAAAATAATGGTGTTTTTCCAATTATCAGAAGAGTCGTCCCAATCGTAGTCTGTATAACTTTCTTCTTCATCATTGTACGTCTTTAGTAAACATGATGTCATACTTATGAGTGTCTTGCAGGTGGCACATTATACGTTTCACAACCCTCATATGAGCAACACTAGAATCATTAAAGAACTGGAGACCATGCCCACAACATGTTAAATGTCAGGTCTACTATTGGTAAGGTAAATCAAAGAACCAACACTGCTACAATATTTTTTGCATCAATTATCTCATCCCCATTTTCTTTTTTGCAACTTTTCTCATGTTGCCATAGGAGTTGCAACGAGTTTTCACTCACCTGTATTGAATTTTAGTAACAGTTTTGACACATATTTATGTTGATGCAAAAATATTACCCCTGATAGTTCGTTAATTTGTATTCCACATAGATTACTCATTTCGAATTCTTGTTTCATAATGGATTTAAATTCTTTGATTAGTTGAAGATTTGATCCTGTGACGAGTAAGTCATCCACATAGATTAACACGATCACAAAATTATCATCTGCATGATGCTTGATAAACAAGGAAGCTTCAGATGTGCTCCTTTCATACTTATTGTGATTCAGATATGAATAAATGCGCTCATTCTTTGGTTTGAGCATACACTATCATGAAACCACACACCATTGTCTGGAGTTTCAACTCTCAAACAGGAAAAAATAGAGACTCTGGATAGGTGGTGAAATTTTCCTCTTCCTTTGGTCGTGATTCACGATACCAACTGTCTTTTTGGAGATGCATATTTCTCTTACATTTCTTACATCATGAGAAATATTTATTTGTGGAGTGAGTGCTCTTAATGCAGAGTTTACAATTAGGGATTTTTTCCCTCTCTTTTGAGCCTTGGCTCCATGATGAAGTAGCAGACTTTACAGGGCTGACCAACATCTTGCTCTGAAATGTTTGTTCTAGAGTAGGTTCCTCCTTCATTCGATCTTCATATTCTAATATGTAGCTTATGATATCACACACTGACATTTTAGTGATGTCTCTTGCTTCCTCTATAGCAACAATAACCTGTTTGAACCGTGCTGAAAGACTACTAGGAATTTTCAAAATAGCGTGTTTCTCTGGTAAATCGTCACCATATGTGCGAATTTGATTAATCAACATAGTAGTTTTGTAAACATACTATTGAATAGTTTCTCCTTCTTTCATATTCAAATTATAGAACTCCTTCCAGAGTTGAGTTAATCTCATAAGAATGATTATTTCATTTCCTTTGTATTTAATCTTCAAGATCTCCCACACATACTTGTAGTTTCTGCATCAATAACAAGTGGTAGAATCGATCTGTCAACTCCTTCCTAGATATAGAGGATAGCTTCGACATCTCTTTTCTGATTTTACAGGAACGATTAGAGCTTGATCGGTTCACCCTTTTCTGCAACAGTTTTGTCTGGAAGTTATGGGTAGCCATCTTGAACGAGATCCCATAGACCTTGTGAAATGAAATAGATCTTCATTTGTTTGCTCCAGTAATTAATTATATGCATCCCCTTCGAATACGAGAAAATCGGTTTATGTGTAAAGAATTGTTTGACTACTCGAAGAAGATGACATATGATGAAATTTAGAAAATGAATCGAGATATGATTCAAGATACGACACAGATCCTCTGTTGGCTTGAACTATAACTCTGATACTAAATGATGTTGGAAATATTTACAAAGAACCTACTTGAGTTTTGCAGGGAAACAAATAAGCTGAAGAAGAGAACCCAAAAAGAAGACGGGCAAGCTGCTTCAGCTACAACAAGGCTTCAAAAAATATATGCTCTGCCGATAAGGCTATATGAATAAGCATTCAAAAAGTTTTTAAGTAGAGCTCCTACACCTACTATGGTAGGTTGTCATTAGGCATGTCAGCTGTCTATTCAAGGAAGGTTGTCATTAGACATATTAGTGGTATTTTTGAGGTGATGACATTAAATCAATCAACTTTATTAAAGTCAAAATTAATATTTTTAGGTCAAAACGTATATTGTTTTATAAAATAAAAATTATAATATTTATGTATATTTTTTTACCGTTATTTTGAGTATTCATATGCATATGTTGCGGGCAAAACCCGCCTTGATGGGGCCAGCGAAACTCGTCGTCGTCGTTCGGGTTTCACGCCCATCCATTTCCTGGATGCGGCCGAAGGCCTCCCAAGAGCATTGAGCCGGGGCGGGCGAAGCCCGCCGTTGCCGGCCAGGTACTGTCGTACCTGGCCGTAGGGGCGGAGCCCCGTGTCGGGCACTCATATATATATATATATATAAACATTCGGATCACCTCCCCTTCTTTTAGACAAATTGAGGTGATTAATGAACTTAGATCTCTTAAAGATAGAATTGCCCTCACTATGAAGTTTGAAACGCCCCTTCTCACAAATTTAGGCTTCCTTTGTTTTGGCGGTGGCGGGTCGATCCGGCGGGTGGAAACAGACTGTTTGAAACGGAGGGGGGGGGGTGGCGGCTGCTCCAAATGGAGTTTTTTGGGGCGTTTCTCAAGGCAGGCGGATGAAAATAGAGCAAACGTCGCCGGAGGTTCATTTATTTACCCTCCTTCCGACGACGTTTGCCCAAAATGGAGCAGCGAAACGCCCAAATAAATAGAGCCTTATATAAAAAAGAATCAATGACCATTCATGAAACAATAGTAACTGCAAATCATTGATGTAATAATTATAATATGCAGTAAAGTAATAAAGGTGGATTCATAAAATAAAGCAAGAGTCAATCCTAAAGCCTTAGTAGAAAATAACTGAATAGACTTGCACATCATTAATGATCCGTTCGTTTTGATGCGATTGAGGCTTTGGAATTAACATTCAATTGCTGATTCCAATTATGACTGTTCGGCGGTCATAAAATTATCTTGGAATTGGAATTCATTTCAATTCCCATGAGAATTGATTATAGAAGAATCATGACTCCCTCAATTCTTATCTCACGAGCTCTTCATTCGTGATTCCCACACCTACCAGCGCGTCCCCGACTCTCTCAAAAACATCAACGCAAATTTTGTTGTTTGCCCAGGACAGTATTTTTCGCCGAAGAACAAATTTTTCGACAGGGCGCAAAGTTTTCGCCCGGGCGAAATGCACGCCCGGGCACGCATTTTTCGCCATGATGCGAATTTTTCGACCGTACCAGTATTTTTCGGCCCGTGCGCGTATTTTTTCGCCCGAATGCGAATGTTTTTTTCGACCGCGAACTTTTCACCCGAGCGCGAATTTTTTGCCCGGATGCGATTTTATTTGCCCGGATGCCCATTTTTCGGCCAGGTACAAATTTTTCGGCCGGTCGCGCATTTTTTAGGTCAGGCGCACATATTTCCTCCTGAGCGCCCATTTTTCGCCCGGGCGTGCATTTTTTATCCGGGCGTGCAATTTTCGCCCGGGAGTGCATTTTTCGCCCGAGCGTGAATTTTTCGCCCGGGCGCACATTTTTCGACCGGCCACACATTTTTCGATCGTGCACGATTTTTTCGTCTGGCGCCAATTTTTCGCATGGTTCCGAATTTTTTGCCAGTCCCGAATTTTTCGCCCGGTCGGGCATTTTTCACCCGGGTGCACATTTTTCGGCCGGTGGGCACAAATGTTTCGCAGTGGCTCGCATTTTTGCTGAACGACAGAATTGGACGCCAGGACGAAAAAATGCGTACCCTGGCGAAAAATGCGTGTTCGGGCAAAAAAATGCCCGGTCGGGCAAAAACTGCGCGCCCTGTGAAAAATGCGCGTCCGAGCGAAAAATGCGCGTCTGGGCAAAATTGCGCGCTCGGGCGGAAATATTTTAATATGGAGTGAAACAGTGGAATTACTAATTGCAATTCCCGTGACAGAATTCCTGCATTTATCCGAACGACAGAATTTGAATCGACTTCAATTCCAATTAGAATTGATGTTAATTTCAATTCCTGCATCTCAATTCCTGCAAAACAAACAAAGTCTAAGAATCCGTTCGTTTGGATTGAATTGTGACATTGGAATTAGAATTCAATTTCCATTTCCAATTCGGCGGCTCTATTTGTTTGGGCGTTTCGGAGCTCCGTTTTGGGCAAACGCCACCAGAAGGCGGGAAAACAAATGAACATCCGGCGACGTTTTCTTCGTTTCCACCCGTCCGCCTTGAGAAACGCCCCAAAAAGCTCCGTTTAGAGCAGCCACCTCTCCCCTCCATTTCGAACACTCCGTTTCCAGCCGCATCCATCCGCCACCGCCGAAACAAACGCTTTCGGACCTCACGAGGTAAGATTTCGCAATTGCCACTTCTTCCGCGACCGACCGTAACCTCCTCGACATTTTTCCCCGTGCGAACGGGAAGGCGGGTTGCAGATCCGGTTCCATCGTCTTCCTTCGGGCTAGAAAGAGGAAACTCGCCCCCCCACATTTCCCGACGGGCTACCAAGAGGAGCGGAAGTCCATCGTCTTCCTCCGGCGTTCCAGTGGCTTTTCTTTGGCGAATCCAACAGTTCTTCTAGTGATTTGATCCTCTTCCTCTGGCGTTCCACCCTCTTCCTCCAACGTTCCATCCTCTTCTTCCGACTTATCGTTGGACGATGTTGTCGACCTTTCCACCGTCTCTATAGCAGAGTTCGTGAATTTCTGTCCTCTTTAAACTGAATATGCTGACTTCATTCTTAGCACAATTATTTTTTTTATCAGTGAATAGGTTTTTGGTTCTTAAGTTGCAATCGGCCATTCCTATACATGAATGGCAACAATAAACCATTGCTAGTAGTTTTTAGCTTCTATTTTAAGTTTTTAATGTGTATGTGTGTGTGTGTAAGCGTGTGTATACATGGTTGTTTGTATGTATATGTGTGCATGTGTGGCTGTATGTGTGTGTTTATGTTTGTGTTTGTATGAGTGTAAGTGTGTGCGGTTGTATGTGTGTGTGTGCATGTGTGCCCTAATAATTTTGTCGTTGATATAGATTTTACATTTCAATTTCATCAACTGAAAAATAATTTTGTCGTTGAAAAATAACATGCACCCGAACATCAGAATTACTAATTCCAATTCCTACGACAGAATTTCTGCATTCAACCGAATGACATATTTGATTTTGACTTTAATTCCAATTCTTGCGGGAATTGGAATTATGCCAATTCCAATCCCTGAATCGCATTTCGTGCCAAACGAACAAACCCTAAAGAAATTTCCTCAGGTTTGGTGAGCACAACTCAGGGTGCCTAACAATATAGGTGTGATCATCTTTGTTGTATTCTTTATAGAAAAAATACCTAAATTAGTCCCTAAAATTTTGGAGTTAATTCAAATACCTAAATGTGTCTGATGTGATGTCAACAGAGCATATGTTTAATTGATCACCTGTGCAAATGATACATTTAATTAGCAACAAAAAAACAAAAAACACAAGTACACATTTGAATGAACATACACTCATTGGACATCTATCAAAATGAAATCTGAATTTCATATAAGGAGGCTTGAATGAACTTCTTAAAGAGGGAAGATGGGAAAAAGATGGAACAAAGGTTTGAGAGGCTAGGTGTTTTATTAAAGAGGATTCACTAACAAAGTGTTCTATTTTCCCATTTTAACTTACCTCAGTGGCACTAATGTGTTCTCCAGCATTGTGATCTTGTTCCATAATAAATCAAAGGGTGAGTAGAAAGGGCAGATGAAGGCAGAAATGGAAGTGAGAGGAGGGTGAAACCATGATGATCGAGGTCTTGCACTGTGATGGTGTTGAAGAAGTGGGGGATCTTCAATATTAGGTCGGCCGTTAGTTTGACATTGGCATTTAGCCCCATCCTCTAGGTGCGCATGACTCATTTTCTCATCTAAAACACATTTTTCGTTAACTAAAAAGTGCTTTTGGCAAAAAATAATTACAAAATATAAAATGTCATTTTTACAATAAATTTTAATACTCATATGTCTATATTCTGAATAGTCATGAAAAAATTACAGTTATAATCGTGGAAAATTTCAACTGTAATTTTTAAAAGTACAACTATAATTTTACCACTGTAATATTTTAGTACTATTCAGAATATGAGCAAATGAGCGCTCAAACGGATTGTAAAAACATAATAATTTATGTCTCGTCATTTATTTTACAAAAATGTATAATTTTGAGTAAAAAAGTAATTTAAAAGAAAAAATGAGACATGCAGACCTAGAGAATGGTGTGTTGTATGCCCCCAAAAAATTTTCCAGGCAGGGAGAGAAATAAGGGAAAAATTAACGACGTCCACTACTTCTTCCTGCTCTTATTCTACTTGTTATCCTTTTCTGAAACCTAAAAATTGTGCAGCATAGCATTAAAAAGGTTCAGTGAAGCAGACAAAAGTGTCGGCAGGGCCGAATCTTAGCGGAAGGATGCAAAGGCGAAGTAGTTCTGAGATGGAGTTGTAATGTGGAATAGTGAGGGCGGTGTCGTGATATGTGTGACAGAAATAATGAATTCTAAATGGGATGGCTAGATAAATGATAGGTCACACTTTAATCTGACTGACATGATTCATTCTACGGTCAGCCTCGCGGTTAAACCATAGAACTCTTTGTATTATAAAATTGCATGTGCGGACTCCGTTTTTCTAACCGCTTGCTCTGAGTTCTTTAGCTGTCTCTCTCCAACCGCATCCCTTGCTTTGCACGCTCTGCAGTTCTTCAGTTGTTGGAGCAATAAAAATTCTGTTATTTAGAATTCTCACATGGTATCAGAGCATCGCTCGATCCCTCTTCGGACTCCGGTTTTCGTACCGCCCACTCCTTTTCTGCATGTGCGGGCTCCGTTTTTCTAACCGCTTGCTCTGAGTTCTTTAGCTGTCTCTCTCCAACCGCATCCCTTGCTTTGCGCGCTCTACAGTTTTCCGCCCTTCGCAGCCCACGTGCGACCCTCTTCAGTCCGTTATTCGCGCTCTCCGCCCGTTTTTCGTGCGACCTCTCTGTATCTGCGCGGTTAGAGCTTTCTGCCCGCTTTCTTGTTGCCCTTCGCGTTCTCCGCGAATTCTGCTCTCTTCGAGTGGTCTTATTCTCTGTCCACGCGGGTTGCCTCTTTTTTTACCTGTCTGTTTTCTCCTCTATGGAGGCTCTGACTTTCTCTTCTTCTACCCTGTCCGTGCCTCCAAGTTGACTGACCCAAATTACCCGGATTGGAGTGTTTCTTTTATATTCTTGTTACGGTATCAGCGCAAACGTCATCATCTTTCTCTGTAATGTTACTCTATAATGTTAAGTTTTTGGAGCAATAAAAATTCTGTTATTTAGAATTCTCACAGGTCCTAGGATTGGAATCTAGCTCTGATACCGTGTTCTCACAGAACTTCAACTACTTCTACGCCCTCTACCGAGAACCACTATGCCAGACCGGTTACACAGTGGCGATTCTCTCGATGATGGTGATTCCTGAGAGTGCCCTTCTGCTGCTCTTTATCAGGAGAAAGAAAGCCCTTCAACTTTTCCGCTTCACGATCACATGATGAAGAGAAAAACGGAGATACCCTATCTTGCGGCTGATTCTTCTTCACGGGAGAGACAAATCGACTTCTTTTCACGGGAGCGACTCCATTGATTTTTAGCACCTTGTCCCTCTGTGTGTGGAGCCTCATGAGAATCACCCTTATAGTCTCAACCATTGTTATTATTGACTTATCCCTAGCATTTATGGTGACTTTGTTGAATCTTTCACAAAAATTATTCTGCATCATATCAAACTTTGACCGTGTGCTAAAATGAGATTTTGCCCAATGCCTTACATTTCTTTCACTAACCCAGTCATGAGCCTTTTTGTCACATGCTTTCAATTTTTTCATCTCATTATTGAAATCAACAATTTTAGTTGTGTAAACAACCTTCCGCATCAAATCCTTTAACCATATGCCCTTATATTTTTGTTTGAAATTGTTGTACATATATCATAAGCAAAATCTGTGTTCAACATTAGGTAATAATCCCTCAATAGCTCTAATTATCCCTTTTTGCTTATTTGATATAATGGTCCATCTATAACTATTCTCAATACATAAATCCTCAATTAGAAGACTAACAAACCATTCCGAAGTTTTTATAATCTTTTTTTTGAAACAATATCATAAGTAATATGGTACATGCTATTATTACTATCAATGCCAACTGCGCATAGCAAGTGTCCAGCCGCAGATGTCTTTAGGCGAGTCTCATCTAGACCAATAATTGGTCGACATCTTGCCATGAAACCCTTCTTCAATGCACCACAATATATGTAAAGTCTCTTGAAAGTGCATGTTTGAGAGGGTGAACCATGCTTAACTTTCACCGTGGTGTCCACTTTCCAGATTAGTTTGATAATTCTCCTTGCAATTGCCTCAAAAATTAGCATATTACTCCGATTTTGTATCACCACTTAATTTTGAAGTATGTTTTTTTGACTCTATACATCTCCTAACTACTTAAAAAAAATTGTTATTCATTTACGTTATTTCTTTTATTTGTGGGCCAATATAGGTTGCTCCTAATGTTATACTCATGTTTTTTTGCCAAAAACTTAAAACTGCATTGTTTGAAATTTGTGTTCCGATGACATGTATGCTCTCCTTTGATTGACTTCATTTGAAAAGTTTTATCAATCTTATATATGAATGAAGCATATATAACCCAACCACAATCACACAACTTGAATCTTATAACTACAATTCTTGGTATATTTTAAAGGTTTTCCTTGTTTGGTGGTGTATATTCTCATCCCTAAATTCAGAAGTTTGTATTGAAACATAACCCGACGACAAATTCGAAGTCAAAGTCGTGTGCATTGCCTTAATAAATCTGATTTTCCTCAATATGATTGTTACGTGTTATGACCCTTCGTCAGTTATCTTATGTTATTATTATATATATATATATGTTGAGTCGAGTCAATGTATCGAGTTTTGCGGCATTGAGTCATAGTCGTCGTTATTAGAGTCATCGTAACGTTTAAATATTTTTAATATTTTTATGCGTCTTCATGTAATTATGAGTTTGCCACCCGGGGTCATATAAATATGCCCGTAGTCTTGTATAAAGAATCAATGAATGAGAACTTTTTTGGGCTTCCTCTCTTCCTCTCCTAAACCTCTTCTCTCCTTCCTCCACCCTCCAGGGTTTCATCTTCTCTCAATCTCCTCCACCATTTCTAGGATTAACTCCCCTTATATCCTCCACCCCGTTGCTTTCCGACAATCCATGAGTGGAGGCTCATAACAGTGATTTGGATGCAATCCATGAATGGAGGCTCATAACAGTGATTTGGATGAAGATTGACTACCTGGCTCCCTAATCTGTATTTCGGCTTGGATATTTTTGTTGTTATATATAGGTCTTGATTCATCACTTGTGCCAACCAATTCTCTTTATCTATATTTTCATCAAATAACACATCATTCTGCTGAAAATCACTCTCATGAAAATTATTTGTAAACACTGAATCATGTTCCTCATATTCTTCTTCCATACTCATTGAATTACTGCGACTATTTAATTCACCGTTTCCATAAAATCATAAGCTGTATTGAAACATAACCCAACATCAAGTTTGAAGTCAAAGTCATTTGCATCACCTTAATAAATCTGAATTTATGCTCATTTTTTATGTGATTTGGATGAAGATACTACCAGGCTCCCTAATATGTATTTCAGCTTGGATATGATTTTGGTTACGTATAGGTCTTGATTCATTCCTTATGTCAACCAATTCATTTTCTTAACCTATGTTTTCATCAAATAACATGACATCCAACTGAAAATCACTCATCCAAAATATTTGTAAACGAAGAATCATGTTCCTCATATTCCTCTCAGTGAGTCATTGCTACTATTAAATTCAAATCTCTGGTGATAACGATCTTTTCAACCATGATACTCTCTCACTTTATGTCTACAACATTTGACATGTTTGCGACAATTGGTATGTGGTGAAACAAATCAATACCTTCCAAACTTTAAAAAAATTGGGTTTACCAGAAATGCTAGGATACTGGAATGTAATGGCTGCCAGTATTTTGGAACCGGGATTGCAAATCGGTAATATTGGAACTGGAGGGATGGGGAATGCAAGGATGCTGGGACCAAAAATACTTGGACCGGGATGCTGGGTTCGAGAATGTTGGGGCCACGAATGTGGCGTAATGCGTGCCCGACGATGGAGATGGAACTCGCAGTGGAGCTTGTAGGGAAGATCTTTGTTCGTCAGGCAGTGGAGAATGGCACGTCTGGCTATAGAGAATTATTGATATTTTTTATATTGGGCTGTAACTCCTTATTTTAGTTAATAATCATAATATCAAAAGCTTTCCTCATGGTATTGGAGCCCTAAGGCGTAATCTCTTCGTTCCCCCTTCTGCACCGCTCCGCTTCCGCTCGCGACCTGTTTTCGTCGCGCTTCCAAGAACCATACGCTCCCGATCCGCCCATCTCGTTCCGCTCGCAACCCGCGTTCTCTTCTTCCCGCTGTCTCCGTCGCACTCGTCCCCCGCACTCAAATCCCGATCTGTCTCTGTCCTGCATTAGCCATCCCACTGGTTTCGTCTCCTTCCAACATCAACAGTCCCAGCCGGGGGGGGGGGGGGGCTTTCTTCTTCCAGCAATCGCGTGGGTGGGTGGGGGGGACTTCTCATGCAGTTTGTTTCCGCTTCTTGCATGGCACCAGACATGCTCCCCTAATGCGAAGGGATTTTCTTTGTCGGTCTCTATTCGAAGATCCTACATAGATTTTGTTTCGTTCATCCTTCAATGAGAAAACCCTAGTTTCTCTCTAGGTGAGTGTGGTGTGCCCCCTTGACTACTTGATTTCTAGTCTTGTATTATCATGTCTGGGAATGATGGATCTCCTATGATCTCTTTCAGTGTCGGCATTTGATCCGCTACTTTGATGTTCAGGGGATTTATTCGATCAATTCATGACCATAATACCTCTCAAATCATGACTATACGCCTCGATGGATCCAATTTTCTCCTGTAGTATCGGGCTATTGCCCTTGCCTTATAAAACGGATGTCTATTTGGTTATGTTTTGGGTACTACGTCGGCATCTGCCCAAGATTCCTCTGATTGGTTGCAGTGAGAGTATGAGAATTATTTAGTTATGTCTTGGCTGACTAACTCCATGGTAGACTTTATTGATAGGAATTACTTGTACTTAGATACCGCTGCAGATATTTGGAAGAGGTTTGAGACCACTTACTCATGCATGGGAATTCAACCTAGATTTTTCAGCTGCGACGGAAGTTCTTTCTCCTATGTCAGGGTGATGGTCCTTTTTTCTATTGCCTGGAATTCACTTGGCTTTCTCAAGAGTACAATCACTTTGACTCTCTCACTCTTGTGTCCCCTGAGGATGATATTCTTGTTCGAGCTCAGGAAGAAAGGAATATAATTTTTGAGTTCCTTCATGGTCTGCATCGGGATTTCGATCAGATCAGTGTTCAGATCCTTAGGTGCTCTCCCATGCTTTCTATTCCAGAGGTTTATAGTCTTGTTCAACAAGAATTTGATAGGAGATAGATGCGGACTCTTGATGTTTCCCCTGACGGTTCTGCCCTGGCTGCTCAGTTTGGTAGTAAAGCTCCTTGTGATACAAGATCCAAGTCCGTTGGCAAAGATCAGTTGATATATGATTACTGTGGAAGTCTCGTCATAACAGGGACACTTGCTTTCATCTTCATGGCTTTCCTATACCACAAAGTGGTTTTGCACCGAGAGGAGGTCGTGGTTATGGTTGCTCTCAAGGCTGCTCAACGGAGTCTCTGTCTACTCATCTTTCTGATGCCTGTAAGGAGATCTTGCTTTTCTCTGCCACGACTATTTTTTCTCTGGCTCTGTTTACCGATGAGATCCATGCATTCCGCCGCTTGATGTAACGACAGTCTACCAATACATTCGCTTTTTCGCCCTCATATGCCCATCAGGAACCCTCCGGTGCTCATGCTGTGTCTTATCATCCATCTACCCACTGGATTATTGATTCAGGAGCAATTAATCATATGAACAGCTCTGCTGCAGGTTTTGTGTCTTATCTTCCTTTTTCTGGTAGATACAAGTTCAGCATTGCAGATGATTCGTTCTCTCCGGTTACTGGGAAAGGATCCATCTCCTGATCCTCTCCCACTCTTTCTTCTGTTCTTCTTGTACCCAAGTTTGCTTGCAATCTTCTCTCCATTAGTCATCTGACCAATTCTATGAACTGTTCTATGACCTTTCCTTCGTCTTGTGTTTTTCAGGACTTGAAGAAGGGAACATTAATTGGCTCTGGTAGTCTGTTGGATGAGATCTACGTGTTTGATTTCTCCAACCCTACTTCTCCTCCTGAGGCATTTCATGCTGATCAGTCGGCCACTTTGGAGTCCTAACAATGTCACCTTGGACATCCCTCTATCTTGTCTATGAAACAGTTACTTCCGACCATGCTATCTGTATTAGTGGATAATTTTCATTGTGATGCTTGTGAACTTGGCAAACACCATCATGCTTCCTTTAATCATGTTTCCTCTCCTAGTTCTGCACCGTTTAATATTATACATAGTGATGTTTGGGGGCCTTACCCCATTGCTTCTATTTTTGGCTATATTTGGTTTGTAATTTTCATTGACTATTTTTCTCGAACAACATGCGTATACCTAATAAAAGCTAAAAAAGAAGTGTTTTCATTATTTCAATGGTTTAACAATATGATTTCTATGCAAATTGACATCACTATCAAAATCTTTTGTATTGACAATGGTCATGAGTACATTAACTCCTAATTCGAGCACTATCTTGCTAATCATGACATTATTCAACAGACATCTCATGTTTACTCACCTGTCCAAAATGGGGTGGCCAAACGCAAGAATCATCACCTTTTAGAAGTTGTCCACCTTTTAGAAGTTGCCCGATGCATTCTTCTCCAAATGCACCTTCCCAAGTTTTATTGGGGATGCAGTTCTCACTGTAGCCCATCTTATTAACTATATGCCCTCACGTGTTCTAGGGTATAACACTCCCCTAACACCCTACAGGTTCTTCTTACCAATATGCAACATCATGTTTTTAGATGCGTGATTTGTCTATATCCATCAAAAAACTTAACTTGATGCCTGTGCTCACAAGTGTATCTTCATAGGACATTTTATTCCAAAGGGTTATAAATGTTTTGACCCGATCCATGAGAACATTTTTGCCACCCTGGATGTCACTTTTTGTGAATCTGAGAACTATTATAATTTACGAGCCCTCACTTCAGGGGGGATCTCTCCTATGTTGGAAGTGAGCTCCTTAACTCATGCCGATTCTCCTTCTACTACTTTATTACCCGTTCCTCCATTGTACCAGTCCCACTTGACTCCATCTCCTATAGCTCTTGTGCCAACTCTTGTTTCTTCTATGGTGAAATCATATGTTCCTCCCCTGCAGGTGTACTCTTGACGTTCTGAGGGAATAACAAATAGGCCCCTCTTAGAATCCTAGAGCCAACATCTGATCTGTCGTCAGAGTTCATTGCTCTAAGGGAAGATACCTCTGCACAACATCCATTATCTCAGTTTCTCTTATTCCTCTCTAACAACTTTCCATAGAGCCTTTGTCTCGTCTTTGTCTGCCATTTTTATTCTTATATCATGACACAAAACTCTTTCTGACGACAGGTGGAAGACAACTATTTTTGAAGAAATGCTTGCTCATGACAAAAATCACACATGAGATCTCGTGCATCCGCCTAAAGGGAAGACTGTCGTTGGATGTAAGTGAGTGTTTTCTATTAAACAAAACACCCTTGATGTTGTGGAGAGGCACACAACAAAGTTGATTGCAAGAGGGTACATATGGATGACAAGGATTGATTTTCAGGAGACCTTTGCTATGGTTGCAAAAATGAATTCTATAAGGGCCTGTTCGGCGCGCAGGAATTGGCTTTCTGGAATTTGCTTTTGCTTCCAGAAAACCAATTCTCTTGTTCGGCGCGTGTGAATTAGGAGGGCATTGGTTTTCCGTGTCAAAACCATCAGTTTTCACTTATACCTAAAATCCCGATCAACCAAAACTTAGCCCTCGCTGTGATTTTTTCCGGTTTTCATCCTTATTCGCGAGTTCCGCCTTCCGCCTCCGCGAGTTCCGCCTTCCTCCTGCACAACATCGGCTTTCGATCCTCCTCGACATCGCCTTTCGTCTGCACGACATCGCCATCTCGTCTTCGACTTCGACTAGGATCTCCCCGCCTGGTAAGATTCCGATCCTCCTTCCTCTTCTTCGGCTTCCTATTCTTCTTCCTCAATGTTTGGTAGGGCTTAAGGCTTTATATTGCTTGAAGCAATCTCCTAGAGGTTTGGGAGATTTTACTAGGGCATGACAAGCATCAGATACTCTCAGAGAAATGCTGATCATACCCTTTTCATTAAACACAGGGACGAAAAGGTGACAACTCTGATAGTTTATGTGAATGAAATCATTATAACGGGAGTTGACCAGGATGAGGTACATGCCCTAAAAGAGAGGCTGACAAAAGAATTTGAAGTGAAGAACTTGAGGAATCTTAAGTACTTCCTGGACATTAAGGTCGCGAGGTCCAAATATGAGATCTTCATTTCACGGAGGATATATATTCTTGATCTTTTTGAAACTTCAGGAATGAGTGGGTGTAGACCTACTGACACCCCAATTGAAGCTAATCACAGGCTTGAAAGAGATGACAGTGAAACTATTGAAGACATCCCCAACTTTCAGAGGTTTGTGGGCAAACTGATTCACTTGTCGTATACTTGTCCAGATTTCTCCTATGTATACATGTATTCCCCAAAGACTCGTCATCTTGATGCGGCTCATCGTATCCTCAGCTTTCTTAAGTCCTCACCAGGGAGGGGTATCCTATTCTCACCAAATGATGAGCTGACTATTGAAGTTTACATTGATGCTGAATGGGCTAGATCGATTGATGATCGATGATCTACCTAAGGATATTGTACAATTGTGGGTGAAGATTTAGTTATCTGGAGGAGCAAAAAACATGTGGTCGCCAAATTTAGTGCTAAGACGAGGTTTAGTGCTATGGCTCATGGGATCTGTGAAGGGCTATGAATCCTAACTATCATGAAAGATCTCTGTCCTAAAGGAAAGGAGCCTATCAGACTATTGTGATAGCAAGGCGGCCATCAGTGTTGCTCACAACCCAATACAATACAATCGTTCTAAATACATTGAGGCCAACATACACTTCATTAAAGAAAATATAGTGATAGGCATTGTGGGTATTCCATTTGTGTCATCCGAGCAACAATTGACTGACATCCTCACTAAGGAACTATGTACACGTGTTTTTGGAAAGATCGCTGGCAAGTTGGACATGGTGGACATCACACGCTAAACTTGAGGGGTGTGTTGATATTTGTGTATTTTATTATTTATTTTTTCACTCTTTCCCTTAGTCCTCCATACCCATATATATTGCGTGTAACTCCTCATTTTAGTTAATAATTGTTGAGAGAGCTTAAAGCTTGTATGCATTACTTAGGTATCAAAATATGAGGAGAGAATACAAATATATAGGAGAGAAAAGGAGAGAAGAAATCCTATACAATGATGTGAGACTAATAGGAGAAGAAGGAAATAAAGAATACATGGGCCCGAAACTGGGCCATTTACACGGGCTTTTTTAACACTCCCCCGCAAGCTGGAGCGTACAAATCGTATGCACCAAGCTTGGACAAGCACTGATAGAAGAGTGTACTAGGAGGAGCTTTAGTGAGTACATCCGCCACTTGTTCTGTCCCGGGAACATGCTTCAGGTCAATCTTCTTCATTTGAACCTTTTCTCGGATGAAGTGACAATCAACTTCAATATGTTTAGTTCTCTCGTGGAATACCGGGTTCCTGACAATATGTATTGCCGCTTGGCTATCACAAAGGAGAAGAGCTGGGGAAGGAAGTTTTATACCCAGATCGGTAAGAAGACTCTCCAGCCATGTTAGTTCAGAAACTACAGATGCCATTGCCCGGTATTCAGCCTCAGCAGATGATCGAGCCACAACAGCTTGTTTCTTGCTCCGCCACGTAATCAAGTGTCCTCCAAAATAGGTGCAAAAGCCACTGGTTGATCGTCGATCATCAAGAGAACCAGCGTAGTCAGCATCAGAGTAGACAATCAATGTAGGAGCTGAAGATGAGGTCTTGTAGACCAATCCTTGACCAGAGGCTGTTTTGAGGTATCTGAGAATGCGTTCTACTGCTTGAAGATGAGATTTCCGTGGGGAATGCATATATCGGCTGACAATACCAACTGCAAAAGATATATATGGTGTAGTTACCGTAAGATATATCAATTTTCCAACTAGACGGCGATAGTATTCAGGATTCTCAAGTAAAAAATCTGAGTCAGAGGCCTGAGCACATAACTTGTGATTCACATCCATTGGGGTATTGATCGGTTTACAACCCGAGTAACCTGCATCATGGAGAAGGTCGAGACAATACTTTCGCTGGGAAAGGACGAGACCATCTGGTCGTCTAGCAACCTCAAGGCCCAAAAAATACCGGAGGGGTCCCAGATCCTTTGTTTGAAAAACTGTACCGAGATGTCGTTTGACCTCCTGTATTTCCTGTGAGTCATCTCCTGTAAGTATGATATCAACATATACTAACAAAAGAACCGTCCCCGCTGTACGGTGGCGAGTGAACATCGAGAAGTCGGCCGTGCTTCGAGAAAAACCAACCTCCCGAAGAGCTTTGCTGAACCTGTCGAACCATGCCCGTGGTGATTGTTTGAGGCCATACAAAGCTTTCGTAAGACGACAAACCTGAGACTCCCCCGTGGTCTCAAACTCGGGAGGTTGTTGCATATAGACAGTTTCTTGCAAGTCGCCATTCAGAAAGACATTCTTAATATCCAGTTGCAGTAAGGGCCACCGGCGATGGACAACCACCGAAATAAGAACACGAACGGTGTTGAGTTTGTCCACCGGAGAGAAGGTTTCCTCATTGTCCATCCCGTGTTGTTGGGTGAAGCCCCGGGCGACCAGCCGAGTTTTCAGACGGTCAATCGTTCCATCAGCGGCATGTTTGATGACGAAGACCCACTTACACCCAACCGGTTTCTGACCCTGGGGGAGCGGTGCGAGAGTACAGGTCTGGTTGGCCCAGAGAGCAGCCATTTCCTCCTCCATGACAATCCTCCATCCGGGGTGTTGTAGCGCCTCCTGCACAGTGTTAGGAACCGAAATGGAGGAAAGAGAAGTGACAAATGTGTGTAGTTGGAGGGAGAGGCGATGCATGGAGACATAATTCGCCAGAGGATGAGCGGTAGAGGGAGATACTTGATCAGCAGGGCGCGGGGTAGCCGCGGAAGAGGCCGACTGCAGAGGGGTAGCGGAACGAGGAGGAAGGCGGACGAGAGTAAACCTGGATAACGGGCGGCCTGGAGGGAGCAGGTGTAGGGGTAGAAGGACGAAGGGGAACATACACAGTAGTAGGGATGACGGGGCGAGGTATAGGGATTGGTGGAGATGTCGTCGTGGAGGAAGGAGCAGGAGGCAGGGAGAAGAAATGTTGATCTTCCCAAAAGGTAACATCGGCGGAGACGATGACCTTTCGAGTGATCGGAGGGTAGCATAGGTAGCCTCTTTGGGTGCGAGAATAGCCGACAAAAATGGATTTGGCGGCTCGGGGATCCAACTTATCCGAGGAGGGACCCAGGAGGTGAACGAAACAAGAGCAGCCAAAGACCCGTGGTGTAAGAGGGAAGGCCAGAGTGTAGGGGAAGAGGAGACTGAATGAGGTGGCAAAGTTGAGAACCGAGGAAGGGAGGCGGTTGATGAGGAAACAGACAGTGAAAACCTCAAAGTTCCAGTAAAGTTTTGGAACATTCATGTGAAGCATGATTTAGCGGGCAACGTCGAGGAGGTGACGGTTCTTTCGTTTGACAACACCATTTTGTTGGGGGGTGTGGGGACAGGAGGTTTGATGAAGAATACCAAATTCGGCACAGAGATTGACAAATTCATGGCCGGTGTATTCGCGAGCATTATCTGTGTTCACAGTTTTAATAGTTTTGGAGAATTGCGTGCGAGTTTCTTGGATAAAGGCGCGAAATATGCGAGGGAGCTCGGAGCGGTCACGAAGGAGGTAAAGCCATGTGGTGCGAGAGTAATCATCAATGAAGGTGATAAAATAACGGTATCCAAAGATATTGGTAACTTTAAAAGGACCCCAGATATCAGAATGTAGTAAATCAAATGGAGCAACGCTTCTAGTACAATGAGCAGGAAAAGAAGTACGCTGCTGTTTGCCGTAAACACAAGAATCACATCTGAAAGCAGGTAAAGATACATCAGACAACGCTTTTTGGAGAACAGGAAGAGGGGCATGCCCAAGACGACGATGCCAGTCAACAGCGGAGACAGATGAGAGAATAGTGGGAGAGGTATCCAGAAGGTAGAGCCCGTTCTGCAGTCGTCCCCTACCAATGGTAGTCCGTGTCCTCCGATCCTGTATCAAAAAAGAAGAGGGAGTAATACATATCATGAGTGAGGCGGCCAACAAAAAGCAAATTAAAAGGATAGCTCGAAACATAAAGAGCCGAGCGAAGATAGATGGAGGGGACAAGAGAGATGTCGGCGCAGCCGGAGACCGGAGCAGTCACACCATTAACGACGGTGATAGATTTCGGATGAGGGACATCCGAGTACTGGAGAGGCCGCAACGACGTGATGTCATGAGTAGCCCCTGAGTCCAAGATCCAACGCGGACCGGAGGAAAGACAAGTAATACCTGTAGTAGAGGTGGAGACAACAGAAGCAGGAGGAGGGCTAAGAAGTCCCTGGAGTTGCTGGAGCTGGAGGCGAACAGTCGCAAGGTCGGTACCAGTGGAGGAGGAGCCATCGGTAGCAGTTGCAGTGGGGCGAGGAGGATAACCATGTTTCTTGTAGCAAACAACATCCGTGTGACCATCCCGGCCGCAGTAGGAACACTTGGAGCGGTCCCGACCCCCACGTCCCCTTCCGCGAGAGCCAGAACGTCCACCGCGAGCAGAAGGCGGTGGGAGAAGTAAGGGGGGAAGGGCCTGCTGAAGGAGAGCCGGAGAGGAGGGTGCCGGAGGATCCCGGGGTGGTGATGCTCGAAGGAGCATAGAGCAAACATCAGAGAGGGAGGGAGTAGAAGCCGAGGCCAACACTTGAGCCCGAATGCTCTGAAGGTGTGGTGGGACACGAGCCATCATCATGACAATGCAAACGGCCTCCTTTTGCGCGCGCTGAGCAGCAAGGTCATTGGTAGAAGGTTGATGCTGGATCCAGGCCTCTGTCAGAGTCTTGGCCCGAGCAACAAATGAGGTCACGTCAGCCGCCCCGCCAGCATCAAGAGACTGAAGGTCGCTAATAATGTCGTAGAGGTGCTGAAGACTATCCTTTCCAGAGTATAAGGAGTGAAGCTCCTACCACATGGCTTTGGCGGTCTCATGGTACATGACCATTTGGTATGGCTCACCCTCCAGTGAATTAAGGAGCCATGTTTGAACTCGGCCGTCATTGCGTAACCAATCCTCGGTATTAGGGACAGGAGGAGCGTTAGTAAGGTGAAGCACAAGGCCCTTGGCCTGAAGAACACGCCAAACAGAGGGCCTGTTTGGCTAAGCTGTGACTGTGCAGGAAGCAGTTGTGGGAAACAGTGGTGCAGGAATCAGCTGTTTTGCAGTGGTGAAAAAATTTATGAAACTGTTTGGAAAACTGTATTTGCATTGCTGTGTGAAACAGTGGTGCAGTGACCCGCAATAAATATTATTAAACATTTACGAGCGACTCGAGTGACCCACAACATAAATTATTAAACATTAAAATATTAATTAATTATTTTATATAAGTTTTATTTATTAAATGATGAGGCTCTTCCTAGAGATTTTCAAACCAAACATGCTCCGACTCGGGGTTACGGCGATCTGATTTTCAAGCCGGATGACCATCAACATTAATAATAAAATATTAATATATATTAATTAAAATGTTAATACATAAATCATTTAATTATAGAATTTAATTATGATTAATTAAATGTTAATATTTAAATTAATTAGCGTTGATAATTGGGCGTTGATATCCGCACCGCAGTTTTGGCTAGTCGCACCGCACTTTCACCTAATTTTTTGCGCCTTTTGGAAATACGCCTTGTACATGCCATAGATTGTTTTCCCGATCTTGTCCGGCTCGACACTACAATTCCTAACGGACGTCAAGACGCACGTATGCGCACTCGATTCACTCAATACGCACGTATTTTTTTATTCTTTCCTTTTTTTTAAAAAATGTAAAAATAAAAAGCTCAGGAGCCGGCTCGTGAGTTCATGAACAAGACAAGATGAGTTCGAGCTCGGCTCGTAATCGAGCTCGACTCGTAATCGAGCTCGACTCGTAATTATAAATTTATGTATATACATATAAATTATGTAATTATAAATATATATATATTATATAATAATTATTTTCTATATATTTAATATTTAATATTTTATTAATTATAAAATATTTTATAATTAATATTTTATATAATATAATATTTAATATTATATAAAATTAATATTATATAATATATTTAAAAAAAAAACAGCGCTGCAGCCCTGTTTTCAGGGCTGCAGCGCTGTCCCTGCCGCGGGTGCCCACCCGCTGCAGGAAATGGCGGTGGCAAGGCTGCCACTGCCTTGCCACCGCCGGTGCGGTTTTTTTGTTTGGCAGAGCGGCACGGAAATCGGCGGCATGCCGCTGCCGTGCCGCTCTGCCAAACAGACCCAGAGTGGACCCACGAAACAAAGTTCTTCTTCCCAGATAAGGAGATAGTGGTGATCCGCAACTCATCTCGAAGATCAGGAAGAGAAGCCGGGCGGTCAACAGGAGGAGTAGCCGCCTGTCCGGTAGAGTCAATGGAGGAGCCCATGGAGCCGGGGAAGACCGCCGCGAATTGGAGAGCGCGCGGCTAGAAACGAGGCCACAACCAGGAGCAGAAGAGAGTACGGAACAACCCGCACTGTTACAAAGAGACCACCAGTGGCGAAGCAAAGGAGGGAGAAAAGACGGCCTGAAGAGAGAAGTTGAAGTCGCAGCGGTTAGAAGGGAGAGACCGCAAGTAGAAACTCGAGCGGCTAGAAGAGAGAGGCCGCGAGTAGGAACTCGAGCGGCTAGAAGAGGGAGGCCGCGAGTAAGAACTCGAGCGGGTAGAAGAGAGAGGCCGCGAGTAAGAACTCGAGCGGCTAGAAGAGAGAGGCCGCGAGTAAGAACTCGAGCGGCTAGAAGAGAGAGGCCGCGAGTAAGAACTCGAGCGGCTATAGAGGAGACCGCGAGGAGAAATCGAGCGGCTAGAAAGGAGACCGAGAAGGAGCTCAAGCGGCGAGACACAGACAAACCGCAAGCGGCAAGAGAAGCCGCAGGAGGAGAAGTGGGGCCCACGGGGTGAGAAGAGGTTATAAAAGGTGACAGAGGGGTGGATCCGCGGGAGGGAGAGAAGAAGAGGAGAGGGCAGCGACTTAGCAAGGGAGAAGCCGCGGAGAGGAGAGACGGGTAGAATAGGCCGCTACCCGGAGCGAGTGAGAGGACCAGGTCGCAGAGGAAGAGCGGTCAGGCGAAGAAGACAAGCTGTGCGGTTAGAGAAAGTGAAACTGCGAGGTCAAAAAACCTAGCTCTGATACCATGTTGAGAGAGCTTAAAGCTTGTATGTATTACTTAGGTATCAAAATACAAGGAGAGAATACAAATATATAGAAGAGAAAAGGAGAGAAGAAATCCTATACAATGATGTGAGACTAATAGGAGAAGAAGGAAATAGGGAATACATGAGCCCAAAACTGGGCCATTTACACGGGCTTTTCTAACAATAATCATAATATCAAGAGCTTTTGACACAGGACGGTCCTATGTGAAAGTGCCGGTACACTAATGTAATGCTACATGCAAATGTGAAATGACGGGGCCGACACAATAATACAGACCTGAGTGGATGTGCAACATGAATGCGATCAAGCCCAATTTAAATTATGCTTACATGTTATAAATATTCCGGAAATAAACTGTTGCAAATTAAATTATATAAGTTTAGCAAAATCCACACAAGTTGAGCTTTGAAATCTTCGGAGCACAACCAAAATCACACTCGTATTTGCATGAGGTGCTATCCACCACAAATTACACGAATAAATTTTATAGACTTATAAGAAGTGGGACAAAAGCACATTCAAGATTTGAGTTTCACAAATAAATGCAATATATCGTCAAAGATTTAATACAAAATAGCATAACACATTAAATTAAAACTCACAAGGCACGAGGAACCCGGTGGCGGTGGTGGCGCGCGTGGCTCCACGTGATGATGTGGTGGTTGTAGGGAAGGAACAAGATTATGGGGCTGCTGGGCCTGAAAGGAATTAGCTGCTGAAAATGGGGGATTCAACTGGAGGAGGAGGTTGCTAGGGTGGCTGTAAGACGGTTGGCGGCCAAATTATCTTGTTCTGATGATGGGCACGTGGAACATAATGGAAACTGAGGACTCTGTTAATAGATTCACCTCCTGATGTTAGATTAAAACTGTCACAAAACGTCCACGGTCTTTGCAATCTTGCAAAGATGGCAATGGTTCGAGTTTGACTGAGTTTCCTGATGGATTACCTCCTGCTCCTTCAAGATGGAAAGAAACAGAAGCTTCCTGAAGTGGAGGAGCAGGCCAAGAAGGCAGAGGTTGCATCGAGACAAAAAAATGCAAGTGGAAATGGCTTGCGGTGGATCCACGATAGGGGAGAGGCGACGAGATCAGCTAGTGTAGGCGGCAGGTGGAAGGAGGACAATAGTGAACTAAAAGGGATTGTGCGGTTGAGGCTTCGTTCCTCCCATTAAGGAAGATGAACGTGGACGGAAACTCGCGGTTTATCGTTGGGGAGGACATACAGGCCGACAGTGGGAGAATTTGCATCCGGCGACAACAGTCCTGGAGGGACTGGCGGAACGTGGCGAGCGGTTTCCGTGTATGAGTTGTGAGTAAGGAGATGATGAGCAGTAGAATCGTGATAGTTTTTTTTTGTAAACTTGTGGCTGAGATTAGAAGGGCGTGGGATAACTGATGGGGGCTACGAGAATAGTGAAATATTGAAATTTGTCGAGGCTTCGGACGTCGGGCTCACGGCGTCACACCACAAATGATCGTGAATTCTGGAATCTCTCACAAAATACACCATACCCCAAAATCTGATCATCCGCCCCTATTTATAACGAGAGAGGGCGGTTGGGCACCCGACGTCAACGGCTACGATCGTCTGTTACGTCCGGTGTCCTAAAAAAATAAAAACAACTCAAAAAATATAAAAAAAATACCTATAACATGAAAAAGGACACTCCGGACGCGCTCGCGGTCTCGCATTACCTGATCCGATCAACTAATCTCCGGTAAATCAACAAAAGAGGGTCCCGCCACATGTTGGCCCGATCTCCTCCGATCACGAACATGCTGTCGATCCCTATCAGCTTTCCTCAAGAATGACATGTTTGACAATGGAAGCTCGCAAGGAGGATCATGACTCGAGAATGGCTGTCAGCGAAAGGGGAGGGAATGGTCTACGAGATTTGACGATGAATTTGATTTTAAAACATCTCATTACTTATTTTTTAAAGCAAAGTTAAATTTAAATTGTCAAATTAAAAAATAAATATGAAACAATGGTACTTTAACTTGAAAGCATCACATCACTTATTTTTTATATATGTTCTTTCTTTAATTGTGTAAAATAGAAAAAAAAGGTAAAATGAGTAGACTAAATGTTACATCAAAGATGCGACTTTCCTTATAGATAATATCATTATATATCTTTATCATATTAAAAAGGAAAAGTTGTATTTGGTGAAACGTTCAAAATTGCCAAATAAAGCCTTATTATTTTATTCTAATGACTTGACATATTTTATAATCTACTTCAAAAAAGTACAATGTCATTCAAGTAATTACACTCCGTCCCCAAATTAAAAGTAATGATGGAAATCCATAAAATCAAAAAAGTTTTTAGTAGAACTCTTATACCTACTATTGTAAGCTATCATTAGACATGTCAGCGGTATTTTCGAGGAAGGCTGCCTTAGGCATGCCATTGGTATTTTCGAGAAACTAGTATTAAACTCAAGAACTTTATTAAAGTTAATTTGATATTCACGATGATATATGTATCATGATGAGAATTTTTTAAACAAAAATAAAAAAATAGTGTATACTTTCTGCATTAATTAATTGATAGTGTTTTTTCTTAAGTTGCATTAGTTAATTGATAGGGGCGGGGAGCCCCGTGCCTTTTGCGGTATTGTCGCGGTTGGCCGTAAGAGTGGAGTTCCGCGCATGTCACTCGTGTGTGTATATTGATATATTTATTTATCTATATTTTTTTGTATTAAGAGTATATTTGTATTTGGTGATAAGTTTACCATTGTTTTTAGATTTTTAATTTTATTTTAAAATGATTTTAAACTTCAAAAATAAAAATTAATTAGAAAATATTTTCAACCTAGGAGACTATCAGCCGAAGGTACGATCGGCCTAGAGTATGCGATGATTATGGGCCACTGTATTTTGACATCGCTGAATATTGTGCATGATGAAACAGTTGGACTTTGCATTCTACTGGATGGTTATATTGGAGAATCCTTTTTCATGTTTCTTGTAGAGTTCAATTGAAACGGAAACCTAAAATGTAAAACTCGATTTCTTTTGAATATTTTGGTCTTTTGGAAGTAGAATACTAGAACCTCAATAATCCCTTAATTTTGAAATATGGTTTACTATATAGGGATTGGCTATAACAACAAGCTGTTAACAAGCAAGCTCGTCAAAGTACACAATTAATAGTTTCATGGATAGTGAAAATTCTCAAAGTGGAGTCCCTTGCAATCATGCATTTAGGGATATCACCAACACCGAAGGGAGGGAGCCTTGCTTGCTAGCTGAGGAAGCTTTGACTGGTATTAGTGGTGAGAATGATAAGAAACGGAGAAGAACTTTCTATGAAGGTCCATGGAATCATAATAAGGGCAAGAATGAAGTTGTTCATCCACCAAAAGATTTCGAAGCTTGTAAACATGCTAAGAGTATAACTCTTTCCTTTATGAATCCAAAATCAGATGATTCACAGTCTTCGAGAGGAAATACTGAATCACAGGGAGAATGTCTAATTGACAAGTTAACCTGGAGAGATTCTTCTTCTGGTCAGTTATCCAGATTGAAAAAAGAAGCAGATAAATCATCCATAGGTCATGTTCCCAGCTTGAACAGTGAAGCTGATGATATATCAACAGAATCTGATGAGCTAAAAGAAACATTTGGATTGGATGCTGAGCAATTCATGAGATATCCAGTTCATCTTATCAAGGATTATAAGGAGCCTGCATTTTCCTGTCATTCTAGCTTGGGTTGGTCACTTCCGAGTAAAAACAAATCCGATGCGGGAGAGAGATTAACCGATGAGAAGTCCACATATATAAGCATGTGTGGTACTTGTCCATGTTCTTCGTGTACCAAAGGTATGACACAAATGTGTTGATTTTTTGGTTTGATACAATGGTAATGTATTCATTAATCTAAAGGTAATTTTCCTGCTCATTATTCATGATCTCAACACTTTTTCTTAATTTGTCATGTGCTAGTATATTGGTTTTATTGTACCCAATTTAATCTATTTTTATTTGACCAGCTGCTTATATGTGGTCAGATCTTATTTACCAGGACACTAGAGGACGATTGAGCGGTACATCTTTGCCATCCTTATTTGAAAATAATAGCTTCGTATAAATGTATATTATTGTTCTCTTTTTGGATAACATTCTTTGTTGTTTATGATTTTCCCATATTTTCTCTCTTTATCTTAATGTCAATTGTTTCTTTTAGCACTTAAGTCCAGCAGAAGGCATACTAGAATATTAGAAGGGAAAATCCTCATGTCTGAGAAAAATGGTGAAACCTCTCAATCCCAGCTGAAGAAAAAAAGATCCACGGAATCTGATTTACTACAACACTGGACATCACTCCTCCTTCGTACTGAGGATACTCTTCTGTGTGAAATTATGCAAACTGTGAGTCAAATCAGCTGACTATTTAAGCTTTGTTGTCCTCTCTTTTATTCCTACCTAACTATGCTCGATTGCAAGTAATGCACTTAATTTTTGATGTACCTGTGAACTGGAACAAAAAAATTTTCTCTTTTCATTTCCAAATTTCCAGCATTGCATTGATATGAAAGTATTCTATACATTGACAACTATCTTTTTTGTGTGTGGTCTTTTAATAGGGGCATATTGTCCAATGCAGTGCTTTTACTTTCTTATGATCATCATCATCAATAGCTTTAACCTAACCATTTTAAGAATACTTTTTTTTGTTCTTGTCGAGTACTTTCTGAGTTATTAAACCTAAACTACACAAATCATCTTGGACTACTTTCATGTGGCTTGTGTCTACACCTTTCATTCAACCTTTCGACACTAACTCTATCTACTCGTTTAATTGATGTAGTATTTAAACCTACATTTTACTTGCTCAAACCATTTAATTTATTTTCATTATCTATTTTTGATAAATGTCAATCCCATTGTTCATTAATGTAATCACTTTTTAAATTTATCATTCTATTTTTTAAAGACCACCTTAATATTTCATTTTGACAATTTTTTTGTACCCTGAATTGTCCGTGAAGAGAATTACAAGTGTTCTCCCTCCAAGTGTTCACAGGAGTACTCTATGAAAAGAGTTTACAAGAACTTAATTCCCCACCCCAAGAGACTTAGTGGGAAAAATATTTTCACAAATTCTTAGTCTTATTTATATCCTTAGAGAATGTGACCGATGATACTTGTTAAGGGTTATGACATCTCCTTGAATATATATTTGCAACATGTCGCGTGATGCAGTTTTGCATGAGTGGGTACTTCCACATGGTACTGCAAGTGTTTTTTTTCAATGTAATCACAGTAGTTTTGCATGATTGGGTACTTTCCACATGGTACTGCAAGTGTTTTTTTCAATGTAATCACATTTTCTCTTTTAGTGTGCAATTGTGTTTTAGTGGAATATATACCTTGAGTTGATTAGAGATGTGCCATATTCTTAAGCTGCGAAAAGATAGCTACCAAAGCTTTGTTAGATAGTTTTGTCATGTATGACAATTACTAGAGTTGTATAGCACTTTAGCGCCTGGTGTTATGCTACGACACATGATGTTACGACACATGACGAGTCCGATCCGCGTTGGGCCGCACTTATCAGCGCTGACCACCGACCACGTCCGCATGAGGGGCTCGACTATTTTGTTGGCTGCGTTATGTCTTCAGTTTTATTTCGTATTGTCGTTTTTATTTGTCCCGCGTGTTTAAGCCCAAGTGGGGGGGGGGAACGTTGTGGAACCGGGTTATGAACCAGATTGGACTATGTTTTTTGGCATGAATGAATTAATTCCATGTTTTCCCCTCTCTCTAATTCTCTCCCTCTCTCTACCCTTCCCGAAGGAAAACCTAGCAGCCCGTAGCTACGCTCGGCTTTCCGCCGATTTCCGCGATCGAGCCCGCCGGAGGTTCGTCCGCTCCCTCCCTTGCTTCTTCCCGCCTACCTCTCTTCTCCTCTCTACCTCTCTACCCCTCTCTCCTTCTCTTCCCCCCATCTTCAACCATAACACCGACCGGATCCAAGACGGATTCTACCAAACCTTGGAGACCTTGATCTTCCTCAGGTACGATCACCAGATCTAGGTCAAGGGACCACATCAACTTTGTATCAGAGCCAAACGCCGGTCCTCCACTCTCTGGCACTTACCGCGCCGCCCTCACCTCGCCGAGTACTTGTTGTCGCTGAGCCACGCTGCTGGCCTTCTACCCGGCCTGACAGCTTCCCTCTTGCCACCACCGGCCATGGCCGACGGAGGCCCCTCCCTCAATCACATCATGGAGCTATTCCAATCCACGTTCACCACTCAAAACATTCCGAACGAGGAACGTGTCGGAATCGCCTCCTTCCACCTCTACTTGGGCCAGCACAACTGTGGGTCACTCAATTCCTTTGCGAAAAACCCGACGCCTCTTGGCGAGGATTTTCGAGCGTCATGCACTCTTCGTTTTGGACCGGCGATGCCTGGCAACCCCCTTGGAGATCTCATCACCCTCAAGCACACCGACTCCATCAAGACGTACTTGGAGAAATTTCAGATGTTGCTGTCCCGTGCCACTTTAGTGTTACCTTTGAAACAGGTTCCTCTTTTCACGTCCGGGCTACCGGACCAACTACGTTGGGACGTAGAGTTTCAGAAGCCACTGGATCTCTCGACAGCCATGAGCCCTGCTCGTTCATTTGAACGCCGATTCGCACTTGACCGGCCACCTTCGGGCCGCCGAGATTTTTTCAGTCCATGGCCACCGTACTGTTCTTCTCCTCCCAAGCCAGCAGGTGGGGACGAGCCTCAGCGGCCGTCTGTCCCTACCGGAGATGGCCTCCCATCGCGAGAAGGGGCTATGTTTCAATTGTGATGAGTCTACACACCTAGCCATCAGTGCAAGCACCTATTTTGTTGGAGGTCGACAATCCACCAGACGATGATGATGATGAGGTTGACGATTCCGACACACTGCAGCTCTCTCTATATGCCTTAGCCCGGCCGCATGAAGGTACACTATTCAGTTGTACATTGATGTGGCTGGCACGTCGCTCTTAGCTCTCATGGATACGGACAGTACCCACAGCTTCATTTGTCAGGACAGAGCAAGCCAGCTTCGCCTCCCCTACGTTGCCCATAGTCACGTCAAAGTGGCGATAGCCAACAACCAACAAATGTCATGCACGAGCGTTTGTTCGGGGCGTAGACTTCACCCTGGATGGCTACCCGTCCCAGACTGATTTCTTCATGATGGATCTCTGTGGTTTTGACATCGTGTTGGTTGTCCGCTGGCTGCGTACTTTGGGATCTCTCACGTGGGATTTCAATCGTCTGACTATATCATGGCAGGAGGCTTCTCACTTGATTCAGTGGCAGGGAAAAGTCCCTAGGCAGTCCCCCTCATCCTTCTTGGTTCACAAAGAGCCTCTGGTATAATGACCCAAATCTCAACCTGCACAAAAATAAAATTAGTCAAAAAAGCCCCATGATGAGAAATATAATCCGTGTCACGAGTTAAGAAATTTTTGTGTTTCTTTGACGCGATCGTGGCGACGTACGGATATTTTGAGAAAAAAAGATAAAATAACAATATACCTTAGATGTACTACGAGAAATTTGACGAAAGTTGATGAAATTGGTGTGCCAAGAATTGATAAGATGAAGTAATAAGATTAAGAATAGAACAATAACAAAAATTGTGTGCGGATAGTGTAAATGTCTATATATAGTGAAATTAGATATAATAGCACCTATTATATCTCTAGGTGAAGAGAAATAAGCCTTGAACCGAGGGGTTCAAGGTGAGTCACGCATAAAATGTGCGGGCGTGTCGTTCACGGCTTAAGCGGTGCCGCTTGATAGAACGAAAAGAGTGTCGATACTTCATTTCCTTCTCCCAGTTCCCACGAGCCTGATGTAGCCGACAAAAACCACACGTCACCGCTAGCTCCTTAGAGCTCAAATCACTACCGATTTCAGTGATTTTTCCTTCAATGGAGAGGTAATCTAATCCTCTCCACTCTTGTTTCGTTTGTCTTTTTTCCATGGATTGAAGAGGGAAGAAAACCTAGGGTTTGAGGTTTTGAAGTTTCTTTCATCTATTTCCTTATTAGAAGTTTCTGAAATGCATTCTCATGCCTACTCCATGATTTCAAGTCATTTTGTGGAACCCTAGTTGAGGTAAGGTTGATGTCTGAATATTTATTGGTGATGACCATCTATTCTTGGATGTTTGTAGAAGATATTAAGCTATAGGATTTCAGATTATGCTTAGTTGACAGCTATAGTAAAAATTGTAGGATTTGGTTTACATTTATTGACTTATTGAAATCAAAAATTATATTTATTTTTGGAAGATTAAAGTCCAGTAAGCATGGATGTACTATTGGATATATTAAATATTTAAGGTGTATGTATACGCAGTGAAATTGGAGATATGGTCGACTGATTGAAGACTGTTGTCATGATAAAATTAATGTTGCAAATTTATTGGATTTGATTGAATTTCTTTTACAGTCAAACATATGTGTATTATGTAACTTTGTTGATTAAAGATGTCGTGGTTGAAGGTAGCAAGGAGGATGATGATATCTAATGCAAGTCTATATCTTGGAGGTTTAAATTGGAAGGAACTTATGATTGATTTAGTTTATTCGTGGTAATAAACTTTTATGTACTAGATTTCAGTCAATGCAATTTAACAGACTTTTGATTTAGAGATCTCGTGTTTAAGTTTGCTTAATAACAAATATCATGGAAAAAGAACACATGCAAAATAGGACTTCAACGAACGACAAAAAGAAGAGAAGCCAGGTGAGTTCTTACCTCTTAAATTATGCATTAAAGTACTTCTATAAGACAAATTGTATAGTGTTCTCATACCATATAAAGTCTTTTATTGATTGTGAATTGACATGAAAATTGAAATTTATTGGATCTTTGAATCACTGAGAAGAAAATGAATTCAAGACAAGATAAATTCGTTATAGTAATAATCAAGTGATAAAGGCTCTGTTTGGCGGGGCGTTTTTGCGTCGGTGTGCCGCGGTTTTTCCAACAGCTCCACCAAACAAAATTTTTGCCCCCTCCAGCAGGAACCACCACCGCCCTCCTCCCGCTCTTTTCCCGCGATTTGGAGTCGTGAAAATTTTTCACGACTCCAAATCGTGCGACTCCCCCCGTTGCTCTTCCGCCCCTATTCCGCGAAAATCTCCGCATCCCGCAGCCCCCTTCTCAGCGATTCCTTCTCCCGATTCGCCGACGACAACCTCCGACGACCCGCGATTCCTTCTCCCGATTCGCCGTAGTTCTCCATCACCGTCTGCATGCTTCTTATTCCTTCTTTTTGGCCTGACATCTTGCCTGGAAGTCTTTTCCTCCGCCTGTAAGTCTTTCCTCTTCCTGTTTCCGGCGATCTGGAGTTTTTTTATATAGATCTGGAGTTTTTTGTGTCTTCGCAGCAAGATGAGGTTGATGTATATACAGATCTGGAGTTTTTTGAGATAGCTCTGGAGTTTTTTTGTGTCTTCGCAACAAGATGAGTCTGATGTTTATACAGATCTGGAGTTTTTTTTGTCTCTCAGCAGCAAGATGAGGCATGGATTGATTTTTTCCTACATCTGTAGATGATGCAAATGTCAAAATGATCACATGTTCTTTGAAATGAAATGATCTGTGAATGTTATGGAGGATTACATGCTTCAGGGGGCAAGTTTTATAAACATACATCTCATAAATGTTATGATTTTTTTTGGGTAATTGTTTGCTTTATTTTTAGGCTACTAGAATGTCTTTAAATTAAAAAAAAGTAATTGCACATCGCACAAGCTAATTTGCCAAACAGCTTAAACAACTTCTCCGTTTGAAACAACACTGCAATAACTACTCTTCCAAATAGTTTCACAGATTCTGCAACTATCCTGCAAAACAGCTGATTATTTCACCACTGCTTCCCACCATTGGTTCTCTAGTCGCTGCAGCTGAGGCAAACATAGCCAAAGTCTTAAGGAAAATTGTGATTAAAGACAACTTGTGTGCAATTTGATATAAATACGCATATTGTAAGTGTCATAACAAGAAAGAAAAGACAAAACATGAATAAAGATAAGGGTTAACTCAGTGCTGTGAGGGGGGGGGGGGGGGTGAATACCCATGGAGGAATACTTCTGCGATTTATATGCGGCTGTTGAAGGCCAGAAGCCGTTGAAAGCTCAAGAGTCGTTGAAGACCCAGATGCATTTAAACACTCTTATGATTCCCAAAACATAAACAAGAAATTTGACGTGTAGGATTGCATATGAACGAAAGAATGAGATGAGAAATGAATTACGAGTGGAAATGAATAGTGCGAAGACGAGAATTGAATATGGATGAAGATTTTAACAAGTGAAAGTAAATCATATAAAATATGAATGAATAATGGCGATGAATAATGCTATGAACGAATAAGAATTGATGAAACTGACTTGAACAAATAAACTGAATGAAAGAATGAAAAAATACGAATAACAAACAAATATGAATAAATAAACGATACGTCTTGAAGATCCTGAAAAAAATGCAAGACTCAAATGAATATAAGAATACAAGAAAGTTGCATAAATAATTCTGTATTATCAAAAGTTTAAGATTTATGCATTTTGCTACTGATGATTATTGTGTGCATGTACAACAGTAAAAGAGACATGTTTTTCACTTGGTCATATTTTTATGACTAAGCCCGTTGTCAGTTTTGCTTAGGTAACCGATGCGACCCTGAGTACGCAAAGAAAGATTAAGTTGACTAAGGAAGAAGAAAAAGAACTCGCAGCAGAACGACCCACAACATGAGTTAAGTTTTATTATGTGTTTTATTTTGTACTCACTTACTGTGCTTCAACCTGGGACGAATAACTTGAAATAAGTTTAGTTACAGAATAATAGTGGGGTATGAATTGGGCCTCACATATGGCAGCTCTACCCCGACAGTCAGATGACCACCCTCCAGATCTTACGTACCTACTGCAGTTGTTTTTCGAGATTTTCAGCCCACGCTTGTGCCTTCCTCTGCGGCGGCGACAAGACCATCGCATTTCCCTCCTTCCAGGGGCGGCTCCAGTAGTGGTGCGGCCGTACCGTTACCCCTTCCTTTAAAAGGACAAAATCGAGAGGAAATGTGATCTCCTCCTCCAACAAGACTCATTCGGCGCAACGCGTCTCCTTTCTCATCTCTGGTCCTATTGGTGTACAAGAAAGATAGTTTGTGGCGCATGCGCACATGCATTAAACGACATTACGGTCAAGGACAAATTTCCCATCCCGGTGGTCGAGGAACTTCTCGATGAGTTACATGGGGTGTATTTCTTCATTTAGCTCGATTTATTTTTGGGTTATCATCAGGTTCGAATGATAGATGTTGATGTGGAGAAGACTGTTTTCCGCACTCAGCACTACCATTTTGAATTCTTGGTTATGCCGTTCGGCCTAACAAACACACCATCTACCTTTCAAGCATTGATGAATGAGGTATTCCAACTATTTCACCGAAAGTCCGCTCTTGTTTTCTTTGATGATATTCTTGTGTATGACAAAACTTGGGAGGAACACCTACAACATCTCCATGTCGTGCTCAACTTAGTGCGCACACACCACTTGATTATTAAAGCCTCAAAGTGTTCGTTCGGCTAGCGTTCAGTCGCTTACTTGGGACATGTTGTGGACAGCTCAGGAGTGTCGACCGACCCGTCAAAACTCCAAGGAGTGGCGTTGTGACCCCGACCGCAAACCATCACAGACTTACGATTTTTCTTGGCCTCATGGGATATTAACGCCATTTCATCCGGGATTACGACACCATCGCCGCTCCCTTGATTGCGCTGCTCCGGAAGAATGCCTTCACATGGACGGACGCCGCTACTCAGGCGTTCCACTTGCTCCAGGATGGTTTTCTCTCCGCCCAGGTCCTCTGTCGACCAGAATTCACCATTCTCTTCCTCGTGGAATGTGACGCCTCCGACGTCAGCTATGAGACTGTGCTACAACAGGAAGGGTACCCCATAGTCTATTTCAGTCGGCCTACCGACATACATCACCGCAAATTGCCCGCTTATGAACAGGAGCTCATTGGCCTTGCAAAGGCCGTTCAACATTGGCGCTCTTACTTATGGGGGAGGCCCTTCATCATACGGACGGACCACTACAACCTCAAATGCTTGCTCGAGCAAAGGCTCACTACTGTGTCACAACAAAGGTGAGTGAGTAAACTACTCAGGTTCGACTTCTAAGTGGAGCACAAAGCCGGAGTGCTCAACAGCGCCGCCAACGCACTCTCTCGCCGGGATGCGCCATCGGACGCCTTCATTCTCGCCATCTCCTTTCCAACAGCGGATCTCATCTCCTCGCTTCGCCAGGAGATCCAGAATTCTCCCAGTTTGGCCGAATTCCTCCATCGGGCGAAACAGGGGCTCACAGACCACCAGTGGACAAAACGACACAGGTTGATTTTTTACCGCACCCGGATGTATGTGGACGCGACTTCTCCTCTCATTCCGACCATTATAGAGGACGTCCATTCACGCAGCCACAAAGGAGTTCACCGCACTCTCCAACGCCTCCGCTTGGAATTCTTTTGTAAGGGAATGCACAAGCACGCCCATGATTTCATTGCCAACTGTGCCGTGTGTCAACAAAACAAGGCCAACCATCTCCTCCCGTCCGGCTTACTTCAGCTCCTACCGGTGCCTACACAAATTTGGACAGATCTCTCCATGGACTTTGTGGAAGTGCTGCCCTCTGTTCGCGGGAAGTCCATCTTGATGGTTGTGGTGGACAGGTTCTCGAAGGGAGCCCATTTTATCGCATTGACTCGGCTGCTTATTGTCGAGAACGTGGCAGGGGTTTTCTTCCAGGAAATCTTCCGGTTATATGGCATGTCCGAAACTGTTGCCGCTTTTGGAGGAAGTTGTTCGCCCTTAGCGGTACCAAGCTTGCCTTCTCTTCAGTATACCACCCTCAGTCCGATAGGCAGACTAAGGTGGTCAACCGCACTTTGGGAATGTACTTGCGGTGTGTCACCGACGACCGACCCCGAGACTGCCCGCGCTGTCTTCCTTGGATCGAATATTGTTACAACACAGCTTATCACACCGTGTTGCAAACCACCCCGTTCCGCCTCATCTATGGCCGGGAATCTCCCCGCCTCTTGTCCTATATGGGAGGATCGGCCTGCTTCGCGGCCGTTGACCGGGAATTTGAAGATCGAGACAAATTCCTGCATGCAGCCCGGAACCGTCTTCTCCAGGCCCAACAACGTATGGAAATTGCTTACAACCGGGGACATTGCGAGCTCACCCATGCCATGGGTGATTGGGTGTGGGTGCGACGTCGCCCTTCCACCAAATGTCCACCACCCGACCGACCTCCAACAAGTTAGGGCCCAAGTTTTTTGGCCCTTTCTAGATCACAGAGCGCATTGGGATTTGGGGACGCTGCCTACCGCCTCGACTTACCCCCGAAAGCCCGGATTCATGATGTCTTTCACATTTCACAGCTCAAGTTGTTTGTGGGATCTTCGCCGCCTGCTCCTCTAGTTGACATCCCACCCCAGCTTGAAGACAAGCTGTCTTCTGACGAGGGCGGTGATGTTACGACGCATGATGTTACGACACATGACGAGCCTGATCCGCGTTGGGGTCGCACTTATCTGCGCCGACCACCTGCCACGTCCGCATGAGGGACTTGACTATTTTGTTAGCTGCATTATGCCTTCAATTTTATTTCGTATTGTCGTTTTTATTTGTCCTACGTGTTTAAGCTCAAGTGGGGGGCACGTTTGTGGAACCGGGTTATGAACCGGATTGGACTATGGGTTTTGGCATGAATGAATTAATTCCATCTTTCTCTCTCTCTCTAATTCTCTCCCTCTCTCTCTACCCTTCCCGAAGGAAAATCTAGCAGCCCGCATCTGCGATCGAGCCCGCTAAAGGTTCATCCGTTCCCTCCCCTGCTTCTTCCCGCCTACCTCTTTTCTCCTCTCTACCTCTCTACGCCTCTCCGTTTCTCTCTTCTCTCCCATCTTCAACCATAGCACCGACCGGATCCAAGACGGGTTCTACCTAACCTTGGAGATCTTCATCTTCTTCATGTTCGATCACCAGATCTGGGTCGGGGGACCACATCATGTTACCTTGAGATCACGGCTTAAGTATCCACATATCATTTGCGTGCTAATCAAATATATACCTGAGTCGGTCAAAGATATGCTATATCTTTATAGGCTGAAAAGATAGCTATCCGAACTTTGTTAGATAGTTTTGTCTTATACGATAATTATTGGAGTTGTTGTTAGCTTCTGGTTTTATAGTGTTTGTTATTTGAACAATTAGCTAATCCACCAATACAGTTTTCTTTGTGTTTTTACTAATATTGAAGTTAAAGCTTATTCATGCTTGGTGAACTATCTAGGTTATTCACTAATTTAGCAAATAGCGTAGACACTAGTCTATCCTTCTTTCCCCCGGCGTGTCGTATTTGAGGACTTGTTCAGGACAATTTGTTACTTTGGTTAGGGTATTGATACCGTAAAGAGGAAGATGGAAAATTCCACTCTAAATTTTTTGATCGAACCAAAATTATGTTCTTAAGCTAGGGAAAATGTACAAATTGTAAAGAAGTGCACATGAAATAAAATTACAAATAATACTAATAAACTACTGAAAACTACATAATTCCCAATTAATTAGTATGATTTTTCGACTGATTCGCTCGGGAGATTGGAGGGATAAAACTGGTTGCATGCTCCTGTAGTTTTTTAAGGCTGAAGGAATTTTTCCCTTAGGTTTTTGATGAATAAGAAGATTTAGATGTCCGCATCATTCTGTTACAAAGGTGGAATCAGATGGCCAGGAGGGAACCTGGGGTGTTTGGCGCATTTGAGGATAGAACCTACGAGCCATAAGTCCTAGGCGATCTTGGCGTTCATCTCTCATAGCTTTATTTTTAATTCCGTATTTTATTTCATTTTATGCAACTGTTGTTTTATGCGGATTTGTCATTGTGAGGTTCTAATATCCAACCTTTCTTATTGTATGTTTTATCTCGGATGAATGAGATTTCGAGCCTAGGGCTGGCCATGAGGATATCTCTTGGATTATATCTTCCCTCCCATTCTTCTCTTCTCCCACTAGGTAACATTGGTCCAACTTTGTCGTTTTTACTCGCTACTAGCCTCCGGATTTCTCATCATTTGACCAGAAATGTACGCTTGATCCCGCATTGCTTTCGGATCCCGCACTATCTTCACCCCGCAGAGACTTTTGATACTGCATTGCCCCCCATCCTGCGCGCTCCATACCTTCGCCGACCCTTTCATCCTCCCGATCTTGCATTAGCTACGCGCTGATCGCCCCCTTCCTGCAATAGTTCCCGAGCGCTCGATCCCGTTGCTGACCCTATTCCTTCTCCCTATTCCACACTATATCCTCCTTCTGGTCCTTCGAGGTGAATGCCAACTAACTACGCAATGACCTTTGCACACCTTGACACCATGGAATGCCTCCTCGATGAACAATTCAGCATTCGTGCATCCATGCAAGCTATCCTCCAAGCCTTAAGGTTGTAGATACACTCGGACCATCATTCTACCATACATGAACTCTCGGAGGACCCCTCCTCCCTCCTTAGCCATCTGACCAGCCCCCAACCGGCCCACTCCATGGCTAGTCTTGCGATGCTCACACCCCCTATGCCTTAGAGGTTCCTCACTTCAATTGTACTGACCACTTAGGGTGGATAGCGAAGCCAAAACCATTTTTTGGCATTGGGGCACCCATGAACTACAAAAATTCTCACTCATGCTCTTAGTGATGGAAGGCTCCGGCTTCAATTGTGTGCTGTGGATTCGACAAACGACACCCCTCTTCTTCTGGTCCTATCTCAAACAAACCCTTGTTAAGCAGTATGATCACCGCTACTTGGGTAGGACAATGAAATGTTTATGTGCCTTTCAACACTCTTTGACAGTGGATCAATACATCGATGGGTTTACTGAATTCGTAACCATGCTCTTGGCTTACCGTCTGACCACTACTTGGGATTCTTCACGTAAGGTCTTCAACCCCACATTTGATCCCAAATTCTCAATCATCATCCCTGGGACATTTCAAACGTGATGGATACCATAAAGACTCTCCACCAACCCTGTTTTCTTCCTTCCATTCCACCCATCCTCCACAAACCTCTTTCATGCATTCTCATGACCCTAACCACCACATGCCGCCACTCCAAACACTGTACGCACCACCACCTTGCCAAACATCCCTTACTTTCCTACCCTCCTTATCCACCTGCGCCGCAACTTTAATTGGGAATACAACAATTTATAGAGTAAGGGATATTACTTTTGTTGCCGTCACTCCTACTCCCCGAATCATGACTGCCCTGCGAAGTAACTACAAGTCATCTATTATGGTTCAAAAAGAATCCGGACTAAGGGTGAGAGCTGGTGGCAAGAGAGGGAGAAGAGGGGGGAATTAAGGTTTGAGAGGAAAACAAGGGAGCAACCCTTTTGCATAACACTTTTAGGATAAAACCACATAAGTCCAAACCAGCCCCAATAACAAAAAATACAAAATAACATAAACATAAATAAAGCATAACGGAATATTAATTGTCGCCCGCGTTCGCCCTTGGCGATTCATCCTCATTGGCCCAAGTCACGTCCGCCGTCTTCGCCGCATGCTGTCCCCGCCGCTTGTAGACCCGCCATGGATGCACCTCGTCGTGAATGTCCGTAACAATACCGGCATCTGGAAAATTTGCCTTGTCCTCAAGGCAGAAGTCGGGAAATTGGCGACAAAAATCATCTCGCAGTAACAAAGTGGCCTCGGTCGGGGGGGGGGGGGGCGGTGGCGCCACACCACAAGGATCTCTTTTGGGGCCGCGTCTCTGGGGAGATGGTGGCGGCGGTCGAGAGTGCTGTCCGGATATATGGGAGCGGCGTCAGAATAGTCAAGATCAGCTGGAATGTGGTCCAGTGTTGGATGATCGCCCACGATGCTGCGAAGATGGGAGACGTGGAAGACCGGGTGGATCCGTCTCCCCTCAGGCAGTTGGAGCTTGTAGGTGACAATGCCAATCCGGGCCACGACTTCGTACGACCCAAAGAAACGAGGCGCAAGTTTCGGGCAAGGGCATTTGGCGACCGTGAGTTGGCGGTAAGGATGGAGGTTGATGAAGACCTTCTCGCCGACTTGAAAGGAGAGGTCCTGACGTTTGCATTTGGTGAAAGAAGTCATTTTTGCCTGGACTCGACAAAGGTGATGCTTGAGACTATCCAGAATGATGTCCCAATCTTGGAGGCGAGTTGCCAAACTCGGCACGAGGCACTCCCCAGGTAGATGCCGCACGACATCCGTTGGTGGTCGGCCGTAGACAGACTCAAACAGAGTCATTCCCGCTACCTGGTGGTAGGCAATGTTCAACGAGTACTCAACCCAACCCAACCCAACCTAACCACTTAACCCATGCGCCCAGTCTCTCACCAATGAAACAACGTAGATATGTCTCCAAACAGTGGTTGAGGACTTCGGATTGACCATCCGTCTGCGGGTGGTAGGAGGAGCTCATGCAGAGGTGTGTGCCCTGAAGGCGGAGCAGGATGTGCAGAAACTGCTCAAAAAGTGGGGATCACGATCGCTGACAATCAACCACGGAAACCCTTGGAGGCGCACGACCCCGAAGATGAAACTATCGACAACTCACGCGGCCGTGTACGAGTGTTGAAGGGGAATGAAGTGCGCCTTCTTGGAGAGCCGGTCCACTACTACGAGGATGCAGTCGAACCCATTGGACCGGGGAAAGCGTGTGATGAAGTCCATCACAATGTCCTCCCAAATGTGATCCGGGACCGGCAGGGGCCGAAGTAACCCGCCCGGAAACATAACCTCGTACTTCGCCTTCTGGCATAGAAGACAGGCGGCCACGTGAGCTGACTTACTTGAACATGTGTGGCCAGTGCAGCGAAGCCACCAAATACCGGTAGGTTTGGAAAGCCCCGACATGGCCCCTGGTTGGAGTAGCATGAAACTCGGCGATGAGGCGGGGAATGAGAGCTGAGGTCGCGAACAACATTAAACGACCCAATAGAATAACCGATCGCCCACCAAGGAGTAGGGGGGGGGGGTGGCTTTCTGGATCGACGATGAGGGTCGTTCGAATGGTCGCAAGGTGCGGGTCCATCTCCACATTGTGCTGAATCTCTGCGACATCCTTCCAGACCGGGCGAGAGATGGCCCGGAGTTTCGGGGAGTGCATCTGTCGGGAGAGAGCCTCCGCCGCTCGGTTGGTGCACCCCGGGCGGAACTCGATGGAGAAGTCGTACCGCAGGAGCTTTGCCACCCAAAGTTCCTATGCCGGCGTGGCAATCTTCTGCTGAAGGAGATACCACAAGCTATGATGATCGGTGCAGACGATGAAGGGGCGGCCCAGGAGGTATGGCCGCCAATGCTGCACTGCCAAGACAAGTGCAATGAGCTCGTTCTCATATGTCGAGCGGCTTCAGACGGCGGTGGAGAATTCTCGGTTGTAGTAGGCGATGGGGCGGCCTCCTTGCATGAGTACCACACCCACCACCCCGGCACCCGAGGCATCGTACTCCACGATGAAGGGTTGACTGAAGTCGGGCATGACCAAAACTGGGCCATTCACAAGAGCCACCTTAAGATCGGTGAAGGCAGACATGGCAGCTGGGGTCCACACAAAGGGCCCATCATCGAAAGATCTGAGTAGCTGTGTGAGAGGCCGAGCCAAGGCGCCGTACTCCCGAATGAAACGTCGATGGTAACCGGTGAGTCCCAAAAAACCTCGGACGTTCCGAAGGGAGGTGGGAGTCGGCCAATGTAGAACCGTCTGGATTTTGTTGTCGTCCATGGCCACGCCCTGGCCTGAGATCGTGTAGCCCAAGTAGCTTACTGTGGTCACACCAGACGAACACTTCTTGCGGTGGAGGACAAGATGATGCTGCCGGATTGTCTGGAGCGCGCAACGAACATGACATAAGTGCTCCTGCCAGGTTGAGCTATAAACCAAAATATCATCAAAAAAACAAGGTTGTGTTGACAAAGTACCTCTCAGAAGATGTTCATGGTGGTTTGAAAGGTGGCCGGTGCGTTGGTCAGCTCGAAGGGCATGACTAGGAACTTGTAGTACTCAGCATGCGTCTGAAACACTATCTTGGGTACATCCTCCGACCAAGACCGAATTTGGTGGTACCCCGCCTGAGGTAGAGCGTCGTGAAGAAGGAGGTATCGTGGAGCTCGTCCAACAACTCTTGGATGACTGAAATGGGATATTTGTCCAGGACCGTGGCCTTGTTCAACTCCCCATAGTCGACACAAAAACACCAACTCCCATTCTTGCGCATGAGGAGGACCAGGTTGGAGAACGGGCTCGCACTGGGGCGAATAAGGCCGCCCATGAGCATCTTCCGCACCATGCGTTCGATATCATCATTCTGGACATGCCTATAGCGGTAAGGACAGACTGATACGCCCGAAGTGTGGTGCTGCAGCTGAATGACATGGTCAGTGGCCCGCATCGGAGGCAGCCCAGTGGGGGCCGTAAACACGTCGGAGAACTCCTCAAGGGGACAACAAAGGTCGGGATGGAGCACTGGGGAAGCCGTCGTCTCGGCTTGTAGCTGCCAAAGTCATGCGGAAAATGCCACATCGGTAGTGCGTTGGATGACACAGAAGGAAACCGGTGTGCGGAGAAGGGCGGAGTCACCGACGAGGTGGCATGGTGACCCCTCCCATAGGAACTGCATAGACATCTCCTCCCAGTTGACCCGAACGTATCCCAACGTCGCTAGCCATGCCGCGCCCAGGATGATGTCAACACCGCCTAACTTGAATACATAGAAATCTGCCGTAACTGAACAAGGTCCCAAGACCACTTGCACAGCGGTGCACGAGCCCGTGGTCATACGTTTCCGACCGTCGCCCAAACAGTGAAGTCCGACGACGATGTACATGGGATGTAGTGTTGCCGAACCAAACGATGAGAAATGAAATTGTGGCTGGAGCCGCTGTCGATCATAATGAGAACTGATTGCCCCGGAACAATGCTGGCCAATTTCATCGTCCGAGGCCCGGTGAGGCCGCCCACAGAGAAGCAGGGAAGATCCAAGCGGTTGAAGGTGACTCCGTCGGCCTCCACGGACTGCGACATAGTCAGAGATCTCAAGCGCCTCAAAGTCCTCCAAAGTGATATCGGGCCCAAGGTCCCCGATGATTGCAGGAAACTATTTCACGGTGCACTCGTGATTGGGAGAATAAGGTTGTCGACACCTGAAGCAGAGCCCCTTTTCCTGAGCTTGTTGTAGTCCCCGTTAGAAAGGCAGTGAGTGGCCGGGGGCCGCCTCGGGCGAGGCCCGTTGGGGGGAGTTGGCCACAGACCGAAGTCCCGAGATGGTAGTGGCCGAGGAGGGGTCACCATGGTGGCCGCCAGACGAGCAAAGAAGTCCGCCTCTACGACACGGGCTAGATCGAGCGCTTCAGAGACCATCTGTGGATGGTGGGTGCGTAGGCGAGAACGGATCGACGAAAGGAGGCCTTGCATGAAGAAGCCCAAATAGTGGTCCGGCGGGAGGTCGGGAACATGGGTCACCAGGGTGACAAACTCGTCGATGTAGGCATCGAGACCGGCCGACTGGCGGAAGCTACAAAGGCGCTTGGCGGTGGAACCAGCGTAGCCGGGCTCCTACCACTTAACCATTTCCTGCTTCGGTTCTCCCCAAGAGATGTGGAGTTGGGATTGGCGGAGCCACCACGCCTAATGCAGAGCGGATCCTTCAAGGCCGACCACAGCGGCAGAGGAAATCCGGATTTGGGGAGAGAGCCAGTGACAAGAGAAGGAGGGGGAATTAGGGTTTGAGAGGAAAACAAGGGAGCATCCCTTTTGCATAACACATCCAAGATAAGACCAGTCGACGAAAACCACACGTCGCCGCTAGCTCCTTAGGGGTGCCAATAACGAAAATTACAAAATAACATAAACATAAATAAAGCATAACGAAATATTAATTGTCGTCCGCATTCACCCTTGGCGATTCATCCTCATTGGCTTGAGTCACTCCCGCCGTCTCCGCCGCTTGCTGTCCCCGCCGCTTGTTGATCCACTATGGGCGCGCCTCGTCGTGAGTGTCTGTAACATCATCATTGAAGGTGATCTGGATGAAATCACAACCACGGACTTTGACGCTCGTGTTAAAGGATCCATCTAGAGGGAACTCAGAGGACGCACTCCTCTAGTGAATGTACTTGTGTTTTTTTGGAATGGGGAACTTTAGGGCTGTGCACCACGAATCTTTGGGGCACTCTTCATGACGGCCCAAGTATAATGATGATTGACAGTGGTGCCTGCCAAGACATCATATCCCATGAGTTGGTGTCACGTCCGCGCCCTTAATCCCGTTATCACGGTTCACTGTCTACATGGGAGACGAACGACGATCCTTGACTTCTGTCCGCTGTCGACCCTTGACACTCTAGCTGGGCAACTACCATGTCACTACCATTTTTTATAATTTTCCTTTGGGTGGTGTGGATGGCATCATGGACATTACATGGATACCGACATTGGACAATGCGAACCACAATTTGGCGCGCATGCCAGACGTTTTTGAATGGCCCAACTGACCATGCACCTTGGACGAGCGTTTCCCTCCAACGTATATCAGTATTCTACCGCTCCGGCTACCATTAGATACATGTTAGTCCCAAGGACATTCCAAGTATTGCCTTTTGCACTCATGATTGGAACTTCGAGTTCATTGTCAAGCCATTCTACTTGACAAATGCTCCGACCACCTTCCAAGCAACCTTGTATGGTATTTGCCCTTGGTGATTTGTAAGTTTGTCCTCATGTGTTTTGATGATATATTCATTTACAACTTACGTGGTAGGCCCACTTGTGTCACCTCGCTCTACTCAGGAGACCTTACAATGTGACTCCCTCGATGTCATCCCCCCAAAATGCTATTTGCTTAGCATGAAGTCTTCTACTTGGGCCACACGATTTTAGCTTTGGGTGTCTACATGGACCTGGACAAGGTATCCACAGGACCACAATGCTATAGTGATGCAATCGTGGCCCTTTCTGGCGGCGTGGGGCTTCCTTGGGTTAACAGGTTACTATCTCTGTGACTACGACAAAGCTATCTAGGCCTCCGACGAATCTTCTTTGCAAGACGACTGACTCGGGTTTTTGCTGATCTTCGGAAGCCGCTTCGATGTTCACCACCTTCCACTAATCATTTCTAATTACACCGGTCCTCGTCATAGCTGACTTCTCCCAACTCTTTGCGGTCAAATGCGGTCAAATGCGATGCGTCAGAGACATGCATAGACATGGTCCTCATGTTGAGGCGTCCGCCGACTTCGACCGGTCTTTCTCCACCACCTTTTTCTCTCGGTCAGCCGATGAGAATGAGTTAATGGTGCTTGTTTCAACCGTCCAACATTGGCGGCCATATCTGTAGGGTCGTCAGTTCGCGATGTGCAATTATCACCATAGCTTGAGATACTTTATGAGCTAGAAAATGTCTACACACACCCGCACAACAAATTTGGATGGCGAAGCGTATGGGTTATGATTTTACCATCGAGTTCCGTTTTAGCAAGTACAATGAGTACATCGACACCTTATCATGTCCGACAAAGACGACTGAATTGGCAGCCATTTCTTGACTAGTGTAGCAGGAAGTTAGTACAATTCTGAGTGATGCAAAGGATGATTCGATACTACAATCTATTTTGGAAATGGTGAGGACTGACTCTACCACATTCCCCATGTACACCTTCATTGGTGGCTGACTGCACTATCAAAACTGGCTAGTGCTATCTTCATCCTTGACATGTATTTCGAGGCTTCTGTCCAAGTTTCACATTACTCTGTTAGCATGTCATATCGACGCCTTCTGCATCTACCGTTGGATCATTATTACTTTTTACTTGAACGGGATGTTGTGCCAGGTAGAGGATTTCATGACAACTTGTTTGATTTGTCAGTGCTCCAAGTACGAAGTCACATTCGCACGGGGACCGCTACAACTGTTACCCATTTTTGACCTTATTTGGGATGACTCGATGATGGATTTCATCACGAGTCTGCCTCGGTCCTCCGGTAGTAACTACATCCTAGTGGTGGCTGACCGTTTGTCCAAGTATGCATATATCATTGACTCTTACATCCCTTTACGACATCCCTTGTTGGAGAGGTCTTCATCTCCAATATCGTACACATGAACGAGTTTTTAGGTCGATTCCTTAGAGACCCAAACTCAGTTTCATAAGCACATTTTAACAAAGAGTTGTTCAAGCTCCAGCCTCCAGGGCAAGTAGTTACAAATGAGCTCGTCCTACCACCCCCAGATTGATGGACAACCTGAGGTTTTGAATCAATGTTTGAAGACATACTCTGATGCTTCACGTTCATCTGCCCACGAGATTGGAATAAATGGGTGTGTTGGGCCCCTACAACAAATCCCTTCAATATTTGACAAACATGACCCCATTCCCGACAATTTACGGTTTCCCCACACCTATCGTTTTATGACATTTACCCGCAGAGTACGAGGTAAAGGAATTTTGCACTCAGCTACTTGATAGAGATGAAATTTTGCGCTAACTAAAGTTCCATCTGCAGCGAGCACAACAAAAGATGCTCAACCATGCAAACAAACAATGTCGAGAGGTCCAATTCTAGGTCGGAGACTCAAAATTGTCAAGCTCCACCCGTATCACCAGACCTTGGTGGCAACTCGTTTACATCCCAAGTTATCCAACCGTTTTTATGCACCTTTCACGCTGGTTATGCGTATTGGCGAGGTGGCCTGTTGCCTACACCTCCCAGAGTAGATCTAGATTCATCATGTCTTTCATGTTTCACAACTCAAGCCATTAGCGGGAGACCATCTGGTTGAGGACAGGTTACCGATTCATGTTGTGCTCGACACATCACTAGTGTACATTCCTAATTCTATCTTGGAGCGCATTTCAGAGCCGACAGACAGGGGAACTCCGGATTAGGCGCTAGTGTCTTAGCAACATCGCTCCATGACCAATGCGACATTGGTAGACCATAAGAACTTCTTCGCCCAGTTTCCCGACTATTGCCTTGAGGAGCACCAGTACGGGTACCGGGTATGATACGTACCCGGTATGACGGTACGCCAAAATTTAAGAACAATGATACGGGTACAACATGATACATATATATATCTTATATATATAAGAGAATATAGATATTTAGAGGCACTCCAAAGATTGAATATTGACCATTGGATCATGAGAGAGAACATGAGGGGGGGGGGGGATTTGGAGAGAGAGAAGAGGGAGAGGGAGAGGGGGCCGGAGAGAGAAGAGAGGGGGGGGGGGAAGTGATAAAGAGAGAGGGAGAGAGAGAGATAAATTAATCTTTATAGATTAAAATTTGCAAAATTTTATAAAATAAAAATAGGAATAACACTTCATATTTTTGTGGTCATTTTAAGTATTCATGTGTATATGTTTTGAAAAAAAAATTCAGGTGTGTGCGTAGCCCGCAACGACGCATGAAGCACGAACAAAGCACATGTGCAGGCGGGCTCTGAGAGCTTCGAGCACGGGCGTAGCCCGTGCGAAAAAGCTCGTATATATATATCTTATATATATATAAAGGAATATAGATATTTGGAGACACACCAAAGATTGATTATTGGCCATTGGATCAAGAGAGAGAGAGCATGAGGGGGAGAGTTGGGAGAGAGAGAGGAGGGAGAGGGAGAGAGAGAGGGGCGGGAGAGAGAAGGAAGGAGAGAGAGAGAGGGGGAGTAATAAAGAGAGATGAGGAGATAAATTAATTTTTAGGTTAAAATTTGCAAAATTTTATAAAATAAAAATAGGAATAATATTTCATATTTTTTGCGGTCATTTTAAGTACTCATATGTATATGTTTTGAAAAAACAATTCGAGTGCGTGCGCAACCCGGTCATAGGCGGATGCAGCTCGCAACGATGTATCGAGCACGGGCGAAGCCCGCCTAGATGCGGTCGAAGGCCGCCCGAGAGCTTCGAGCACGGACGTAGCCCGTGCGAAGAAGCTCGTGTATATATATATATATATATATCACAAGTGCAATGAAGTTTTCAAACATTAAGCATTCGTAAATATTACAAAATTTAACATCTTATATGTTTAACGAAAAGTGATAAAGTTAAACTCAAGTTTACTCATCAATCTTTTTTTTTTCTTTCTTCATTGTTGGAGATCAACTTCATTGTCAGAGATAAACATCTTCAATCTCCGGTTAGTCTAGAGACAAGTTAGCCGTTTTGTTAATAACTTGCGTCTTATCAACACATTTAATACACATACTTGTAACAGAAACATACCAGCATCCAAAAAATACTCGGTACAGATATACAACTTAATTGGACGTACCAATGCTTTTTAGCATAATCAACTTTTGTTTACTCTAGGAAAATAGCCTCCCATCTCAATATGCAGAATGATATGCTAAGTCCAAGTGTGTCCACATAAGTGTATTCATCAAATATCGGGTACGTACCGGTACCGGATACGTATCCGGTACGGGTATGCTGCCTTCGGGGTAGTATCCGTGCTTTATAGCTTGATGGTAAGATAAATTTCCTAGAAGGCGGTTTGGTACAAATGCGGACTAGACGGTCGGGAGGGAGCCTCTGGTGTCTGGCGCATTTATTCTTGGAGAATAACTTTTCTGGGTGAGAGGCCATATGCAGCATTGAACTTCATATCTCGTAGCTTTATTTTTAAATCTATATTTTATTTCACTTTATGCAACTGTTGTTATTTACGGATTTACCATTGGGAAGGTTCTAATATCCAACGTTTACCTATTCTCTGTTTTATCTTGGATAAATGAGATTTTAGGCCTAGGGATGGCCAAGTGGGTGTCCCCTGAATTCTATACTCCTTAGTCCTTCCTCTCTTGTCCCACTAGATAACACATTCTCTCTTGGTTGAAGAGAAATCTCTCTCAACTTTGCTAACCTCATGACACACCGATATATCAACAAAAATCAGATGCGCAAATGTGACATTTCCACTTTAGGACTCAACAATGGTATTTTGTTACAACGCAAATCCATCTTTTACTGGTAGTAATACTCAGTCAGATAGATAAGAGTCTTCCTTGGTAACGATGATCTCCTGTTTACTACCATTATCAATATCAACAATCACTAGGGCTTCTAGAATTAGACAACTCAAATTCACATAATTTTCCAAAAAATTTCAGTTCTTTACGGTCATGCACGTTGCCTAAAAGTCAAAACACTGAACATCTGATTTATCACATACCAACAATAAGTCTTCATTATAACACCTATGAAATTTAATTACGACTTCACTATCAAAAGAATTTCTCCTCGTCTTCAAATGTCTATATTACAAAACATTGCCATCAACTCAAAATCCTCATCCCCAACCCGCATCATTGATTTAAAAATCCTCTCAAGACCATTCACACTACGTCGTATTGATTCATCAATATAATCATCTTACTCATAATCACACTCTCTGTTATGTTCATTGTAAACATTTGATTTTTTATACTCGTTTGACTCGTCAAAAACTGAATCTTGGCGAGGCATTTTAGAAAAGAAGGGATTTAGGTTGAGCAGGGCAAAAACGGAGTATATGGAGCTTAAATTTAGCAGTGCAAGAAGGACAGATGACTTCATTATTAAGTTGGATGATCAAGATATTTCCCGTAGTGTGTGTTTTAAATATCTTGGATCGATAGTTCAAAAAGACAGAGGTATTGATAAAAATGTGACACATAGAATCCAAGAGGAGTGTTGGTTGAAGTGGAGAGGCGCGTCAGAGATCTTATGTGATCGTAAAGTACCATTATAACCTAAGGGGGTTTTACCGTACTGCAATTAGACCAGCGATGCTTGGTTCTGAGTGTTGGGTAGTGAATTGTGTACATGAGCAAAAAATGGGAGTTGCGGAGATGAGAATGCTTAGGTGGATGTTGTGGACACACGAGACTGGATAAAATTCGGAATGGTATCTAGGATAAGACAAGAGTAGCACCAATTGCAGAGAAGATGTGAGAAGCTCAACTAAGATGGTTTGGACGCGTACAAAGGAGACCATTAGACGCACCTGTTAGGTGTTGTGAGAGTGTAATCACCAGGCATGTTAAACGAGGGAGGGGTAGACCAATAAAGACTTGGAATGAAACTATTAAGAAAGACATGATGTACCTAGACATTAATTGATATTATGACAAAAGATAGGGCATAATGTCGACAAAGGATCCATATAGCCGACCCCACTATAGTGGGATAAAGGCTTGAGTGTTGTTGTTTGACTCGTCAAAAATTGGCAACAGGTATAGTCGATCTCGATTTTCTCATTGAAACCTTCATTATTTTCGCATCCATCATACTTTGATAATGGAACTTCAAATGAAGACTCAGAGTTGGGGTTTCAGAATCACCATTAGCTTGCAGTTCTTCCTGCTAAGATTTCAGTGCTCCGATCTGCCTTCACAACTCTTCAATTTCATCATCACGTATAACTCTCTTCTTTGGAGGTTGAGCAGCAACATTTATATGTTCGTGTTTCTTCCAAACACTCACTATACTAACTAGGGTAGTTGCTGCCTCACTGTTTGTGTTGTTTGTATTCAATAATGGGCTTTCTGCCACAGAAGAAAACTTTTTCTTGTAAATTCCGGATGGAGTTAAAGAACTGTTGCAAGGGCATGCCATAACTGTAGTGGAATTCGTAGGATTGCATCCAATTGGGGTAGCACTACTTCGAGCTTTGCGGAAATGCCCTCGAGCAAATGAATGACTTGTCATCAAGCATGAACTATGTGATGGAAGTGGTGAGTCGAGGAGTAGGGGCAGAACTGTAGGGGCAGAATTGGCGTCGAACAAAGGGGGACTGTGTCAAGTCTTACAGAGGCTTCATTGAGCATGAGAATGCTTCGCCAGATTCCAGAGATTTCGGGACTTTGTCGATGTAGTTTCTGCTTAAAATGTACAAAAGAAGGATTTATAGTCATTGAGTCTTGCGGAGGCCTCTTCGAACTTGATAAAGCTTCATCAAGCCTATAGGAGGAAGCATCAATTTTTTCTGGATTGGTTCCATTGATATGAAAATAGAGATGGCAATTAAAATGGAATTGAATAGGAAAACAGCCGGCGGAAATGATCAATATTTTTCCTCTATCAGGCTTTCCAGCCATCAGATTAACGATTTCTTGCATGATCAAGTCGACTAGGTAATCCGGCGGGAAGACCTTTTATACTGCCTAATGGAGGTCATAAAGAGGCAAAGAAAAAAAATTCAAAATTAAAATTTCAAATGAAGAAAGTTGCAACTGCCCTGACTTTTCTCTGACCAGTTTGTGCGGCCTGATTTTTTCAGGTGCTCGAACTCCTCTCTATGACTAGCTTGCGCGGCCTCCCTTTTTTTAACCGATTGATGATAGCCGGAATCCCCAACATTGTTTTTTTTTCAATTTTCAATCGATTGCTTTATTTTCTCGGTTCTTTATTTAGGTGTTAATTATCTGTGAATTTGTATCCATTTGCATGTCTTTATACAGTAGATCTGCATTAAAAATTTGAAAGGTAATAGCAGCCTGCGTAGGAAAGTAGCACATGACATACTTATGGATGATTAATTTAGAAGCTAATAATCCTCATTCTCAGTTGTAGGAACAAAATGTATGGCATACTCCCTTTGATTCGGTTTTCTAATCACTCTGTAAAAGCTCACCTTCAGTATTGCTTGTTCCACTCATAATTTTCTATTTGTTGTGTATGTTTGGCAGCAATCCCGCATTGCTGAGATAGAAAATCTCAAGGACAAGTTGAAGAGAGATCTGAAGATTATGGGCACTAAACCACAAAATGAGTCTGAAGATTGATTCTTCCACCGAGAGTATTGGTACTGCAAGGTTTGTGAATGCAATTGCTTGTATATTAAGTCTGGCCCTCATGTTAAATTTCGTGTTGGTGTTCTCCTGAAAACACTAACATCCGTATTTTAAAACTCCTTTACATTCACTGCAAGTATTCATTGTAGTTGTGAGAGATGCATGGCAGCGTTTTCCTGAAATGCTTTTGCTAGCCCGTCTTAAATTTTCTCCATCATTCCCGTTGTCTATCAAGTCGTGGCACCAATGACTAGTGTTTATAGGATGGGTATCTAGTGGAATTTGGTGTCTTGGGTGGATATAAGATACCCTGGCTTCGCTTTATTTTCTGGGCACGAGGGACAATTCAAAAAAGATTACCTTTTTCACTCTATGAAATATTAGCAAAATCTTAAAAAGATTACTTCATACTCGGTAGAGTTCCGGACATAATAAAATGATCTTTTAGAGTAGAAGTTGTTAATTATGATGAAAGTATATATGTGTGTGTAGAGCTTTAACGTATTCACCTGCATGTCAAAGGGAAGGGAGAGGCAATCAGATATCGTCCAACTGGCCAATAAGCAGTGTTGAATTAGTTCACATGCAGTCACATACTCACATTCATTAATTTCAAAGGTACATTGAATTAATTTAAAAAGAGAACTCGGTCTTGTCTGCGTCGTGATAAATAATAACCTCCAAAATTCAATGTGAGTAGCAAGTAGCTTGTTTTCCAAATTGTTATGTATAATGATTCTGATTTGTTGTGTATAATAATAATAATAATCATTATAATCATAATAATAGTAATGGTGGTCTAGAGTGACCTCTGATGTAAATTTTTAAAATTACAAGTTCACTCTTCTATCTTCTTAATTGATTACAAAAATTATCCAGTGTATGTTTATTGTTACTTAACATGCACACACAATAATAACTCCCCGAGGAAAGCTTTAAGGGGCCAGTTTAGGCCCCGTTTGGCATGGTGGTGGCGGTCATGAACATGAAAGTTAAATTGTCATTCGTTAATGCCCAAATAAGGAACTTCATCCACTTTTATGTTCAAACGGATGATATTTGATAGGTGATCCTTAACGAATGACGGTTTAACCCACACATTTACTTCCGCCACCACGGTGCCTGCATTTCTCACATATCTAAAAGCACATCAAACTTTTTTAAATCAAAAACATTTTATCTCACATATCAAGAATAATTTTAATTTATTTTTTTCAAGGTTTCTGAGGTGGAAGGAGATGAGCAGGGTTTTGGCAGCCCATCTCTTGGCCGTCAAGAAGCCGGTCACAAACCCTCCAGAGCTTGATCAACCTTATTTTAAAGTGTGAGCCATAGAGCGGGGGCTCGGGCTAGGGATGGATCAACTTGGGTCTGACTTAATTTGATCCAACTTGTGTCCGTTCCATTAGTTCCTCAATTTTAGATGAGCCCATGACTATGAATAAAATCCAAGAATCGAGTTACAATAATTTCTTATTGCATGCAATTGTACAAATACCATCCCTCTAGGGCACACTTGGCATGTTCACAGGAATAAAAAGAGTAGTCATTAATTCTGGAGATAAAGAAAGAGCAATGTTACAAGGTTCGATTTTGGCGCACATTTCAAAAAAAAATATTTGCAGTCCAAAAAAGCGAGCGTGGTCTCAAGCAGAGTTCGTGGTAGACTCCAAGTTCTGCCAACCCGGCGCCGTCATGATGTCAAATTGCCACCAGTGGGAGTTCTTCCAAAGATAGCATTGTTGTCGAAGGCTTGACGTGAGAGTCATCGGAGTCGAAGTCTGTGTCTGAAGTGATGATTGGAAGCTTGTTTATGTACAAGAGCAAGAGTCATTGATTCTATTTGTCGATGGTTGTCATGTCCACCACATCTTTGCTGTAAATGAAAATTCACAAGTTGTGTCGGTGCCAAGGAGATGATCGTTAAACAACGACGACGTTAACATTATATGCAACTAAGTACAAACAACAAACATAAAAATATTTTCTTTTTGATCCGCACTAATGCACAAACTGTCTAAACAGTATTGCAACTTATTCATCGCTGTTTTTATAATAGCTCTATTTGACAAATCTGCCGCAAACATGCTCGACGCCGACCATCGCTGCCACATTCGTGACGCCATTCAGAACGAGAAACGAACTCCAAGTGAATGGAAAGCTTCCACACAAAATTTCTAGTTCTCTAATTTATGGACTGCAATTATAATGTAGATTTTATGGGATTTTAGGGATGCAAATAATCATTTTCGGACAGCTTACAATATCACTGTAAAGAAATAATGTGTATCTATCTAGAGAAAAAGGATATGCCTGCGGTGAACTATTTTGGAAAAGACAAATAAGAAGATAATATATATGGATAGGAGAAACAAAAGTAAAACTAAATAATGTTTTCAAGGAAAAAGTCTTCTTCTTGGGTGTAGTATTATTGTAAATGAGGTAAGCAAGGATTAAAGTTTTATTTGGGTGTGCTAAAAGAAATATGTAAGAAAAATGAGCTATTGGAAAATATATATTGCAAAAAAAATCTGTTTGAGTAAACTTCTTTTGCAGAAATTTTCAGAAAGTAGAAGTACTTTATATATCACATGACAAATCTTCGTTGCAGTTTTTTTATTAAAAATGCGCCCCCGGAGGAAAATGAACGCTCGGGCGGAAAATGCGTGTCCGGGTGGAAAATGAGTGCCTGGCCAAAAATGTGCGCATGACAAAAAATGTGCACCTGATCGAAAATGCGTGCCTGACCGAAAATGTGCCCCGGGCAAAAAATGCGACGCCTGGGCGAAAAATGCGCTCCCGGGCAGAAAAAGCACGTTCAGACGGAAAAAGTGCGCCCGTGCAAAAAAATGCATGACCGGGCGGAAAATGCGTCTCGGGCGCAAAATGCGCCCCCCGGGCGCAAAATGCGCATCCCGACAGAAAATGTGTGTCCAGGCAAAAAAAATAAACGCACAGGCAGAAAATTCGCAGCTGGGCGAAAAATGCGCGCCCGGGCAGAAAATGCGCGCCCAGGTGGAAAAATGCATGCCAGGGGGGGAAATTGCGCGCTCGGGCAGAAAATGCGCGCCCGGGCGGATAATGCGCGCCCGGGCGAATAATGCGCGCCCGGACGGATAATGCGCGCCCGGGCGGATAATGCGCGTCGGGACGAAAAATGCGCACCCGGGCGGATAATGCACGTTCGGGTGGCTGATGCGCGTTCGGGTGGCTGATGCACGTCCGGGCGGATAATCCGCGACCGGGCGAAAAATCAGCATCCGAGCGAAAAATGCACAACCGTGCGAAAAATGCTCGCCCAGGCAAAAATGCACGACCGAGCTAAGAAAATGTGTGCAACAGTGTATCAGGATGATGAAGTGTTTTTCAAAAAAGTTGTAGACAAGTGACTTTTCCAAAGGAGGAGAAAATAAAATTTTGGCGGTAGCTTTTCCCACCGATAGACAATCCAAACGGTTTCTTAGGTGAGACAGCGTTTTCCAGAAAACGGAAAGGAGCTACCCCCCCCCCCCCCCCCCCCCCCAAACTGACCCTAAATTAACCATGCTCTACTTACTAAATTAACCTTTGGTTAAATGAATCAATCCACATAATAAGTGTTGCGGGTCGCTAAGTTTTCATCCGGTTCAGAGAAACGAACCGTCTTAGCTCAGAGTCAGACCGGGTGCGCAAGCGGTCAAATAAAAACCAAACATCATTGATAAGATGTTTTTAATGTGGAAAACCCAGAAATGATGAAAAACCACGTAGTCGGATATGTGCCGGATCAAAATCCACTTTTTTTTCTTTGTTTACAAGTATTTGCTTCTCAGAGGGTGACATGTCACCTCTCCATTAAAAGCTTTGATTAAAAGAAAAGAGGGAAAAAGCTAAATACACAGAGTTTTCATGAAGTGTCCACGAGAGCGTCTACGAGAGTGTTATCATATGCCTTCTCTTGGGCTCACTGAAAAACATCAAAGTGAGTGTTGAGCGTTGAGCGGACTAGAGAGCAAATCCCGAGCGAAGGAACGTTCTAAGTCTCACGTATTCGCGGGAAAAATTTCAGAGCTCTCTCTAGTCTCTGGACTTGCTTGTCTTCAAATGAAGGCCGTTCTGAGGGCCTTTTAATTTATAGCTTTCATTAAGAGTCGTGTTGGTAATTGCACAGCTAAATCTTGAGTTGACGAATGACGTTGCTCTGTTCTAGTCACATGAATCACCAATTTACAGAAATAACGAACAAGCCCATTGAGCAGTCTTGGCAGTCAGGGCAGGTTGCCCGAAGGCTGCCGGCGCACACGCGCGCCAGTGCGCGGGGGGGGGGGGGGGGGGGGTTTGTGAGCGTAGGCACTGACCACACCCGTGCGCGCGCGCTACACATGCATGTGCTTGCGCTTTCGCGAGCGCGAGGGTGCCAACTGCGCAAGGGTGCAGTATAAATGCACGTGTGCTAGTTGCGCTCGCTCTCTTCTCGTACGCGTGGGCACAGTTTGGTCCCCTCTTTCGGGGTGACTATGCATGTTGTAACGCCTCCATTCGTCATATGTAATATAACAGTGGGTCCGGCCGGGGCCCCACGCCAAATTTCACAAACAAACGAACTAATCGATCTCTCACAACACAGGTACAAGTCAGCATTTTCCCGTTGCTCAATTCGTCAATAGCGGAGATCTTGACGTGGGTCGGCTTTCCCCTCCCTGCCCAGCACACAGCTCTCGCAGAGCCGCTTTTCAGTTCAGCACACACAATACAAGGGCTCATACAAAGCTTCCTAGGTATTCATAATTTCTAGGCATTCACACAATATACGGAGTCTTCTCCGGTTCACAACAAAACCATCATCAATCCAGACTACCCGTCCGGATGGGATTCACACAGCATGCCTGTACCGTACTACACATTTCCGGCTCTAGATACAGACTCAACCGGGGATATCAAATATCAACCCACTGAAATCACTTACGCTTTTCACCGCTTGGTGGAGGATTCCATGCTCATGCATAAAGGAGGACTTCACTTGTCCAAGAAGGAGATTGTTACCCTTGACGATCGCTTTGGATGCATGAGAATCTACCCAGATGGAAATCACCGCCACGACCTTGCCTCCACGAATCTGAACTCGGCTCTCGATTTGGCACGCTGAAGCTCCTCTGGCAGCCAGATTTCTTCTCCTCCTTCCTTCCTTGCTCTCCTCTCTCCCTATCTCTTTAGAAAGAGAAAAGCCAAGATGAATGGAAGGTTATCCTTCCACTCTCGGCTTTATAATAGCAGGGAAAGGCCTGGACCCTTAGACCAAAGTTGAAGGAAATGAACGACCACGATTTGCCCAGAAAAGCTTTTTCTTGGGCTGACACGGCTTGTGATACGCCCATGTCATAGGTCGTGTTCCTTAAGCGGCAAAGGAACCGACTTAACCCGACCAAGACACATCCATGCGACACGCCCGTGTCACAGGCCGTGTGCCAGACATGGCGTACGACATGCCCGTGTCACATGCCGTGTGCCAGACATGGCTTACGACATGCCCGTGTCACAGGCCGTGTGCCCAGCCCTGGCCATAAATAGAGGACACGACCTCTGACACACCCGTGTCATAGGCCGTGTACCCAACTCGACTTGCCTCTCGAGAATAGTCGAGTGCATTTCGTCGAGTGGAGTTCGTCGACCCAGAGGAGGACACGGCCTAGGACACGCCCATGTCCCAGGCCGTGTGCCTCACTCGAGACACACTCGAGACCTACTCGAGACCCACTCAGACCCACTCGAGTGCACAAAGCATGACACGGATTGGGACACGCTTGTGTCCCAGGCCGTGTTGCCCAGGCTGAACCCAATTTGGGGTGTTACACATGTAACACCCCAAAATGTTTTACTTAGTGTCTGAGAGTGCTGGGTCAAGTGTGTAGGTAGCCCTTTTTCCCATGACCAAATGATAACCAATATCATCACGTTCATTCAATATCAACGTATTCAGCCAATATCGTCGTGTTCAGCTGATGAGTAGCAATATATATATTTTTAGTATATTTTTTGTTTTGTTTTAATAAAAAAATGTAATTATATTATGAACATATCTAAATAAATCGTTTCTTTTTTATTTTTAGTTCTAACTTAATCTATTTTTGTACCCTACAAGTATTTCTGGCTATTTGGGGCAATTCAGCAAAAATTCATAAGTAACGTGTAACTTTAAAACAACAATTCCAAAGCTTTCGGGAAATTTCGATCAACAAACATCAGTTACGCCCGGGTACACGCCCGTGTACCAGATGTTACGCCCGTGACCTCAGCCGTGACCAAGTAAGGAACCTATTGCCGCGCTATGCTGAAGTCTTGAAACCAGCATACATGAGTCACGCCCAGAGTCACACATGTGTGACACCTGTCACGCCCGTGACATCACCCGTGACCAAGCAGACCGCCGACTGTCAAGCGGTGTCGAAACGCTGAAGCCAGCAAGCTCGAGTCACGCCCAACCTACACGCCTGTGTACCAGGTGGCATGCCCGTGACGTAAGCCGTGACCTACCATGATTCCAGTTGTCACGCCCCGAAGAAGCCAAACTGCCACGCCATGCAGACACGCCCGACCTGCACGCCCGTGACCATCAAGTCACGCCCGTGTACTTTCAATCCGATCCAATATTAGCCGAAATTCTATCCACAACCGCCACGTCAGTGCCACGCCCAGGCGACTCGCCCGAGGAGGGCGTGTACTTCAAATTTTTCGGCTATAAATAGATGACCATAGCTGATGTTTAGAAATGAACTTGTAGAGTTCCACATAGCTATACATAGTAGTTATGAGTAACTTTTGAGTTTTATTTTCCTAACCCTAGTTTGAGTTTTCTAGTGTGTAATACTTATGAAATAAATTTCAGCTTTCAGTAATTTTTCTTATCTTTTCTTTCTTTATGACTTAGCTTTCATTTCTGTTGAGAAATGGTGTGTGCGTAAGTACTTTTCATTTTTCTTTCTTTTTACTACCACCCCCATCCCTGATGAGAGGCTAAAAACTTTTTAGCGTTTGATTAAGATGGTTAAGACGAATATTATTTCTGCACCTTTATATGTCTTTTACTTTGCTACTAACTTGGTTTTCAATTTAAAACTATTTCATATTTTACTTATCAAGTTTTTGGCGCTGTTGTCGAGAACATTTTGTGTTGATATTTGAAATAAAAAGGAATCAGTATTACTTTTATCTTAGCTATTATAAAAACAAAAATAATAAAATAAAATTTTTTAAAAAATTCTAAATAAAAAAACACTGTTTTTATAAAAATAAACAAAACACAAATTCTCTGTTTACTACAAAATTTTTGTTTTTATAAAAACTATATTTTTATTGAACACTTTTATTTATGTCTTTTTATTTTCTTTAAAAAACAAAAAAAAAATAAAACCACAAAAAAAAAAACAAAAAAAAACAAAAAAATCAAAACAAGAAAAAAAGATTTTTTAAAAGTTTTTTTAATGCATGATATGACGTAACTCTCCTATTGATCTTAATCTTGACTTTGATCCTGAAATCGACCGCACCTATCACAAGCGGCTTCGATCTCGTGACCAAAACCAAGCATTTAATCTGGAAGAGTCTATCAGAACCAAGCATGTAGAAGCTATGGCAGATCAAATTTCAGTCGCGGCCCCGCAAAGGACTATGTCTTATTATGCGAGACCAAACTTGGACGACACCGGGTCAAGTATAGTTCATCCCACAGTTGCTAATAATAATTTTAAAATCAAACCTAGCATAATCCAAATGATTCAAAACTCTTTTCAATTAGATGGATTGCAAGATGAAGATCCAAATACGTATCTGTCAAATTTCATAGAAATATGCGACACTTTTAAAATAAATGACGTCACTGATGATGTCATTCATTTGCGTTTATTTCCATTTTCGTTACGGACGAAAGCCAAACAGTAGTTAAGTTCTCAACCTAGATGATCCATCATTACCCGGGCTGAGATGACTGAAACATTTTTAACTAAGTATTTTCCGTTTGCTAAAACTGCTAAATTACGTGAGGATATTTCTTCCTTTGTTCAAGACGAGTCTGAGTCTCTCTATAGGACTTGGGAACGCTTTAAAGAATTTTTATGTAAATGTCCACATCACGCACTGCCGGATTGGCTCCAAGTGTAGACATTTTATAATGGTTTGAATTTCCAAACCAGACAAATGATTGATGCTGCCGCCGGGGGAACACTAAATAATAAAACCCCCGAGGCCGCTCAAGCATTGTTTGAGGAAATGACCATGAATGACTACCAATGGAATGTACCTAGGTCACGTTCTAATAAACCCGCTGGGCTTTACGAGCTTGACGCTTCTTCTAATTTAGCGTTGAAAGTAGAATATCTAACAAGAAAAGTAGCAGAGATGTCGACTTCCTCCACTGCCCCTACTTGAAAATCTAATAATAATATAATAGAAGTGCGCGTTGATTATACGGGAAATCCATATCAATCTCCTTCATATAACACAAATAATAATAATAATTACAATCCAGGGTTTAGGAACCATCCAAATTCATCATGGAGCAACCCCAATAATGCTCAGAGTCCGCCTAATGCAAGTCCAATTAGATTTACACAACCACCACCATCATCACAATCACAACCTCTACGACCCGGCTCGATAGAAGACATCTTTACAAAATACGTCGTTACAAATGAGTCCAATATCCGGAATCTGAGCTGATCAATTAAAAATCTGGAAACTCAAATTGTACAACTTTTGAAATGCTGTCGGAGCGCCAACCTGGAGCTTTATCAAGAAATACGGTAAACAAAGCGCTTGTGGGAGACACCTCATAGTTATCTGTTTATTTTTTTTACTTGTCTTTTATTTTTACAGGTTTTGCTTACAGTCTCGTAGACCTCCAATCAGAAAAGCATCTTTATTCTATTCTACTTTTAGTTTTGTATATATGCTTTTTTTCATACTTACTCATAACATAAGTATGGGGTAATATTTCCTTAAAACAAATAGAAAAAAGTTTTTTATACATACATAATATTTTCTTATCAATATTTATGTATTTGCTAAGCATAAAAAAATATAAAATAATATATATATATAATAATAATAATAATAATAAATCTTCTTGTGTATATATTTTTGCTCAATCAATCATCCAAAAAATTTAAATCCCCCACTTCTTTTATAAAAAAAAAATATTTGAGTTGATACATAAATAGTTATCCAGTTTCTCAATTTACTAATTGTTTTTTATCATAAATAGATGGATCTAAATATCTAGGGCTAAGTTTTAAAGAATATCTTGTGTATTTTATTTTTTAGAGATTTTCTTGTGAGCACTATTTCTGGTTTATTATAAATAGAGGCATGTGTATTATGTTAGGCAAACATATGTAGACTGTAATTATCTTTACTTCACTTATTGAAATATAATAATCTTCAAGCTATAAAAATTGCTCTAAAATTTTTTTATCAAAATTTGAATTTTCTTTGAAACCCCTACCTATTTACTTTTTGCTTGACATGTTTCTTACGCAAGCAAACATCTAAGAGTATGCGCTCATAGAAAAGAGAAATAGAAAGATCTTATGTCAATGAGAATAAGATTTCATTTAGTAAATATAGACATCCAATAATTTTAAAAAAATTATATGAAATGTAGTATGTGCTCATAAACATATACATTGGGTTAAAATAAAATACAATTCTGCTATGTTTTTTTCTGCCTTGAAAACTATTTTCCTAAGCAGTTGTAACAAAGCAAGAATATTGAATAAGATGAGAGGATAAAATTCATCACCTTCTATATCATCGCTTGCTTTATAGGCAAACACCAAGTTTATATCCCATAAAAGCAGTACCACTTAATCTAATTTTGTTTAAAATTTTGCGAGAGCATATTTGATAGGTTGTTTATTTTCCTTCATATCTCTTTTAAAGTACGATTTTGATAATGCCAATCTAATTTGTTACTAATGATTGCAATATTGTTTCCTATTTGATTTTCTCAAGAAATCTTTTGTCTACGAACATTTATCTCTAACAAAATAATTTACATAATATAGGACTTAACGCTTTATACTCCGAATTTTTATGTCTATTTTTCCTTGATAAAATAAATTGATAGTTCAATTAGAAATTTTATAACTGTTTGTATAGTCAACTCATACTTTTGCTTTGGAATAGCAAAACTTAAGTATGAGAGTATTTGATAAGTAGCAAAATATATATATTTTTAGTGTATTTTTTGTTTTTTTTTAATAAAAGTGTAATTATATTATGTACATATCTAAATAAATCGTTTCTTTTTGATTTTTAGTTCTAACTTAATCTATTTTGCGCCCTACAGGTATTTCTGGCGATTTGGGGCAATTCGACAAAAATTCATAAGTCACGCCCTACGTCACGCCCGTGACCTCGGGTGTGTAACTTTAAAATATCAATTCCAAAGCTTTCAGGAAATTTCGACCAGCAAACAACAATCACGCCTGGGTACACGCCCGTGAACCAGATGTCACGCCCGTGACCTCAGCCGTGACCAAGCAAGGAACCCGCTGTCGCGCTAGACTGAAGTCTTGAAACTAGCATACATGAGTCACGCCCAGAGTCACGCCAGTGTGACACCTGTCATGCCCGTGACATCACCCGTGACCAAGCAGACCGCAGCTGTCAAGCCGCACCGAAACGCTGAAGCTAGCAAGCTCGAGTCACGCACGACCTACACGCCCGTATACCAGGTGGCACGCCCGTGACATAAGTCGTGACCTACCAAGATTCCAGCTGTCACGCCCCGAAGAAGCCAACCAGCCATGCTATGCAGACACGCCCGTGACCATCAAGTCACGCCTGTGTACTTTCAACATGATCCAGAAATCAGCCGAAATTCTATCCACAGCCCACGTCAGCGTTACGCCCATGCGACACACCCGAGGAGGGCGTGTACTTCAAATTTTTTGGCTATAAATAGATGACCAGGGCTGAAGTTTAGAATTGAACTGGTAGAGTTCCACATAGCTATACATAGTAGTTAATAGTAGCTTTTGAGTTTTATTTTCCTAATTCTAATTTGGGTTTCCTAGTGTGTAACACTTTTTATGAAATAAATTTCAACTTTTAGTAATTTTTCTTATCTCTTCTTGCTTTATAACATAGCTTTTATTTCTATTGAGAAACGGTGTATGCGTAAGTACTTTTCATTTTTTTATTTCTTTTTACTACCACCCCCTCCCAGTTGAGAGACTAAGAACTTTTTAGCATTTGATTAAGATGGTTGAGGCGGATATTATTTCTGCACCTTTATATGTTTTTTTACTTTTCTACTACCACCTCCATCCCAATGAGAGGCTAAGAACATTTTTGCACTCGATTGAGATGAGTTTGGGATGGATATTATTTCTGCATTTAAAAAACCTTATTATCTAAATTAAAAACTTAAGATTTACCAGGAAATGAGAAATATCGCCTCACACTCGAAAGAGATGAACGTAAGTCTCCCGGGTTGAACCTTCGAAGACTAGTAGGAGGTCAATAAAGGGGTTCACCATATAAAGCGTGCATTAAAGGTATGTTTGATTAAAAACGAAAGTTCGATCAAAATACATAATCACAAGTGGATGTATCCTCGATAGAGGTGCACTCATATTTAAGGAACCTCCTATTACAACCCACATTTTCTCCGCATTAAAGGGTAGATCACCACATGTGTATACATTATTTACTAGGCCTTTTTCAAATCCAGGACATTAGGATCAATGGACCCAACAATCTCCCCATATTTGAAGAAGTCAAAACCTATGCCAATGTATACACTAACATACTTATTCTACATATACAAAAAATACTTTCACAACATAAATCAGAAAAATCATAATAATAACAAATGACATTTCATTTAACATATAAGGAATTATAATGTTTGTGCATGAAACAAGATGTCACATCCCTTAGCCCTATATACAGAACCTAAAACTTTTCAAGTTTCGGGATCCCTTATCACAATCCCACCGCCCTTGGATTTCTTTGCAGGTTTTTCTTCTGGTCCAGCTATCTTCTTTCCCTTCTTGTCTGCGTTATCAGCTACCTTTGCCTTAGTTTCTTTCTTGTTTTCAGCTTCACCTTCAGCTTTATCTTTCTATCTCTGAAAATAGCTGAAGGGCTTGGGGAAGTACTTGGAGGGTTCAACTACACCAAGAGCCAAGGTGTTAACACTCTTGTTCTTCTAGTAAATTCTTCTTTCAGTTTCCCTCTTCTCCATCTTGTCCCATTCCATTTTGTTATACCATTTTCCTCGGTTTGACCTTTTGTTTTTGACCTGATCCCAAGCAAGCAGAATGATGGATCTGGATTCAGGGCTCCACTGCTCGAAATTAGGCCTTTTCTCCATTTCGTGCATGTATCTCTTTTTCCTTAACCGGACTTCCTCTTCAGTTTCAGAAGTTGACGTCATTTCTTTATTCTGTAATGCTTGGTCTACAGTGGGGCTGAAATAAGGAATCTCAGCAGCAATAGATCGATGTCCTCACTGATCACAAGCACTATCACCTTCTTATATATACTGATAACTTTTATGATCTTGCTGAACATGCTCTTTGTTCAAAACCTCTAATACATGAGAAGGCATCATTGGGATGTTATCATATTGCACTGGCTCTATTCCCAATAAGCATCTCACCACATTGGTTGCCCAGACCATGTTTTCAGTATTGGTTCTTATAGCCTCACTCTCCCCGTTTTGACTTCTTCAATTAATTTCATGGTCTGAGAGGTGCAGGTCTTGCTTCTTTCTGTTTCTAGATAATTAACTTCTGTAGTAGCATGATTCTTTACTTCCAGCATATGTCATCAAGTAGCTTAGTGCATGCTTCCACTTTGGCAAAGATAGTTGTGTTTTGCTCATTCCTCATAACTTTGTCATTTTCATGAATGGTCACTGAGTTCTTAGCCTGAATCTATTGTTTTTCTATGATAATGACTATATTCTGTCTTGACATATTCAACTTTTCCATGGTATAGTCTACAGCTGGAACAACTCTTGTAAAGAACTTGACAGTTTCTCCTTTCAGCAGGTTTACTTCAAATCTTATAGATTTGATCTCTGTTGTCAGATCATTCCTGACATCTTTAAGGGCTTCATCCACATAATTTTCTAAAGCTCTCCTCTGTTAATCCAGCAACCCCTTTAGCTGGGCTAGGAATAATGGCGGCAACTGATTTATTCTAGCATATGTGCCTTCATCTAGAGCTTACTGTACTGTCTTGTTCCCTGTTCCTTGAGCAGAGTCACTCTTAAACTGGCCATTCTCTGTATGTGCTGAGGAGTGTGTTTTCTCATGACCAGATTCCTCTCTCTCAGATTCAGAGGAGACTAGATCATGCACTTCATGAGCAGGGAGTTTAGATGGAATCTTTCCATCAACCTCTTCCATGCCTTCATTTGCATGCAGGTCAGCATCAACAGTATCTGTATCATCTGTAGGTTGATTTTTTGTAGAGGGGATCTGAAATTGCTCCCCCATAACTAATGCTTCTTGCATTTTCTCTTTAGCCAGTAACACCCCCTCAAATGGAGCACTTAACATTTCCTTATCCATGGGTTGCTCTCCTCCAGACATTGTAACTTCCCTATCTGAAGTTAGTTTAATCTCCCCATCACTCTGAGGCCTAGGAACATCAGCATCATCAGACATAGGCAGATGCCTATCTGCATCATCTAGTTTGGAAGCATCTTCCTCCATCCTTGCAGAGATCTTGTCAACAACTACCTTTGCTACTGTTTCAGCAATCTCAGCAGTAGGCACATCATCCTCAGAGACAGTATCTGACTCAGGTCTGCTTATAAGACTTAGTGGGGTAAGTTCTGAAGAGGCTAATACCTGAGTATTCATGTCCTTCCTGGACTCTTCAACAGAGGATGTCAGTTCTGGATTATGAGGTTCTTCCTCATCAGATGAGCTGCTGGAGGAGTTGGGCTCAGAAGCAGTTATCTTCTTTCCTTTCTTTTCTACAGTTGATGGTCCATGGGGTTGAAGTACCATGTCCCACCTTTTCAGCATCTTGTAGTCCATTCTTCTCATGTGGTGTATTCTTGCTCCAAGCTTCAAGTTCAGAATCTCTGGAACAGTTTGTCGCAGAAACAGAGACAAAATTCTCCCTAAATTTGGTATAGTCATACATTCAGTGATCCTTTCAAATATAATTCTCCCCCAGTCAGTTCTTTTGGTCAATATGCCCCTGCTCATCAGGTCGAACATCTTTTTCGAGATTTTGTTGTGGGAGCCTGTTTTACATAACAGAGCTTTCCCGATGACATCTGCCAAGAACTTACCTCTCATGTTCAGTTCCTTTCTTAGGATTGATCTGGTGGAGTGCTTGGACAATCCACACCATTTCATGGCAGTCTTTACATCATCCTGTGATAGTTAGTCTTCGTCATCAGTCGCAGAGAACTTTGTCAGCTTTAGGGCTTTGGCCAGCCTTCTTGGTGTTATCTTGACACTTGTTCCACTTACAGTAGTCTTGATTTTCTCTGTTGTAGCATCTCCCCTGACATTGGAGAATAATTCCAGAACCTCCCGCTTCCATAGTAAATAGGGTTCCGATAGGATGAATTCTAGGCCAGATGTTCGGAGAAGATGAAGAACATATTGTACCTCTTCAGGAGCATCTTTGAATCTATTTCTCACCAATTCCGAACCCTCGAATAGGAAATCTTGACTTTTGGGCACCATTTTGCTAGAGAATTTGTGAGGGATAGCGAGAATGGCTTTCCATCGATTCGGCAAATATGGGCGGGAGAGGGCAAGTAACAGTGACTTTGCTATATGCACAAGCTCTACTATTTATAGTTATTTCTTAAGAGAAGGCGGAAAGTCACTTACCTGTTTTGTTGATCAATTCCAATCAATGGCTGGGATTGAATCCCGGATCTTATCTGCAGGTTGATTAATCAATAAATTTAGTTGAGTAAGCTTATTTTCCTCAACCTTTGACTTCTCGGTCTTAATTGATTGACCATTTCTTTTGCAATGGAATTGCCTTTGACTCTTTTTAGTAATACTAAATTTGCATAATCAGCAGGGATTAAGATGACCTGCAATGCACATTATAATTTGTGTCCTAGTGGAGTTCAATTTGAACTAGCTTCAACATGCCCATATCAATTTTGTGGATGTTGAATCTGGTTACATCTTGTGGCATAGTGAACATGTGAGCCACTAACTTATTTATTGAGAAGTGTTTTTAAACAATTGTCTCACTCCATCTCAGACTTCGATTTCAACTATCTTATCTCTAAAATGCATAATTTTAGCAATTTAGCAAATATTTAGTAGAATTAAGAGCTAGATGAATTCTACTTATCTCTGCCCTATATACTAGAAGCAGATGTTGGATTCACAGTCTCTGAGCACACCAGCATCCTTACCCTTAGACTTTAGCCGTTGAAGTGCATCTGGCTTTCTTTTACTAGCTCCCCCTCAATAGTTGCACATGTCTTTGACATCATGTGCATGATGATCAGTTGAATCATTCCTTGTACCAAGACTTAGGTCTGGTACATCTTTGTCAAAGGACCATAAATGGACATGGCCACTTGGACTATCCTGCAAAACATAATTTACCTTACCTTAGGAACCTAATATGACTTGGGTCCTAGGTTCCTGTTAGCTTGATGATGCATATGTCTACCTACATGAGTCCTGTCAGGAAGACACAACCTTGCCTTTGTTATACAAGGGTTGTGCCAACAATCTATGACAAAGTGGCCCACATTGCCACAACACCAACATTCATGGATGTTGTATCTCCTTTTATAAACACACCTTGAAGTGTGCAAGCCATTTCTGGCTGCCTGTACAGTGGGGAGAACTGTGACCTTCTTCTTGTTTCTTTCAGTAAGAGCTTGGCCAAAAATAAGTCTGTCAGTAGAGGAACTTGGCTTACTCTGAACTCCATTAGTAACAACCTTCTTTGTAGTTGGCATGTTCTTAATAGCTTCAGAGGTAGTCAAGTCAGCCTTACTGACTGAAGCACTATATGTTTGAGTTCTGCCCTGAAGAACCTTAAAATGGGCAACAACCTTATCCTTGAATGAGGGGGCTGAGGTACTAAATACAAAAGGACCAAGATGTGCCTTTTGGACTTTTACATGGGGAGCCTTCTGTGCACTCAATCACATGACCTCTCTTCTTCCATTATAAGGAGATTTTATAATCTTACAAGGAAGATTCCCATATCTCTAGTGACCACACTTACAATCTTGCATGCCTGTTGGATGGGAGAATTACCTTGTGAAAGGTTGACTAAAGTCTGACTGGAGCTTGACCTATCCTCTGAGATTGGATAACTTTAGAAATCCACTCAGATTCAGATTTTCTCTTGATAGCATCTAACTTAGAGAAATTAGCCACTATCCTCTTCTCCCTTTCAAGTTTCTCTTCAAGATCCTTGATACCAGAGTCTTTATACTTGATGGACTCAACATGGATATCAACTATGGTCTTCAGACGGGCTACTTCCCTTACTTTTAGACATAGCAGGGATGAAGTCTCATCTTGCTGGGAAGCAACTAGTTGTAGGGAGGCAATTTCCTCTGCTTGTTTCTTAACAAATATCTTGCTTTTTTTGAAAGCTTTCAGAAATGCAACATGATTTTCAATTAGTTGATTGACATTATCTTCTGACAGAGGACTCTTATCATCACTTGATGAGGATGCAATAGAATCTGAGTAGGATTCATATCCCGACTCTGAGGATGAGCTAGATGGGGAATGTACCTGATTTTATCCCGGCTGATCTTGACAAGATTCTTCTTTTGGTGTAGCTGTTGGCCCGGCCCATAGCATCTGCATTCACCTTCCTCAGATTTATCCACCTCTGAGTCATTATCTGAATGTGACAGAGGGGCCCTAATCTTTGCTCTTATATTTGAATAGACTTTGTCTTCTGCAAGAGCTGTCAACAGTCCAATGTTGTTTTTGTCCTTTCAGCATATTTGAAATTCCATTGATCTCCATATCTTATGGTTCACTTTTGAACACATAAGATTAAACCTTTTTAGCTATCCTTTGAGGTCTACTCAGTATGTTAGGTACTTTTTGAGTAACCTCCCTCTAATACCACTTGAAAATATTTTGGCAAAAATTATATACTTGGGGCTGTGCTCAATTGGTGATGAGAAGTGAAGGAACTCCATAGTTAAACGTGCTTGGGCGAGAGTAGTACTGGGATGGGTGACATCCTGGGAAGTCCCCGTACGACCCAGCTTAACTGTCTAGTTCGCTCGTCAAAGGGAGGATGTGGCCACCAACAGCCCGCCAGTGGGCTGGAGAGGGGTTGGGGTGCTTGGGCTGCAGCCCGGTAGCGACGCCTAGAGCGGAGCCGTGACATTATCACGTTGTATCGGCTAGGGTCATTATAATAGTTAAGCGTGCTCGGGCTGGAGTAGTACTGGGATGAGTGATCTCCTGGGAAGTCCCCATGGTGCGCGCTTGACTATCGAGTTTCGCTCATCAAAGGGAGGTTGTGGCCACCAACAACCCGCCAGTGGGCTGGAGAGGGGTTGTGGTGCTTGGGATGCAGCCCAATAGCGTCACCTAGAGCGGAGCCGTGACACTATCATGTTGTATCGGCTAGAGGCGTTACAATACACTCCTCTCTTGTTAATATGAAGTAGAAGGACCATCACCAGCAGCTGACTTCTTCTTCTTATCCCATCTCTTTTTCTTCCCTAAGAAGAGCGCTTCACCATCTCCTCCAGAGACAGTGACTCAAGCCATCTGACTTACTAAGCTCTTCTGCGAAGCCAGTAGGTTCTCCAGCTCCAGCAAAGATGGCTGATTGGCCCAGCCATGAACGGAAGTGACATGCCACATATTCCTTCCGCAAGCCGCAGATTATGTGCCTCTTCAGCTTCGCCTCCGAAATAAGCTCATCAGGGTCCAATGCTGAAATCTCAGTGCACAAGTTCTTCATCTTCAGGAAGAACCTTGAGATGGAAAAATCTCCCTAAGTGGCACTTGCCAACTCATTCTCCAGGAACTGTAGTCGAGCTACATTCTTCCTATTGAACAACCCATCAAGGGAAGTCCAAATCTCCGCATCAGACCGACATCCGATGATGTGGTCGAAGAGTTCCGGTGAGATAGCCTGTTTGAGAGTAAGCTCCTCTTTCGTTTTTGCCTTTCTCCAAGCTTTCACCACATCAACATTGCCTCCATCAGCAGCCACCTCTTGCCTTTCGTCTCCGTAGATGACCTCCCAAAGATCCTCGTCCAAAAGATAGCTCTCCATACATGACATCCACTTCTTGAAGTTAGTCAATGTAAGCAGCTCAATTCCAAGACCTCTTGCATATCCACCTTCCATTACACTATCCCTGGTTACTGCTACTCCCAGAAGCAATTAAGCAAACTGACGGTTGATCCCTACTCAAGCCTCTGTTCCTTCTGATATCATGTAAAAAGTTCGTGATAGTGGAAAACGGGAAACCATGCGCAGGAACACTCAAACAAACCGAGTCCAAGTAAGCCAAATGCAAACAGAAGAGCAAGAATCTTATACTATCAAAAACTTTACAGGGCAAGATATATATGACGAGACATGATTCGCCAATGTACCCGATGGAAGCAAAAAATTACAAGGCAAAAACAAACCACGCAGACTGAAAGAGTAACCACCGGCTCTGCTGCTAACCGCTACAGAGTCCTCTTAATCCGCTAAGTCGCCAAACCACAACCTAGCCGCGCTGACTGCTTGTTTCCAATGCTCAACTCTATCCGCCAATCTGCAAGCCGCCTAACTGCACGGTTGTCTAGCCGCCAGATCGCGCGAACTGCTGCTACCGAACTGAACTAAGCCTCCAGAAGCGGACAACTTATTATACTGGGAAACAAGTTGCAGAAGAGAAGACCGCCCGGTCGCAAATCGTGACTTGCTGCTAACCGCTGGTTGCTAACCGCAGAGTCCGCATTGTCCCTGACCGAAGTCAGAACCAAGTCCCTGACTTTCCAGTGCTACCTACACAACCTGCACAACATAAACCGGTCAACACTCCAACCCGCGCGACTAGAAAAATCTGTCTGCAGCAACTATCCGCGAGTTCACTTACTGTTCAGTTTGTTATTTCTGATGTGACAGAGGGTCCTATTTATAGGCGCGGTGAGAAGTGTGATCACCGCACTAGACGATAGTATAACCGCCCTATCCCGCGGCGAGCACCAAGTGTATCTGCCAAGCCGCGGATACACAACCAGACAGTCACGACTAGGCAAGATAACCAGTCTGCCACGGTCGCACCACCAAGGTCGGACACCAAGATTTTCCTCCTTGTTGCCAAGGCCTAGCCAGACTTGACCATACAGGCGGGCTCTGCGAGTACCGCCTCAGTCCGCCCACCTGCGGACATAGCTCCAGTCTGCACGCACCTGCGGACACTCCTCCAGTCCGCATACCCCGAGCTCGCATCCAAGACACACAAGGCAGACAACTGCCGAACTCGGTGGACAGAGATATCAGTCCGCACAGACCGCGTGACATCCCGGATTGAGTCCACGACTTGTACAGACTTCTCACGCCTCAAGTCCACGATCGTGGACTTAGGTCCTCAGACCTTCTTGAGCGGAGAATCGTCCTAAGTCCACGATCTCACCGAAAAACCTCAGAGCTTTCTCTTACCTCTGGAGTTGCTTGACTTGAAATGAAGGTTTGAGGACATATTTATAGTTTTCTGGATTGGAACGTTAGTAATTGCACCAGGGAGTGATTTGTGCGCGCAAATGACATCGCTCCATTTTGATCATGCGGATCACCAATTTTGCAGAAATTACGGAAGTGCTCCCCTCCCCTAAGTAGTTCAGGCGGCCCGGTCAAGTTGCCTGGAGGCGGCGGCCGCGGCCGGAGGAGGACGACGAGGACGGCTGGCGGCGACGCGGATCGCCGGGGGCGGCGGAGGCCGCCGGTACGAGCGCGCGTGCTGGGCGCGGCTGCGCACATGGCGCGATCCTGCATGGTCACACACAGAAGAAGACAATTGACATGAATATTATCGCGCGGGAAACGGGATCCCGACATCAGATTGCTTGGATCACATGTAAATTTATTCAAAACTATCACTAAATTTTATATTAAAAAAACTACAATAAGCTGAGCGCCAATCACCAACTGCTGTCTTTCTTGCAAATGTGGGTGAGATTCTGTTTGGCGGATTCGGATCCCCTGGAGTACGTACGGACAACTCTAGGGTGGAGTTCGATCCAACGCGCGAGAACGATTCATCTCGCCAATTCTGTGGCGAGATAAATCCAGGCGCTAAAAGATAAAAAATGAACAGTAAAAGTAATAAAATTTTTGAAAAAGCGGGAATTCTCGCGCGTTGGATGGATCGAATTCCACCCTATAGTGGTCCGTACGAACTCCAGGGGATCCAAATCCCCGTTTGGCATGATGGTGACGATCGTAAATGCATGAGTTAAAGCATCATTCTCTTAAGAATTGTTGAAATTTGTGAAGTGGAAGTGGGTGACGGGGCAGGCCGCGCGGCCTGTGGCGGACAGCTTTGGCGGACTGGGCGGACTGGGCGGACTGAGGTTGCGGCCTGGTGAAAAGTCTGGTGGAAGCCGGCTGTGTTCTGAGCGGGTTGTTGCATGGAGTCCGCGGTTTGGTGCGGCCTGGTATCTGCGGATAGAGAGGCTTGCGGACTGATGCTTTGCTCAGTGGTCGCGGGTGCAAGCTTGTGCTGTTGGCGGGTTGGTTCGAGTTCGCGGGAAGCCTTGCGGACTGGTGTGTCCGCGGTTTGGGCTGTTGCGGACTGGGCCTTGAGCTTGGCTGAGGCCTTGTCGAGCTCAGGTGTTACAGCAGGTCTTGCTGTGGAGACCGGTTGGCGGACTGGTGTTTGGAGTCCGGGAGGAAGCTGCTGTGTTGGACAAGTGCGAGGAGCTCGCGGACTGGTTGCGGTCTGTGCTAGGGTGTTTGGCGGACGGGACTTTGTGTCCGCCATGCTCGCACTGGCCCTTGATGGTTTTGGACTTGGTCACACTTGGTGTCAAGTTCATGGTGTCCGCCGTATCCGCGAATTCCGCTGTGACCGGGCGGACTGTTGCTGTCTGCCTTTGGTCGTGGACTTGTGGCGGATTGAGGTGTGAGTCTTGCGGACTGCCTCGGGTTGGTGCGGACTGCCATTGAAGAGGATGCTGTCCTGCAGTGGTTGGAGCTTTGCGGGCTGGTGCCTTGTCCGCTTAGCTTAGGCGGACTGGAGAGGGTTCGTCATTGGTTGCCTTGCTCCTGGCGGTTTCCCTTGGTGTTCGGCTAAGTCCTTGCGGACTCGGCGGACGGTGGTTGTATTCGCGCGGACTGAGGGTGGTGTCGCTATCTCTTGGGCGGTGACCACACTCCTCACCTGGCCTATAAATAGGACCCCCCTGGCACATCTACAGTAACCTAAGTAACTTGAGTGAATAGTAAGTTGGGGTGTGCGAAGTGCTGCGGTCTGTGTTTGCCAGTCCGCGCGGATTGTTTCAGGCTGACGGTTTGCTGTGTGCAGGTCGCGCGGATAACTTCAAGGAGCCAGGAGTTTGGCTGTGACTTCGGTCAGTGCTTGGAAGTGTGCAGTCTCTGCGGACTCAGCAGGAGGTCGCTCTGCGGCTTGTCAGTTCTGTTTCAACTTTGCCAGCTTCAATAACCTGTCCGCCGGCTTCAGGCGGGTAGGGGAGTTCCTCAGTTCAGGTTCAGCAGGAGGCGAATAACGGTCTGTCCGCGCGGCCTCGCGGTCTCGGCGGACTCCGTGGTATTCGGCGGATTGCAGCATAGCGTGGGCGAGCTCAGCGGTCTCGGCAGTCTCGGCGACCTCGCGGTCTCGGCGGACTGAAGTGCTGTCCGCCCGGCTTGTTTTTTTTGGTTCTTTCTGTTTGCAGCTGTAATACTAGCGAAATCATGTCTCGCTATGTATGCCTCGGATTGTAAAGAAGTGAATGCATAATAAGACCTCCTTGTGCTTCCATTGTTTTGTTGGGTGCAACCTCTAGTCCTTGGGCTTTCTGCAGGTTCAGCGTGCGAACTGGGTAGTTTCGAAGATATTAATTTGACATTTGGGCTATCTTGCTGACCACGTTGAGAAAATTTAACATGGTATCAGAGCGAGGTTTCTGAGGTTGCGGAGGTTCAGTTGCGTGAGCGGAGGTCAACCAGCGTTGTTACTCAGTGATTGAGTGGTGTTCAACCTGTGTTGTTGCTCGGAGCTGCTGAAGGGTACCAACAGGTGGTTGCAATGGAAGGAAGCTTAGCAAGAGGTCTGGGCATTGAACTCTTAACGCCGACTAACTATAAAAAGTGGAAGTCGTGCATGAAGAGTTATCTTCTAGGTGAGGAGCTGTGGGAAGTCGTCGGTGGAGACGACAGACAGGAAGTAACTGCTGCTTTCGGTACTGCTGAGCAGGTGAGGCTCTGGAGAAGAACTAATGCTAAGGCGGAGTTCATTCTGAAGAGAGCTGTCTCTCTGGAACTGTTTGATCACATCATTGGATGTGAGTCGGCTGCTGATATTTGGAAAACCATTGATGAGTTGTTCAATAGGAAGAATGTGGCGCGGCTTCAGTTCCTGGAGAATGAGTTGGCCAGGGCAACTCAGGGAGACCTTTCCATCTCCAAGTACTTCTTAAAGATGAAGAGCTTGTGTGCTGAGCTGTCGGCACTGGATCCTGATGAGCCTATCTCTGAGGCAAAGATGAAGAGGCACATTATCCGCGGCTTGCGGAAGGAGTATGTGGCCTTTGTTACATCTGTTCAAGGGTGGGCTACTCAGCCGTCTATGCTGGAGCTGGAGAATCTGCTTGCCTCGCAGGAGAGCTTAGCAAGGCAGATGGCTGGAGTGAATTTGAATCAGGAAGGCAGCGAGGCTCTCTTCTCAGGCAAGAAGAAGGGATGGGAAGGGAAGAAGAAGAAGAAGGTGCAGGCCGCTGTTGAGAAGGAGACTTCATCTTCGTATCCGCCGGAGAGGAGCAATGCTCCTAAGGACTGGAAGAAGAACTTGAAGTGCTACCAGTGTCATCAGCGAGGGCACTTCAAGCGGGACTGCAAGGTCAAACTGCAGCCTGGGCATGCTGCGGGAAAGGAGGAAGCTTGCTCGCGAAGTGAAGAAGCAGAATGGGGAGGAGCTTTCATGACGGGCACTTGTGTCCGGGCCTTATCTGCTGAGGACTTCAACAGCGAGTGGATCGTCGACTCCGGGTGTGGTCATTACCTCACCGGAGACAAGTCGAAGTTCACCTCCATGCAGGCTTACTCAGGTAATGAAGCTATTATCACTGCTGATAATACTATTTATGCAGTAGAGAAGGAGGGGGTCGTGTCTTTGGGTAGTGATCAGGGGCCACTCACGTTAAGGAGTGTGTATCACGTGCCGGGCATGAAGAAGAACCTCTTCTCGGTGACCAACGCGGTGGACGCTGGGTATCACGTTCTGTTTGGGCCAATAGACGTGAGGTTCCTTCGCAACGTATCAGCGGTGAAGGCTGATGTTGCTCATGTTGGGAGGAGGGTGAAGAACTTGTTTGTTCTTTCCACCAGTGCCTATGTTGATAGAATGAGGGCCAATGATAGTGCGGCTATCTGGCATGAGAGGCTGGGGCATGTTGGCATGGACAAGCTAAAGGCAATGGCGAGTAGAAGTCTGGTGAGGGGGTTGCCGAAGTTGTCCTCCTTTGGTGATGGGCATGTTTGTGCGGGCTGTCAATACGGTAAGGCACATCGCCTTCCGTTTGATAAATCTCAAACAAGGAGCAAGAAACCATTGGAGTGTATTCATGGCGACCTGATGGGACCGACTGTTACTGCCAGCCTTGGTGGAAGCAAATACATGCTTGTCTTGGTTGATGACTACTCAAGGTATACTTGGGTGTACTTCTTAAAGGAGAAGTCGGAAGCCTTCCATTTGTTCGTGGAGTTCAAGGAGTTTGTAGAAGGCCGGCTTGGCTTGCGGATTAAGAAGTTTAGAACTGATAACGGGGGGGAGTTTGTCTCTTCCGAGTTTTCTAACTTCTGCAGGAAGCACGGGATCCAACGAGAGCTTACTTGTGCTCACACTCCACAACAAAATGGGGTAGCGGAGCGGAAGATCCGTCATTTGACGGAGACCTGCAAATGCTGGCTTCATGCGAAAGATATCCCAAGGTCCTTTTGGGCGGAGGGAATGTCTTGTGCTGCCTATGTTATCAACCGGATGCCACTCAGCCCTATCAACATGAAGACTCCTGTTGAGCTGTTGCTGAAGGAGAAGCAGAGTGTTGGACACCTTCGGGTGTTCGGTTCAACTTGCTACGTGCATGTCCCGGATGTCTCACGGACAAAGCTGGATGCGAAGGCAAGGAAACTTGTCTTTGTTGGCTATGATGAGCGGAAGAAGGGATGGAAGTGCATGGACCCTGTGACGAAGAAGTTCGTGGTGTCAAGAGACGTTGTCTTTGACGAGCTGACGTCATATGGAGGTGGCTCGGTGGAGCTAACCGGAAGTAGCAAGGTTGATGAAGCACCGGTGGAGGCTGCTGATGGCTTGGAAGAGGAGCTTGCTGTTTCACCAGCAGCTCCTGTTGCTTCGAACTCCGAGGCTGAGCCTTCTGGCTCAGGAAGCAGGGGGAGCACTGCTCAATGCTTGCCCCAGGTAGGAGTGGAGCTTGAAGAAGCAACGGAAGCCGTGAGCAAGGAGCCGTGTCTTCGGAGATCGAAGAGGGTGGTTAAGCCACCGGCTCGGTACTGTGATGGGAATGCAGTGAGCTTTGTCTCCTGCTTCTTTGCAGGTCCTCTGGATGAGCGAGAGCCTGCAAACTTCAACGAGGCCACTGGAGTGAAGGAGTGGGAAGGTGCCATGAAGGAAGAGATTGATGCTCTGAAAAAGAATGAAACCTGGGACCTTGTGCCCAAGGTTGATGGCGTTACTCCGGTTACTTGCAAGTGGGTGTATAAGTTGAAGAAGAAGGCTGATGGGAGCATTGATCGGTTCAAGGCTCGCCTGGTCGCTAGAGGATTCTCACAGCAGTATGGAGAAGACTATGAGGAGACATTCAGTCCAGTTGCGAAGATGACTTCTGTAAGAGTGGTGATCGCCTGGCTGCTAGCAAGGGATGGAGGTTGTGGCAACTCGATGTGAAGAATGCCTTTCTTTACGGAGAGATTGACAAGGACATCTTCATGGATCAGCCGCTTGGTTTTGTCTCTGAGAAGCATCCGGACTATGTCTGCAAACTCAGGAAGGCTCTCTATGGGTTGAAGCAAGCTCCTCGAGCGTGGTATGGGAAGATTGCAGAGTACCTGCAATTCTGTGGATACTTTGCTTCTAACTCGGATTCTAGCTTGTTCGTCAAGAAGAAGGGAGAGCTAAGAGTCTTGGTCCTACTGTATGTGGATGACATGATCATCACAGGGAACTCGGAGGAGGAAGTAGCAAGGCTCAGGGCAGAGCTTGCTATACGCTTCGAGATGAAAGACTTGGGAGAGTTGCATCACTTTCTCGGTCTGGAAGTGGAGAGGAAGGAGTGCGGGATTCTCATTAGCCAGAAAGGGTATGCTGATCGTATTGTGAAGCGGTTTGGCATGGGCGAAGGGAAGAAGTGCTCTACTCCACTGGAACCTGGGCTAAAGCTTCGACGGGATGAGGGAAGAGTTCTTAATGATCTCTTGATGTTCAGGGCTCTTGTTGGGAGCCTGATCTATTTGACGATTACAAGGCCGGATATAGCTTATGCTGTTGGCCGAGTAAGTCGATATATGGCTGAACCAAGAAAATCTCATCTGTTGGCGGCAAAGGGGATTCTGAAGTATGTCAAGGTGACTTCTGAGATGGGACTTCTCTATGGAAGGGATGCGGAGTTTGCGTTGCTCGGGTACACGGATGCTGACTATGGCGGTGATTCGGATGATCGAAGGTCTACTTCAGGTTATGTGTTCACTTGCGGTTCAGCTAGCATCTTGTGGTGTAGCAAGAAGCAGGACTCAGTGTCGGTTTCAACCACGGAGGCGGAGTATAAGGCTTCGGCCTTGGCTGCTCGGGAAGCCGTTTGGTTGAGGAGACTCATAGAGGATGTTCATGAAGAAGTGCAAGGGCCTACTTTACTCCGGGGTGACAATGAGAGTGCTCTCAAACTGGTTAACAATCCAGTGTGTCACGCCATGACCAAGCATATAGAGATTGATCACCATTTCATCAGGGAGAAGGTGTTGGAAGGATCTCTGCTGGTCGGGCATGTTCGGAGTGAAGACAATCTTGCTGACATCTTCACGAAGCCGCTGTCGAAGGGGCCCTTTGAACGCTTGCGCAGCTTGCTGGGCTTGGTCACCACTTCCCACTTCAAGGGGGAGTGTTGAAATTTGTGAAGTGGAAGTGGGTGACGGGGCAGGCCGCGCGGCCTGTGGCGGACAGCTTTGGCGGACTGGGCGGACTGGACGGACTGAGGTTGCGGCCTGGTGAAAAGTCTGGTGGAAGCCGGCTGTGTTCTGAGCGGGTTGTTGCATGGAGTCCGCGGTTTGGTGCGGCCTGGTATCTGCGGATAGAGAGGCTTGCGGACTGATGCTTTGCTCAGTGGTCGCGGGTGCAAGCTTGTGCTGTTGGCGGGTTGGTTCGAGTTCGCGGGAAGCCTTGCGGACTGGTGTGTCCGCGGTTTGGGCTGTTGCGGACTGGGCCTTGAGCTTGGCTGAGGCCTTGTCGAGCTCAGGTGTTACAGCAGGTCTTGCTGTGGAGACCGGTTGGCGGACTGGTGTTTGGAGTCCGGGAGGAAGCTGCTGTGTTGGACAAGTGCGAGGAGCTCGCGGACTGGTTGCGGTCTGTGCTAGGGTGTTTGGCGGACGGGACTTTGTGTCCGCCATGCTCGCACTGGCCCTTGATGGTTTTGGACTTGGTCACACTTGGTGTCAAGTTCATGGTGTCCACCGTATCTGCGAAGTCCGCTGTGACCGGGCGGACTGTTGCTGTCTGCCTTTGGTCGTGGACTTGTGGCGGATTGAGGTGTGAGTCTTGCGGACTGCCTCGGGTTGGTGCGGACTGCCATTGAAGAGGATGCTGTCCTGCAGTGGTTGGAGCTTTGCGGGCTGGTGCCTTGTCCGCTTAGCTTAGGCGGACTGGAGAGGGTTCGTCATTGGTTGCCTTGCTCCTGGCGGTTTCCCTTGGTGTTCGGCTAAGTCCTTGCGGACTCGGCGGACGGTGGTTGTATTCGCGCGGACTGAGGGTGGTGTCACTATCTCTTGGGCGGTGACCACACTCCTCACCTGGCCTATAAATAGGACCCCCCTGACACATCTACAGTAACCTAAGTAACTTGAGTGAACAGTAAGTTGGGGTGTGTGAAGTGCTGCGGTCTGTGTTTGCCAGTCCGCGCGGATTGTTTCAGGCTGACGGTTTGTTGTGTGCAGGTCGCGCGGATAACTTCAAGGAGCCAGGAGTTTGGCTGTGACTTCGGTCAGTGCTTGGAAGTGTGCGGTCTCTGCGGACTCAGCAGGAGGTCGCTCTGCGGCTTGTCAGTTCTGTTTCAACTTTGCCAGCTTCAATAACCTGTCCGCCGGCTTCAGGCGGGTAGGGGAGTTCCTCAGTTCAGGTTCAGCAGGAGGCGAATAACGGTCTGTCCGCGCGGCCTCGCGGTCTCGGCGGACTCCGTGGTATTCGGCGGATTGCAGCATAGCGTGGGCGAGCTCAGCGGTCTCGGCGGTCTCGGCGACCTCGCGGTCTCGGCGGACTGAAGTGCTGTCCGCCCGGCTTGTTTTTTTTGGTTCTTTCTGTTTGCAGCTGTAATACTAGCGAAATCATGTCTCGCTATGTATGCCTCGGATTGTAAAGAAGTGAATGCATAATAAGACCTCCTTGTGCTTCCATTGTTTTGTTGGGTGCAACCTCTAGTCCTTGGGCTTTCCGCAGGTTCAACGTGCGAACTGGGTAGTTCCGAAGATATTAATTTGGCGTTTGGACTATCTTGCTGACCACGTTGAGAAAATTTAACAAGAATAACTTAACAAACATCATTTATTTGAACATAAAAATGAACGAAGTTACTTAGATGAACCTTAATAAATGACAATTTAATTCTTATGCTCATGACAGCCGCCATTATGCCAATGGGAGCCTAAAATTGACGGAATATTCCGAAATTTTTAAAAGGCAAATAGACATGGATAAATATGAATACATGACAACTTATAGCAATTAATACAAGACCGTTTCACCTTTGCTTATTTTATTTAAAATATAAATCCACTTAAAAACTCCTCATTTTAAATTAATAAACCCCCTGCCCCTTACTTCTGTATGCTTTATTTGGCTTCTTCAAAGTTAGGCTATGTTTGAGGCGGCTGTAGCGACTGGAGAAGTAGTGGTGAGAAGCAGTGGTGGAATAATCAGCTGTTTTGCAGAGTCGTGACAGAATTTGTAAAACTGTTTGGAAGAACAGTTTTTACAGAGCTGTTCAAACGGAGAAGCTGTGTTCCTCTGAAACCGTGATATTGTTCTAGCGCGACTGATACCACAAACAAATAAACAGAAAGAGGCCCAGAGCAAACACACAAAAACATAATCATGCAAAGATCACAAAATAATTGAATGTAGAAATAATATATGCATTGTATAATCACTTCAACTGCAATGATTATGCATGTTTTCTAATTCCTGACTGGTTTCAAGTAAGGAATACCACAAAAGGAAGCAAAGTCAAAAAACTGTGTAAGAAATATAAATTTATCACCACAGGTAAGAGCTGTGATTGAAAAACTGTCTAAGAAAACAGAAAGAGGCCCGGAGAAAGCAAAAGAGACGATCCTATAAATCAAATAAGGTGAGAGCAGGAATTGATCGCAGCTTATATGTTGCCCCGGAGAAGAAATTGACGGCGGTAGAACGTGGAGAGATGGATGGAAGAACCCTATTCCTTTTTAGTCAAAAAACTGCCGCATTAATTTTTTGTTCTTTTTTTTTCTTTCCTTCTAATTACTAAGGCTGCGTTTGGGGGGACTTATTTTCACCGATCAAGCTGTCATGACCGTATGAACCTGGACTTAATTAAGGTCCGGTTCATGCGGTCATGACCGCTTGACCGGTGAAAATAAGTCCCCCCAAACGGAGCCTAAATCATCTCATTTTTGCTTGTCTTGTTGATCACAATATGCCCTGCGCGCATCAAAGGAGCCAGATTTCATTTAAACAATTATAAAGATATTGAGCTGGTTTGACTTCTCAACCAAGAATTTATCAAACTCCACCTCTGTTAAAATTGTTGAAGTGAGAGTGAATGTGGAACTGGACGGTTAGACTAGTCCAACCACACAGACCGCAGAGTCCGTCGCGACCTGAATGACATGATTGACGGATAGATTTTGGCGGATTGCCGATAGTTCTTGCGTTCTGGGTCAGCAAGCATTCTTGGTATACCGGGCGGTTAGGGTTGGCTAATCGCGGATGTGACAGACTCGCCTGGAGTTCGTCGAGTCTAGCTTTGATGTTGTGGCAGACTCTTCTGGAGCGCGCCGGTGTCCGGCATGGTTCTGTGTTTGCGGTCTGGATCTTAGATCCTGGAGGTCGACACGAGTGTGCAGACTGGTTTACATGGAGATCGCACAGTCTGATGGAGTAGTCCGCAAGGTGGCGGACTGAAGTTGTTCAGTGGGCGCGATCTTGGTTTCAGGTGACGCGGCTACTTGGAGACCGCAGAGCTTGTGGTGGACTTGGTCTTGTGGGACTAAGTTCAGCTGGTTGCCTAGCTCACCGAATTTGCCTAGTTGCGGACTGCTTCTGGTATTCGCCGAGTTTGGCAGATCGAGTGGACACGATTTTTTGCTCTAGTCGCGGGCTGCAGTTTTGCGCGGTCTGGAAGAAGTGTCTGTGGGGTTGTGTGGTCTGGTTTCGGTGTTCGGCAGTCCGCCTATGCTGTGTTCACCATGTCTGTGGTTTGATGTAAGGCATAGTGAACTGGTCGATCTATCCGGCCTTATTGATTGTTGCGACCTTGGCGAACTGATGATGATATTCGCACTGTGCGGATACGTGGTGTTATCCGGCTGGTTTGACGAGTGGTTATACTATCGCTATGGGTGGTGACGGAACTCCCCCCACAGATATAAATAGGAGTCCTCGACTCATCAAATTTAGCAGTGAACAGTAAGTGCTAGCTCCGCTTGGTTTTTGCGGTTACGATTTTCTAACTGCTGCGTCTAAGAAAGTTGAATCTGTGAAAGCTGTGCGACTAACATCAGTTAGCTAGGCGACTAATGGAAGCTTCGTGTGGAACATTTCGCGGATACAATAAGCGGTTAGCAGCAGGTCGCGGTCTCAGCGACTTGATCTCTTTCTCGGAGTTGCAGAAGCAGAGCAGTGTGCCCGGTCTATTAGCGGGTTCTGTTCGTGTTTCTTCAGCATTCCAATAACAGTAGTCCGCATGGTTAGCAGCGGATAGGCGGCTTCGGAGGTCTCAACGGACTCGGCTGGCGGTTTGGAGACTTATGCGGTTACAACTTGCTGTCCGCGCGGTTAACTTCTTGGGGCAGTTTTTGTTCCCCTTTGTTGCATTGTAATCATGTCTTGCAATATATACCTCGCTCTGTAAAAAAAGTTAATTTCAATTGAAAACTCTTGTACTTTTATTGCTGCTGATTTTTTACTTGTCTTCGATTTGGGTTGAGTGTTTCTGCGACATCGTTTTCAGCTTCCCATAAATTTCTACAACCTCAACTTAACACCCAATCACCCACCTAAATACTCATGTGATATATGTTTTTCTTAGTTTATTGGTTTTTTGGCTCTATAAAAGGAGATAAAAGCAAATTCTTATTGAAATCACACCTAAAAGTCAAACCAAAAAGGAAAAAACTCGAAGGAGGAGAGCGATAATGCACGACCGAAGGCCGCAGTAGGCATTGGCATGTCGCGTTGACATCAGTGATCGACAAGTGGGCAGGTAACGACAATGTTGTTTAAGGCGCATCTAAAGCTCAAGACTCACCGACCTCAGAAGTTTGCGTCTCCGTATGCCTTATTTGTGTTTTTGGAAAATAAAAGATGTGCATGAGTAAGATTTTTATTGTAATTTTTTCTTCAAAATGTTAAGAAAAAAATAATGTAAGAACTTAATAAATTTTTATTCATTTAGTATTTGTGAAAGGTAATTGCGCATTGTTACTTAGATATGATGCAAGTGACTATATTAATTCCATTTTTAAGATATATAAACGATAGTAATGAATGATTAATTTGTACACTAGATGAAGAATTTGATCGGGAAGCCGAAATGATGTTTGATGCTGATTATTTTGCGTCTTGCCTTCGTCAAACGCGTGTCTGCGCCTTGAGCCCTGCGCCTAGGATGCAAGACCCTTTTGCACCTTGGTGCTCCTTGCACTTTTAATAAATAAGGGCGTAAGATTTCCAGGCTGCAGTAACCTGCACGATGCTCGATGGTTGCACGCTCGTAGGCGGTGATTGTTGTGCACAAATGGTGGCGTTGGCGGGTAGCGCATTGGCGGCAAGGTTAAGTCTTGACTTGGATCACTTCTCCGTGGTGGTGGTTGTAACGCCCCTGAATTTTCTATAATTATTTTAATCCATTTAGGGTCGTAATAATGACGTAAGAGCGTTACGTTGACATATAGTTAACGTTGCGTCGTCGTTAGTGCGAGATTTTATTCATGGGGCTAGTCGGTTAGTTTTTTTTACTCATCGAAATTATTGTTTTGACTTGAAAAATTGAAGTAATTAATTTAAAGTGTGATTGTGAAGTTTCGTTGCGATCTGGATTTAATTGGGATCTCGGTGAATTTTTTAAGGATTATTATCGTTTTAACTTCGTGAAATTTTAACCCGAGTTTGGTTTGTCAGATTCTGATTTCGACTTCGTCGTTGGATTTGTAGCACCGTCATTTAGCTTTGGTGCAAATTTCATCGAAAACCGAGATGATTTGGTCACCCTCGTCGTTTGAGTTTTTATATATTTATATATATACAAGTGACAGGCACGGGCCTTCGGCCCTCGGCACATTCGGCCGGGATGCGACAATCGGCGGGGTGCGACATTTGGCGGAGTGCGACATTCGCCGGGGGTGCGACATTCGCCGATGGTGTGACATTTGTCGTGGGGATGACATTTGTCGTGGGCGGCGACATTTGTCGTGGGCGATTACATTTGTCGTGGGGGCGACATTTGTCGTGGCGGGCGACATTTGTCGTAGGAGCGACATTTGTCGTGGGAGTGACAGGAACGGGCCTCCGACCCTCGTGCCCCGCGCGACAGTACCCAGTAGCGGCGGCGGGCTTCGCCCGCGCCCGACGGGCTTCGCCCGCGCCCGGCGGGCTTCGCCCGCCCCCGGCGGGCTTCGCACCTATGCAATATGATATAGTATATATTTATATAATATATTATAAATATATATAATATATACAGATATATTAGTAATGAGAGCAACTGACATCTGATAGGGTGTAATGAGAGCATTTGACATGATGTTTTTTGGACATTGTTCCTCATAATTGCCTGCTATCAGCTTTATTTTGGACGTGACTTTAGGGTGCAATTACATAATATATTATAAATATATAATATATAAATATATATTAGTAATGAGAGCAACTGACATCTGATAGGGTGTAATGAGAGCACTTGACATGATGTTTTTTGAACATTGTGCCTCATAATTGTCTGCTATCAGCTTTATTTTGGAGGTGACTTTAGGGTGCAATTACATAAGTAACCTTTATTTTCAAATGTATTTGAATATTTCTTGAATTTATGTTAGTCTTAAAGTAAAAAGATTGAGGGTATATTAAGCTTTATGAATATTGCACCAAAGAGAAGTTTTCCTTTATAGAATAGTATAGATATACACACACACACACACACACACACACACACACACACACACACACACACACACATACTTATAAAAAGAAAACCCTATTCATCCTTTTTCTCCAAAAGGGTCTGTTCGAGAGGGTCGTGAGAGAGGCGGCGAGTTTTTCATCGTGAACCTTCCGGGAGTCATTTCGGGAGCTCCGCTGGATGAAATCTTCAGCAGACCATTGATGAAGAAAACTCTTGCCGAGATCTACACATTGGTGATAGGTATTTTTGTTTTTGTGGAATTTGGTGTTGGGGTGTGTGGCCCTAAACTTTCATTTTGTCCAAATCTCTCCAAATTTCATTGCCGCACTTTCTTTTTCGGCAGATCTGTGTCGTGGAGTGTTCAAAAGGTTGAGATAAAGAGATTTAAGACAAGTGGTGGTTTGCTCTCATGCCTAGCCTCTTACAAATTCCTCACGTTTCATTTTCTATTTTCTGTCAATTCTAGTGTTAGTTCTTATATTTTCATGTCACTTCTTTTGACTACTCCTAACTTTATCTTATGCAGAATAACAGTAAATTTTTCTTTCTCCTTGCTATGTTACTATGAGGTTCTTTTATCTATATTTGGACTCATGTCATGTCTACTCAATTTTTCTCTTTTTTTCTGGAACTTATTCATGGTCAAGATTTAAATATTGTCAAAATTTCTAAGTCTAATAACCTCCATTTAGGTAGGAAAGTTTTAGGCAGGAATAGGCTTAGGCGTCGAGTAAATTTAAGTTAGGCATCGAGTGATTTCAGTTTGGCGTCGAGTGATGCCTTGTCATCGAGTGTGTCGAGTGTTGCCATGACATCGAGTGCGTTGAGTGCATCGAGTGCGTCGAGTGCGTCGAGTGTTGCCTTGGCGTCGAGTGCGTCGAGTGATTTTAGTGTTGGCGTAGAGTGAATCCAGTCTTGGCATCGAGTGAAGAAAAAAGGAGCCGAGTGAGGCCTTGGCATCGAGTGAATCCAGTCATGGCTTCGAGTGAAGCAGAAAGGCGCCGAGTAAGGCCTTGGCGTCGAGTGACTCTAGTCTTGGCGTCGAGTGAAGCAGAAAGGCGTCGAGTGAGGCCTTGGCGTCGAGCGGATCCAATAATTCGTCGAGTGTCTCCAAATCCGTTGAGTTAAATTTGTCGAGTATCGATGTGAGGTCAAGTCAATTCGTCGATTATCAACAAGTTTTAATTAAATTCGCCGAGTAAAATTCGTCGAGTAACCTTCCAATTCGTTGAGTATTGTCGACAAATCTGTGTGGACTTAGAACTTTTTCGTCGAGTGACCTTCCAATTTGTCGAGTGAACGGTAATTCGTCGAGTATACCTTAGGAAATTCTTTGGGGTTTTCTTCTTTTTGCATCATTGTGGAAATTCGATGCTAAGTCTGAAGTTCTTTTCGTTTATTTGTATATTGCATGATTATTTGTGGCCTTTGGTTCGCAGTAGATAAAGGACCACCACCTCAGTGCCGGTTTATGAATCATTACACTTGGTGAGTTTTCTTCTCTTCTTATGGGCTGTTGGGTTGTATTGGACAATGTGACCACCACCACAATGTCTTTTCGAGATGTTTGGTATAATGGTTTGTGTTGGACAATGTGGCCACCGACTCAGTACTGCTTTTATCGGTATAAATGATTCTCGTGTTTGAGCTGATCAGTCTCTTCTTACACACACACACACACACACACACACACACACACACACACACACACACACACACACACACACACACACACACACACACACACACACACACACACACACACACACACACACACACACACACACACACACACACACACACACACACACACACACACACACACACACACACACACACACACACACACACACACACACACACACATGTTTACATGCATACCCTTACAGATGTTAATGAAACATAGCGCACTTGGTGCAACTTCACATATTTAAACTTTTTTTGAACTCTTCAATGCTTGCTATTTTATGATTTAAATACTGTGGTTTGACAGTTATTCTATCTTGGGTTGGTAACCTTTTGTCTTCTCTTGTTTATTTACTTTTATCTTTTACTGCCACTTGTCCATTTTTGCTGAGACGTTCTTTCTTTTGAATGCTTCAGGCTCGGGGCAATAGTGGTCTGAGCAGCTAGGGTTGGTGGTTCTTGGCGTGGGCTTTAGTAGCTGTGGTTTTCCTCTCTCACCTTCGTGATATAGTTTTGTTGTTCTTACTTTAGTTCAGACATGCTTATTGTTCTGTGGTTCGTGTTAAGTTGTTGGCGCCCACAATGAGTTATTGTAGATTTTAGACTATTTGCTAGGTGCTATGTTTCTATTGGTTTGTCTTATATACTTGATCTCTGGGAAGGATTTATGCTAGGTTGTATGTTATTTTTAAAAGTATAAAAAGGATCAATGTTCTTAGCTCATACTCGTACCATCTTTTTAAAATCAATTGTTACTCTATTTTAACGAACGTAAAAACTCTTTTAGTACATATATTAAATCTAGAGGTATGCATATCATGAATTATTCTAATGGATTTCCATGCTCATATATTATAATAAATGAACTAAATAAAGTATTTTCCGTTGTGTATACGTATATTTTTTCCTGTGGACTAGTTGATCCACTGAGCCGAGGGACACGACCATCAAAAGTTAAACTCAAACTATATTTTTATCATAACAAACTTGAGGATTTCATTAAAAGTATTAGGAGTAAGTTCTTGCATGAGCGTCTGCAATTGTCACCTGCACAGCATGACATCACGTCGTATATTTTCTCTCACTCTGATATATATATTATTTAATGATGAGAAAATTCGGGTTGTGATGGTGGAGGTAGTTGGTCATCACATGACGACGAATGTCTGTTTTGTTACAAATCTTGTGCGTCCTTTTTACGGATTATAGTGAAGTTCATATTACTTTTCTGCGGATTTTCGTTGGCAGGTTTCTTCTGTGGTGTTATTTCGAACGTTTATCTCTTAATTTGAGTGCTTATTAAAGAGGTGTTGAAGCTAGTGGTATGCTCATCCAAACCACTAGCATCAAAAAGTTATTCTAGATTGGTTGTTAAATTGAAGTTTTGCGGAGTTTTGGCAGAGCGACCATTCCACCTAAACGGACCTTTCGCTAACTATTGTCGGAGCTTTGAACCTCCAAATAAAAATCCATTGCCATTAGTGAACTCATTGCAATGAGACAAAGATTCCTTAAAATTTTCACCAAGTTATGAAAACTTTCATTTTTGGTATCTCCGCTTAACATATCCATCCCCCCACATTGTGCTCTCCAGAGTGCAACCATGTGCTGCTCCCTAGAATGCACCCCGCACATCTCAACAAGTTGGGCCCATGTGCATTGCTTGGCATATCATGCCCCCACCCTCCGCTCACTCGAACGCACCCCGACACGCCACTTATCATACCAATGTGACCAATCCCACACGCTTCGCTCGTCATACTCCCCACCCCTCTCTCGAACACGTCACCACACAATGAACTATCCCATGTGCACCCTTATACTCAACTCTCGAGAACACATCTTTGAATTGAGCTCACATGTGTTGAATTTGAGTTCACACTTTGATCATGCGGAAACCCAAGGAACAAGGTTAACACCAACAAACAATGGAAGCACAAACAGATCTTTCATTCATTACACTTCTTTACAAGGCGAGGTATACATAGCAAGATATGATTTCGCTAGTACAACAGCTACAACAGGAAGCACAAAAAAAACTAAGTCGGGCAGACATCACTGGAAACCGCCGAAACCGCCAAGTCGCCAAATCCGCCGAAGCCGCCCGAGCTGAAGCTGCAACACGCCGAATAGACACGGAGTCTGCCGAGGCCGCGAGGCCGCGCGAACACACCGTTATTCGCCTACTGCTGATGAACTGATGAACAGACCGCCTACCCGCCTGAGCCTGGCGGACAGGTTATTGGAACTAGGCAAAGTTGAAGCAGAGCACTGACAAGCCGCAGAGCGACCTGCTGAAACCGCAGAGACCGCACACTTCCAAGTACTTGACCGAAGTCAACGCCAAACTCCTAGATCCTTTAAGCTACCTGCGCGACCTGCACACAGTAACAGTTAACTCTGAATCAATCCGCGCGGACAGAAAACCTGAGACCGCAGCACCTCACCGAGCCCTACTTACTGTTCACTCAGTTACTGTAGATGTGTCGGGGGGGGGGGGTCCTATTTATAGGCGAGGTGAGGAGTGTGGTCACTGTTAAATTTTCTCAGCGTGGTCAGCAAGGTAGCCCAAACGCCAAATTAATATCTTCGGCACTACCTAGTTCGCACGTTGAACCAGCGAAAAAACCAAGGAACACGGCTAATCCCAACAAACAATGGAAGCACAAGGAGATCTTTTATCCATTCACTTCTTTACAAGGCAAGGTATACATAGCGAGACATGATTTCTCTAGTATAAACAGCTGAAAACAGAAAGCACCAAAAAACAAGCCGGGCGGACAACACCGGAGTCCGCCGAGACCGCCGAGGTCACCGAGGTCGCCGAGTCCGCTGAGATCGCCCGAACTTAAGCTTCAATCCGCCGAATAGCCATGAAGTCTGCCGAAGCCGCGAGGCCGCGCGGACACACCGTTATTCGTCTCCTGCTGAAGCTGAACTAAGGAACACACCCCTACCCGCCTGAAGCTGGCAGACAGGTTATTGAAGCTGGCAAAGTTGAAACAAAGTTGACAAGCCGCAGAGCGACCTCCTGCTGAATCCGCAGAGACCGCACAACTTCCAAGTACTTGACTGAAGTCAAAGCAAAACTCCTGGCTCCTTGAAGCTACCCGCGCGACCTGCACACAGCAAACCGTCAGCCCTGAATCAATCCGTGCGGACAGACAAACTAAGACCGCAGCTCCTTGCCGAACCCAACTTACTGTTCACTCAAGTTACTGTAGACCTGCCAGGGGGGTCCTATTTATAGGCGAGGTGAGGAGTGTGGTCACCGCCCTAGAGATAGAGACACCGCCCCTGCTCGCGCGATAGCAAAACACCGTCCACCGAGTCCTCAAGTACTTAGCCGGATACCAAGGAAAACCGCCAGGAGCAAGGCAACATTTGCGAACCCTCTTCAGTCCGCCAAAGCTATGCGGACAAGGCATCAGCCCGCAAAGCCTCCGACCACTGCAGGACATCAACCCCCTTCAATGGCTGTCCGCACAAACCCGAGGCAGTTCGCAAGACTGAAGCCTCAATCCGCCACAAGTCCACGACCAAAGGCAGAAACCAAGGCCGCCCGGTCAACAGCGGACTTGGCGGATACTGCAGACAGCATGGTCTTGGCACAGAGTGTGACCATGTCCAAAACCATCAAAGGCCAATGCGAGCATGGCAGACATAAACTCGCGTCCGCCAAACACCCTAGCACAGACCGCCAGCAGTCCGCTGGCCACTCGCACGCCTACTGTTGGGTACATTGGTCAAAATGTACCTGATTTGAAGAAGCCTCACCCAACTCAATGATATACATCAAAATGTATTTGATGTATTTTGAGTTACATGTGCAGGTTAAGTATTTGCAGGAAATGAAGAAAAAGTTTCTAAGTCCATGTGTCGACACCCAGAGGGAAAGTGTCGACACTTAAGAAGACTTGTGTCGACACCCAAGCAAGCAGTGTCGACACTTGGAGCCATTGTGTCGACACCAGGGATGCTGAGTCGACACCAGACAGAAAGTGTCGACACAAGGAGCTGTGTCGACACTCAGTGAAGAAAAGCCAGTAAAGCTATGTCGACACTTAGCAGTTGTGTCGACACCCAGTGAAGCTGTGTCTACATCAGAAAGTGTCGACACTTGGAGGCTGTGTCGACACTCTGCAAAAGTCTGCAGAGACTAAGTACAAGTGTCGACACCCAGAACAATGTGTCGACACTCAACAGAAGAGACGACACTTAGCAGAAGAGTCAACACTTGAAGTAAGTGTCGACACCCAGAACAATGTGTCGACACTTAGCTGAAGACTCAACACTTGAAGAAAGTGTCGACACATGGAGCTGTGTCGACACTTAGTGAAGAACAGCAAGATCAACAAATTATTCTAAGTACAAGTGTTGACACTATGGGAATGTGTCGACACTCAGCTGAAGTCTCAACAAGAAGAAGTATGTGTCGCCACAAGGAGCTGTGTCGACACTCAACAAGTATCAACACTGAAGATATGTGTCGACACCAAGAAGCAGTGTCGACACTTGACAGATACAACACATGAAGATGTGTCGACACAAAGGTGTTGTGTCGACACTTAGAAGAATTCAGCAAAATTCTGAAGAACAAGTACTTGTGTCGACACTCAATTTTAGTGTCGACACATGAAGAAGAAGCAGTGTCGAGATAAAGAATCAACAACACAAAGAGTTGTGTCGACACCTTGTAGGCTAGTGTCGACACTTAGACTACATGTGTCGACACTTGATCTATAAGTGTCGACACTTAAAGACAGAAAGTCTCGACACTATCAGACAGTTAGAGAATTTTCAAGAACTGACTGGATGACTTGACAGCTGCCGTTCCAGCCGGTCTACAGCACATGTCAGAGTTGTCAGAATTCAGTTATGGACCGGACCATCCGGTTACCATGAAGAAGGCCTATAAATAGGCATATACTGTCTACAGAAGATATTGATAAAAAGGTTGTTGAAGTTGTCAAAGTTCAAATTATTCAACAAAGAAGATCTAGCTATTCCTTGAAGATTCAAGTGCAGATCTAAGAAGTTGGAGAGAGAGAGCTCCATCCAAGAAATCAGCTGTTGGAACCCAACTGAGAAGAAGGATTCAGATTGGTCTGAATCTTAAGAAGCAGAGATCAAGGATCAACTGCAGAAGGAGTCAATCTTATTGAGTTCTACTTTCAAGAAGCTTTGAAGAAAGCTAAGTCAGATTGATTTCAGCTGAGTTCTTCCAAGAACTCATCAAGAAACTCACAACTCCTCTCTCTTATCTTTGGGTTGCTGAGTTAACAATTGTATAATCATTTTTATCTTGTAGGATCCTTTGGATCTGAGTTTTGTAAGCCTAAAATTATAAAGGCTGAGTGTAGGGCTTTGAGAGCCTGAGTGTAGGAGATTGAAGTCTCTGAGTGTAGGCCTTGGTGGCTGAGTGTAGGCCTGGGTGGCTGAGTGTAGGCCTTTGTGGCTGAGTGTAGGCTTTGTGGAAAAGCTGAGTTGTAGGGCTTTGGGCCTGAGGTGTAGGAACCAGTTTGGGTTCTGAGATAGTGGAGAAGTTTGGCCGAATCTAGTACACTGCTAGATAGGCGAAGGGGGAAAGTGGATGTACCCAAAGCTTGGGGAACCACTATAAAACTCTGTGTCTGCTGTGATTTGCTGTGTATGCTGTGTGATTGCTGTGCAAAAGTAGATTAGATTCTGTGTTTAAAACTGATTGTTGCCATTAAAGTTTAAAAAGATTTTGGTCACCTATTCACCCCCCCTCTAGGTGTTTAGGCACTATATCTTTCAAGTGGTATCAGAGCCAGGTTTCTCAAAAAGAACTAACAGTCTGAGGAGATCCTGATTGGCAAATTCAGTCTAAGTCAAATTACAGATTCAAGAAAATCAAGAACCATGGGTTCCACAGAAAATCACAAGGAATTGGGATCCATGAAACTACCTATATGTAGGAAGGAAATCTTTGGCATATGGAAGGAAAGGGTAAGGCTGTTTATGGAGGCCTCAGACCTAAGAATTTACATCACAGTAAAGGAAGGGCCATATGTGCCCATGAAGGTGTCAGTCCTAGATGCTAATCAGAGAACACCAAAGGATTTCTCTGAAATGACTAAGGATGAGATTGTCCTAGCCACCATGGACAAAAGGGCTCAAAACATCATTGTAAGTGCCATAGATGATGCCACTTTTAATAATCTAATACACTGTAAGACAGCCAAAGAGATGTGAGATACTCTCATTGTCTATATGGAGGGTTCTGAAGAAGTTAGGCAAGACAGAAAATCCTTGCTAAATCAAGAGTATGAAAGTTTTAGACAAGGAAAGGGTGATAACATAACTGAGTGCTACAAGAAGTTCTATAGGATAGTGAATGAACTCATGTCTTATGGAAGAGAGTTCAGTAATTATGAACTAAATGACAAGTTCTTAAGGTCCCTAACTAAAGATTGGGACACCAAGATCCGTGCCATTAGAGAAATGGCTAAGTTGGGAGAAATTCCTCCACCTACACTGTTTGGCAAATTGTTGTCATATGAAATGCAGTTGACAGTGAGGAAAGAGGAGGAGAAATCAACAAGAAATGAACATAAGGAAAGAATAGTAGCTTTCAAGACAGAAGCCACCGGAAAGTACAGAGGTAAGTCACCAACTCCACCTCCAAAGGTTGCTGAATCAGAGTCAGATGAGTCTGTCAGCACAAAGTCTGAAAGCAGTGGAAGTGATGAAGACTTTGCTGCCTTCACTAGACATTTTCAGAAGTTCTTGAAGAAGAAACAATGGAGGTCAAGGCCTTCTACTTCACAGGGAAAAGAAGACTTATATCAGAATAAAGAGGCTTCAAAGAAGGACAGGAAGAGGACTAAGTCTAGCAAGGCAACTGTTTCAAAAATAGTGTGCTATTGCTGCAATAGACAAAACCATGTTGTTGCAGATTATCCAGAAAAGAGAAAGGAGTCTGGTGACAGGAAGAAGACTCATTTCAAAGGCAAGAAAGAGAAGTCTTTTGTTGCCAAGAAGGAGAAGACTCTGTCAGATATTTCTTCTTCAGAAACTGAGTCAGATGCTGAGGCATACATAGGGCTGTTTGCTGAAGAAGAATAAGAAGAGTTCATGCCAGACAGTCAATGTTAAGGGCTAATGGCATTGACAGAAGGTGACAAAATCCTGGAACAGCCAGGACCCAGTAAGGTACAATGTTCAACTGTAAGTTCAATTTCTTGTGCCAGTACAGATTCAGATTCATCATCATCAAGTGATGAGAGTGCATCTGAGTCTGAAGCAGATATTCATCAGTTGATAGATGAATACAAGGTTCTGTTGCAAGCTTACAAGAAGAGCAAGTCCCTAGCCAAAAGTCAGGCAAAGGAAATTGCTGATCTTAAAGCTGCTGCAACTGAGGTTGAGAAGTTATTTGATCAAAAACTTAATGAGATAGCCAGACTGAAACACATAACAGTGATTCAGATGGGGACTATCACCTTTAAGAATGATCAAATCAAGAGTCTGGAGATCAATCTTCAGAAGGAGAGAGAGCTTGTTGCTAGGTTTTCCAAACCTAAGTCAGTGTTACCCATAATTGATGAATTTGCTCATCACAAGGGTAAAGCTGGACTGGGTTTTATTATACCTGCAAGGACTGTCCAGTCCAAGTCCAAGGGCAAAGCCCCAACATTCAACAAGTCATCTGTAGATAAGACATCAAAGACAGTACCTAAGCAAAGGTACAATAAGTTTGAATGTTGGTGTTGTGGCAAAGTTGGCCATTTTGCAATGGATTGTTTGCACAATGCTAGTGCCAAAGTGAGTAGTAAACTGCCTATTGGAAAACCAGTAGGTAGCTTTGTCAGGTTGCAAACTAACAAGTACCAAGGACCCAAGAATTCTTTGGGTTCTAAGGTTCACTAATCTGTTTTGCAGGTGAGTCCAAGTTGCCATGCCCCAATATGGTACTTGGACAGTGGATGTTCCAGACATATGACTGGAACTAGGGGACTACTAAGGGACTACATTCCAATCAAAGATGGTCCAAAAGTAACCTTTGGTGGTTCTGAAAAAGGAATCATCAAAGGGTTTGGTAACATTTCTAGTAACTTAGTTACCATTACTCAAGTGGCTTATGTTAAAGGGTTGAAACACAACCTAATAAGTATAAGTCAATTAAGTGATGTAGGGTATGACATCTCATTTGTTAAGAATGGTTGTCATATCAAGAGGTCAACTGATCAAGAGATCATTTTGACTGGCTATAGAAAGAGGAATGTCTATTGCTTAGACATTATGGTTGAGAACAATAGTTCTCCAGTGTGTCTTGTAGCTGATGAGACAGTCTCTCATTGTGTCAAATGGCACAAGAGGCTTGCCCATCTTAATTACAAGACAATTGGCAAACTCTTTAGCAAAGAGTTAGTGAGGAATGGTCCTCAAGTTAAGTGTGTTAAAGATGGTATTTGATCAGCTTGTCAAAAGGGCAAGCAGACTAGATCCACCTTTAGAAGCATAGAAAACAAAGATGTTGTGAGGTGTTTATACCTCTTGCATATGCATCTCTTTGGTCCAATGCCAGTTCACAGCTTAGGTAGGAAGGTCTATACCCTTGTAGTTGTAGATGACTACTCAAGGTTTTCCTGGGTGTTTTTCTTAAGACAGAAATCTGAAACACATAGTGTCTTCCATAGCTTTGTCAAGCAAATTCAGAATGAACTAAACAGTACAGTGGTCAAGATTAGAAGTGACCATGGTACTAAATTTAAGTCTGATAGCATGGCAAAACTATGTGAAGACTTTGGGATATTTCAAGAGTTCTCTTCACCAAGAACACCTCAGCAAAATGGCATTGCTGAGAGGAAGAATAGAACCTTGATTGAGGCTGGTAGGACCCTATTAAGTGATACATCACTACCAGAATACTTCTGGGCTGAAGCAGTTAATACTGCATGTCATGTTATCAATAGGGCTACCATAACTAAAGGCCTCAACAAGACCCCCTATGAGGTTGTGAAAGGCAGGAAACCAAATCTATCCTACTTCAGGATCTTTGGTTGCAAATGCTTCATACTTAACAATGGAAAGTCTTACTTAACTAAGTTTGCTGCCAAGTCCCAAAAGGGAATTTTTGTTGGGTACAGCAACAACAGTAAGGCTTATAGAGTCTACAACTTGTCTACTCAAGTTGTAGAAGAGACTGTACATGTAGTATTTGATGAGACTAAACTTATTAACAATGAGTTGTCTAGTAGTGTATGCAGCCCCACAGGTTTAACAAAGAAAATGGACAAGCTTACTCTAGAAGAAGAATCTACTACAAGACAACAAGTAGAAGACAGTGGCTGTTGTCTAGGGGGAGTACTACATGTACCAAATGCAGAAGAAGTACAAGGGGTACAGCAAGATGATGAAACTGAAGTGGTTCAACCAGAAGTCAGGATGCCTCCACCCAATAGGCATCTTAGAGATCATCCAGTAGAGCAGATTATTGGAGATCTAAGACAAGGGGTACAAACAAGGAGCAGAAACCTGAATGCAGCAGTCTACTCCAGCTTTCTATCCCAAGTTGAACCTAAGAAGTTTGAAGAAGCCATTCTAGATCCACAATGGACTGAAGCAATGCAAGAAGAGCTGAATCAGTTCAAGAGGTGCAAGGTCTGGGAACTTATTCCTAAACCTAAAGACCACAATATAATAGGAACCAAGTGGATCTACAGGAATAAGTTGGATGAACAAGGTGTCATCATTAAGAATAAAGCAAGATTGGTTGCTAAAGGATATAGGAAGGAAGAAGGTGTAAGACCCCCTTTTTTTTTTCTTTTCGGACACCGGGGTCTTAGGCCCAGAACCGCCGTTTTGCGGTGACTCCTTCACGCCCTGAAGAGTCATCACCACAAAGCGCCGATTCTGCCGGCCATTTCGATCACAGAAAAGTAGCATAAATAAGTAAATGAGAACTAACTGTTCACAGAGAATCATATGTCATAATAAATATAACTCCACGAAGGGAGTGTCCACAAAAATTAACATCAGAGTAGCAAAACGGGCTTATGCCCGGTACATCAAATCCTCACTACAAGATCTCTCATGCAGAAACAAAAGTAGGAAACTGCTCAGGGTCGAGACTCACGGTCCCGGCTGTGTGAACTCCGGAGCTAGACTGCCCCACCTCCAAGCGCACCGGTCTCTGGGGCTGCTCCTCCATGCTGGTCTCCGCGATCCCCTAAATGATGCGGTTCGAAAACCGTTAGTCTAAAAGACTAAGTCCTATCATCCCCCACCCCTTCCCCCACGGCTCCTAGGCACCGAGCGGAGAGGAAGAAAGGGGAGGACTTGAAGGTGGAGAATGTCAAAACAGATGGCAGCGGTCCTATTCTAGCAAGTTCTATGGTATATAAAGACAATAAGCTGTAATATGAAATGTAACCTTCACTTATGTGGAAAACACATAAGCCAAGGGGTCTTTTGCAAGGCTCCCATCGTATAAAAAGTCCCATATCGATTTATACGCTGGGGTGTCGGTGGTCAAACAGCAGTAACTAAATATATCAAAATTAACCTTAATTTATAAACTTGCCCACACAAGCTTATAGACTAAGGGGTCGTTTAGCAGGTCCTAAGGTATAAGCGTCCCATTCCACTTATACTTTAGGTGTCAAGGTTAAAGGTAACGATTATGCCATGACATGCAAGTGGGTATGATGGACATGCAAGTGCAACACACACACCCGACTCTGTGCACACAGACCTTTAGTTCCCCCTTTCTGGAGCCGTAACCTCCCAGGATACCTCCGTAGTGGCAGACGGAAGCGGTGGGTTGGGCCTCGCCCACCTCTAAACCAGTAAAGCACTACCGGTCAGACCTATCGTACGCCTCAACGCTTGGTGCACGAAGCGGACTCCTGCGTACTCTTGCCGGCTGGCGCACCGGACTTCTGTTGGCGAAGTGCTAACCACATTTGCCGAGTCAACGTATTGGCGTCGGTGCATCGACCCTCCAATACCGAAGACCCACCACCTTAATTTTCTTTCCTGTTATGCACATGCAATTTAGCGTAATCAAGAATCGAGCCGAAGCTCCCCGGACCAACACGTCCGACTCAAGCAATCGAGCCGAAGCTCCCCGGACCCAAAGTCCGCCTTTTTAACCATCCGAGCCGAAGCTCCTATCCAACCTCTGGTGCCATTAGTGTTGTGGAATGTGCAACCCTAATTACTAAGTTACTCTTTCAGCTTGTTAAACAGTTTACGTTAACCCAGGACTGCCCCCGGTATTCCCTGTGAAGGGCTCTCAAGGGGCACTAGGAACTATGTTGGGATTACGCCCAGCGTTCCCTTTCGCAAGGTACTTATTTTATTATTTGTTGATTCCCTTACCCTTTATTTTCTCACATTTCGATATGCTAATCCTAGGGTAATTTGACTCCACTCTCCTTGGGTAGGACGATCTTTCGTCGGACCCGAACGTCTATAACCCTAGGCAGATCCACACCTTGCTCACTCACCTTCCAAAGACGCAGCCCATTCCACTTGTCCTTACAACAACCACCATGACTCATCATACTTGCCCTAATTCACATCCAAATGAAATCCTGCAGTTTTGCTATATGCAGACCACTTAAGCTACATGACCCGTAAAAAGGGAAGTACATGAAATACTCATCCAGTACCCTTATGATAATTATTAGAGGTCTATTATGATAAATATAGTCTAAATTCAGAAAATCATATTTTTCCCAATTAATCTACTATTTATTGAATTTTCCTCAAAAACTAGGCCATAGTCAATTTGAACATGAACCATAAGATTTTCTCAGGTAATGGCCTCCTAAAATTTGTATTCACTAAATATCAGAGAAATATTATTGGTTGCCAATTTGCATAATTTTCCAGATAGTTCTTGACCTCTAAAGGATTTATTAAAATAATTCCTAAAATCAAATATAATGAAGGAAGTGCCACAAATATGTCTCCAATAATTATGTAAAAATTACTAGGGCTTCATAAGGAACTAGAAACATCATGATGAAGAAATTAGAATTTTTCAGACAATCTAAATATCATTATTAAATTTACCAAAGTTCCATAGAATTAAATAATTAAAGAAGAAACTACTAAATATCATTCTTCAAAAATTTCATAAAAATTTACAGAGATGGGTACCATGATTTCAAGCCCCTTTGCTAAGTTTCATCAGGTTTAATCAAGTATAGTTTTCTCCAAAAATTCCTAAGTGAAAATTGTAAAACATGACTTTGTGAATAAAGTACCAAAAATATTCATCCAAAATTTATCATAAAATTTCCAGAGATATATATACCCTAAGCAACTACCCATTCAAAGACTTAGGCCATTTCAGAGAGTTTTGGTATTAGATCTTATGGTTTCAAGCTAGTGCCCTAAACTAGGGTTATGGATTTAAAGGGTTTTAAGTCTTCCAAATGCCCTAAAATTTTAACCACAGGACCATAGTAACCCTATGGACATCATTCCCAAGTTTCAAGTCCATCCAAGGCCTTTTGACCCCAATTTCTTCAAACCCTAGAAATTTACCCTAAAGGGCCTACCCTAAAATTTTAGGGCTACCCTAGTCCAATCCACTCCAAACTCCATAAGTGAGTGTAACAAGTCAAGTTATATCAGTGGCCAAAATTTCAGCCTCTTATGAGGGAATTTGGCCACTCAAAACCAAAAGTGCAACTTTTGACCAAAATGCCCTTTATAGGGTATAAATAGGGTTGGGTCAAAACCTATTCAAAACACATCCAAATTAAATGAAATTTTATACAGGTACCTAATTGGAACCCAGGGACCACTCACCAAAATTTGGGAGGGTTTGGAGGTGTTTAGGGCACTTATTTAATTTACCTAATAATTATTAAATATTTACATAAACTATAGAAATATTTTCTCCAAAAATTCCCATTTTTGGGCAGGCCCTAGGTATGTCTAAGATAGGCTCTCTGCCAAAATTTCAGCTAATTTGGGCTAGGGGTGAAGAGTGGGCACTCAATTTTGTGACTGCCTAGCCCTAAGGGTATGTCCCACCAAAATGGGTGCCCTGGTCTAACCAGAAGCCTAAATGGGTTCAAACCAATTTTAAAAAAAAGTAGACAGGAAGGGCTACAATTCAGGTGTTGACCATTTTCCCATACAGAGCCTCTGGCTATTTTTAAGAATTTAAAACATTAAATATCAAAAGTGTGACAGAATGAAATATATATCATTAATTTCCTATAGTTTGATTTTGATGCAGCGCGAATCTTGGCGCAAGAATCAACGGCATCTGGTCATCGTCCCCATTGAGCCAACGGCTGAGATTCGTCCCGCCTGGAGCGATTTCCAAGTCCTGCCGCCGGCGATCCAGCCCCTTCCCCGGCCGGCCACCGCCACCATCACCTCCGTCGAGGTGGTGGCTATCGTCAGGCGGCGGCTCCGCCGCCGGAGAGGCGTTTTCCGGCGGATAAAGCAAGAGATTTTCTTGCCGAAACCAGGATAAATCCCGGATTGAATCGGGCTCAATTGAGCCCGAAACTCAAGCCTAATGATTCCTAGGATCTACCCGCGAGTTAAGGAGAGGAGGAGGACCTTCCTGGCGGCCTGGATGCGAGAGGAGCGGCGGGATGCCATTGACGACGGCGGCGGCGCTCGGCTTCTGCAACTGCACAGTGGAGTGGCCCGTCTCCTCCAGGTAAACGCTCCAAAATGATCCCCTCGGCTCCCTGAAGGTGTTTAAATGGTAAATGGGGGAGAGGAGAGGCTGGTTCTTCAATGACCAGTAACACCATTAAAGGTGTGGCTCGGGTTATGTGGAGGGGGGCTGAACCCACCCCTTGGTGGCCAGGAAACGGCTGGAATCAACTCCTCTCCCCTAGAGGAGTTGATTACAGCCATAACTGGTGGCTGTTGGCCTTCCTTGGCCGGCTTCTCTCCTCCCTTCCCTCTTCCCCATTTTCTCTCTCCTCCATTATCATGGAGAGGAGCTCTTTTCTCTCTCCTAGTCACCTCTGGTTGACTAGTCAACCTCATAAGCTAAAGGCAGCCCACTGGATTATGATGGTCATGGGAATGGGTTTAGCCTAAGGGAGAAGTGGCTTGAGCTTGGGTTAGCCCTTTTTGGGCTAAGTTGACTTGACCCTCAATGAGGGTTGACTTGGTCAGTTTGACCATCTAGGTTGACCCCATTGGGTCCTGGGTGATTCCTTGGCCTCCCCTAAGGTCTATGTAGGGTTGGGTAGGGTTGTCTTGGCACCTTAAAGGTCACTTGACCCTTGGTAAGGTCACTTTGACCATTTTAGGGCTAGAGTTGACTTGGGTCAACATGACCATTAAGGTTCACCCCTATGGATCCTTGGTGACCCATTGACTTCCCTTAGGGTCTAGGTAGGGTTATGTAGGGTTGCCCTGCACTTTGGAGGTCACATACCCTTAGTAAGGGTACTTTGCCCAGATTAGGGCTTGAGTTGACTTGGGTCAACCTGGCCCCTAGGGCTGACCCCAATGTGTCCTTAGTGACCCATTGACCTCTCTTTAGGGTTAGGAGGGCATAGGTGGGGTCCTCTAGACTAGGAGTGGGTCAATTGGCCCTAAGTAGGCTAGGTTGACCCATTCAGGGCTAGGGTTGACCTTGGTCAACTGGGCCTCTTGGGTTGGCCCTAATGGGTCTTTTTGGCTCTAATGGGTCTCCCAAAATGTTTGGGAGTGTTGTGGTAGGGTCTTGGGGCCATGGTGAAGCCCCATTGCCATTCTATACCATTGTTCAAAATCCTACTATTTGCAGACCATGGTGATCCCTACCTTGGCCTCCTATCTCTTGGCCCATTTCTGGCTTCCTAGGGTTTTGTCATGACCTAGTCATGGCCAAAACCACTCTTAGGGGTCTAGTTGGAAATGGGATGTTACAAATCCCAATAAACAAAACAAAGATTTCGTCCCCGAAATCAAGGTTGGACCTACGGGTCTTATTACCGAAGGAAAGAGTCTTGTAACATCCTATTATGACGCCTCGTTCGTTGAATTTGATTTTATGAAAAAACTTAGATCTAAGACCCCTTTCGCCCAAACAGTGAACCAAAATCCCAATAAACAAGGTTAAGCCCCCAATAAACAAAAGATAAGCCCCTATCTACCTAGAGCAGCCCTTAGTATACTTAAAGCAGGAAAAATAAATTAACATCTTGAGGGGTCCGAGAGGTATACCTGACTGAATAGCTCGGGGTATCTTTGTCGCATCAGGTCCTGTGGCTCCCAGGTATGCTCCTCCTGGCCGTGGTTCCTCCACAGGACTTTGACTAGTGGGACCTTCTTGCGTCGCAAGACCCGCACTCCTCGGTCGTCGATCCTCACAGACTCCAAATGAACCGACCGATCTGACGCTACCGGCCCTTCGGTAGTCAGAATCTGCTGCTCCGGGCGTAGCAGAGCCCTCCTCAAAGAAGAAATGTGGAAGACGTCGTGCAGCGCTTCCAGCTCTGGTGGTAACTCCAGCCGGTAGGCTAGGGGTCCGATCCGCTCCAGGATCCTGTAAGGGCCCATGTACCTAGGGCTGAGCTTCTTCCTCCGACCACGCACCCGTGAAACTCCATGCATGGGCCGGATCTTCAGAAACACCCGGTCCCCCACCTGGAACTCCACCTGCCGATGTCGGGCGTCATAATACTTAGCCTGTCTACTCTGTGCCTCGAGCATCCTGTCCCTGATCAGCCTCACCTGTGCCTCGGTGTCTTCAACAAACTCTGACCCCAACACTTTCGGATCCTCGTTCTGCACCCAAGAAAGCGGGGTCCGGCATCTCCTCCCGTACAAGGCTTCGTAAGGCGCCATCCTGATGCTGGACTGGTGGCTGTTGTTATAGGAGAACTCGACAAGGGGCAAGAGTTTCTCCCACGGTTCCCCGCGGTCCAAGATGCATAACCTCAAAAGGTCCTCCAGCGTCCGGTTGGTGCGTTCTGTCTGCCCGTCTGTCTGGGGGTGGAATGCAGTGCTGAAAGTCAATCGCGTGCCTAAGTAAGCTTGCACGGATCTCCACTCCCTGGAGGTGAACCTGCCATCCCGATCCGACACTATCGTCCTGGGCACGCCATGATAACGAACGAACTGCTCCACAAACTTTCGCACCAGTACTCCTACTGAATCATCCTTCCTGATCGGTATAAATCGAGCCACCTTGGTCAACCGATCGACGATTACCCAGATCGAGTCATTCCCTGTCCGAGACCGGGGAAGCCCATGTATGAAGTCCATGGCTATGTCATCAAACTTCCACTCCGGCACCGGGAGTGGCTGCAATAATCCCGCGGGGTTCCTGCACTCCGCCTTCACTAGCTGACATGCCTCACAATGGGTCACGAAGTGTGAGACATCCCTCTTCATGCCCGGCCAGTACATCGTCTTCTTCAAATCAGCCGTCATCTTTGTGATCCCCGGGTGTACAGAATACCGGCTGCAGTGCGCCTCCATCATAATATCCTCCCGGATCTGGCCTCCCTCCGGTACATACACCCGTCCTCTGAAGCACACCAGGTCGTCCCTCAGTGTGTAGTCTCCTGCAGTGCCTGCCTCCAGAGCTTGGAAGATGGGCTCTAACTTGGCATCCTGCCTCTGCCCTTCTCTGACTCGGTCTCTGATGTCATCGGTAACGCCTACCGCGGCCAAGTACTCCTCATAGAGCTCAGGATCATCGGACGATACCAGGGTAATGTGCATGTCCTCTAGTCTCTGCAGCAGCTCCATAGACATCAACTGAGGCTCTGCTCCTGCTGTGGCAGCTCTCCTACTCAGTGCGTCCGCTACCACGTTCGCCTTCCCCGGGTGGTAATGCATCTCATACTGATAGTCAGAAAGGAACTCCACCCACTGCCTCTGCCTGATGTTTAGTTCCTTCTGTGTGTCCACGTACTTAAGGTTCTTATGATCGGAGTATATGCCACAGTGGACTCCATATAGGTAATGCCGCCATATTTTTAGTGCGAATACAACTGCTCCCATCTCCAGGTCGTGCACTGGGTAGTTCTTCTCATGGGTCTTCAGCTGGCGGGAAGCATAAGCTATGATGTGTCCGTTCTGCATCAGTACTGCTCCCATCCCCTGATATGATGCGTCGGTGTAGACCTGGAATCCCTCCCTCCCCGAGGGGAGAGTAAGAATGGGAGCCGAGGTCAGCCGATCCTTCAGCTCCTGGAAAGCTGTCTGGCACTGCGGGGTCCACACGAACGGTACCTCCTTCTTTGTCAAGGATGTGAGCGGGAGGGCGATTCGAGAGAATCCCTCCACGAACTTCCGATAGTAACCGGCAAGTCCTAGAAAACTCCGTACGTCAGTGGCTGTTTTTAGCTGCGGCCACTCCGAAATAGCTCGAATCTTTGCCGGGTCCACTGCCAGCCCGGCTCCGCTGATAATGTGACCTAAGAACGCCACCTCCTTCAGCCAGAACTGACACTTACTGAACTTCACATAAAGACGATGCTCCCGCAGTCTCTCCAGGGTCAATGCTAGATGCCGCGTGTGCTCCTCCTCCGTCTTAGAATAGATAAGGATGTCGTCTATGAACACTATGACGAACACATCCAAATAAGCCTCGAAGACCCGGTTCATGAGGCTCATAAACGCCGACGGAGCGTTCGTGAGCCCGAAGGGCATCACGATGAACTCATACAATCCATATCGGCTACTAAAGGCCGTCTTCGGAATATCCTCCTCCTGGATCCGCAGCTGGTAGTAGCCTGATCTCAAGTCCATCTTCGAAAAATAATGGGCTCCCTCCAGCTGATCGAACAACTCGTCTATCCTGGGGAGCGGATAGGTATTTCGGACGGTCAGCCTGTTTAGTGCTCGATAGTCGATGCACAGGCGTAAAGTGCCGTCCTTCTTCTTTACGAATAGGACAGGAGCTCCCCATGATGAGGAACTCGGCCTAACAAATCCTGCTTCCACCAGCTCCTGCAACTGCGTCCGAAACTCCGCCAACTCCTTCAGAGCCATCCGATAAGGGGCCTTGGATACCGGCTTAGCCCCTGGTACCAACTGAATCTGGAAGTCCTTTTCCCTATGCGGAGGTAGTCCTGGCAGCTTATTCGGAAAAATGTCGGCGTAGTCACGAACCACCGGAATGTTAGCAATCAGGTCCTTCTCCTCAGTCATCTCGAACAATACTTGATATACCTCGTCCCCTTGCATATGAGCCTTAATGGCCTGAATAGAAGAAAGCAGGCGACGCGAGACCGGTGTAGTACCTTCGAATGTCGCATAAGTATCGCCGTGGCTGAGCACGACCCTCCTTGCCGGGCAATCAATCTGGGCATGGTTCCAGACAAGCCATGTCATGCCCAAGACGAGGTCGAAGTCCGGCATCCTCAGGATCGTTGCCAGGGCCTCGAGTGCCAACCCGTCTATGGTAACCTCCAGGAGGCACTTTTCTGTGGACTGGATCTCCATCCCATTGGGGAGGCGCACCCTCCTGGGTAGTCCCGTATAACATCGAATCTGATCCAGGTCCTTGACGAAATCCTCCGACACAAAGTTGTGCGATGCCCCCATGTCGAACAGGGTATGGGCAGGTTTGCCGCACACCATCACCATTCCTAAATCAGTTTTGAAAGAAAAACTCTAGTGTAAGGTTTTCTAACCTAGGTTGTGTAGTAGTTCTATCAACACTTAATATGAGCAAAGAATAAATCGAAAACTAAGATTACTCTCATACCTGCAATAACCCTGTCCGGGTTCCGGGGCTGTGCTAAGTCCAAAGCGTAAATCTGCTCCCCATTCTGCCTGCGGTCGCCTCCCTGGTAACTACGACCTCGGCCGCGTCCTCGGCCTCCGAAATGCTGGGCCGGTGGGCCACCCCGTGGTGCTGGAGGTGGTGCCCCCCTCATAGGGCAGTCTCTCCGGAGGTGTCCCACCTGGTGACAGTGGAAGCACTCTGGCGGGGGATACGCCATACCCCGGGGTCTCTGCATCTCCTGGATCCGGAGAGGTTGAGGGGCCAAGACCACCTGCTCTCTCGGCTCCTGCCTCAACTCCTGACGAGGCTGCTCCTCTGCCCTTCTTCCATCTGGTACGATGCCTCGCCGCTGATCATTTCGGGCCCTCCGGCCCTGGTCCTCCGTTTGCCGTTTCCGGCCCCGAGTGGTGTGCCAATCGGCCTCAATCCTCTTCGCCATCTCCAAAATCCGGGAGATGGGCCCGTCAGAGACAAAAAGCAGGGCCTCCCTCAACTCCTCTTTTAGGCCCTTATAAAACCTCTTGACGTATCCTGCTTCATCCAGCTGATAGGAGCCCGCATATCGGGCCAAATGATCGAACTCTCGGTGGTACTCCACCACTGTCCTGGTGCCCTGCCTCAGCTGCAAGAACCGCTCCTCCAACTCGTCCCTGGCCGACTGAGGAACAAAGTGCTCCAGCAGCGTGGCCCTGAACTCTTCCTAAGTGATTTCTACAATCTCTCTATCAGCAAAGGTCGTGTCCAACAGCGTCTTCCACCACCGCTTGGCATGTGACTCCAAGCAAGATACCACTAGGGCCACCCTCTCCTCCCAAGGGCATCGTATCCCAGTCAACATCTCGTACATCACATCCAGCCACTCCTCTGTCCGTACTGCCGACTCTGTCCCCAAGTAAGATGGGGGAGAGAGTCCTCGGAAGGTGCTCATCCAGTTGGCCCCTGGGTTTGGCTGCTGGGCTGGGGCTTGCTGAGCTCGGAAGGCCTCAAGGATAGCTGTAAGGGTCTGCCCCATGTCTGACTGGAGGAAAGGTGTGGGGACCATGAGAGGTGGTGCAATGTCTGGAGTCTGCTGAGCTCCACCTTGTGGGGTGGGCTGAGCTGGGGGCTGCAAAACGAACTACATTAGTAGATAATCGACTCAATGCCTAATGAAAGTGGACAACTTACATGTGATTTCCCCCCCGTATGGGCACACCACTGCTTCCGCTGCTTAGTTTGTCCCCAAACTAAACCCGCGCGGGGGTGACCCAGGGTTGTGGACGGCTACTTTTCGATCGAGGTTTCCTCTGATACCACTTGTAAGACCCCCCCTTTTTTTTTTCTTTTCGGACACCGGGGTCTTAGGCCCAGAACCGCCGTTTTGCGGTGACTCCTTCACGCCCTGAAGAGTCATCACCACAAAGCGCCGATTCTGCCAGCCATTTCGATCACAGAAAAGTAGCATAAATAAGTAAATGAGAACTAACTGTCCACAGAGAATCATATGTCATAATAAATATAACTGCACGAAGGGAGTGTCCACAGAAAATAACATCAGAGTAGCAAAACGGGCTTATGCCCGGTACATCAAATCCTCACTACAAGATCTCTCATGCAGAAACAAAAGTAGGAAACTGCTCAGGGTCGAGACTCACGGTCCCGGCTGTGTGAACTCCGGAGCTAGACTGCCCCACCTCCAAGCGCACCGGTCTCTGGGGCTGCTCCTCCATGCTGGTCTCCGCGATCCCCTAAATGATGCGGTTCGAAAACCGTTAGTCTAAAAGACTAAGTCCTATCATCCCCCACCCCTTCCTCCACGGCTCCTAGGCACCGAGCGGAGAGGAAGAAAGGGGAGGACTTGAAGGTGGAGAATGTCAAAACAGATGGCAGCGGTCCTATTCTAGCAAGTTCTATGGTATATAAAGACAATAAGCTGTAATATGAAATGTAACCTTCACTTATGTGGAAAACACATAAGCCAAGGGGTCTTTTGCAAGGCTCCCATCGTATAAAAAGTCCCATATCGATTTATACGCTGGGGTGTCGGTGGTCAAACAGCAGTAACTAAATATATCAAAATTAACCTTAATTTATAAACTTGCTCACACAAGCTTATAGACTAAGGGGTCGTTTAGCAGGTCCTAAGGTATAAGCGTCCCATTCCACTTATACTTTAGGTGTCAAGGTTAAAGATAACGATTATGCCATGACATGCAAGTGGGTATGATGGACATGCAAGTGCAACACACACACCCGACTCTGTGCACACAGACCTTTAGTTCCCCCTTTCTGGAGCCGTAACCTCCCAGGATACCTCCGTAGTGGCAGACGGAAGCGGTGGGTTGGGCCTCGCCCACCTCTAAACCAGTAAAGCACTACCGGTCAGACCTATCGTACGCCTCAACGCTTGGTGCACGAAGCGGACTCCTGCGTACTCTTGCCGGCTGGCGCACCGGACTTCTGTTGGCGAAGTGCTAACCACACTTGCCGAGTCAACGTATTGGCGTCGGTGCATCGACCCTCCAATACCGAAGACCCACCACCTTAATTTTCTTTCCTGTTATGCACATGCAATTTAGCGTAATCAAGAATCGAGCCGAAGCTCCCCGGACCAACACGTCCGACTCAAGCAATCGAGCCGAAGCTCCCCGGACCCAAAGTCCGCCTTTTTAACCATCCGAGCCGAAGCTCCTATCCAACCTCTGGTGCCATTAGTGTTGTGGAATGTGCAACCCTAATTACTAAGTTACTCTTTCAGCTTGTTAAACAGTTTACGTTAACCCAGGACTGCCCCCGGTATTCCCTGTGAAGGGCTCTCAAGGGGCACTAGGAACTATGTTGGGATTACGCCCAGCATTCCCTTTCGCAAGGTACTTATTTTATTATTTGTTGATTCCCTTACCCTTTATTTTCTCACATTTCGATATGCTAATCCTAGGGTAATTTGACTCCACTCTCCTTGGGTAGGACGATCTTTCGTCGGACCCGAACGTCTATAACCCTAGGCAGATCCACACCTTGCTCACTCACCTTCCAAAGACGCAGCCAATTCCACTTGTCCTTACAACAACCACCATGACTCATCATACTTGCCCTAATTCACATCCAAATGAAATCCTGCAGTTTTGCTATATGCAGACCACTTAAGCTACATGACCCGTAAAAAGGGAAGTACATGAAATACTCATCCAGTACCCTTATGATAATTATTAGAGGTTTATTATGATAAATATAGTCTAAATTCAGAAAATCATATTTTTCCCAATTAATCTACTATTTATTGAATTTTCCTCAAAAACTAGGCCATAGTCAATTTGAACATGAACCATAAGATTTTCTCAGGTAATGGCCTCCTAAAATTTGTATTCACTAAATATCAGAGAAATAGTATTGGTTGCCAATTTTCATAATTTTCCAGATAGTTCTTGACCTCTAAAGGATTTATTAAAATAATTCCTAAAATCAAATATAATGAAGGAAGTGCCACAAATATGTCTCCAATAATTATGTAAAAATTACTAGGGCTTCATAAGGAACTAGAAACATCATGATGAAGAAATTAGAATTTTTCAGACAATCTAAATATCATTATTAAATTTACCAAAGTTCCATAGAATTAAATAATTAAAGAAGAAACTACTAAATATCATTCTTCAAAAATTTCATAAAAATTTACAGAGATGGGTACCATGATTTCAAGCCCCTTTGCTAAGTTTCATCAGGTTTAATCAAGTATAGTTTTCTCCAAAAATTCCTAAGTGAAAATTGTAAAACATGACTTTGTGAATAAAGTACCAACATATTCATCCAAAATTTATCATAAAATTTCCAGAGATATATATACCCTAAGCAACTACCCATTCAAAGACTTAGGCCATTTCAGAGAGTTTTGGTATTAGATCTTATGGTTTCAAGCTAGTGCCCTAAACTAGGGTTATGGATTTAAAGGGTTTTAAGTCTTCCAAATGCCCTAAAATTTTAACCACAGGACCATAGTAACCCTATGGACATCATTCCCAAGTTTCAAGTCCATCCAAGGCCTTTTGACCCCAATTTCTTCAAACCCTAGAAATTTACCCTAAAGGGCCTACCCTAAAATTTTAGGGCTACCCTAGTCCAATCCACTCCAAACTCCATAAGTGAGTGTAACAAGTCAAGTTATATCAGTGGCCAAAATTTCAGCCTCTTATGAGGGAATTTGGCCACTCAAAACCAAAAGTGCAACTTTTGACCAAAATGCCCTTTATAGGGTATAAATAGGGTTGGGTCAAAACCTATTCAAAACACATCCAAATTAAATGAAATTTTATACAGGTACCTAATTGGAACCCAGGGACCACTCACCAAAATTTGGGAGGGTTTGGAGGTGTTTAGGGCACTTATTTAATTTACCTAATAATTATTAAATATTTACATAAACTATAGAAATATTTTCTCCAAAAATTCCCATTTTTGGGCAGGCCCTAGGTATGTCTAAGATAGGCTCTCTGCCAAAATTTCAGCTAATTTGGGCTAGGGGTGAAGAGTGGGCACTCAATTTTGTGACTGCCTAGCCCTAAGGGTATGTCCCACCAAAATGGGTGCCCTGGTCTAACCAGAAGCCTAAATGGGTTCAAACCAATTTTAAAAAAAAGTAGACAGGAAGGGCTACAATTCAGGTGTTGACCATTTTCCCATACAGAGCCTCTGGCTATTTTTAAGAATTTAAAACATTAAATATCAAAAGTGTGACAGAATGAAATATATATCATTAATTTCCTATAGTTTGATTTTGATGCAGCGCGAATCTTGGCGCAAGAATCAACGGCATTTGGTCATCGTCCCCATTGAGCCAACGGCTGAGATTCGTCCCGCCTGGAGCGATTTCCAAGTCCTGCCGCCGGCGATCCAGCCCCTTCCCCGGCCGGCCACCGCCACCATCACCTCCGTCGAGGTGGTGGCTATCGTCAGGCGGCGGCTCCGCCGCCGGAGAGGCGTTTTCCGGCGGATAAAGCAAGAGATTTTCTTGCCGAAACCAGGATAAATCCCGGATTGAATCGGGCTCAATTGAGCCCGAAACTCAAGCCTAATGATTCCTAGGATCTACCCGCGAGTTAAGGAGAGGAGGAGGACCTTCCTGGCGGCCTGGATGCGAGAGGAGCGGCGGGATGCCATTGACGACGGCGGCGGCGCTCGGCTTCTGCAACTGCACAGTGGAGTGGCCCGTCTCCTCCAGGTAAACGCTCCAAAATGATCCCCTCGGCTCCCTGAAGGTGTTTAAATGGTAAATGGGGGAGAGGAGAGGCTGGTTCTTCAATGACCAGTAACACCATTAAAGGTGTGGCTCGGGTTATGTGGAGGGGGGCTGAACCCACCCCTTGGTGGCCAGGAAACGGCTGGAATCAACTCCTCTCCCCTAGAGGAGTTGATTACAGCCATAACTGGTGGCTGTTGGCCTTCCTTGGCCGGCTTCTCTCCTCCCTTCCCTCTTCCCCATTTTCTCTCTCCTCCATTATCATGGAGAGGAGCTCTTTTCTCTCTCCTAGTCACCTCTGGTTGACTAGTCAACCTCATAAGCTAAAGGCAGCCCACTGGATTATGATGGTCATGGGAATGGGTTTAGCCTAAGGGAGAAGTGGCTTGAGCTTGGGTTAGCCCTTTTTGGGCTAAGTTGACTTGACCCTCAATGAGGGTTGACTTGGTCAGTTTGACCATCTAGGTTGACCCCATTGGGTCCTGGGTGATTCCTTGGCCTCCCCTAAGGTCTATGTAGGGTTGGGTAGGGTTGTCTTGGCACCTTAAAGGTCACTTGACCCTTGGTAAGGTCACTTTGACCATTTTAGGGCTAGAGTTGACTTGGGTCAACATGACCATTAGGGTTCACCCCTATGGATCCTTGGTGACCCATTGACTTCCCTTAGGGTCTAGGTAGGGTTATGTAGGGTTGCCCTGCACTTTGGAGGTCACATACCCTTAGTAAGGGTACTTTGCCCAGATTAGGGCTTGAGTTGACTTGGGTCAACCTGGCCCCTAGGGCTGACCCCAATGTGTCCTTAGTGACCCATTGACCTCTCTTTAGGGTTAGGAGGACATAGGTGGGGTCCTCTAGACTAGGAGTGGGTCAATTGGCCCTAAGTAGGCTAGGTTGACCCATTCAGGGCTAGGGTTGACCTTGGTCAACTGGGCCTCTTGGGTTGGCCCTAATGGGTCTTTTTGGCTCTAATGGGTCTCCCAAAATGTTTGGGAGTGTTGTGGTAGGGTCTTGGGGCCATGGTGAAGCCCCATTGCCATTCTATACCATTGTTCAAAATCCTACTATTTGCAGACCATGGTGATCCCTACCTTGGCCTCCTATCTCTTGGCCCATTTCTGGCTTTCTAGGGTTTTGTCATGACCTAGTCATGGCCAAAACCACTCTTAGGGGTCTAGTTGGAAATGGGATGTTACAGAAGGTATTGATTTTGATCAAACCTTTGCTCCAGTAGCCAGACTGGAAGCCATAAGGATGTTCCTGGCCTATGCAACTTTTCAAGGATTCAAAGTTTACCAAATGGATGTCAAGTCAGCATTTCTAAATGATAATATTAAAGAAGAAGTCTATGTGGAACAACCCTCAGGTTTTGTTGATTCTACTTTACCTAATCATGTCTATAGACTTAGGAAAGCTTTATATGGGTTAAAGCAAGCCCCTAGGGCTTGGTATGAAACCCTATCTAGTTTCCTCATTGAGAACAAGTTCTCAAGGGGGAAAATAGATAAGACTCTATTCCTTAGGAAATCTAGAGGCAAAGTTATACTAGTCCAAATATATGTAGATGACATTATATTTGGGTCTACTGAAAGTAGCCTTTGCAAAAAGTTTGCAAAGCTAATGCAAAGTCAATTTGAAATGAGTAGTATGAGAGAGCTAAAGTTCTTCTTGGGTCTCCAAGTAAGATAGACTGAGAGTGGTTTATCCATATGCCAGTCCAAGTTCACCCTAGAACTCATAAGGAAGTATGGTATGGATTCATCCAGCACCATGAAGACTCCTATGGGGTCAAGTATGTCTCTTAGCAAGGATGATGCAGGGAAACATGTAGATGAAACCTTGTATAGAGGGATAGTTGACTCTCTATTATACTTGACTGCAAGTAGACCAGATATCATGTATGCTACATGTGTCTGTGCAAGGTATCAAGCCTGCCCTAAAGAGTCTCATTTGACAGTAGTCAAAAGAATATTGAGATATCTAAAGGGCACTCCCTATCTAGGCCTCTGGTACCCTAGGAATGGGGATTTTGAACTAACAGGTTATTCAGATGCAGACTTTGCAGGATGCAAAGAAGATAGAAAAAGCACTACTGGAACCTGTCAATTCCTAGGTGGGAGACTAATTTCATGGAGTAGCAAAAAGCAAACAAGTGTGGCTATCTCCACTGCAGAGTCAGAGTATGTGGCTGCAGGAAGTTGCTGTGCTCAACTTCTTTGGATACAACATCAGCTAGAGGACTATGGATTTCAGGTAAGTAGAACTCCACTCTTATGTGATTCTACTAGTGCTATTTCAATAGCTAATAATCCTGTATCCCATAGTAGAACAAAACATATTGAAATTAAATATCATTTTCTTAGGGAGCATGTAGAAAGAGAAGATATTTTATTGGAATTTGTGAAAACTGATAATCAATTAGCTGATATGTATACTAAGCCCCTAGAAGAAGCTAAGTTCAATAGATTTAAGATTGAACTAGGAATGATAAACGTAGAGTAAGTTTATAGTATTGAAATTGGCCAAGTAAAAAGGTGTCGACACATAGAGATTTCTGTGTCGACACAGATAGTAGGTGTCGACACTTCAGGAAAAAAGTGTCGACAATCTAGAAAGTTAGTGTCGACACTTCAGAATATTAGTGTCGACACATGACTAGTTGGTGTCGACACAACCAAAGTGGTGTCGGCACTTAAGTTTTACTCAGAATTTTCTTAGTAAAGTCTCGACTATGTGTCGAATCGAGTGGTGTCGATACATAAACAAGTGTCGACACATAAAATCTGTTGACTAAACTTGTGTCGACACATATGTGTCGAGACATTATAAGTCAGTGTCGACACTTATTGCCAGTGTCGACACAATTTAAGTTAGCTGTCCCGCCTGTTCATCTTCAAAACTAGAAAGGTATAAATAGGGTTTTGCCTTAGTTTGTCGACACGCTTTCAAAGTTTCGAGACCAAACTTCTGTGTCGACACCTCTCTTCTCTCAAGACAAATTCTACAAACCCTAATGGCGCCAAAGCTTGAGGAGAATGTCAACGAAGGATACGAGCTGGTGCGCGGTGCTTTTGAGGATGCCGATCAAGAAATTAAGGCTGTCGTAACCCTAGTAGCCGATTCAGGGTTAAAATATCTAGTGTCTGAACCTACTAAAATCTGGAAGAAAGAGGTACTAGAATTTCTCAGTGGAGCTAAGATAGACGAAACTGGATTCAAAATCAAATCTAGGGTTCATGGTGAGAAGGTGAAGGTGTCACCTAAAAGTCTGAGGAAGATGAGGTTACAGCTACAAAGACCAGGGAAGCTCTAACCTGGTGTGGACTGGATCCTAAGATGAAGCTTGGATCAGTGTTTCTTAGAAAAGGCATGAACAATCAAGGGAAATTTCTCTCAGAGATTGTTGGCAAAGTCATACTCAGCAAGCCAGGAGGGCATGACAGAGTGTCTGCCCATATGTTTAGTATAATGACAAGGATAATCTTCACTCTACAAACTGACTGGTCTATGGTAGTTTATGAGAAGATTAAAGAAAGCTTGAAGAAGCCCAACCTGGGCAGGATTTTAAGTCTTTACCTTGCTGGTGTAATACCTGAAGTTATGAGTACAGCTGCTGGAATCAAAATAAATCATATGAGAAAAATGGACATGAGGTTGTTCTCTAGATGGGACAGGGTGTTGACTAAGGAGATGCCAACCCCTAAGAAGATAGTTTCTGAGAAGGAGATTCCACTAAAGAAGAAAAGGAAAATTGCCCCAATGGCTCAAGAGTCCACTAGCAGCTCAGATAGTGAAGAACAGGTTGTCTTCACTCCAGATGAGAATGAGGAAGAGCCTGCTGTGAAGTCTCCAGCTCCTCAAGATGATGCTGAGATCCAGGGGGAGCTACCTCAAGCTAGCCCCATACACAAGGATCAAATCCAGGGGGAGCTTCCAGTTGTAGATGAACCCACTACACTGGAAAGTGAACAAGCTACCAACATTATCCTAGAGGTAATCACTGCAATCAACACTTTAGATTTTCCTATGGAAGATACTGATTTGTCTGATGTTCATCAGTAAACTCAACTGGATAATCAAGTCCCAGATGCTGTCTTGGAAGACACATCTGTTGCAGCTCCAATAGTTCCTGATCCAGTGGTTGAAGAGACCAGAATTTCTCCTGCTCAGTCTCCACAAGAATACACCATGAAAGATTTATTCCTAAATCTGGATCAAGCAGATTTTGACAAGGAAACTGATGCTGCTGAGAAGGAGAATGCTCCAGTTCAGGGGGAGCAAGTACATGTTGAAGAGCCTGCAAGGCATGAGACTGATAAGCCCCCAAGCCCTAAGGAGAGGGTAGATATAGCCAGCTCCTCAGCATCTGAAGATGAGGAGGCTACCAGGGCTAAAAAGCAGAAACTTTATGTATTCAAAAGAAGGAGTCAGATACTTGGATAATCAAATCAGATTCCAGAAGGATTGTTGGGTACATTGGTTAAATGTACCTGATTTGAAGAAGCCTCACCGAACTCAATGATATACATCAAAATGTATTTGCTGTATGTTGAGTTTACTTGTGCAGGTTAAGTAATTACTGGACTGAAGCAAAAAGTTTCTAAGTCCATGTGTCGACACCCAGAGGGAAAGTGTCGATGCTTAAGAAGGCTTGTGTCGACACCCAGGCAAGCAGTGTCGACACTTGGAGTCATTGTGTCGACACCAGGGATGCTGAGTCGACACCGGACAGAAAGTGTCGACACAAGGAGCAGTGTCGACACTCAATGAAGAAAAGTGCAGACAGAAAGTGTCGACACCCAGTGAAGTTGTGTCTACACCAGAAAGTGTCGACACTTGGAGCAGTGTCGACACTCAGCAAAAGTCTGCAGAGACAAAGTATAAGTGTCGACACCCAGCACAATGTGTCGACACTCAACATAAGAGTCAGCATTTGAACTATGTGTCGACACCCAGAACAATGTGTCAACACACAGCTGAAGACTCAACACTTGAAGAATGTGTCGACACATGGAGCTGTGTCGACACTTAGCAAAGAACAGAAAGATCAACAAAAGTATTCTAAGTACAAGTGTCGACACTATGAGAGTTTGTCGACACTCAGCTGAAGTCTCAACAAGAAGAAGTATGTGTCGACACAAGGAGCTGTGTCGACTCTTAACAAGTATCAACACTGAAGACATGTGTCGACACCAAGAAGCAATGTCGACACTTAACAGTTTCAACACAAGAAGTTGTGTCGACACAAAGGTGATGTGTCGACACTTAGAAGAATTCAGCAAGTTACTGAAGATCAAGTACTTGTGTCGACACTCAATTTCAGTGTCGACACATGAAGAAGAATCTATGTCGAGACATAGTATCTACAACACAAGGAGTTGTGTCGACACCTTGTAGACTTGTGTCGACACTTACACAACTTGTGTCGACACTTGGTCTATAAGTGTCGACACTTAAAGACAAAAAGTCTCGACACTATCAGACAGTTAGAGATTTTCAAGAACTGACTGAATGACTTGACAGCTGCCATTCCAGCCGGTCTACAGCACCTGTCAGAGATGTCAGAATTCAGTTATGGACCGGACCAGCCGGTTATCATGAAGAAGGCCTATAAATAGGCTCATACAGTTTACAAAAACTGTTGTTCAGATTGTTGTTGAACAAGTTATTAAAGTGGTACACAGAGTTATTGATCAAGTATCAAATCAAGAAGATCTAGCAGTCCAAGTGCAGATCTAAGAAGTTGAAGAGAGAGGGCTCCATCCAAGAAATCAGCCATTGGAACTAGGCTGAGAAGAAGGATTCAGATTAATTCTGGATCTTAAGAAGCAGAGATCAAGGATCAACTACAGGAGGATTCATTCTTATTTAGTTCTACTTTCAAGAAGATTTGAAGAAAGCTAAGTCAGATTGAATCCAGCTGAGTTCTTCCAATAACTCATCAAGAAACTCTCAACTCCCCTCTCTTGTTTCTGAGTTGTTGAGTTATTATTTCTATAATCATTTTTATCTTGTATGATCCTTTGGATCTGAGTGAATTGTAAGCCTGTATTTATAAAGGCTGAGGGTAGGGCTTGAGAGCCTGAGTGTAGGAGATTGAAATCTCTGAGTGTAGGCCTTGTTGTCTGAGTGTAGGCCTTGTTGGCTGAGTGTAGGCCTTTGTGGCTGAGTGTAGGCTTTGTTGAAAAGCTGAGTTGTAAGGCTTTGTGCCTGAGGTGTAGGAACCAGTTTGGGTTCTGAGACAGTGGTGAAGTTTGGCCGAATCTAGTACACTGCTAGATAGGCGAAGGGGGAAAGTGGATGTACCCAATGCTTGGGGAACCACTATAAAACACTGTGTCTGCTGTGATTGTGCTGTGATTGTGAATGCTTGTGTAATTGCTGTGCAAAAGTAGTTAGAATTCTGTGATATAACTGATTGCTGCCATCAAAGTTAAAAAAGGATTAGGTCACCTATTCACCCCTCCTCTAGGTGATTAGGTACTCTATCTTTCAAGTGGTATCAGAGCCAGGTTACTCAAAAAGGACTAACAGTCTGGGGAGATCCTGATTGGCAGATTCATTCTAAGGCAAATTACAGATTCAAAAAAAATCAAGAAACATGGGTTCTTCTGAGAATCACAAGGAATTGGGTTCCATGAAATTACCTATATGCAGAAAGGAAATCTTTGGGATTTGGAAGGAAAGGGTAAGGCTATTTATGGAGGCCTCAGACCCTAGAATCTACATCACAGTAAAGGAAGGGCCTTATGTGCCCATGAAGATATCTGTTCTAGATGTAAATCAGAGAACCCCAAAGGATTTCTCTGAAATGACTAAGGATGAGATTGTCCTAGCCACCATGGACAAGAGGGCACAAAACATTATAGTAAGTGCCATAGATGATGCAACATTTCAGAATCTTATACACTGTAAGACAGCGAAAGAGTTATGGGACACTCTTATTGTGTATATGGAAGGATCCGAAGAAGTTAGACAAGATAGAAAATCCTTGCTAAATCAGGAGTATGAAAGTTTTAGTCAAGGAAATGGTGATAGCATAACTGAGTGCTATAAGAAGTTCTACAGAATAGTGAATGAACTCATGTCTTATGGAAGAGAGTTCAGTAACTATGAACTAAATGACAAGTTCCTAAGGTCCCTAACTAAAGATTGGGACACCAAGATTTGTGCCATTAGAGAAATGGCTAAGTTGGGAGAAATTCCTCCACCTACACTGTTTGGAAAGTTATTGTCTTATGAAATGCAATTGACAGTGAGAAAAGAGGAGGAGAAATCAACAAGAACTGAACACAAGGAAAGAACTGTAGCTTTCAAGACAGAAGCCTCCAGAAAGTGCAGGAATAAATCACCAACTCCACCTCCAAAGGTTGCTGAATCAGAGTCAGATGAATCAGTCAGCACAAAGTCAGAAAGCAGTGAAAGTGATGAAGACTTTGCTGCCTTCACTAGACACTTTCAGAAGTTCTTGAAAAAGAAACAGTGGAAGTCAAGGCCTTCTACATCACAAGGAAAGGAAGACTCTTATCAGAAAAAGAGGTCTTCAAAGAAAGACAAGAAAAGGACTAAGTCTAACAAGGCAACTGGTTCCAAGATAGTGTGCTATTGCTGCAATCGACAAGGCCATGTAATTGCAGATTGTCCTGAAAAGAGAAAAGAGTCTAGTGACAGGAAAAAGACTTATCTCAAAGGCAAGAAAGAAAAGTCTTTTGTTGCCAAGAAGGAGAAGACTCTATCAGATATCTCTTCTTCAGAAACTGAGTCTGAGGCTGAAGCTTACATAGGGCTGTTTGCTGAAGAAGAAGAAGAAGAATTCATGCAGATAATGGAGTCTATTTATGAACAAGAAGACTGTCAGTGCCAAGGACTGATGGCATTGACTGAGAGTGACAAAATCCTGGAACAGCCAGGACCCAGTAAGGTACAAAGTTCAACTCTAAGTTCAGTTTCTTGTTCCAGTTCAGAATCAGATTCATCATCATCAAGTGATGAGAATGTATCTGAGTCTGAGGATGATATTCATCAGCTTATAGATGAATATAAAGTGCTGTTGCAAGCTTACAAGAAAAGCAAGACCCTAGCCAAAAGTCAGGCAATGGAAATTGATGATCTAAAAGCTGCTGTAACAGATTTTGAGAAGCAATTTGATCAAAAGCTTAATGAGATAGCCAGGCTGAAACACATAACAGTGATTCAGATGGGGACTATCACCTTTAAGAATGATCAAATTAAGAGTCTGGAGATCAATCTTCAGAAAGAGAGAGAGCTTGTTGCTAGGTTTTCTAAACCTAAGTCAGTGTTACCCATCATTGATGAATTTGTTCATCACAAGGGTAAAGCTGGACTGGGCTTTACTAGACCTGCAAGGACTGAACAGTCCAAGTCCAAGTCCAAGGGCAAAGCCCCAACATTCAACAAGTCTGCTGTAGACAAGATAGCAAAGACTGTACCTAAGCAAAGGTACAACAAGTTTGAATGTTGGTGTTGTGGCAAAGTTGGCCATTTTGCAGTGGACTGTTGGCACAATGCTAGTGCCAAAGTGAGTACCAAACTACCTATTGGAAAGCCAGTAGGTAGCTTTGTCAAGTTGCAAACTAACAAGTAGCAAGGACCCAAGAATTCTTTGGGTTCTAAGGTTCATTAAATCTGTTTTGCAGGTGAGTCCAAGTTGCCATACCCCAACATGGTACTTGGACAGTGGATGTTCCAGACATATAACTGGAACTAGAGGATTACTGAAGGACTACATACCAATAAAAGATGGTCCAAAAGTCACCTTTGGTGGTTCTGAAAAAGGAATCATCAAAGGATTTGGTAACATTTCTAGCAACTTGGTTACCATTACTCAAGTGGCTTATGTTAAAGGGTTGAAACACAACCTAATAAGTATAAGTCAATTAAGTGATGTAGGGTATGACATCTCATTTGTTAAAAATGGTTGTCATATCAAAAGGTCAAGTGATCAAGAGATCATTTTGACTGGTTATAGGAAAAGAAATGTCTATTGCTTAGACATTATGGTTGAGAACAGTGGTTCTCCAGTGTGTCTTGTAGCTGATGAGACAGTCACTCATTGTGTCAAATGGCACAAGAGGCTTGCCCATCTTAACTACAAGACTATTTGCAAACTCTTTAGCAAAGAGTTAGTGAGGAATGGTTCTCAAGTTAAGTGTGTTAAAGATGGTATTTGCTCAGCTTGTCAAAAGGGCAAGCAGACTAAATCCACCTTTAGAAGCATAGAAAACAAGGATGTTGTGAGGTGTTTATACCTCTTGCATATGGATCTTTTTGGTCCAATGCCAGTTCACAGCTTAGGTAGGAAGGTCTATACCTTTGTAGTTGTAGATGACTACTCAAGGTTTTCCTGGGTGTTCTTCTTAAGACAGAAATCTGAAACACCTAATGTCTTCTATAACTTTGTCAAGCAAATTCAGAATGAACTAAATAGTACAGTGGTCAGAATTAGAAGTGACCATGGTACTGAGTTTCAGTCTGAAAGCATGATAAAACTTTGTGAAGAATTTGGGATATTTCAAGAATTCTCTTCACCTAGAACACCTCAGCAAAATGACATTGCTGAGAGAAAGAATAGGACCTTGATAGAGGCTGGTAGGACCCTATTAAGTGATACATCACTACCAGAGTATTTCTGGGCTGAAGCAGTTAACACTGCATGCCATGTTATAAATAGGGCTACCATCACTAAAGGGCTCAACAAGACCCCCTATGAAGTTGTGAAAGGCAGGAAACCAAACCTATCCTATTTCAGGATCTTTGGTTGCAAATGCTTCATACTTAACAATGGGAAGTCTTACTTGACTAAGTTTGCTGCCAAGTCCCAAGAGGGAATTTTTGTTGGGTACAGCAATAACAATAAGGCTTATAGAATCTACAACTTGACTACACAAGTTGTAAAAGAATCTGTGCATGTAGTTTTTGATGAGACAAAACTTATTAACAATGAGTTGTCTAGTTCTATATGCAGCCCCACAGGTTTAACAAAGAAAATGGACAAGCTTACTATAGAAGAAGTACCTGCTGCAAGACAGCAAGTAGAGGATAGTAGCTGTTGTCCAGGGGGAGAACTACATGTGCCAATTGCAGAAGAAATACAAGGAGTACAACATGATGGAGATGCTGAAGAGGTTCAACCAGAAGTTAGGATGCCTCCAGCCAATAGGCATCTTAGAGATCAACCAATAGAGCATATTATTGGAGATCCAAGTCAAGGGGTACAAACAAGGAGCAGAAACCTGAATGCAGCAGTCTACTCCAGCTTTCTATCCCAAGTATAACCTAAAAAGTTTGAAGAAGCCATCAAAGACCCACTTTGGATTGAGGCTATGCAAGAAGAACTCAATCAGTTCAAGAGATGCAAGGTTTGTTAACTGGTTCCTAAACCTAAAGACCACAATATAATAGGAACCAAGTGGATCTACAGGAATAAAATGGATGAACAAGGGGTCATCATTAAGAATAAAGCAAGATTGGTTGCTAAAGGATATAGGCAAGAAGAAGGTATTGATTTTGATCAAACCTTTGCTCCAGTAGCCAGACTGGAAGCCATAAGGATGTTCTTAGCCTATGCAATCTATCAAGGATTCAAGGTTTACCAAATGGATGTCAAGTCAACATTCTTGAATGGTAATCTTAAGGAAGAAGTCTATGTGGAACAGCCCTCAGGTTTTGTAGATTCTACTTTACCTCATCATGTCTATAGACTTAGGAAAGCTTTATATGGGTTAAAGCAAGCCCCTAGGGCTTGGTATGAAACCCTATCTAGTTTCCTCATTGAGAACAAGTTTTCAAGGGGGAAAATAGATAAGACTTTATTCCTTAGGGAATCTAGAGGCAAAGTTATACTAGTCCAAATATATGTAGATGACATTATATTTGGGTCTACTGAAATCAGCCTTTGCAAAAAGTTTGCAAAACTTATGCAAGGTCAGTTTGAGATGAGTAGTATGGGAGAGCTGAAGTTTTTCTTAGGTCTCCAAGTTAAACAGACTGAAAGTGGTTTATCCATTTGTCAGTCCAAGTTCACCCTAGAACTCATAAGGAAGTATGGTATGGATTCATCCAGCACCATGAAGACTCCTATGGGGTCAAGTATGTCTCTTAGCAAGGATGATGCAGGGAAACCTGTAGATGAAACCTTGTATAGAGGGATAGTTGGCTCCCTATTATACTTGACTGCTAGTAGACCAGACATCATGTATGCTACATGTGTTTGTGCAAGGTATCAAGCCTGCCCTAAAGAGTCTCATTTGACTGCAGTTAAGAGAATATTGAGATATCTAAAGGGCACTCCCTATCTAGGCCTCTGGTACCCTAGGAATGGAGATTTTGATCTAACAGGTTATTCAGATGCAGACTTTGCAGGATGCAAAGAAGATAGAAAAAGCACTACTGGAACCTGTCAATTCCTAGGTGGGAGACTAATTTCATGGAGTAGCAAAAAGCAAACCAGTGTGGCTATCTCCACAGCAGAGTTAGAGTATGTGGCTGCAGGAAGTTGCTGTGCTCAACTTCTGTGGATACAACATTAGCTAGAGGACTATGGATTTCAGGTAAGTAGAACTCCACTCTTCTGTGATTCTACTAGTGCTATTTCAATAGCTAATAATCCTGTATCCCATAGTAGAACAAAACATATTGAAATTAAATATCATTTTCTTAGGGAGCATGTAGAAAGAAATGATATTGTACTTGAATATGTTAAAACAGATGAACAACTAGCTGATATGTATACTAAGCCCCTAGAAGAAGCTAAGTTCAATAAATTTAAAATTGAACTAGAAATGATAAACTTAGAGTAAGTTTATAGTACTGAAAATGGCTAAGTAAAAAGGTGTCGACACATAGACAAGTCTATGTCGACACAGAATAGTGGTGTCGACACTTCAGGAAAAAGGTGTCGACACATCTAGGAAGTTGGTGTCGACACTTCAGAATATTAGTGTCGACACATGACATGTAGGTGTCGACACATCCAATATGGTGTCGACACTTAGTATTTACTCAGAATTTTCTAAGTAAAGTCTCGACAATGTGTCGAGTTATGTTGTGTCGACACATAACCAAGTGTCGACACATAAAATCTGTTGACTAAACTTGTGTCGACACATATGTGTCGAGACATTATAAGTCAGTGCCGACACTTATTGCCAGTGTCGACATATTTTAAGTTAGCTGTCCCGCCTGTTCACCTTCAAAATCAGAAAGGTATAAATAGGATTTTGCCTTAGTTTGTCGACACGCTTTCAAAGTTTCGAGACCAAAACTTCTGTGTCGACACCTCTCTTCTCTCAAGACAAATTCTACAAACCCTAATGGCACCTAAGCTAGAGTAGAATGTCAACGAAGGATATGAGCTGGTGCGAGGCGCTTTCGGTGATGCAGATCAAGAAATCAAGTCTGTCGTAACCCTAGTCGCAGATTCAGGGTTAGAGTATTTAGTTTCTAAACCTACAAAGATATGGAAGAAAGAGGTTCTTGAATTCCTAAATGGAGCTGAAGTAGATGAGTCTGGATACAGAATCAAATCCAGAGTTCATGGAACGAAGGTCAAGGTATCACCAAAGAGTCTGAGGAAGATTCTACAGCTGCCAAGAACTCAAGAGGAAGATGAAGTTACTGCATCCAAGACCAGAGAAGCTCTTACCTGGTGTGGACTAGACTCTAAGATGAAGATAGGTTCTGTTTTCAACAGAAAGGGCATGAACAGCCAAGACAAATTCATGTCTGAGATAGTTGGCAAAGTGATCTTAAGCAAGCCAGGAGGGCATGACAGAGTGTCAGCCTCCATGTTCAATATAATGACCAGGATTATCTTCACTTTAAAAACTGATTGGTCAGTTATAGTATTTGAGAAAATCAAGGAAAGTCTGAAGAAGCCCAACCTGGGCAGAATCATTAGTCTATACCTAGCTGGTGTGATTCCAGAAGTAATGAGTACTGCTGCTGGAAGTAAAATAAACCACATAAGGAAAATGGATATGAGGTTGTTTTCAAGATGGGACAGGGTGTTGTCAAAGGAAATGCCAACCCTTGAGAAGGTAGTTGCTGAGAAAGACACTCCTCCAAAGAAGAAAAAGAAAACTGCTCTAATGGCACAGGTGTCCACTAGCAGCTCTGAAAGTGAAGAACAGGTTGTCTTCACTCCAGAAGAGCATGAGGAAGAGCCTGCAGTGAAATCACCTGCTCCTCAAGAAGTTGCTGAGATCCAGGGGGAGCTACCTCAAGCTAGCCCCATTTACAAGGATCAAAGCCAGGGGGAGCTTCCAGTTGTAGTAGAACCTTCTACACTGGAAAGTGAACAAGCCACCAACACCATACTAGAGTACTCACTGACCTAAATACTTTAGAATTTCTTATAGAAGATGCTGATTTGCCTGATATTCATCAGCAAACACAGCTGGACAGTCCAGTTCCAGATGCTGTTAGAGAAGACACATCTGCTGTACTAGAAGTGATTCCTGATCCAGTGGTTGAAGAGCAAAGAATTTCTCCAGCTCCTTCACCACAAGAATTCACCATGGAAGATTTGTTCCTAAATCTGGATCAAGCTGATTTTGACAAGGAAACTGATGCTGCTGAAGGAGAGAATGCTGCTGCTGAGGGAGAGCAAGTGCAATTTCTTGAAGTACCTATAAGGCAAGAAACTGAGAAGGCACCTGATGTGCAACCTGAGAAGCTTCCAAGCCCTAAGGAGAGGGTTGAAATAGCCAGCTCCTCAGAATCTGAAGATGAGGAGGCAGCAAAGGCTAAGCAAAAGAAACTCTATGTATTCAAAAGAAGAAGACAAAGTTATAAAAAGGCTTTACAATCTATTGCCCCACAGCCTATAGTTCAGCAAGCTCCAACTGTTGATTATAGTGCTTTAATGGTTGCACTGCAGATAAAACTTGATGAACAAAGAAAAGCAATAGAGACTTTTGTGGATGAAGGGCAAAAATCATTGCAATTTGATCTAGCCCAGGATATTAAATCAATAAGGTTTGAATGAACCAGAAAAAGAAGGAGATGACTGACTGCTTCCACAAGGGTGGGAATGCAGTAGTCTATCTTACAACTCACCAGGAAAAGATAAAGACACAAGTGGATGACATAGCATTGAAGCAAGGATATGTTCTTGAAAATCAGCTAAGGATGAATGACAATTTGACTGCTTCACATAATGCTATTGTCACTGAATTAAAGAACAAGGCTGCTGAACCTTCTACTTCTACTGCTGCTGTTAAACTTGAATTTGACAAAGCCTTTCAGGAAGAAATCTCTGCTGTTAAGACTGCTATCCAAGCATCCCAGAAGGTTATATATGACCAACTTCTAAAGCTCAAACCTTTCTTTAAAGATGGAATCAGATACTTGGATAGTCAAATCAGATTTCAGACGGATGATGTCAGAGATCATATGGCTAGAGAAGTTATAAAGGGGGAGAGAGTGTTAGTCAAGGCAAGCTCTGACCATGCTAAGTGGATATCAAATTCCATCAGAGCTATACTTGGATATCCTCCTTTGTGTGATGACAATGATGTTGCTGAATCTGGCATTAACCCTGCCTATCTTGGAGGTGAGCAACCAGAAGTAGCTCAGGTCATTTATCCACCTCCAGATTTTGAAATGATTCATGCTGAGATACAGACCATGTACAGCCCATCTGGGGGCAAGGACAATGTCCATATTGAAAAGGTTGTTCAGCCTATATCAGAAGCCATGCAAGAGGCATTGCAGAAAGAGGAAGAGACAAGGTTGTCTAAGATGAGGTTTAGGGAACAAGCAGAACAAAGGCCAGACTTTGAACAGTGGAGCCCTACCTCTAGAAACATAATATTAACTGTCTGGAAAGCTGCCAAGGATAACACTCATGACAGGAACAAGTGGTTCTCTGAAGCTGAATGGAGAAAGCATGAATCTAGACAAGAGGCCATTGTTCAATACAGAAGGAAGGCAAAGATGGGAAAGCTACCTCCTACAGCTCAGGAGCCTAGCAAGTACTTTCCAAAGCCATATCACTATTTTGAGAGGCAGAAGATCAAAGCTGAAGAGCTTAAAAAGAAAGATCTGAAAGGCAAGAAGCCTGCTGATGCTGAAACTGCTGATGCTCCTGTCCAAGCTAAAGTCCAAGCTGGCAAAGGAATAGTTATCAAAGAACCAGAACAGAAATAGATTAAGAATTTACTTGAAGATTATTTTTTAATCTTTTGAATGTAAAACATTTTTGTGAACTACTGAAAATGTATAAGACAAATGTTAGAACAATATATGATCAATATATTTCATGTTTGTTCTGTGAATGTGTCTATGTCTATTTCTTATTTGTTCTGAAATGATGAATTTGTATACATGTGAAATTAATACATGTTTATGTTTACCCTGCTGAATATAATCCTGTTTTACATCATTTTGTAATTTTAATTATAAATGGTGTATATCATTGACTAAGGGTTATGACTTCTCCAAATAGGGGGAGATTGTTGGGTACATTGGTTAAATGTACCTGATTTGAAGAAGCCTCACCCAACTCAATGATATACATCAAAATGTATTTGATGTATGTTGAGTTTACTTGTGCAGGTTAAGTAATTACTGGACTGAAGCAAAAAGTTTCTAAGTCCATGTGTCGACACCCAGAGGGAAAGTGTCGACACTTAAGAAGGCTTGTGTCGACACCCAAGCAAGCAGTGTCGACACTTGGAGTCATTGTGTCGACACCAGGGATGCTGAGTCGACACCAGACAGAAAGTGTCGACACAAGGAGCAGTGTCGACACTCAATGAAGAAAAGTGCAGACAGAAAGTGTCGACACAAGGAGCTGCGTCGACACCCAGTGAAGTTGTGTCTACACCAGAAAGTGTCGACACTTGGAGCAGTGTCGACACTCAGCAAAAGTCTGCAGAGACTAAGTATAAGTGTCGACACCCAGCACAATGTGTCGACACTCAACAGAAGAGTCAGCATTTGAACTATGTGTCGACACCCAGAACAATGTGTCAGCACACAGCTGAAGACTCAACACTTGAAGAATGTGTCGACACATGGAGCTGTGTCGACACTTAGCAAAGAACAGAAAGATCAACAAAAGTATTCTAAGTAAAAGTGTCGACACTATGGGAGTGTGTCGACACTCAGCTGAAGTCTCAACAAGAAGAAGTATGTGTCGACACAAGGAGCTGTGTCGACACTTAACAAGTATCAACACTAAAGACATGTGTCGACACCAAGAAGCAGTGTCGACACTTAACAGATTCAACACAAGAAGTTGTGTCGACACAAAGGTGATGTGTCGATACTTAGAAGAATTCAGCAAGTTACTGAAGATCAAGTACTTGTGTCGACACTCAATTTCAGTGTCGACACATGAAGAAGAATCTGTGTCGAGACATAGTATCTACAACACAAGGAGTTGTGTCGACACCTTGTAGACTTGTGTCGACACTTACACAACTTGTGTCGACACTTGGTCTATAAGTGTCGATACTTAAAGACAGAAAGTCTCGACACTATCAGACAGTTATAGATTTTCAAGAACTGACTGGATGACTTGACAGCTGCCGTTCCAGCCGGTCTACAGCACCTGTCAGAGATGTCAGAATTCAGTTATGGACTGGACCAGCTGGTTATCATGAAGAAGGCCTATAAATAGGCTCATACAGTTTACAGAAACTGTTGTTCAGATTGTTGTTGAACAAGTTATTAAAGTGGTACACAGAGTTATTGATCAAGTATCAAATCAAGAAGATCTAGCAGTCCAAGTGCAGATCTAAGAAGTTGGAGAGAGAGGGCTCCATCCAAGAAATCAGCCATTGGAACTAGGCTGAGAAGAAGGATTCAGATTAATTCTGGATCTTAAGAAGTAGAGATCAAGGATCAACTGCAGGAGGATTCATTCTTATTCAGTTCTACTTTCAAGAAGCTTTGAAGAAAGCTAAGTCAGATTGAATCCAGCTGAGTTCTTCCAAGAACTCATCAAGAAACTCTCAACTCCCCTCTCTTGTTTCTGAGTTGTTGAGTTATTATTTCTATAATCATTTTTATCTTGTAAGATCCTTTGGATCTGAGTGAATTGTAAGCCTGTATTTATAAAGGCTGAGGGTATGGCTTGAGAGCCTCAGTGTAGGATATTGAAATCTCTGAGTGTAGGCCTTGTTGGCTGAGTGTAGGCCTTGTTGGCTGAGTCTAGGCCTTTGTGGCTGAGTGTAGGCTTTGTTGAAAAGCTGAGTTGTAAGGCTTTGGGCCTGAGGTGTAGGAACCAGTTTGGGTTCTGAGACAGTGGTGAAGTTTGGCCGAATCTAGTACACTGCTAGATAGGCGAAGGGGGAAAGTGGATGCACCCAATGCTTGGGGAACCACTATAAAACACTGTGTCTGCTGTGATTGTGCTGTGATTGTGAATGCTTGTGTAATTGCTGTGCAAAAGTAGTTAGAATTCTGTGATATAACTGATTGCTGCCATCAAAGTTAAAAAAGGATTAGGTCACCTATTCACCCCCCCCTCTAGGTGATTAGGTACTCTATCTTTCAAGGATGATGTCAGAGATCACATGGCTAGAGAGGTCATAAAGGGGGAGAGAGTTTTAGTCAAAGCTAGCTCTGATCATGCCAAATGGATATCTAATTCCATCAGAGCTACACTGGGCTATCCTCCACTTTGTGATGATGACAATGTTGCTGAATCTGGAATTCAGCCTGCATATTTAGGAGGGGAGCAACCAGAAGTGGCTCAAGTTATCTATCCTCCTCCAAATTTTGAAATGGTGCAAGCTGATATTCATCACATGTATAGCCCAACTGAAGGGAAGTCTAATGTCATTCTGGAAAAAGTGGTTCAGCCTATATCTGAAGCTATGCAAACAGCTCTTTAGAAAGAAGAAGAAGCTCTACAGAAAGAAGAAGAGACTAGACTTTCTAAGAAGAGGTTTAGGGAGCAAGCTGAATAAAGGCCAGACTTTGAGCAGTGGAGCCCTACCTCAAGGAATATCATTTTAACTGCCTGGAAAGCTGCCAAAGATAACATTCAAGATAGGAATAAGTGGTTTTCTGAAGCTGAATGGAGAAAACATGAAATAAGGTAGGAGGCCATAGTTCAACATAGAAGGAAGGCCAAGATGGGAAAGCTACCTCCTATTGCTCTGGAGCCTAGCAAGTACTTTCCTAAGCCTTACCATTACTTTGAAAGGCAGAAGATTAAAGCAGAAGAGCTTAAGAAGAAATACTTGAAAGGCAAGAAGCATGCTGAAACTGAAGTTGCTGATGCTCCTGTTCAAGCTAAAGTTCAAGCTGGAAAAGGCATAGTGATTAAGGAGCCAGAACAGAAATAGAATTAGAATTTTCTTGAAGTTTACTTTGTAATCTTTTTGATGTAAAACATTTTGTGAACTTCTGGAAATGAATTTGACAGATATTAGAACAATGTGTTATATGTTAAAACTATTTCATATTTGTTCTGTGATGATGTCTATGTATATTTCATATTTGTTCTGTGATGATGTATTTGTATACATGTGTAATTGTTACATGTTTATGTTTACCCTACTATACACAATCCTGTTTTACATCATTTTGTAAATTTATTATGAATGGTGTATATCATTGACTAAGGGTTATGACTTCTCCAAATATGGGGAGATTGTTGGGTACATTGGTCAAAATGTACCTGATTTGAAGAAGCCTCACCCAACTCAATGATATACATCAAAATGTATTTGATGTATTTTGAGTTACATGTGCAGGTTAAGTATTTGCAGGAAATGAAGAAAAAGTTTCTAAGTCCATGTGTCGACACCCAGAGGAAAGTGTCGACACTTAAGAAGACTTGTGTCGACACCCAGGCAAGCAGTGTCGACACTTGGAGTCATTGTGTCGACACCAGGGATGCTGAGTCGACACCAGATAGAAAGTGTCGACACAAGGAGCTGTGTCGACACTCAGTGAAGAAAAGCCAGTAAAGCTGTGTCGACACTTAGCAGTTGTGTCGACACCCAGTGAAGCTGTGTCTACATCAGAAAGTGTCGACACTTGGAGGCTGTGTCGACACTCAGCAAAAGTCTACAGAGACTAAGTACAAGTGTCGACACCCAGAACAATGTGTCGACACTCAACAGAAGAGACGACACTTAGCAGAAGAGTCAACACTTGAAGTAAGTGTCGACACCCAGAACAATGTGTCGACACTTAGCTGAAGACTCAACACTTGAAGAAAGTGTCGACACATGGAGCTGTGTCGACACTTAGTGAAGAACAGCAAGATCAACAAATTATTCTAAGTACAAGTGTCGACACTATGGGAATGTGTCGACACTCAGCTGAAGTCTCAACAAGAAGAAGTATGTGTCGACACAAGGAGCTGTGCCGACACTCAACAAGTATCAACACTGAAGACATGTGTCGACACCAAGAAGCATTGTCGACACTTGACAGATACAACACATGAAGATGTGTCGACACAAAGGTGTTGTGTCGACACTTAGAAGAATTCAGCAAAATTCTGAAGAACAAGTACTTGTGTCGACACTCAATTTTAGTGTCGACACATGAAGAAGAAGCAGTGCCGAGATAAAGAATCAACAACACAAAGAGTTGTGTCGACACCTTGTAGGCTAGTGTCGACACTTAGACAACATGTGTCGACACTTGGTCTATAAGTGTCGACACTTAAAGACAGAAAGTCTCGACACTATCAGACAGTTAGAGAATTTTCAAGAACTGACTGGATGACTTGACAGCTGCCGTTCCAGCCGGTCTACAACACATGTTAGAGTTGTCAGAATTTAATTATGGACCGGACCAGCCGGTTACCATGAAGAAGGCCTATAAATAGGCCTATACTGTCTACAGAAGATATTTATAAAAAGGTTGTTGAAGTTGTCAAAGTTCAAATTATTCAACAAAGAAGATCTAGCTATTCCTTGAAGATTCAAGTGCAGATCTAAGAAGTTGGAGAGAGAGAGCTCCATCCAAGAAATCAGCTGTTGGAACCCAGCTGAGAAGAAGGATTCAGATTGGTCTGAATCTTAAGAAGCAGAGATCAAGGATCAACTGCAGAAGGAGTCAATCTTATTGAGTTCTACTTTCAAGAAGCTTTGAAGAAAGCTAAGTCAGATTGATTTCAGCTGAGTTCTTCCAAGAACTCATCAAGAAACTCACAACTCCTCTCTCTTGTCTTTGGGTTGCTGAGTTAACAATTGTATAATCATTTTTATCTTGTAGGATCCTTTGGATCTGAGTTTTGTAAGCCTGAAATTATAAAGGCTGAGTGTAGGGCTTTGAGAGCCTGAGTGTAGAAGATTGAAATCTCTGAGTGTAGGCCTTGGTGGCTGAGTGTAGGCCTGGGTGGCTGAGTGTAGGCCTTTGTGGCTGAGTGTAGGCTTTGTGGAAAAGCTGAGTTGTAGGGCTTTGGGCCTGAGGTGTAGGAACCAGTTTGGGTTCTGAGATAGTGGAGAAGTTTGGCCGAATCTAGTACACTGCTAGATAGGCGAAGGGGGAAAGTGGATGTACCCAAAGCTTGGGGAACCACTATAAAACTCTGTGTCTGCTGTGATTGTGATTTGCTGTGTATGTTGTGTGATTGCTGTGCAAAAGTAGATTAGATTCTGTGTTTAAAACTGATTGCTGCCATTAAAGTTTAAAAAGATTTTGGTCACCTATTCACCCCCCTCTAGGTGTTTAGGTACTATATCTTTCACCTACCCAACGCAGCAGCCATTTCCCGGACTCCAAAAGCAGTCCGCCAACGACCTCCACAGCAAAGCACCTGCTGTACCACCAGAGCTCGATAAGGCATCAGCCAAGCTCTAAGCCCAGTCCGCAGCAGCCCATACCGCGGACACGCCAGTCCGCAAGCTTCTCGCAGACATGAGCCAAACCGCCAAACATCACAAGCTTGCACCACGGCCACTGAGCAAAGCACCAGTCCGCAAGCCTCTATCCGCTCAGGTCGCTCCTTGGCAAAACCAATCAGCCAACGCCTTATCCGCAGATACAAGGCCGCATAGACCGCGGACTTCACCCGTGCAACCCGCTCAGAAGAACAGTCGGCTTCCTCTAGACTTTCCACCAGGATGCACACAACAGTCCGCCCAGTCCGCCTAGTCCGCCCAGTCCGCCTAGTCCGCCAACGCTGTCCGCCCAGGCCGCCCGGCCTGTCCCGTCAACCACTTCCACTTCACAAATTTCAACACTCCCCCTTGAAGTGGGAAGTGGTGACCAAGCCCAGCAAGCTGCGCAAGCGTTCAAAGGGCCCCTTCGACAGTGGCTTCGTGAAGATGTCAGCAAGATTATCTTCACTCCGAACATGCCTGACCAGCAGAGATCCTTCCAACACCTTCTCCCTGATGAAATGGTGATCAATCTCTATATGCTTGGTCCTGGCGTGACACACTGGATTGTTAACCAGTTTGAGAGCACTCTCATTGTCACCCTGGAGTAAAGTCGGCCCTTGCACTTCTTCATGAACATCCTCTATAAGCCTCCTCAACCAGATGGCTTCCCGAGCAGCCAAGGCCGAAGCCTTATACTCGGCCTCCATAGTTGAGACGGACACCGAGTCCTGCTTATTGCTACACCACGAGATGCTAGCTGAACCGCAAGTGAACACATAACCTGAAGTAGACCTCCGATCATCCGAATCACCGTCATAGTCAGCATCCGTGTACCCAAGCAATGCAAACTTCGAGTCCTTTCCATAGAGGAGTCTCATGTCAGAAGTCACCTTGACATACTTCAGAATACCCTTCGCCGCCACTAGATGAGATTGCCTTGGTTCAGACATATACCGACTTACTCGGCCAACAACATAAGCAATGTCTGGCCTTGTAATCGTTAGGTAAATCAAGCTCCCAACAAGAGCCCTGAACACCAAGGGATCATGAAGAACCCTTCCCTCATCTCGTCGAAGCTTTAGCCCAGGTTCCAGTAGAGTAGAGCACTTCTTCCCTTCGCCCATGCCGAACCGCTTCACAATGCGATCTGCATACCCTTTCTGGCAAATGAGAACCCCGCACTCCTTCCTCTCCACTTCAAGACCGAGAAAGTGATGAAGCTCTCCCAAGTCTTTCATCTCAAAGCGTATAGCAAGCTCAGCCCCGAGCCTTGCTACTTCCCCCTCCGAATTCCCTGTGATGATCATGTCATCCACATACAATAGGACCAAGACTTGTAGCTCCCCCTTCTTCTTGACGAACAAGCTTGAATCCGAGTTGGAATCAAGGTATCCACAGAATTGCAAGTACTCTGCAATCTTCCCATACCACGCTCTAGGAGCTTGCTTTAACCCGTAGAGAGTCTTCTTGAGTTTGCAGACATAGTCCGGATGCTTTTCAGAGACAAAACCAATCGGCTGATCCATGAAGATGTCCTTGTCAATCTCTCCGTAAAGAAAGGCATTCTTCACATCGAGTTGCCACAACCTCCATCCCTTGCTAGCAGCCAAGGCGATCACCACTCTAACTGAAGTCATCTTCGCAACTGGACTGAATGTCTCCTCATAGTCTTCTCCATACTGTTGTGATAATCCTCTAGCGACCAGGCGAGCTTTGAACCGATCAATGATCCCATCAGCCTTTTTCTTCAACTTATACACCCACTTACAAGTAACCAGAGTAATGTCATCAACCTTGGGCACAAGGTCCCAGGTTTTATCCTTCTTCAGAGCATCAATCTCTTCTTTCATGGAACCTTCCCACTCCTTCACTCCAGTGGCCTCGTTGAAGGTTGCAGGCTATCACTCATCCAGAGGACCTGCAAAGAAGCGGGAGATAAAGCTCACTACATTCCCATCATAGTACCGAGCCGGTGGCTTAACAACCCTCTTCGATCTCCGAAGGGTCGGCTCCTTGCTCACTGCTTCCGCTGCTTCTTCGAGCACAACTCCTACCTGGGGCAAGCATTGAGCAGTGCTCCCCCTGCTTCCTGAGCCAGAAGGCTCAGCCTCGGAGTTAGAAGCAACAGGAGCTGCTGGTGAAACAGCAAGCTCCTCTTCCAAGCCTTCAGCAGCCACCACCGGTGTTTCATCAACCTTGCTACTTCCGGTTAGCTCAACCGAGCCACCTCCATATGACGTCAGCTCGTTAAAGACAACGTCTCTTGACACCACGAACTTCTTCGTCACAGGGTCCATGCATTTCCATCGCTTCTTCCGCTCATCGTAGCCAACAAAGACAAGCTTCCTTGCCTTTGCATCCAGCTTAGTCCGTGAAGCATCCGAGACATGCACGTAGCAAGTTGAACCGAACACCCGAAGGTGTCCAACACTCGGCTTCTCCTTCGGCAACAGCTCAACAGGAGTCTTCATGTTGATAGGGCTGAGTGACATCCGGTTGATGACATAAGCAGCACAAGACATCCCTTCCGCCCAAAAGGACCTTGGGATATCTTTCGCATGAAGCCAGCATTTGCAGGTCTCCGTCAGATGGTGGATCTTCTGCTCCGCTACCCTATTTTGTTGTGGAGTGTGAGCACAAGTAAGCCCTCGTTGGATCCCGTGCTTCCTGCAGAAGTTAGAAAACTCGGAGGAGACAAACTCACCCCCATTATCCGTTCTAAGCTTCTTAATCCGCAAGCCAAGCCGGCCTTCTACCAACTCCTTGAACTCCACAAACAAACAGAAGGCTTCCGACTTCTCCTTTAAGAAGTACACCCAAGTATACCTTGAGTAGTCATCAACCAAGACAAGCATGTATCTGCTTCTACCAAGGATGGCAGTAACCGTCGGTCCCATCAGGTCGCCATGAATACACTCCAATGGTTTCTTGATCCTTGTTTGTGATTTATCAAACGGAAGGCGATGTGCCTTACCGTATTGACAGCCCGCACAAACATGCCCGTCACCAAAGGAGGACAACTTAGGCAACCCCCTCACCAAACTTCTACTAGCCATCGCCTTCAGCTTGTCCATGCCAACATGCCCCAGCCTCTCATGCCAGACAGCAGCGCTATCATTGGCCCTCATACGATCAACATAAGAATTGGTGGAAAGAACAAACAAGTTCTTCACCCTCCTTCAGACATGATCAACATCAGCCTTAACCGCTGATACGTTGCGAAGGAACCTCACGTCTGTTGGCCCAAACAGAACGTGATAACCAGCGTCCACCGCATTGGTCACCGAGAAGAGGTTTTTTTCATGCCCGACACGTGATACACACTCCTTAACGTGAGTGGCCCCTGATCACTACCCAAAGACACGACCCCCTCTTTCTCTACTGCATAAACAGTATTATCAGCAGTGATAATAGCTTCATTACCTGAGTATGCTTGCATGGAGGTGAACTTCGACTTGTCTCCGGTGAGGTGATGACAACACCCGGAGTCCACGATCCACTTGTCGTTGAAGTCCTCAGCAGACAAGGCACGGACACAAGTGCCCGTCATGAAAGCTCCGCCGCATTCTGCTTCTTCACTTCTCGAGCAAGCTTCCTCCTTTCCCGCAGCATGCCCATGCTGCAGTTTGACTTTGCAGTCCCGCTTGAAGTGCCCTCGCTGATGACACCGGTAGCACTTCAGGTTCTTCTTCCAGTTCTTAGGAGAATTGCTCCTCTCCGGCTGATATGAAGTTGAAGTCTCCTTCTCACCAGCGACCTGCACCTTCTTCTTCTTCTTCCCTTCCCATCCTTTCTTCTTTCCTAAGAAGAGAGCTTCGCTGCCTTCCTGATTCAGATTCACTCCAGCCATCTGCCTTGCCAAGCTCTCCTGCGATGCAAGCAGATTCTCCAGCTTCAGCAAAGACGGCTGAGTAGCCCACCCTTGAACAGATGTCACAAAGGCCACATACTCCTTCCGCAAGCCGCGGATAATGTGCCTTTTCATCTTAACCTCAGAGATAGGCTCATCAGGATCTAGTGCCGACAGCTCAACACACAAGCTCTTCTTCTTTAAGAAGTACTTCGAGATGGAAAGGTCTCCTTGAGTTGCCCTGGCCAACTCATTCTCCAGAAACTGAAGCCGCGCCACATTCTTCCCATTGAACAACTCATCGATGGTTGTCCAAATATCAACAGCCGACTCACATCCAACGATGTGATCAAACAGTTCCGGAGACACGACCCTCTTCAGAATGAACTCCGCCTTAGCATTTGTTCTTCTCCAGAGCCTAACCTGCTCAGCAGTACCGAACGCAGCAGTTACTTCCTGTCTGTCGTCACCACTGACGACTTCCCACAGCTCCTCGCCAAGAAGATAACTCTTCATGCACGACTTCCACTTCTTGAAGTTAGTCAGCGTTAAGAGTTCAATGCCAAGACCCCTTGCAAAACTCCCTTCCATTGCAACACCTGTTGGAAACCTTTCAGAAGCTCCGAGCAACAACACATGTTGATCACCACTCAAGCCCTGAGTAACAACACTGGCTTACTACCGCTCACGCAACTGAACCTCCCTCTGATACCATGTTAAATTTTCTCAGCGTGGTCAGCAAGGTAGCCCAAACGCCAAATTAATATCTTCAGCACTACCCAGTTCGCACGTTGAACCAGCGGAAAAACCAAGGAACAAGGCTAATCCCAACAAACAATGGAAGCACAAGGAGATCTTTTAACCATTCACTTCTTTACAAGGCAAGGTATACGTAGCGAGACATGATTTCGCTAGTATAAACAGCTGAAAATAGAAAGCACCAAAAAACAAGTCGGGCGGACAGCACCGGAGTCCGCCGAGACTGCCGAGGTCACCGAGGTCGCCGAGTCCGCTGAGATCGCCCGAACTGAAGCTGTAATCCGCCGAATAGCCACGTAGTCCGCCGAAGCCGCGAGGCCGTGCGGACACACCATTATTCATCTCCTGCTGAAGCTGAACTAAGGAACACACCCCCTACCCGCCTGAAGCCGGCGGACATGATATTGAAGCTGGCAAAGTTGAAACAGAGTTGACAAGCCGCAGAGCGACCTCCTGCTGAATCCGCAGAGACCGCACAACTTCCAAGTACTTGACCGAAGTCAAAGCCAAACTCCTGGCTCCTTGAAGCTACCCGCGCGACCTGCACACAACAAACCGTCAGTCCTGAATCAATCCGTGCGGACAGACAAACTGAGACCGCAACTCCTTGCCGAACCCAACTTACTGTTCACTCAAGTTACTGTAGACCTGTCAGGGGGGTCCTATTTATAGGCGAGGTGAGGCGTGTGGTCACTACCCTAGAGATAGAGACACCGCCCTAGCCCGCGTGATAGCAAAACACCGTCCGCCGAGTCCGCAAGGACTTAGCCGGATACCAAGGAAAACCGCCAGGAGCAAGGCAACATTGGCGAACCCTCTTTAGTCCGCCAAAGCTATGCGGACAAGGTATCAACCCGCAAAGCCTCCGACCACTGCAGGACAGCAACCTCCTTCAATGGCTGTCCGCACAAACCCGAGGCAGTCTGCAAGACTTAAGCCTAAATCCGCCACAAGTCCACGACCAAAGGCAGAAAGCAAGGCCGCCCGATCAACAGCGGACTCTGCGGATACTGCAGACACCATGGTCTTGGCACAGAGTGTGACCAAGTCCAAAACCATCAAAGGGAAATGCGAGCATGACGGACATAAACTCGCGTCCGCCAAACACCCTAGCACAGACCGCCAGCAGTCCGCCGGCCACTCGCACGCCTGCCCAACGCAGCAGCCATTTCCCGGACTCCAAAACCAGTCCGCCAACAACCTCCACAGCAAAGCACCTGTTGTACCACCAGAGCTTGACAAGGCCTCAGTAAAGCTCTAAACCCAGTCCGCAGCAGCCCATACCGCGGACACGCCAGTCCGCAAGCTTCCCACGGACATGAGCCAAACCGCCAAACAACACAAGCTTGCACCACGACCACTGAGCAAAGCATCAGTCCGCAAGCCTCTATCCGCTCAGTCCGCTCCTTGACAAAACCAATCAGCCAACGCCTTATCCGTAGATACCAGGCCGCATAGACCACGTACTTCACCCGTGCAACCCGCTCAGAAGAACAGCCGGCTTCCACTAGACTTTCCACCAGGCCGCACACAACAGTCCGCCCAGTCCGCCTAGTCTGCCAACGCTGTCCGCCCAGGCCGCCCGGCCTGTCCCGTCAACCACTTCCACTTCACAAATTTCAACAGTCACCGCCCTAGAGATAGAGACACCACCCTAGTCCGCGCGCTAGCAAAACCACCATCCGCTGAGTCTGCAATGACTTAGCCGGTTTCCAAGGATCAACCCGCCAGGAGCAAGGCACCGATCTCAACAAGGCGGACTTGCCTTACACTATGCTGACAAAGCACAGTCCGCAACAACACCAAATGGACAGCCAAATCGCCTTCAGCAACAGTTTGCCCACTAAAGAGGCAGTCCTCATAGTACAGGATCAAAACCTCCATCCGTCACAAGTCCACGACCAAAGGCAGAGTTAGCAACAGGCCGCCTGGTCAACAGCGGACTTGGCGGATACCGCGGACACACTGGACTTGTCACAGAATGTGACCAAGTCCAGTAACTCACCAAGGGCCTAACGCGAGCTTGGCAGACAAGGCTCAGTCTGCCAAACACCCAACATGAAAACACCAACACTCCTTCAGAGTTAGGCAGAGTCCGCAAGCAACTCACACGGCTACCCAAATGGCCTACTGCCGGACTCCACACACCAGTCCGCCACAGCACCATCATTGATGTACTACCAGAGCTCGGCAAAACCACAACCAAGCTCTACAGCCAGTCCGCAATAGCGGACCCCACAGACACGCCAGTCCGCAAGCCTCCCGCGAATAAAACCCAATCCGCCAGTTGACACACAAGCTTGCAACCCGGCCATTGAGCAAAGCACTGCCTACAGTCCGCAAGCCTCTATCCGCTCAGGTCGCTCCTTAGCTAAGCCAGCAGGACAGCCAACACCCTGTCCGCAAACAGCAGTCCGCCCAGGCTGCTCACCCGGCTGCACAAGGAGCTCCTCAAGAACAGCCAAACCAAAGCAGCCTTTCCACCAGGCCGCAAACAGCAGCCTGCCCAGGTCCAACTAGGCCTATCACCTGGCCGCATAAATGTAGTCCGCCCGGTCCGCCCAGTCCGCGGACACTGTCCGCACAGGCCGCCCGACATGCCCATCAACCACTTCCACTTCACAAATTTCAACACTCCCCCTTGAAGTGAGAAGTGGTGATCAAGCCCAACAAGCTGCGCAACCGCTCAAAAGGCCCCTTCGGCAGTGGCTTCATGAAGATGTCAACAAGATTATCTTCACTCCGAACATGCCCGACCAGCATAGATCCCTCCAACACCTTCTCCATTATAAAGTGGTGATCGATCTCAATGTGCTTGGTCCTAGCGTGACATACTGGATTGTTTACCAGCTTGAGAGCACTCTCATTTTCACCCCGGAGTAAAGTTGGCCCTTGCACTTCTTCATGCACATCCTCTATAAGCCTCCTCAACCAGATTGCTTCCCGAGCAGCCAAGGCCGAAGCCTTATACTCTACCTCCGTAGTTGAGACGGACACCGAGTCCTGCTTCTTGCTACACCACGAGATGCTAGCTGATCCGCAAGTGAACACATAACCTGAAGTCTACCTTCGATCATCAGAATCACCGTCATAGTCAGCATCCGTGTACCCAAGCAAGGCAAAATCCGAGTCCCTTCTATAGAGAAGTCCCATGTCAGAAGTTGACTTGACATACTTCAGAATGTTTTTTGCCGCCACTAGATGAGACTTCCTTGGTTCCGCCATAAACTGACTTACTCGGCCAACAACGTAAGAAATGTCAGGCCTTGTAATCGTCAGGTAGATCAAGCTCCCAACAAGAGCTCTGAACACCAAGGGATTAGGAAGAATCCTTCCCTCATCTCGTCGAAGCTTCAGCCCATGTTCCAGTGGAGTAGAGCAACTCTTCCCTTCGCCCATGCAAAACCGCTTCACAATGCGATCTACATATCCTCCTTGGAAAATGAGTATACCGCTCTTCTTCCTCTCCACTTCAAGACCGAGAAAGTGATGAAGCTCTCCCAAGTCTTTCATCTCGAAGTGTATAACAAGCTCAGGCCCGATCCTTGCTACTTCCTCCTCTGAATTCCCTGTGATGATCATATCATCCACATACAGCAGGACCAAGACTTGAAGCTCCCCCTTCTTCTTGACGAACAAGCTGGAATCCGAGTTGGAGGCTAGATACCCGCAGAATTGTAAATACTCTGCTATCTTCCCATACCAAGCTCTAGCTAAGAGCTTGCTTCAACCCATAGAGAGCCTTCCTGAGTTTTCAGACATAGTCCGAATGAACTTCAGAGACAAAACCAAGTGGATGATCCATGAAGATGTCCTTGTCAATCTCTCCGTAAATAAAAGCATTCTTCACATCGAGCTGCCACAACCTCCATCCCTTGCTAGCAGCCAAGGCGATCATCACTCTGACTGAAGTCATCTTCGTAACCGGACTAAACGTCTCCTCATAGTCTTCTCCATACTGCTGTGAGAATCCTCGAGCAACAAGACGAGCTTTGAACCTGTCAATGCTCCCATCAGCCTTCTTCTTCAACTTATACACCCACTTGCAAGTCACCGGAGTAATGCCATCAACCTTGGGCACAAGATCCCAGGTTTCATTCTTCTTGAGAGTAACAATATCTGACTTCATGGCATCTTTCCACTCCTTGACTCCAGTGGCCTCATCGAAGTTTGTAGGCTCTCGCCCATCTAAAGGACCTGCAAAGAAGCAGGAGACAAAGCTCACTACATTCCCATCACAGTACCGAGCCGGTAGCTTAATAACCCTCTTTGATCTCCGAATGGACGGCTCCTTGCTTACTGCTTCTGTTGCTTATTCAGGCTCAACTCCTACTTGGGGCAAGCTTTGAGCAGTGCTCGCCCTACTTCCTGAGCCAGAAGGCTCAGCCTCGGAGTTAGAAGCAACAGGAGCTGCTGGTGAAACAGCAAGCTCCTCTTCCAGGCCTTCAGTAGCCACCATCGGTTCTTCATTACCCTTGCTATCAGACAGCTCAGCCGAGCCTCCTCCATACGACGTCAGCTCGTCAAAGACAACATCTCTTGACATAACGAACTTCTTTGTCGCAGGGTCCATGCATTTCCATCCCTTCTTCCACTCATCGTAGCCAACAAAGACAAGTTTCCTTGCCTTTGAATCCAGCTTAGTCCGTGAAGCATCCGGGAAATGTACATAGCAAGTTGAATCGAACACCCGAAGGTGTCCCACACTCGGCTTCTCCTTCAGCAACAACTCAAAAGGAGTCTTTATGTTGATCGGGCTAAGCGACATTTAGTTGATGACATAAGAAGCACAAGACATCCCCTCCGCCCAAAAGGACCTTGGAATGTCTTTCGCATGAAGCCAGCATTTGCAAGTCTCCGTCAGATGACGGATCTTCTGCTCCGCTACTCCATTTTGTTGTGGAGTGTGAGCACAAGTGAGCTCTCGTTGGATCCCGTGCTTCCTACAGAAGTTAGAAAACTCGGAGGAGATAAACTCACCACTGTTGTCCGTTCTAAGCTTCTTGATCCGCAAGCCAAGCCGGCCTTCCACCAACTCCTTGAACTCGATAAACAAACGGAAGACTTCTGACTTCTCCTTCAAGAAATACACCCAAGTATATCTTGAGTAGTCATCAATCAAGACAAGAATGTATCTGCTTCCACCAAGGCTGGCAGTGACCGTTGGTCCCATCAAGTCGCCATGAATGCACTCCAATGGTTGCTTGCTCCTTGTTTGCGATTTATCAAACGGAAGGCGATGTGCCTTACCATATTGACACCCCGCGCAAACATGCCCGTCACCAAAGGAGGACAACTTAGGCAAACCCCTCACCAAACTTCTACTCGCCATAGCCTTTAACTTGTCCATTCCTACATGCCCCAGCCTCTCATGTCAGATAGTAGCACTATCGTTGGCTCTCATTCGATCAACATAAGCATTAGTTGCAAGAACAAATAAGTTCTTAACCCTCCTTCCTACATGAGCAACATCAGCCTTAACCGCTGATACGTTGCGAAAGAACTTCACGTCTGTTGGCCCAAACAGAACATGATAACCAGCATCTACCGCATTGGTCACAGAGAAGAGGTTCTTCTTCATTCCCCGTACGTGATACACACTCCTTAATGTGAGTAGCCCCTGATCATTACCAAAAGACACAACCCTCTCTTTCTCTACTGCATAAACAGTATTATCAGCAGTGATAATAGCTTCATTACCTGAGTATGCTTGCAAGGAAGAGAACTTCGATTTGTCTCCGGTGAGGTGATGACCACACCCGAAGTTCACAATCCATTCGTCGTTGAAGTCCTCAGCAGATAAGGCATGGACACAAGTGCCCGTCATGAAGGCTCCACCCCATCTGCTTCCTCACTCTTAGAGCAAGCTTCCTCCTTACCTGTAGCATGCCCAGGCTGTAGCTTAACCTTACAATTCCGCTTGAAGTGCCCTCGCTGATGACACATGTAGCACTTCAAGTTCTTCTTCCTGTCCTTCTTTGGAGCAGCGCCCCTTTCTGGCTGATAAGAAGTTGAAGGCTCATTCTCAGCAGCGACCATCTTCTTCTTCTTCCCTTCCCATACTTTCTTCTTCTTGCCTGAGAAGATAGCTTCACTGCCTTCCTGATTGATATTCACTCCAGCCATCTGCCTTGCCAAACTCTCCTGCGATGCAAGCAGGTTCTCAAGCTCCAGCAGAGATGGCTGAGTAGCCCAACCTTGAACTGATGTCACAAAGACAACATACTCCTTCCACAAGCCGCGGATTCTGTGCATTTTCATCTTTGCCTCAGAGATAGGCTCATCAGGATCAAGTGCTGACAGCTCAGCACACAAGCTCTTCATCTTCAAAAAAAATTTAGAGATGGACAAGTCTCCCTGAGTTGTCCTGGCCAACTCATTCTCCAGAAACTGAAGTCGAGCCACATTTTTCCTATTGAACAACTCATCAATGGTTGTCCAAATATCATCAGCCGACTCACATCCAATGATATGATCAAACAGTTCTGGTGACACGGCTCTCTTGAGAACAAACTCCGCCTTAGCATTTGTTTTTCTCCAGAGCCTCACCTGCTCAGCAGTACCAAACACAGCCGTCACTTCCTGTCTGTCGTCACCACCGACTGTACAACCCCGTAACCGGGCGAGTGGGACCCTCCCCAAATATCAGCCTAGGGGCGTGTTATGGGCAACGAGTTGGTGCGACCCCGTTCGAAGGCGTGCGGGTCCTTGTGCGTGCGTGCGGAGGTTTTATGCGCATATGTTTAGAATTTCTATATATATATATATATATATATATATATATATATATATATATATATATATATATATATATATATATATATATATATATATATATATATAATATTATAATATATATATAGGATATTATATATTTGTCATATAGATGGGATAAAAAAGAGGGAAGGGGGGGAAGAAGGCAGGTGGGGGTCGGGTACGGGAAAGAAAAGAAAAAAGAAGAAATATAAGCAGGTGGGTCGGTACAGGGGAGGGGGAGAAAAAAGAAAAATGACAGCAAGGGAGAAAAGAAAAGAGGGGATTCACTCCTCCTGATTCCTGGGACTTGACGGCGGAAAATATGAAAAACCCTAGGTTTCCTCTCGGGACATCTGTTCTTCCTCCCAACAGCCGCAGTAAAAGCCATGGCTGATGGCTTATTCCGGCGCCACTTGTTCATGGCAAGCACAGCTCCGACAAAGCTTCTCCAAATCTCCCTCTCTATCTTCTTATTTCCCCCAGATTTGCTTTCTCTCTCTAAACCGCATAGCCGACCCCCACCATATTCCAGATCTGACTGGGCCATATCCTTCCTTGGCTCCGACAAGCTCCTAACAGCAGGATCTGGTGTGTTTCCGGACAACTCCATGTTCGACCGCCCCTCTCCCTCTCTCCCGGTCGCCTGTAGCAACCCGCCCCCATCCGCTTTCTCCCGATCTAGAGCAGCACAGCCCGACCCCCTCCCTTTCTCTCGGCCTGGAGCAGGGCTCGGCTTGGAGTGGGGTTCGGCCTGGAGCTAAGCCCTATCTTTTCACCGCCAGCAGCAAGCTCGGCCTGGAGCAAGGCTCGGCCTGGATCAAGGCTCGACCTGGAGCAAGGCTCGGCCTAGAGCAAGGCTCGGCCTGGAGTGGAGAGCGACCACCGACGCGGCCGCATGCAGTAGGATCGACCCGGAGCTCCTCTCCCGCCCCCGCCGTCAAGCACACGACAAGGGTAACGATGTTTCAACTTGGGCAGGTGAAGCCCTCAGTTTACATATTGGCATGGAAGCCCCTCTCCACCAACGGGTGGGGGGGAAGGGAGCTTTCCGACGGGTTGACGTGTACGTCCCCGCAGTTAATTGCATTACTACCCGGAAGCGTGAATACGAGTTTAGGCATGCTGTGTGAAGCCCATGCGGACGTGTGAGCCGGATTGGTGATGTTCTGGGGTTCCCGGAGAAGACTCCGAGGAAGTTGTTTATTAGCCACTTGCAGGGAATGCGCGCAACAAGACCCAAAAAAGGGGGTGTGCGCAATATGTTTGGCCCGCTTATGTTAGCCGACCGATGCCTAGTTGGCCGCCGCTCGCCGAGATGTTGGCTTACAGGTTTTGCAGTACCAAGCGGGGAATAGCGGGCTTAAGCCCGAGCTCGTGCCGGCCCTCGAAGGCCTTTTTTGATTATATTGCCGGCCTGCGTGCTGAGTATGGAATTTATATTCCTATAATATTTTTTCATATCTGTGATGCTCTGTGAATATGTAGTTTACTCCTCCTGTCTTGGGTGAGCGGTGTGTTCGTGAACCGCTCCCCCCGTGTGGGCCCCGAGGAATAGATGCCGGGAAGCCCCTGATGGCCTGTTGTCATCATTTCAGAATAGCGGAGTTCCGCTGTCAGACGCCCAATTGGGGGTGCGTAGAGTATGGCTGCTGGGCGGTTTTGCGCCAATAGTAAGGCGGGCGAGGAACATTTTACATAGACCCGAGGTGACACCTCTAGTTAAGGAGTGGATCTTGAGATCCTCCTCAGATGTTCCGGTCGGCCAAGAGAGCCCTCCGAAGGTGCCTTAGCTCAGCCCTTGGCTTGGGAGGGGAAGAGTTTGTTAGTCTTCCGGGTATGCGAAGGGTCCTCCACGCTGAGACCTTGGGTCTGTCCCTCGTGTTCCTAGTCTTGTGCCTAGATCGTTCGCTTGAGGGTAGTAGGTGCGTGGTCACCCCTTCTCCAAGGGTCGAACTCCACAGGAGACCGATTTTCGGTTTCAACATTTTGGTGCGGTGAGCGTAGAGAGTGACCAGCACAGAAGACCTTTGGCGAGCGTCATGGCTATAGAAGTGGAACCAGGTGACGACCAGGGTCGTGCGTTGATACTTTGTATGTAAGATCCTCATACTCGGAGTTGTCCCCTCCCATAGCTGTTGTTTGAATTCCATAGCATTTGGAGTAGGATTTGCACCTATTTGAAGCGCTTCTACCTATGAAAACCCATGTGTCCCCGTTTATTACATCAACGAGAAACATGGAGGTTATTATCTTCAAAATCAAGTAAGAGAGCAGCTGAGAGGTATTATGAGCCGGGGTGACCTGAAAGGGTTCCCTCCCTAGCGGGAGTATATTATCTCTTCCTTGTAATTCAGTAGCGGTCAAGTTATCTCTTTATTACCAATTCGCCTCGAGCTTCTGAGGGCTTCAAGGGTTAGCCTCGCGATCGACTCCGGAAGCCAAACGTCCAACCCGTTCCTTTTAAATAGCCTAGTTCGGACGATGGGACGGTGCCGCGGGACTTTAAGCGCTATTGTAAGACCGAGCCTCTGCACTGACGGCCGAGATCAGCTCCCCCCTTGCACGTCGGCCTATGTCCTCCCGATCGCACCTCTCCTCCGACTAGGGGAATTATCAGGAACGAGCCTAGACGCTAACCTCCCATATTTGATAAAGGGCCGATCTCTCCAAGCAATCACCAGTGACATGGTAGAAAGCATTCTTTATCATTAGATCGGGATACGAGCCGCCGACCTGTTCCTTCTAAATAGCCCAATTCGGATGATGGGACGATGCCTCGGGACTCAAAGCGCTATTGTTAGACCGAGCCTCTGCACTGACGGCCGAGATCAGCTCCCCCCTTGCAAGTCGGCCTATGTCCCCCCGATTGCATCTCTCTTCTGATTGGAGGAATTATTATTAACAGGCTCGGGCGCCAGCTTCCCGATTTGACGACTTCCAGATCGTCTCTCTTATGAAAAGAATGTGTCCCCCATTTGTAAAAGTATCGGTGCAATTAACTCTCCAACACCTCTTAGGTAAATAGGATGTTTCCACCTCTAGCAGATCCCGCTGTCAGGCTCTCACCTAGCTGACAGGGCCGAAAGTCACTAGATGGATTGTGTTTGGACCCCGAGCAGATCCCGCTGCCAGGCTCTCACCTAGCTGGCAGGGCCGGAAGTCACTCGGTGTCATCCTTGGCCTCGAGCAGATCCCGCTGTCAGGCTCTCACCTAGCTGACAGGGTCGGAAGTCACTCGATGGATTGTGTTTGGACCCCGAGCAGATCCCGCTGCCAGGCTCTCACCTAGCTGGCAAGACCGGAAGTCACTCGGTGTCATCCTTGGCCTTGAGAAGATCCCACTGTCAGGCTCTCACCTAGCTGACAGGGCCGAAAGTCACTCGATGGCGGTAGTAGTGGACCCCGAGCAGACCCCGCTGTCAGGCTCTCACCTAGCTGGCAGGGCCGGAAGTCACTCGGTGTCATCCTTGGCCTCGAGCAGATCCCGCTGTCAGGCTCTTACCTAGCTGACAGGGCCGAAAGTCACTCGATGGATTGTGTTTTGACCCCGAGCAGATCCCGCTGCCAGGCTCTCACCTAGCTGGCAGGGCCGGAAGTCGCTCGGTGTCATCCTTGGCCTCAAGCAGATCCCGCTGTCAGGCTCTCGATCACCTAGCTGGCAGGGCCGGAAGTCACTCGATGACAGTAGTAGTGGACCCCGAGCAGATCCCGCCGTCAGGCTCTCACCTAGCTGGCAGGGCCGGAAGTCACTCGGTGTCATCCGTGGGCCTCGATCAGATCCTGATGTCAGGCTCTCACCTAGCTGGCAGGGCTGGAAGTCACTCGATGGCGGTAGTAGTGGACCCCGAGCAGATCCCGCTATTAGGCTCTCACCTATATGGCAGGGCCGGAAGTCACTCGGTGTCATCCGTGGGCCTCGAGTAGATCCCTCTGTCAGGCTCTCACCTAGCTGGCAGGGCCAGAAGTCACTCGATGACAGTAGTAGTGGACCCCGAGCAGATCCCGCTGTTAGGCTCTCACCTAGCTGGCAGGGCCGGAAGTCACTTGGTATCATCCGTGGGCCTCGAGCAGATCCCGCTGTCAGGCTCTCACCTAGCTGGCAGGGCCGGAAGTCACTCGATGGCGGTAGTAGTGGACCCCGGGTAGACTCGCTATCAGGCTCTCACTAGCTGCCAGGGCTGTAGGCACACCTGAGGGGAAAATATTAGCTCCGCTGTAAAAGAGGATACAAAATATATGGCTTTGTTGTTTCACGATATCACGAGAAATTGTATACTTGTTGTAAGTAATGATATAAGGGCAATTCAATAGCAGTGAGTCAAAGGGTATCGAGTGATTCAAAAGGTTCAGAAAGGTCATGGAGAGATTGATGCTCCAAGCGCAGATTTCAGTTTCTCTCAACTTTTTTTTGGGTCGGCTCCCACTCGCCGGATACGTTGGGTTGGATGATTCTTTCCGAGCTTGTACCAACCTCGAAAAGAGCGGGGATTGTGTACAACCCCGTAGCCGGGCGAGTGGGACCCTCCCCAAATATCAGCCTAGGGGCATGTTATGGGCGACGAGTTGGTGCGACCCCGTTCGAAGGCGTGCGGGTCCTTGTGCGTGCGTGCGGAGGTTTTATGCGCATAGGTTTAGAATTTATATATATATACATATATATTATATATATATATATGATATTATAATATATATAGGATATTATATATATGTCATATAGATGGGATAAAAAAGAGGGAAGGAAGGGGAAGAAGGCAGGTGGGGCTCGGGTACAGGAAAGAAAAGAAAAAAGAAGAAATAAAAGCAGGGGGGTCGGTATAGGGGAGGGGGAGAAAAAAGAAAAATGACAGCAGGGGATAAAAGAAAAGAGGGGATTCACTCCTCTTGATACATGGGACTTGACGGCAGAAAATATGGAAAACCCTAGGTTTCCTCTCGGGACATCTGTTCTTCCTCCCAACAGCCGCAGTAAAAGCCATGGCTGATGGCTTATTCCGGCGCCACTTGTTCGCGGCAAGCACAACTCTGGCAAAGCTTATCCATATCTCCCTCTCTATCTTCTTATTTCCCCCAGATTTGCTTTCTCTCTCTAAACCTCATAGCCGACCCCCACCATATTCCAGATCTGACCGGGCCATATCCTTCCTTGGCTCCGACAAGCTCCTACCAGCAGGATCTGGTGTGTTTCCGGACAAATCCATGCCCGACCGCCCCTCTCCCTCTCTCCCGGTCGCTTGTAGCAACCCGCCCCCATCCGCTTTCTCACGATCTGGAGCAACACAGCCTGGCCCCCTCCCTTTCTCTCGGCCTGGAGCAGGGCTCGGCTTGGAGTGGGGTTCGGCCTGGAGCTAAGCCCTATATTTTCACCGCTGGCAGTAAGCTCGGCCTGGAGCAAGGCTCGACCTGGAGCAAGGCTCGGCCTGGAGCAAGGCTCGGCCTGGAGTGGAGAGCGACCACCGACGCGGCCGCATGCAGTAGGATCGACCCGGAGCTCCTCTCCCGCCCCCGCCGCCAAGCACGCGATAAGGGTAATGATGTTTCAACTTGGGCAGGTGAAGCCCTCAGTTTACATATTGGCATGGAAGCCCCTCTCCACCAACGGGTTGGGGGAAGGGAGCTTTCCGACGGGTTGACGTGTACGTCCCCGCAGTTAATTGCATTAGTACCCGGAAGCGTGAGTATGGGTTTAGGCATGCTGTGTGAAGCCCATCCGGACGTGTGAGCCGGATTGGTGATGTTCTGGGGTTCCCGGAGAAGACTCCGAGGAAGTTGTTTATTAGCCGCTTGCAGGGAATGCGCGCCAAAAGACCCAAAAAGGGGGTGTGCGCAATATGTTTGGCCTGCTTATGTTAGCCGACCGATGCCTAGTTGGCCGCCGCTCGCCGAGACGTTGGCGTACAGGTGTTGCAGTACCAAGCGGGGAATAACGAGCTTAAGCCCGAGCTCGTGCCAGCGCTCGAAGGCCTTTTCTGTTTATATTGTCGGCCTGCGTGCTGAGTATGGAATTTATATTCCTGTAATATTTTTTCATATCTGTGATGCTCTGTGAATATGTAGTTTACTCCTCCCGTCTTGGGCGAGTGGTGTGTTCGTAAACCGCTCCCCCCGTGTGGGCCCCAAGGAATAGATGTCGGGAAGCCCCTGATGGCCTGTTGTCATCCTTTCAGAATAGCGGAGTTCCGCTGTTAGCGGCCCAATTGGGGGTGCGTAGAGTAGGGCTGCTGGGCGGTTTTGCGCCAATAGTAAGGCGGGCGAGGAACATTTTACATAGACCCGAGGTGACACCTCTAGTTAAGGAGTGGATCTTGAGATCCTCCTCAGATGTTCTGGTCGGCCAAGAGAGCCCTCCGAAGGTGCCTTAGCTCAGCCCTTGGCTTGGGAGGGGAAGAGTTTGTTAGTCTTCCGGGTATGCGGCGGGTCCTCCACGCTGAGACCTTGGGTCTGTCCCTCGTGTTCCTAGTCTTGTGCCTAGATCGTTCGCTTGAGGGTAGTTGGTGCGCGGTCACCCCTTCCCCAAGGGTCGAACTCCACAGGAGACCGATTTTCGGTTTCAACACCGACGACTTCCCATAGCTCCTCACCAAGAAGATAACTCTTCATACACGACTTCCACTTCTTGCAGTTAGTCGGCGTTAAGAGTTCAATGCCAAGACCTCTTGCGTAACTCCCTTCCATTTCAACAACTATTGGTTAGCAACCTTTCAGAAGCTCAGAGCAGCAACGCAGGTTGATCACCACTTAAGCACAGAGTAACAACACTGGTTGACCACCGCTCAAGCAACTGAACCTCCCTCTGATACCATGTTGAATTTTCTTAAAGTGGTCAGCAAGATAGCCCAAGCCCCAAATTAATATTCTCGGCACTACCCAATTCACACTTTGATCATGCAGAAACCCAAGGAACAAGGTTAACACCAACAAACAATGGAAGCACAAGCAGATCTTTCATTCATTACACTTCTTTACAAGGCGAGGTATATATAGCGAGACATGATTTCGCTAGTACAACAGCTACAACAGGAAGCACAAAAAAAAACCAAGCCGGGCGGACAGCACTGGAAACCGCCGAAACTGCCAAGTCGCCAAATCCGCCGAAGCCGCCCGAGCTGAAGCTGCAACACGCCGAATAGACACAGAGTCCGCCGAGGCCGCGAGGCAGCACGAACTCACCATTATTCTCCTACTGCTGATGAACTGATGAACAGACCGCCTACCCGCCTGAGTCTGGCGGACAAGTTATTGGAACTAGGCAAAGTTGAAGCAAAGCACTGATAAGCTGCAGAGCGACCTGCTGAAACTGCAGAGACCGCACACTTCCAAGTACTTGACCGAAGTCAAAGCCAAACTCCTGGCTCCTTGAAGCTACCCGCACGACCTGCACACAACAACAGTTAACTCTGAATCAATCCACGCAGACAGAAAACCTGAGACCGCAGCACCTCACCGAGCCCTACTTACTGTTCAGTCAGTTACTGTAGACATGTCGGGGGGGTTCTATTTATAGGCGAGGTGAGGAGTGTGGTCACCGCCCTAGAGATAGAGACACCGCCCTAGCCCGCGCGCTAGCAAAAGCACCGTCCACTGAGTCCGCAAGGACTTAGCCGGTTTCCAAGGATCAAGCCGCCAGGAGCAAGGCACCGATCACAACAAGGCGGACTTGCCTTACACTATGCGGACAAAGCACAGTCCGCACAGTCTGCATAGTCCGCATAGTCCACAACAATACCAAATGGACAGCCAAATCCCCTTCAACAACAGTTCGCCCACTAAAGAGGCAGTCCGAATAGTACATGACCAAAACCTCCATCCACCACAAGTCCACGACCAAAGGCAGAGTTAACAACAGGCCGCCCGGTCAACAGCGGACTTGGCGGATACAGCGGACACACTGGACTTGTCACAGAATGTGACCAAGTCCAGTAACTCACCAAGGGCCTAACACGAGCTTGGCGGACAAGGCTCAGTCCGCCAAACACCGAACACGAAAACGCCAACACTCCTCCAGAGTTAGGCACATTCCGCAAGCAACTCGCACGGCTACCCAAATGGCCTACTATCGGACTCCACACACCAGTCCACCACAACACCATCATTGTTGTAGTACCAGAGCTCGGCAAGGCCACAGCCAGTCCGCAACAGCTGACACCACAGACACGCCAGTCCGCAAGCCTCCCGCGGATAGAACCCAATCTGCCGGTTTACACACAAGCTTGCAACCCAGCCACTGAGCATAGCACTGCCTACAGTCCGCAAGCCTCTATCCGCTCAGGTCGCTCCTTAGCCAAGCGAGCAGAATAGCCAACACCCTGTCCGCAAACAGCAGTCCGCCTAGGCTGCTCACCCAGCTGCACAAGCCGCTCCTCAAGAACAGCCAAACCAAAGTAGCCTTTCCACTAGGCCGTAAACCGCAGCCTGCCCAGGTCCAACTAGGCCTATCACCAGGCCGCATAACTGCAGTCCGCCCGGTCCGCCCAGTCCGCGGACACTGTCCGCACAGGCCGCGCGACATGCCCATCAACCACTTCCACTTCACAAATTTCAACAACATGCAGTCCCACTGGCTCCGCTATCCAGTGTGTGTCCTTGCGCTTGTTAGAATTGTTGAAGTGAAAGTAAGCGGTCTAATTGGGCAGACCGCAGAGACTGCTATCGGTCTGGCGGCTAGGTGTTGGCAGATAGCATGGTTTTGTCTATTATTCTTCTTTTTGCGGTCTAGTTTAACAAGCACCCTAGGAAGTAACTGGGCGATTAGAGTTGGCTAACCACGTCTGTCGTAGTATGGTTGGTGAGACCGTAGAATCCACTTGGAGCTGGGGCTCTGGTTCACGTTGTGGTAGACGATTAGTGAAGATAATAGAGGCTAATCACCGATTTGTTGTTGACTGCTTGCGCGGTTTGATACCAGAGTTCGCTGGTTGTGTGAACTTGGTCACGGTATTGTGACAAGTCCAGTTTGGTTGCTTAGTCATGGAGACTGCAGTATTGTGTAGTCTGGGTGTAGAGCCCGACATATCACCTTAGGCGCAGTCTTAGCTCAGGACGCGTTGCTGGATTGCTTATGTCGACGAAGACTGAGCATGTTGTCTACATTTCTTCGTGGTCTGACTCTGGCGTCCACACTCTTGCGCGGACTAGTGGTGCTAGTTGTAGGATGGCGGGCAGTTATCCTATCACTATCGGCGGTGACCACACAGTCCTTGTCGTCTATAAATAGGGGTCCCCATCTCGTCATATATAATGGAAATAGTGAGAACTCAGCTCGCACTTTGAACTTGCAGTTATACTTTCTTAATCGTGCAACTAAGTGTAGTTGACTTGTACTGTGTAGGCTGTATGACTAGCATCGGACAACTAGACAACTAATTGGGAAGCTTTGTGTCGATCAGTTTGCGGATAATAATATGTGGTATAGAACTGGTCGCGGTTTAGGCTGCTTGAAGTAACTTTCTCGGGGTTGCGGATAGTTCAAGAAGTTCATATAGTTCATCTGCGGGTAAACTATTTTCTCGTTCATCAGCATTTCAATAACAGGCAGTCTATGCGGCTTGTGTTGCAGGTTGGCTACTTGGCGGTTTTGGCAGGCTGTTTTGGCAGTTTGCGGCTTAGGCAATTTCTATCATCAGACTGTCGATTTCACTTTTGTTTGCAGTTTTTTGTTTCCATAGGGTACATTGAAAAATCATGTCTCGCAATGTATGTCTCGCACTACAAAGAAGATTATTGATTCTATATTGAGACTCTTATGCTTCTATTATTGTTGATTTCTACTTTACTTTGGTTTTGGTTGAGTGTTCCTGCGACCTTGCTCAGCATCCGTGAGAAATTTTTACATGGTATCAAACCCATCTACCTGATATCTTGGAAATTTTACATGGTATCAGAGGGGTGTTGAGGAGTTAGTAATTGATCAACCTTAGAGGTGTGCTATCATTTCAAATTTCAAGTAATCATGGTTAAGAAATGGAATCCAGTTATGCAAGAGGACATGAGATAGAGTTCTTAACGCAGACTAACTTTAAGAAGTGGAGGTCTTGCATGGAGAGCTATATTTTTGGTGAAGACCTTTGGGAGGTCATTAGTGGAGATGACAGGTAAGAGGTGGTTGCTACAACAAGGAATGCTGAGGCGATGAGAGTTTGGAGGAGTAAAAATGCGAATATGGAGTTCACTACGAAGCAGACTATCTCACCGGAGTTATTTAACAACATCATTGGATTTCGGTCAGCTGCTGAGATTTGGATGGCCTTGGATGACCTGTTTAACAAAGAGAACGTAGCTCAGGTACAGTTCTTGGAGAATGAGTTGGCGAAGGCCACTCAGGGTGATCTGTCCATATTATCCTTCTTTTTGAAGATAAAAGTTCTCTACGCTGAGGTATCGACATTGAACCAAGAAGAGAATATCTTAGAGGTGAAGCTGAAGAGGCACATCATCCACGGGCTGCAGAAGGAGTATGTTGCCTTCATGAATTCTGTGCAGGGCTGGGCCAATCAGCCTTCATTACTCGAGTCGGAGTACCTGTTAGCTTCACAGGAGAGCTTGGCGAGGTAAATTGCTGAAGTATCCGTCTCAGGGGGAGAGAGCGAGGTTCTTTATTCTGGAAAGAAGAAGAGACAAAACAAGAAGAATTCACCTGTCAGCAATGATCCATCTACTTCATTTCAGTAGGAGATGAGCAAGTCTCCGAAGCAGAATGAAGAAAATAAGGGAGGAGGGTCACATTGCTATATGTGTAATAGGATTGGTCACATCCAGAAAGACTGTAGGGTCAATCTTCAGCTGGGGCAAGTTGCAGGAAAAGAAGAGGTTGAATCTAGGACTAATGATGGTGGATATGGGAGTGCTTTCATAACGGGCAATTATGTTCGTACGTTGTCCTCCATCATCTATTAAGAGGACTGAATCATTGACTCAGGGATCGGATATTGCCTAATCGAGTATGAGTCAAAGTTCTCTTCTCTACATGAGTATAAAGGTAATGATGTTATTATTATGGCTGATGATATTATACATGTAGTTGAGAAGGAGGGGATGATATCTTTAGGAAGTGATAAGGGTACACTCACATTAAGGAGTGTATATCACGTACCGATAATGAAGAAGAATGAAAGTGATAGATCTTAACTTAAGCTGATTAGAGTTATAAATATCACTGCAAAAAAACAAAACAAAAAAAAAGAAATGCAGAAAGAAATCAAGCCACACAGAAGAGACACAATGATTTTATAGTGGTTTCCCAAATCTGGGTAGTCCACTCTTCTACCACCCTGGTAGGAATCCACTCAGGTTTTTGATCAGGTGGCTGACAACAATGGGTTTTGATCAGGTTCCCAAAAACTAAAACCTCAAGTCTTTTGGTAGGAGGCTTTCAACCAGGAATCACTTTTGAAGGGAGATGACAACCCTTTATACAGGAGGGGGAAAAGAGATGATGATGTCTTCTCTGTCAACAATCAGAGAGAAGACTTATGGATATTGATATTAGCAAATAGCTCTCCCTGAGATATAGAGTGGTTCCGGGAAAACTGGAGCTCTGCTATAGGGTGATAGGCCTTCAATCTTCACGCCTGGACCAAAGTAATCTTCAGGAACTTCTGACTAAAAAATTATTTGTTGTCCTTGAAGTTGTCCTGTAGGATTAGGGAAGAAGAAGACTCTTGATATGAATGGATGTTCTTCTTCTTCTTATGATTGCTGTCTCCTCTGCTCTAGGGCTGCTAGTTGCTTCAGTGATATTGCCATGTATGAGTTCTTCACTTTTCTTTTTCTCTGTGTTTCTGTTCTTTTCTTCCTATGTATGTTCTGTATATCGTCTTCTTCTTCTTCTCTGTGTTTTAATTCTTTAGCCTTGATGGCGGAAGAAACATTCCCGAGAGTAGAAGATGTTGAAATTTGTGAAGTGGAAGTGGGTGATGGGACAGGCCGCGCAGCCTGTGGCGGACAGCCTTGGCGGACTGGGCGGACTGGGCAGACTGAGGTTTGCGGCCTGGTGGAAAGTCTGGTGGAAGCCGGCTGTGTTGAGCGGGTTGTTGCATGGAGTCCGCGGTTTGGTGCGGCCTGGTATCTGCGGATAGAGAGGCTTGCGGACTGGTGCTTTGCTCAGAGGTCGCGGGTGCAAGCTTGCGTTGTTGGCAAGTTGGTTCTAGTTCGCGGGAAGCCTTGCGGACTGGAGTGTCCGCGGTTTGGGCTGTTGCGGACTGGGTGTAGAGCTTGGCTGAGGCCTTGTCGAGCTCTGGTGGCACAGCAGGCGATTTGCTGTGGAGACCGGTTGGCGGACTGGTGTTTGGAGTCCGAGAGGAAGCTGCTGCATTGGACAAGTGCGAGGAGCTCGCGGACTGGTTGCGGTCTGTGCTAAAGTGTTTGGCGAACGAGAACTTGTGTCCGCCATGCTCGCACTGGCCCTTGATGGTTTTGGACTTGGTCACACTTGGTGTCAAGTTCATGGTGTCCGCCGTATCCGCGAAGTCCGCTGTGACCGGGCGGACTGTTGATGTCTGCCTTTGGTCGTGGACTTGTGGCGGATTGAGGTGTGAGTCTTGCGGACTGCCTCGGGTTGGTGCGGACTGCCATTGAAGAGGGTGCTGTCCTGCAGTGGTTGGAGCTTTGCGGGTTGGTGCCTTGTCCGCTTAGCTTAGGCGGACTGGAGAGGGTTCGTCATTGGTTGCCTAGCTCCTGGCGGTTTTCCCTTGGTGTCCGGCTAAGTCCATGCGGACTCGGCGGACGGTGGTTGTATTCGCGCGGACTGAGGGTGGTGTCGCTATCTCTTGGGCGGTGACCACACTCCTCACCTTGCCTATAAATAGGACCCCCCTGACACATCTACAGTAACCTAAGTAACTTGAGTGAACAGTAAGTTGGGGTGTGCGAAGTGCTGCGGTCTGTGTTTGCCAGTCCGCGCGGATTGTTTCAGGCTGACAGTTTGTTGTGTGCAGGTCGCGCGGATAACTTCAAGGAGCCAGGAGTTTGGCTGTGACTTCGGTCAGTGCTTGGAAGTGTGCGGTCTCTGCGGACTCAGCAGGAGGTCGCTCTGCGGCTTGTCAGTTCTGTTTTAACTTTGCCAGCTTCAATAACCTGTCCGCCGGCTTCAGGCGGGTAGGGGAGTTCCTCAGTTCAGGTTCAGCAGGAGGCGAATAACGGTGTGTCCGCGCGGCCTCGCGGTCTCGGCGGACTCCGTGGTATTCGGCGGATTGCAGCATAGCTTGGGCGAGCTCAGCGGTCTCGGCGACCTCGCGGTCTCGGCGGACTGGAGTGCTGTCCGCCCGGCTTGTTTTTTGGTTCTTTCTGTTTTCAGCTGTAATACTAGCGAAATCATGTCTCGCTATGTATGCCTCGGATTGTAAAGAAGTGAATGCATAAAAAGACTTTCTTGTGCTTCCATTGTTTTGTTGGGTGCAACCTCTAGTCCTTGGGCTTTCCGCAGGTTCAGCGTGCGAACTGGGTAGTTCCGAAGATATTAATTTGGCGTTTGGGCTATCTTGCTGACCACGTTGAGAAAATTTAACATGGTATCAGAGCGAAGTTTCTGAGTTTGTGGTGTTTCAGTTGCGTGAGCGGAGGTCAACCAGCGTTGTTACTCAGTGATTGAGTGGTGCTCAACCTGTGTTGTTGCTCGGAGCTGCTGAAGGGTGACCAACAGGTGATTGCAATGGAAGGAAGTCTTGCAAGAGGTCTGGGCATTGAACTCTTAACGCCGACTAACTACAAGAAGTGGAAGTCGTGCATGAAGAGTTATCTTCTAGGCGAGGAGCTGTGGGAAGTCGTCGGTGGAGACGACAGACAGGAAGTTACTGCTGCTTTCGGTACTGCTGAGCAGGTGAGGCTCTGGAGAAGAACTAATGCTAAGGCGGAGTTCATTCTGAAGAGAGCTGTCTCTCCGGAACTGTTTGATCACATCATTGGATGTGAGTCGGCTGCTGATATTTGGACAACCATTGATGAGTTGTTCAATAGGAAGAATGTGGCGCGGCTTCAGTTCCTGGAGAATGAGTTGGTCAGGGCAACTCAGGGAGACCTTTCCATCTCCAAGTACTTCTTAAAGATGAAGAGCTTGTGTGCTGAGCTGTCGGCACTGGATCCTGATGAGCCTATCTCTGAGGCAAAGATGAAGAGGCACATTATCCGCGGCTTGCGGAAGGAGTATGTGGCCTTTGTTACATCTGTTCAAGGGTGGGCTACTCAGCCGTCTCTGCTGGAGCTGGAGAATCTGCTTGCCTCGCAGGAGAGCTTAGCAAGGCAGATGGCTGGAGTGAATTTGAATCAGGAAGGCAGCGAGGCTCTCTTCTCAGGAAAGAAGAAGGGATGGGAAGGGAAGAAGAAGAAGAAGGTGCAGGCCGCTGTTGAGAAGGAGACTTCATCTTCGTATCCGCCGGAGAGGAGCAATGCTCCTAAGGACTGGAAGAAGAACTTGAAGTGCTACCGGTGTCATCAGCGAGGGCACTTCAAGCAGGACTGCAAGGTCAAACTGCAGCCTGGGCATGCTGCGGGAAAGGAGGAAGCTTGCTCGCGAAGTAAAGAAGCAGAATGGGGAGGAGATTTCATGACGGGCACTTGTGTCCGGGCCTTATCTGCTGAGGACTTCAACAGCGAGTGGATCGTCGACTCCGGGTGTGGTCATCACCTCACCGGAGACAAGTCGAAGTTCACCTCCATGTAGGCTTACTCAAGTAATGAAGCTATTATCACTGCTGATAATACTGTTTATGCAGTAGAGAAGAAGGGGGTCGTGTCTTTGGGTAGTGATCAGGGGCCACTCATGTTAAGGAGTGTGTATCACGTGCCGGGCATGAAGAAGAACCTCTTCTCGGTGACCAACGCGGTGGACGCTGGGTATCACGTTCTGTTTGGGCCAACAGACGTGAGGTTCCTTCGCAACGTATCAGCGGTGAAGGCTGATGTTGCTCATGTTGGGAGGAGGGTGAAGAACTTGTTTGTTCTTTCCACCAGTGCCTATGTTGATAGAATGAGGGCCAATGATAGTGCGGGTATCTGGCATGAGAGGCTGGGGCATGTTGGCATGGACAAGCTGAAGGCGATGGCTAGTAGAAGTCTAGTGAGGGGGTTGCCGAAGTTGTCTTCTTTTGGTGATGGGCATGTTTGTGCGGGCTGTCAATATGGAAAGGCACATCGCCTTCCATTTGATAAATCACAAACAAGGAGCAAGAAACCATTGGAGTGTATTCATGGCGACCTGATGGGACCGACTGTTACTGCCAGCCTTGGTGGAAGCAGATATATGCTTGTCTTGGTTGATGACTACTCAAGGTATACTTGGGTGTACTTCTTAAAGGAGAAGTCGGAAGCCTTCCGTTTGTTCGTGGAGTTCAAGGAGTTGGTAGAAGGCCGGCTTGGCTTGCGGATTAAGAAGTTTAGAACTGATAACGGGGGGGAGTTTGTCTCTTCCGAGTTTTCTAACTTCTGCAGGAAGCACGAGATCCAACAGGAGCTTACTTGTGCTCACACTCCACAACAAAATGGGGTAGCGGAGCGGAAGATCCGTCATTTGACGGAAACCTGCAAATGCTGGCTGCATGCGAAAGATATCCCAAGGTCCTTTTGGGCGGAGGGAATGTCTTGTGCTGCTTATGTTATCAACCGGATGCCACTCAGCCCTATCAACATGAAGACTCCTATTGAGCTGTTGCTGAAGGAGAAGCCGAGTGTTGAACACCTTAGGGTGTTCGGTTCAACTTGCTACGTGCATGTCCCGGATGCTTCACGGACAAAGCTGGATGCGAAGGCAAGGAAACTTGTCTTTGTTGGCTATGATGAGCGGAAGAATGGATGGAAGTGCATGGACCCTGTGACGAAGAAGTTCGTGGTGTCAAGAGACGTTGTCTTCGACGAGCTGACGTCATATGGAGGTGGCTCGGTGGAGCTAACCAGAAGTAGCAAGGATGATGAAGCACCGGTGGAGGCTGCAGAAGGCTTGGAAGAGGAGCTTGCTGTTTCACCAGCAGCTCCTGTTGCTTCGAACTCCGAGGCTGAGCCTTCTGGCTCAGGAAGCAGGGGGAGCACTGCTCAATGCTTGCCCCGGGTAGGAGTGGATCCCGAAGAAGCAACGGAAGTCGTGAGCAAGGAGCCGGTTCTTCGGAGATCGAAGAGGGTGGTTAAGCCACCGGCTCGGTACTGTGATGGGAATGCAGTGAGCTTTGTCTCCTGCTTCTTTGCAGGTCCTCTGGATGAGCGAGAGCCTGCAAACTTCAACGAGGCCACTGGAGTGAAGGAGTGGGATGATGCCATGAAGGAAGAGATTGATGCTCTGAAGAAGAATGAAACCTGGGACCTTGTGCCCAAGGTTGATGGCGCTACTCCGGTTACTTGCAAGTGGGTGTATAAGTTGAAGAAGAAGGCTGATGGGAGCATTGATCGGTTCAAGGCTCGCCTGGTCGCTAGAGGATTCTCACAGCAGTATGGAGAAGACTATGAGGAGACATTCAGTCCAGTTGCGAAGATGACTTCTGTAAGAGTGGTGATCGCCTTGGCTGCTAGCAAGGGATGGAGGTTGTGGCAACTCGATGTGAAGAATGCCTTTCTTTACGCAGAGATTGACAAGGACATCTTCATGGATCAGCCGCTTGGTTTTGTCTCTAAGAAGCATCCGGACTATGTCTGCAAACTCAGGAAGGCTCTCTATGGGTTGAAGCAAGCTCCTAGAGCGTGGTATGGGAAGATTGCAGAGTACCTGCAATTCTGTGGATACTTTGCTTCTAACTCGGATTCTAGCTTGTTCGTCAAGAAGAAGGGAGAGCTAAGAGTCTTGGTCCTACTGTATGTGGATGACATGATCATCACAGGGAATTCGGAGGAGGAAGTAGCAAGGCTCAGGGCTGAGCTTGCTATACGCTTCGAGATGAAGGACTTGGGAGAGTTGCATCACTTTCTCGGTCTGGAAGTGGAGAGGAAGGAGTGCGGGATTCTCATTAGCCAGAAAGGGTATGCTGATCGTATTGTGAAGCGGTTTGGCATGGGCGAAGGGAAGAAGTGCTCTACTCCACTGGAACCTGGGCTAAAGCTTCGACGAGATGAGTGAAGGGTTCTTAATGATCCCTTGATGTTCAGGGCTCTTGTTGGGAGCTTGATCTATCTGACGATTACAAGGCCGGATATAGCTTATGCTGTTGGCCGAGTAAGTCGATATATGGCTGAACCAAGGAAATCTCATCTGTTGGCGGCAAAGGGGATTCTGAAGTATGTCAAGGTGACTTCTGAGATGGGACTCCTCTATGGAAGGGATGCAGAGTTTGTGTTGCTCGGGTACACGGATGCTGACTATGGCGGTGATTCAGATGATCGAAGGTCTACTTCAGGTTATGTGTTCACTTACGGTTCAGCTAGCATCTCGTGGTGTAGCAAGAAGCAGGACTCGGTGTCGGTTTCAACCACGGAGGCGGAGTATAAGGCTTCGGCCTTGGCTGCTCGGGAAGCCGTTTGGTTGAGGAGACTCATAGAGGATGTTCATGAAGAAGTGCAAGGGCCTACTTTACTCCGGGGTGACAATGAGAGTGCTCTCAAACTGGTAAACAATCCAGTGTGTCACGCCAGGACCAAGCATATAGAGATTGATCACCATTTCATCAGGGAGAAGGTGTTGGAAGGATCTCTGCTGGTCGGGTATGTTCGAAGTGAAGATAATCTTGCTGACATCTTCACGAAGCCGCTGTCGAAGGGGCCTTTTGAACGCTTGCGCAGCTTGCTGGGCTTGGTCACCACTTCTCACTTCAAGGGGGAGTGTTGAAATTTGTGAAGTGGAAGTGGGTGACGGGACAGGCCGCGCGGCCTGTGGCGGACAGCCTTGGCGGACTGGACGGACTGGGCGGACTGAGGTTTGCGGCCTGGTGGAAAGTCTAGTGGAAGCCAGCTGTGTTGAGCGGGTTGTTGCATGGAGTCCGCGGTTTGGTGCGGCTTGGTATCTGCGGATAGAGAGGCTTGCGGACTGGTGCTTTGCTCAGAGGCCGCGGGTGCAAGCTTGCGCTGTTGGCAGGTTGGTTCGAGTTCGAGGGAAGCCTTGCGGACTGGAGTGTCCGCGGTTTGGGCTGTTGCGGACTGGGTGTAGAGCTTGGATGAGGCCTTGTCGAGCTCTGGTGGCACAGCAGGCGATTTGCTGTGGAGACCGGTTGGCGGACTGGTGTTTGGAGTCCGGGAGGAAGCTGCTTCATTGGACAAGTGCGAGGAGCTCGCGGACTGGTTGCGGTCTGTGCTAAAGTGTTTGGCGGACGAGAACTTGTGTCTGCCATGCTCGCACTGGCCCTTGATGGTTTTGGACTTGGTCACACTTGGTGTCAAGTTCATGGTGTCCGCCGTATCCGCGAAGTCCGCTGTGACCGGGCGGACTGTTGCTGTCTGCCTTTGGTCGTGGACTTGTGGCGGATTGAGGTGTGAGTCTTGCGGACTGCCTCGGGTTGGTGCGGACTGCCATTGAAGAGGGTGCTGTCCTGCAGTGGTTGGAGCTTTGCGGGCTGGTGCCTTGTCCGCTTAGCTTAGGCGGACTGGAGAGGGTTCGTCATTGGTTGCCTAGCTCCTGACGGTTTTCCCTTGGTGTCCGGCTAAGTCCATGCGGACTCGGCGGACGGTGGTTGTATTCACGCGGACTGAGGGTGGTGTCGCTATCTCTTGGGCGGTGACCACACTCCTCACCTTGCCTATAAATAGGACCCCCCTGGCACATCTACAGTAACCTAAGTAACTTGAGTGAACAGTAAGTTGGGGTGTGCGAAGTGCTGCGGTCTTTGTTTGCCAGTCCGCGCGGATTGTTTCAGGCTGACGGTTTGCTGTGTGCAGGTCGCGCGGATAACTTCAAGGAGCCAGGAGTTTGGCTGTGACTTCGGTCAGTGCTTGGAAGTGTGCGGTCTCTGCGGACTCAGCAGGAGGTCGCTCTGCGGCTTGTCAGTTCTGTTTCAACTTTGCCAGCTTCAATAATCTATCCGCCGGCTTCAGGCGGGTAGGGGAGTTCCTCAGTTCAGGTTCAGCAGGAGGCGAATAACGATGTGTCTGCGCGGCCTCGCGGTCTCGGCGGACTCCGTGGTATTCGGCGGATTGCAGCATAGCTTGGGCGAGCTCAGCGGTCTCGGCGACCTCGCGGTCTCGGCGGACTGGAGTGCTGTCCGCCCGGCTTGTTTTTTGGTTCTTTCTGTTTTCAGCTGTAATACTAGCGAAATCATGTCTCGCTATGTATGCCTCGGATTGTAAAGAAGTGAATGCATAAAAAGACTTTCTTGTGCTTCCATTGTTTTGTTGGGTGCAACCTCTAGTCCTTGGGCTTTCCGCAGGTTCAGCGTGCGAACTGGGTAGTTCCGAAGATATTAATTTGGCGTTTGGGCTATCTTGCTGACCACGTTGAGAAAATTTAACAGAAGATGCTTTGGAAATTGATCCATAATTAATCTTCTGTAACTGTCCGTTTGAACGGCTATTTTTACTGGAAATGTTGACTGTAATTAATTCTCAATTAATTCTGTCAACTGTTACTGATTGCACAGAAATCGTCGACCTGAGCATTCGTCGAGTTCATCGATCGTCGACCCGAGTTCGAAATCATAGAACTCAGCTAGATTCATCGAGCTGAATCTCTTGCCTGCGTTCGTTGACCGGAGCTATCTGCGTTCGTCGACCGGAGTTTGCAGTTCGTGGAGTTCAGTTTCTGTGTTCGTCGAGCTGAGAGAACTGTTGAGTGTCGACACAGTTGCTGTGATGGTGTCGATACAGCCTTGCTTGAGTGTTGAGATCATCGACCTGAGTTCAGAGAAGCAACTCAGAATTCGTCGACCGGAGCTTGCAGATCATCGAACTGCGTTCGATGATCGTCGAGCTGATTTTCTGTCTTTGTATAAACTGTATTCCTTTCAGCAATTCCGGAATTCTTCTGAATGGCCAAACCTGTGAATAATCCTATGACCCATGACTATACATGTTGGGTCAATCTAATAAACCTAATAGTGTTCCTTGCCCAAATCCTAACTGGGGTTCCAACAATCTTCCCCTATTTGGGTAATGATACTATTTACATCAAAAGCAAATAAAAAATGCAGAGCAAAAATAATCTGCCTGATTTATAAGATATCAGCAGATTTACATAGAAGCATTGAAAATAAAATAAATAAAACAAAAACTAATCTACTGTAACTAGCCAAACTCCCCCTATATGCATAGCATTGCACAAATTATTCAACCACTGATATCCTGTATATTTGTTGGACTGAATTCTTTTCCTGCAAGGAGATGTTAGGAGTTCTGCACCCAGATAACCTTGAGTCCTGGTTTTCTTTTATAATAGTCAGAAATAAAAGAATAAAAATTCCTGTTTTGAAATCCTGAGTTCGACGAAAAATATTTTCGTCGATATGAGTTCGACGAATGATATTGAGATCGTTGATCTCTAATCACAGAATGATAATAATTGTTTTCTGTGATCCATTTTCGTCGATCTCTGTTCGACGAATTAAATTTGTTTCGTAGAGCACAGAGTCCTGAATAGTTCAAAGCAAAATCTTTGTTCATAGTTCATCGAGCTGAGTTCGACGAATAATATTGATGTCGTCGATCTCCGTTCGACGAAATATTTTGAACTAAGATTTTCTGATGTGATAATTTGAAATCAGTGTTAAATTGAGCTAAAGAAGAGTCAAGGGAAGAAATAACCTGATCCTCTTCATCTGATTCACACTCTGATTCTTCAGATTCTTCAGCATAACCGCTGCGAGAAGCATCTATTGCCATTAGGCAAAATTCTTTTGCTCTTGCTTCTTATTCATCACTCCAGGATTCAGCTTCAATTATTCTTTCTTTTGCTGATACAACAGTCATTGCTGTGATGGAGTCCCACATCTCTTTTACAGATGAACATTCAATAAGTTCTTCAAAAATGTCATCAGACATTGATTGTGCCAGAATGTTCATTGCTTGTGCATCAACAATCCTCATCTTTTGCTGGGTATCTGTCCATTGGGATGATGGAACAACATCTGGACTTGTTGTTTGCTGAGGTGGAGCTGGACCATATAAAATCTAATCCTTGTCTTCCATAGTGCAAGCATATCTAGATTGCACATGGGCAGTCTGGTGCTTAAAAACTCTGCACTTTGTGCCATGATAAAACTCAAAAGATTTTTAAGATCTATCAAAGTATCTTTGTGGTTCAGGTGTTAGCATGTACAACCAATTAAGGTATGATATTTTTAACCAACCTGAGGAGAGTTAACCAAGGTTATTTAACCAACCTGGCTCTGATACCAATTGAAAGTGATAGATCTTAACTTAAGCTGATTAGAGTTATAAATATCACAACACAAAAAAAAACAAAAAAAAAGAAATGCAGAAAGAAATCAAGCCACACAGAAGAGACACAAGGATTTTATAGTGGTTCCCCAAATCTGGGTAGTCCACTCTTCTACCACCCTTGTAGGAATCCACTCAGGTTTTTGATCACGTGCCTGACACCAATGGGTTTTAATCAGGTTCCCAAAAACCAAAACCTCAAGTCTTTTGGTAGGAGACTTGCAACCAGGAATCACTTTTGAAGGGAGATGACAACCCTTTATACAGGAGGGGGAAAATAGATGATGATGCCTTCTCTGTTAACAATCAGAGAGAAGACATGTGGATATTGATGTTAGCAAATAGCTCTCCCTGAGATATAGAGTGGTTCAGGGAAAACTGGAGCTCTGCTACAGGGTGATAGGCCTTCAATCTTCAGGCCTGGACCCGAGTAATCTTCAGGAACTTCTGACTAATAAATTATTTATTGTCCTTGAAGTTGTCCTGTAGGATTGGGGAAGAAGATGACTCTTGATATAAATGGATGTTCTTCTTCTTCTTATGATTGCTGTCTCCTCTGGTCTAGGGCTGCTAGTTGCTTCAGTGATATTGCCCTGTATGAGTTCTTCACTTTTCTTTTTCTCTGTATTTCTGTTCTTTTCTTTCTATGTCTATTCTGTATATCGTCTTATTCATCTCCTCTGTGTTTTAATTCTTTAAGCTTGATGGCGGAAGAAACATTCCCGAGAGTAGAAGATGCTTTGGGAATTGATCCATAATTAATCTTCTGTAACTATCCATTTGAACGGCTATTTTTACTGGAAATGTTGACTGTAATTAATCCTCAATTAATTCTGCCAACTGTTACTGATTGCACAGAAATCGTCGACCTGAGCATTCGTCGAGTTCACCGATCATCGACCTGAGTTCGACATTCGTCGAACTCAGCTAGATTCGTCGAGCTGAATCTCTTGCCTGCGTTCGTCGACCGGAGCTATCTGCGTTCGTCGACCGGAGTTTGCAGTTCATCAAGCTCAGTTTCTGTGTTCGTCGAGCTGAGAGAACTGTTGAGTGTCGACACAGTTGCTGTGATGGTGTTGACACAGCCTTGCTTGAGTCTTGAGATCGTCGACCTGAGTTCAGAGAAGCAACTCAGAATTCGTCGAGCGGAGCTTGTCGATCGTCGAACTGCGTTCGATGATCGTCGTGCTGATTTTCTGTCTTTTTCTAAACTGCATTCCTTTCAGCAATTCCGGAATTATTTTGAATGGCCAAACCTGGGAATAATCCTATGAGCCATGACTATACATGTTGGGTCAATCTAATAAACCTAATAGTGTTCCTTGCCCAAATCCTAACTGGGGTTCCAACAAAGAACCTCTTCTTGGTGACCAACATGGTGGATAATGGGTATCACGTTCTGTTTGACCCGATAGCAGTAAAATTTCTCCGTAATGTGTTATGTTGATGCGCGAAAACGGCACCGGGGGCACAGCTAAATACGTAGGGGGTGTTTGGTCTCATAGGCTAGGTGAGGAGGAAGGAGAAGGTTGCGGGGGAGAGGAGAGGCAAGCTTTTGAGTGCTCGAGAGTGGAGCAAACAGCTTGTTCAAGGAGGGCTGCGGGGGTAGAGGAGAGTCTTGATCAACAGAGAGGGTTGATCAAGAGAGGAAGAGGAGGTTGACCAGTAGATATCGAGCAGACAGTTACTGCGACGGTTGCACTTGCAGGTTGGTTGCCGAGAAGAACTGAGCTGAGCAGAGGGCAAGGCTTGCTGAGCAGAGAGCAAGGCTTGCTGAGCAGAGAAGCAAGGCCTGCTGAGCGGAGAGCAAGGCTTGCTGAGCAGAGAGCAAGGCTTGCTGAGCAGAGAGCAAGGCTTGCTGAGCAGAGAGCAAGGCTTGCTGAGTAGAGAGCAAGGCTTGCTGAGCAGAGAAGCAAGGCTTGCTGAGCAGAGGAGCAAGGCTTGCTGACCAGAGAGAAGAAGAGGGGGCCGCTAGCAGCGGCAACAGCACACTTTGTCCGCCGCAGCTCAAATGCCACTGTTGCGACGGGCTTTCCTTTGATTAATAGTGAGGGGTTACAAGCTTACAAGTACACCTTCACAACAAAGCACTAAAGGGGTACAAAGGGAAGCTGGCGGCTAAGGGAGAAGAAGTTTCCAGAGAGCAGGGAAAAGAAGCTGCCAGAGACTAAGTAAAAGAGGCTGCTAGCTGCTGGAGGACTGGAAAACCGAGTCCGCATAGTCTGCTGGCAAGATGCAGGTAAGCTGTGGAGGACTGCGCGGATAGGAAAACTGAGTCCGCAGGGTCTGCTGGCAGGCTGATGGAGGACTGCGCGGACAGGAAAACGGAGTCCGCAGGGTCTGCTGGCAAGCTGGTGGAGGACTGCGCGGATAGGAAAACGGAGTCCGCAGGGTCTGCTGACAGGCTGATGGAGGACTGCGCGGACAGGAAAACTGAGTCCGCAGGGTCTGCTGGCAGGAGTTGTCTCCACCTCTGGTCCTCTCTGGTCCCCACTAATGAGAGGTATCAGGGGCTATTTATAGGCCCGGGGAAGTTCTTCAAAAAGCGGGGCCCAGTGATGTCATCATGACGACCTGCGCGGACTCCGCGGACTGGAAATTGGAGTCCGCCAGGTTGGCGAATGAAGCAGGCAGCAAGAGGTCGGAAGAGAGCGGAGCCGCCCCCTAGCGGGCGGCCGGGGCGGACTCCGGGTGGAGTCCGCCCGGCAGGAGCCGGGGACACCCCCTAGCGGGCGGCCTGGGCGGCCTGGGCGGACTCCGGGTGGAGTCCGCCCGGCGGGTGCCGGGGCAGCCCCCTAGCGAGCGGCCGGGGCGGACTCCGGGTGGAGTCCGCCCGGCAGGAGCCGGGGCCGCCCCCTAGCGGGCGGCCTGGGCGGACTCTGAGTGGAGTCCGCCCGGCAGGAGCCGGGGCCGCCCCCTAGCGGGCGGCCTGGGCGGACTCCGGGTGGAGTCCGCCCGGCAGGAGCCGGGGCCGCCCCCTAGCGGGCGGCCTGGGCGGACTCCGGGTGGAGTCCGCCCGGCTGGCGGGCAGTGGCCGCCCCGGGTGGGCGACCTGGCAGGCGGAGGCCGCCCCTGGTGGGCGGCCTCGGCGGATGGCGGCAGGAGGCGGCCGCCCCTCGAGCGGCAGGGAGGCCGGAGCCCCTTGGTCGGACTGGGAGGCCGCCTCTTGGGGTGCTGCTGGCGGACTCCTGCAAGGAAAAGCATTGCACGGTTAGCGGGCCTAACCGCATGGCCTGCGAGGGTGAGCTATGGGAACAGCCCGCCGTCCCGAAGGGCACGCGGTTGTAAGGGGTCCTAGACGGACAGGGAAAACTGTCCGCCTACGCTGGGGCTTGTCGCGATCAAAAGGGAGAATCTAAGGAGCGCGACTAGCCAGCTAGCTACCTTGGGAAGGATCGCCGATTTCTAGGTTAACATAATCCCCGCACTTTTTAAGTTCCGAAGGGAACTTCGAAAAAGTTGGAGACCCACGAAAATCGTGATCCACCCCAAAGGAAAGAGACGGGGGGGGGGGGGGGGGGGGCTAGGAGAGACAGAACCTGAAGACTCTCCTTACGAGCTTGGTGCTTCCTGTCTATTTTCCTGCAAGAGGAAAGTTAGTGTAAGCATGTATGGGCGGTACATCGAGTGTGTACCTGAGTTTGCTTTTGCAAAACAAAGAAGGTGTATCTTCCGTTAAGTTATGCAAAACAAAAGTGAGGAAAACAGAAAGGTATAATAACTCGCAAGTACCTGATAGAGGCTTGCAAGCACCTGTTATCCTTTGCAAAATGGGAAGGAAGAATAGTATATAAGAAAGAAAGAAAAATGAGTTGTAAGTACCTGGAAGGAACTTGCAAATCTTTGGTGGTTTCTGCAAAAGAATAGTTAAAAGTACACACAGTGCATGAAAGTAACTTGCAAGTACCTGAATGGAGCTTGCAAGTGTCGGTGATCTCTTCAAGAAGAGAGTTAGAGGCAGGTATTGTATTCAAAGATAAGCTGCAAGTACCTGAATATGACTTGCAGACATCTGCTCACCACTGCAAAGTGAAGAGTGAGCAGCGGATATAAAATAATAATTTAAACTGCAAGTACCTGAATGAGGTTTGCAGGTGTCTGTTGTTCTCTACAAAGAGAAAAGTTAGAAACAGACAATATGCATATGAAATGAGCTTGCAAGTACCTGTGGAGAAGGCTTGCAAGGGTTTGCTAACCTCTGCGAGGAGAGAAATTAGAAGCAAACAAGATATGAAGATAACCGCACCAAAATTGTTGAGATAACCCATGAAGGTTGATGAGATAAGGTCGATATGACCAAGTAGCAAGAAAAATGCCTGATGAACACTTTATCATGAAGCCCAGATCAATGAATCGAGCGTTAGCTGTCGATATGGCTGGATGGACATGATCAAAATGAATGCTGGAATCCTTTTGGTAGGTTGGATTAACCTGTTCACCTGTGAAAGGAGGGAAAAGATAAAAAGAGGTCTATACTCGGAATGACTAAGGAAGGTTGAATGCTGCCACAGGTGTTCCCCGTGGGCCTTATGCATCACTTGCCTGAAAAAAATCATCCCGAGTATAGTCCTACTCAAAGCGGGCTGGCCGCGCATCCTCAAGGAGGGCACAAAAGAGAAAAGTAAGGGAAAGATCCTGAGAAGGATCACTAGAAGCAACGCTCTCTTGCCTTGTGCACAAGCATCACTGATCAATGAGACTGGTTGCGCCAAGAGGCCTATAGCTTGTCTGTGGATTGATCAGTGGAGTTGTGAGAACCCGAGAAGGCACGGATCGAGGATACCAGAGTGTTCAACGATCACAGTTAGGTGATGATCGAAGAGACAAGGCTACGCTTGATCGCCATTGCTTGTCAAGCAAAGATCATCATAACTGTAATGTATCCTAAGCAAAGCACAACAGAGCTAACACATGGGCCTCCCCTAGCACACACTCTGTGTTAGATGTCGGCTAGGATCCGAAATCTGAAGCCCATTCCCGCGATTGAACTGCTCCCACTACACACATGGGTATACTCCCGCCATATGTGGTCGTAGCGGTGGTGCGAGAACAATCTACGGCGGGAACGTTTCAGACTCGGTGATATCTCATTGGCGTACTGATCCCTTAGAGAGAGAAGAAGAGGAAGGAGCAACACAAGAAGGGAACTGTGTCAGTATAAGATCCCTGATAAAAAGCTTTGTTGAAAAGCAAGAAATGAACACTGAGAAGTGTTTGGTGAAATGAAAATGTTTGAAGAGAGAGAGCAAGGGTTGAGATAACCCATGAAGCTTGCTAGGAGCTTTGGAGGACTGTGAAGTCCATCGCTTGCTTAGAATAGCCTTCCAAGCACACCTTTGTCATCGGCATCGAAGTATTCGATGGTATTGTTGACAACGAGGAGAGGAGGTTCTTCGACTTGGTTCACTCCCCTTGAGGAGCAAGGAACGTCTGCAACTTATTTTCCCTTCGAAGTTGCTGGATCAGGGCGTTCTTCTCTAGGAAGCAGGTCATGCATCTTTCCCTGCCGGAGCATCCTTTGCACAAGTTGCCGGAATGCTCGGCAGTCTTCAGTTAGGTGACCTGGTTCTTTGTGAAATTCACAGTAAGGTTTTGAACCCCTAGATCTTTGATCAGCTGGTCGATAGGGCTTCTTGAAGTTTTCCCTGTCTTTCATGATCCGGATTACTTCTTGCATGGCGTCGTCGAGATCAGACTCATGCAAGTCGTTGTCTTGCTGCTGATGAACTGCTGCTGTTTGAGAAGGAGCTAGAGGCAGCAATGGATCTTGAGCACAATCACGGCTCGGGAAGGAGTATTGATGGCGACGAATCCTTCCCTCCTTATTTGAGTGAGTTGGGAAATGATTGTGAGGAGACCTTGGAGGATGCTTGCGAGAGAGATCCTCCTCGGATAAAAGCTTGGAGACGAAGCCCGGGTTGCTCTTTTCGCCTCGGATATATGAGTTGGCTAGAACAATCAACTCTTAATATGTCCTTGGAGATCAGAAATTGGCTTCAAATTTGAGAGGCCCATCACGAAGACCGTGGATAAGAGCCACTCTGTACATTTCTTGATCAGTAACTTCGATGTACAAAATCACTCTTTGGAATCAATCAACAAACTGAGACCAAGTCTCAATTCCGCGCTGCTTGATCTCAAATAGGGCTTCAGGACTACCCTTTCTCTTGGTTGATGTAGAGAATTTGAGAAGGAACTCCCTTCTAAGATCAAGGAAGGAAGTGACGGAGTGAGGACGGAGGCCATAGAACCAGTCCCTCACTTGCCCATCAAAGGTGGTGACAAGGAGCTTGCACTTGGTTGCATCTGAAAGGGTTTTGAGAGCAACAGCTGACTCAAAAGCTTGGAGGTGCTTTACTGGATCTGTCTCTCCAGTGTAGATTGGCAGTCGAGGCTCTCTGAAGGTTGCTGGAGTTGGTTCATGACGAACGCTCTCTACAAATGGTGACGGCTCCTCTTGTTCTCCTACAACATAAGGATTAAAGGGAGCATAAGCTGCAGCTGCAAAAGAAGCAGGAGGATAAAAAGGAAAAGTTGTTGCAGGAGGAGCAGAGGCAGGAGCTGAAGGGTAGGGATGACTTCCCTGAAAATTGAGAAATCTAGCAGGACTTCCCCGGGCAGCTTCCTGGAAGAAGTTATGGCGAGCAACAAACTCTTCATCTTGAGTTCGCAAAGGAGCTGCAGGCCCTTGCGGAAAGGTTGGGGTGTAAGGAGGATAGAACGGCGAGCAAGCTTGAGAGTAAGCTTGATGATGCTCTGATGTTGGTTTTGGGTTGATTGGAGCTGCTGGAGCAGCTGGAGCTGTTGCTGGATGAGCGTCCAATCGCTGCGTGATTGCAGCAAGAACTTTGTTGATCGCCTGGAATTGTTGAGCATTCTCACGGCGCGTCTGCTCAAGGGCTTCCCAGAGAGGATCTTCACTGGGACTTGGAGCAAAGTTCTCAGCTGATTGATGGTCTAACATGGTTAACTGTCACTTTCACTGCCTGTTCGGATCTGAAGGTTCGTGCGTTAACTGATGGTTCACGCTCACCGCACCAAAACTGTTGATGCGCGAAAACGGAACCGGGGGCACAGCTAAATACGGAGGGGGTGTTTGGTCTCACATGCTAGGTGAGGAGGAAGGAGAAGGTTGCGGGGGGAGAGGAGAGGCAAGCTTCTGAGTGCTCGAGAGTGGAGCAAACAACTTGTTCAAGGAGGGCTGTGAGGGTAGAGGAGAGTCTTGATCAATAGAGAGGGTTGATCAAGAGAGGAAGACGAGGTTGACCAAGAACTATCGAGCAGATAGTTACTGCGACGGTTGCACTTGCAGGTTGGTTGCCGAGAAGAACTGAGCTGAGCAGAGGGCAAGGCTTGCTGAGCAGAGAAGTAAGGCCTGCTGAGCGGAGAGCAAGGCTTGCTGAGCAGAGAGCAAGGCTTGCTGAGCAGAGAGCAAGGCTTGCTGAGCAGAGAGCAAGGCTTGCTGAGAAGAGAAGCAAGGCTTGCTAAGAAGAGGAGAAAGGCTTGCTGACCAGAGAGAAGAAGAGGGGGCCGCTAGCAGCGGCAACATCACACTTCGCTCGCCGCGACTCAAATGCCACTCTTGCGACGGGATTTCCTTTGATTAATAGCGAGGGGTTACAAGCTTACAAGTACACCTTCACAACAAAGCACTAAAGGGGTACAAAGGGAAGCTGGCGGCTAAGGGAGAAGAAGTTGCCAGAGAGCAGGGAAAAGAAGCTGCCAGAGACTAAGTAAAAGAGGCTGCTAGCTGCTGGAGGACTGGAAAACTGAGTCCGCAGAGTCTGCCGGCAAGATGCAGGTAAGATGTGGAGGACTGCGCGGACAGGAAAACTGAGTCCGCAGGGTCTGCAGGCAGGCTGATGGAGGACTGCGCGGACAGGAAAACGGAGTCCGCAGGGTCTGCTGACAAGCTGGTGAAGGACTGCGCGGACAGGAAAATGGAGTCTGCAGGGTCTGCTGGCAGGCTGATGGAGGACTGCGTGGACAGAAAAACTGAGTCCGCAGGGTCTGCTGGCAGGAATTGTCTCCACCTCTAGTCCTCTCTGGTCCCCACTAATGAGAGGTATCAGGGGCTATTTATAGGCCCGGGGAAGATCTTCAAAAAGCGAGGCCCAGTGATGTCATCATGACGACCTGCGCGGACTCCGCGGACTGGAAATTGGAGTCCGCCAGGTTGGTGAATGAAGCAGGCAGCAAGAGGCCGGAAGAGAGCGGAGCCGCCCCCTAGCGGGCGGCCTAGGCAGACTCCGGGTGGAGTCCGCCCGGCAGGAGCCTGGGCCGCCCCCTAGCGGGCGGCCGGGGCGGACTCCGGGTGGAGTCCGCCCGGCGAGAGCCGGGGCCGCCCCCTAGCGGGCGGCCGGGGCGGACTCCGGGTGGAGTCTGCCCGGCGGGAGCCGGGGCCGCCCCTAGCGGGCGGCCTGGGCGGACTCCGGGAGGAGTCCGCCCGGTGGGATCCGGGGCCGCCCCCTAGCGGGCGGCCGGGGCGGACTCCGGGTGGAGTCCGCCCGACAGGAGCCGGGGCCGCCCCCTAGCGGGCGGCCCGGGCGGACTCCGGGTGGAGTCCGCCCGGCAGGAGCCGGGGCCGCCCCCTAGCGGGCGGCCTGGGCGGACTCCGGGTGGAGTCCGCCCGGCAGGAGCCGGGGCCGCCCCCTAGAGGACGGCCTGGGCGGACTCTGAATGGAGTCCGCCCGGCAAGAGCCGAGGCCGCCCCCTAGCAGGAGGCCTGCGCGGACTCCGGGCGGAGTCCGCCCGGCAGGAGTCGGGGCCGCCCCCTAGCGGGCAGCCTGGGCTGACTCCAGGTGGAGTTCGCCCAGCAGGAGCTGGGGCCGCCCCCTAGCGGGCAGCCTGGGCGGACTCCGGGTGGAGTCTGCCCGGCAGGAGCCGGGGCCGCCCCCTAGCGGGCGGCCTGGGCGGACTCCGGGTGTAGTCTGCCCGGCTGGCGGGCAGAGGCCGCCCCGGGTGGGCGGCCTGGCAGGCGGAGGCCGCCCCTGGTGGTTGGCCTCGGCGGACGGGGGCAGGAGGCCGCCGCCCCTCAAGCGGCAGGGAGGCCGGAGCCCCTTGGGCGGACTGGGTGTCCGCCTCTTGGGGTGCAGCTGGCGGACTCCTACAAGGAAAAGCATTGCACGGTTAGCGGGCCTAACTGCATGGCCTGCGAGGGTGAGCTATGGGAACAGCCCGCCGTCCCGCAGGGCATGCAATTGCAAGGGGTCCTAGACAGACAGGGAAAACTATCCGCCTACGCTGGGGCTTGTCGCGATCAAAAGGGAGAATTTAAGGAGCGCGACTAGCCAGCTGGCTACCTTGGAAAGGATCGCCGATTTATGGGTTAACATGTTAGCTGTAAAAGCTGACGTCACTAATGTTGGAAGGCGGGTTAAGAACTTATTTGTGTTCGCGACAAGCTCATATGTTTAGAAGATGATGGTGAATGACAGCGCTGCTATTTGGTATGAGAGGTTGGGGCATGTTGAGATGGATAAGCTGAAGGCTATGGGGGCGAGAGGCCTGGTACATGGTCTGTCCAGTCTTTCATCTTTTGGAGACAGTCATGTCTATGCGGGGTGTCAGTATGGTAAGCCTCATCGCCTTCTATTTGACAAATCACGTACCAGGTGCAAGGCACCGTTGGAGTGCATCTACGGTGATCTGATAGGATCAACTATCACCCCAGTCTCAAAGGTAGTAGGTATATGCTGATTTTATTTGATGACTTTACATGGTATACTTGGGTATACTTTATGAAGGAGAAGTCAAAGGTGTTTGGGAAGTTCATGGAGTTCAAGGAGTTTGTGGAGGGCCGGCTCAGTCTATGGATCAAGAAGTTGAGAACTAACAATGGAGGAGAGTTTAACTCAAATGAGTTATCCAACTTCTGCAGAAAGCATGGTATCTAAAGAGAGCTTACTTTTGTGCATACTCCACAACAGAACAGAATTGTAGAGCGGAAGATCTATCATTTGACAGAGGCCTGTAAGTGTTGGTTTAATTCCAAAGGCATTCTCGGGGCTTTCTGGGTGGAAGGAATGGCCTGTGTGGCATATATCATCTACCTGATGCCTCTCAGTCCCAACAACATGAAGTATCCACAAAAGCTGTTGTTTAAGAAAAAGCCTGGTATGGAACATCTTCGGGTGTTCGGGTCTACCTACTATGTGCATGCTCCAGATGCTCTCAGAATGGAGCTTGATGTGAAAGCAAGGAAGCTAGTTTTCGTCGATTATGATAATAGGAAGGAAGGTGCAGTAGGAGGTAGCTTTCCCATCTTGGCCTTTCTTCTGTATTGGACTATAGCCTCCTGCCTTGTCTCATGTTTTCTCCATTCAACCTCAGAAAACCACTTGTTCCTGTCATGCACATTATCTTTTGCAGCTTTCCAGGCAGTCAAAATAATATTCCTTGAGGTGGGGCTCCACTGCTCAAAGTCAGGTCTTTGTTCTGCTTGCTCCCTGAACCTCTTCTTAGACAATCTGGTCTATTCTTCTTTCTGCAGTGCTTCTTGCATAGCTTCAGATATTGGCTGAACAACTTTCTCTATGATGACATTATCCTTACCCCCAGGTGGGCTATACATGGACTGGATGTCAGCATGAACCATATCAAAATCTGGAGGAGGGTAGATCACTTGAGCTACTTCTGGTTTCTCACCTCCAAGATATGCAGGGTTAATTCCAGATTCTGCTACATTATCATCATCACAAAGAGGAGGATAACCAAGAGTGGCTCTGATGGAATTAGAAACCCATTTTGCATGGTCAGAGCCAGCTTTGACTAAGACCCTCTCCCCCTTTATGACTTCTCTTTCTATGTGATCCCTTAAGTCATATTTTTGAAATCTGATTTGGGCATTGAGATAATTTACTCCATCCCTGTAGAAAGGTCTTAACCTTTGGAGTTTTTCAGAGATCAGCTTCTGAGAGTCTTGAATAGCAGTTGTAACTTCAGTTAAGCTATCTTGCAGTGCTTTATCAAAAGCTGTCATAGCAGTAGCAGTAGAAGTTGTCAGGCCAGCAGCAATGTTCTTCATCTCTGTGACAATAACATTGTGAGATTGTGTCAAATTGTCATTCATTCTGATTTGGTTCTCTAGAACATACCCCTGCTTCTGTGCTATGTCATCTACTTGAGCCTTTATCTTTTCTTGATGAGTTGCAAGATAGACTACTGCATTCCCACCCTTGTGGAAGCAGTCAGTCATCTCCTTCTTATTAAGATTCATTTCAAATGTTATTGACTTTATATCTTGGGCTAGATCAAACTGTAATGATTTTTGCCCTTCATCAACATACTTCTCAATAGCCTGCCTGTGCTCATCCAGTTTAATCTGCATAGCAACCATCAGTGCACTATAATCAACAGTTGGTGTTGGCTGTGATATAGGCTGTGGAGTAACAGTTTGGAGAGCCTTCTTATCACTTTGGCTCCTTCTTCTAAATACTTGAAATTTTCTTTTCTTAGCCCGTGTAGCTTCTTCATCTTCAGAGGCTGAAGTACTTGCTATCTCTACCCTCTCCTTAGGTAGCTCCTCAATAGCTTGGGGCTTTTCTGGTTCTTGCCTTATAGGTTCTTCATGAATTGGCACTTGCTCCCCCTCAACTGGAGCATTCTCCCTCTCAGCAGCAGTTTCTTTGTCAAAATCAGTTTGATCCAGGTTAAGGAATAGATCTTCCATTGTGTATTCTTGTGGAGAATGGGCAGGAGAAATTCTTTTCTCATTTACCACTGGATCAGATACAACAGATGTGTCTTTCATTACAACATCTGGGACTTGATTATCAGTCTGTGGTTGCTGATAAACATCAGACAAATCAGTATCCTCTATAGGAAAAACTAAAGCATTAAGCTCAGTGATTACCTCTAGGATGATGTTGGTTGCTTGCTCACTCTCAAGAGTAGTTGGTTCTTCTACAACTAGAGGCTCCCCCTGGACTTGATCCTGGTGTAAGGGGCTAGCTGGTGGTAGCTCCCCCTGCCTCTCAGCAACTACTTGTTGAGTTGGAGTTTTCTCAACAGTCTCTTCTTTATGCTCATCAGGTGTGAAGACCACTTGCTCTTCACTATCAGTACTGCTAGTTGGATCCTGAGCCATTGGGACAGACTTCTTCTTCTTCTTCAGTGGAGTTTCCTTCTCAGGAGTGATCTTCTCAGGGGTTGGCATCTCCTTAGACAACACCCTGTCCCATCTGGAGAATATCCTCATATCCATTTTCCTCATATGATTTATTTTAGTGCCAGCAGTCTGACCCATAACTTCTGGTATGCTTCCAGCTAGGTATAAGCTTAATATCCTGCCCAAGTTGGGCTTCTTCAGGCTTTCCTTGATCTTCTCAAAGATCACTACAGACCAGTCAGTTTTCAGATTGAAGATTATCCTGGTCATGATGCTGAACATATAGGCTGATACCCTATCATGCCCTCCAGGTTTGCTGAGGATTACTTTGCCTACAATTTCGGACAGGAATTTCCCCTGACTGTTCATTCCTTTTCTATTGAAAACTGAACCAATCTTCATCTTAGAATCTAGTCCACACCAAGTTAGAGCTTCCCTGGTCTTTGAAGCAGTAACTTCATCTTCTTCTTTAATTCTAGGCAACTGAAGTACTTTTCTCAAACTTTTTGAAGAGATCTTAACCTTCTCACCATGGACCCTGGACTTGATTTTGAATCCAGATTCGTCCACTTCAGCTCCATTGAGGAATTCCAGTACCTCTTTCTTCCAGATTTTAGTAGGCTCTGAAACAAGAAATTCCAACCCCGAGTCTGGAAATAGGGTTATCACATTCTTGATTTCTGGGTCTGCATCAACAAATGCGTCGCGCACCAGTTCATACCCTTCGTTGACGTTCTCCTCAAGCTTTGGCGCCATTAGGTTTTGAAGAATTTGAACTGAGAGAAGAGAGGTGTCGACACACAAGTTTTGGTCTCGAAACTTTTGAAAGCGTGTCGACAGACTAAGGCAAAATCCTATTTATACCTTTCTAGGTTTGAAGATGAAAAGGCGGGCAGCTAACTTAAATTGTGTCGACACTGTCGATAAGTGTCGACACTGACTTATAATGTCTCGACACATACGTGTCGACACAAGTTTAGTCAACAGATTATATGTGTCGACACTTGTGTATGTGTCGACACCACTTATCTCGACACATAGTCGAGACTTTACTTAGATAATTCTGAGTAAAACCTAAGTGTCGACACCACCTTGGATGTGTCGACACCTACTTGTCATGTGTCGACACTAATATTCTGAAGTGTCGACACCAACTTCTTATATGTGTCAACACCTTTTCACTGAAGTGTCGACACCACTTTTCTGTGTCGACACAGAGATCTCTGTGTGTCGACACCTTTTTACTTAGCCATTTCCAATTCTATAAACTTACTCTAAGTTTATCATTCCTAGTTCAATTTTAAACCTATTGAACTTAGTTTCTTCTAGGGGCTTAGTATACATATCAGCTAATTGATTATCAGTTTTAACATATTCCAGTAAAATATCTTCTTTCTCTACATGCTCCCGAAGAAAATGATATTTTATTTCAATATATTTAGTTCTACTATGGGAAACAGGATTATGTGCAATTGATATAGCACTAGTAGAATCACAGAAGAGTGGAGTTCTACTTACCTGAAATCCATAGTCCTCAAGCTGATGTTGTATCCACAGAAGTTGAGCACAGCAACTTCCTGCAGCCACATATTCTGATTCTGCAGTGGAGATAACCACACTTGTTTGCTTTTTGCTAATCCATGAAATCAGTCTTCCACCTAGGAATTGACAGGTTCCAGTAGTGCTTTTTCTATCTTCTTTGCATCCTGCAAAGTCTGCATCCGAATAACCTGTTAGTTCAAAATCCCCATTCCTAGGGTACCAGAGGCCTAGATAAGGAGTGCCCTTTAGATATCTCAATATTCTTTTGACTGCTGTCAAATGAGACTCTTTAGGGCAAATTTGATACCTTGCACAGACACATGTAGCATACATGATATCTGGTCTACTTGCAGTCAAATATAATAGAGAGCCAACTATCCCTCTATACAAAGACTCATCTACAGGTTTCCCTGCATCATCCTTGCTAAGAGACATACTTGACCCCATAGGAGTCTTCATGGTACTGGATGAATCCATACCATACTTCCTTATGTGTTCTAGGGTGAACTTGGACTGGCATATGGATAATCCATTCTCAGTCTGTCTTACTTGGAGACCCAAGAAGAACTTTAGCTCTCCCATACTACTCATCTCAAATTGACCTTGCATTAGTTTTGCAAACTTTTTGTAAAGGCTACTTTCAGTAGACCCAAATATAATGTCATCTACATATATTTGGACTAGTATTACTTTGCCTCTAGATTCCCTAAGGAATAGAGTCTTGTCTATTTTCCCCCTTATGAACTTATTCTCAATGAGGAAACTAGACAGGGTTTCATACCAAGCCCTAGGGGCTTGTTTTAAACCATATAAAGCTTTCCTAAGTCTATAGACATGATTAGGTAGAGTTGAATCAACAAAACCTGATGGTTGTTCCACATAGACTTCTTCTTTAAGATTACCATTCAGAAATGCTGACTTGACATCCATTTGGTAAACTTTAAATCCTTGAAAGGTTGCATAGGCCAGGAACATCCTTATGGCTTCCAGTCTGGCTACTGGAGCAAAGGTTTGATCAAAGTCAATACTTTCTTCCTGCCTATATCCTTTAGCAACCAATCTTGCTTTGTTCTTAATGATGACTCCATGCTCATCCATCTTGTTCCTATAGATCCACTTGGTTCCAATTATATTGTGGTCTTTAGGTTTAGGAACAAGCTCCCAGACCTTGCACCTCTTAAACTGATTCAGCTCTTCTTACATTGCCTCAATCCAAAGAGGGTCTTGGATGGCTTCTTCAAACTTCTTTGGTTCAACTTGGGATAGAAAACTTGAGTAGATTACTGCATTCAGATTTATGCTCCTTGTTTGTACCCCTTGTCTTGGATCACCAATGATTTGCTCTGCTGGATGATCTCTAAGATGCCTACTGGCTGGAGGCATCCTTACTTCAGGTTGAACTTCTTCAACTTCATCATCTTGCTGAACTCCTTGTTCTTCATCTGTATTTGGTACATGTAGTACTCCCCCTGGACAACAGCCACTGACTTCTACTTGCTGTCTTACAGTAGGTTCTTCTTCCAGAGTGAACTTGTCCATCTTCTTAGTTATACCTGTGGGGCTGCAAATACTACTAGACAACTCATTGTTAATAAGTCTAGTTTCATCAAATACTACATGTACTGTCTCTTCTACAACTAGTGTAGACAAGTTATAGACTCTATAAGCCTTACTGTTGTTGCTGTACCCAACAAAAATTCCCTCTTGCGACTTGGCAGCAAACTTAGTCAAGTAAGACTTTCCATTGTTAAGTATAAAGCACTTACAACCAAAGATCCTGAAGTAGGATAGGTTTGGTTTCCTGCCTTTCACAACCTCATAGGGGGTCTTGTTGAGGCTTTTAGTTATGGTAGCCCTATTAATAACATGGCATACAGTATTGACTGCTTCAGCCCAGAAATATTTTGGTAGTGATTTATCACTTAATAGGGTCCTACCAGTCTCAATCAAGGTTCTATTCTTGCTTTCAGCAATGCCATTTTGCTGAGGTGTTCTAGGTGAAGAAAACTCTTGAAATATCCCAAAGTCTTCACATAGTTTTGTCATGCTATCAGACTGAAATTCAGTACCATGGTCACTTCTTATTTTGACCACAGTACTAGCTAGTTCATTCTGAATCTATTTGACAAAGCTATAGAAGACACTAGGTGTTTAAAATTCCGGCTTAGAAAGAACACCCAGGAAAACCTTGAGTAGTCATCTAGAACTACAAAGGTATAGACCTTCCTACCCAGCTGTGAACTGGAATTGGACCAAAGAGATCCATATGCAAGAGGTATAAACACCTCACAGCATCTTTGTTTTCAATGCTTCTAAAGGTGGATCTAGTCTGCTTGCCCTTTTGACAAGCTGAGCAAATACCATTTTTAACACACTTAACTTGAGGACCATTCCTCACTAACTCTTTGCTAAAGAGTTTGCCAATTGTCTTGTAATTAAGATGGGCTAGCCTCTTGTGCCATTTGACACAATGAGAGACTTTCTCATCAGCTACAAGACACACTTGAGAACCATTGGTCTCACACATAATGTCTAAGCAGTAGACATTTCTTTTTCTATAACCTGTCAAAATGATCTCTTGATCAGTTGACCTCTTGATATGACAACCATTCTTAACAAATGAGATGTCATACCCTACATCACTTAATTGACTTATACTTATTAGGTTGTGTTTCAACCCTTTAACATAAGCCACTTGAGTAATGGTTACCAAGTTGCTAGAAATGTTACCAAACCCTTTGATGATTCCTTTTTCAGAACCACCAAAGGAGACTTTTGGACCATCTTTGATTGGAATGTAGTCCCTTAGTAATCCCTTTGTTCCAGTCATATGTCTGGAACATCCACTGTCCAAGTACCATATTGGGGCATGGCCACTTGGACTCACCTGCAAAACAGATTAGTGAACCTTAGAACCCAAAGAATTCTTGGGTCCTTGGTACTTGTTAGTTTGCATCCTGACAAGACTACCTGCTGGTTTTCCAACAGGCAGTTTGCTACTCACTTTGGCACTAGCATTGTGCCAACAGTCCATTGCAAAGTGGCCTACCTTGCCACAACACCAACACTCAAACTTATTGTACCTTTGCTTAGGTACTGTCTTTGCTGTTTTATCCACAGCTGGCTTGTTGAGTGTTGGGGCTTTGCCCTTTGACATGGACTTGGACTGAACAGTCCTTGCAGGTTTTGTAAATCCCAGTCCAGATTTACCTTTGTGATGAACAAATTCATCAATTAAGGGTAGAAATGACTTAGGTTTAGAAAACCTAGCAACTAAGTCCTTCTCCTTCTGAAGATTAATCTCTAGACTCTTGATTTGATCATTCTTAAATGATATAGTCCCCATCTGAATCATAGTTATGTGCTTCAGTCTGGCTATCTCATTAAGCTTTTGATCAAATAACTTCTCAAAATCAGTTGCAGCAGCTTTGAGATTAGCAATTTCCTTTGCCTGACTTTTGGCTAGGGACTTGCTCTTCTTATAAGCTTGCAACAGAACTCTATATTCATCTATCAACTGATGAATATCCTCTTCAGACTCAGATGCACTCTCATCATTTGATGATGATGAATCTGATTCTGTACTGGCACAAGAAACTGAATTTAAAGTTGAACTTTGTACCTTACTAGGTCCTGGCTGTTCCAGGATTTTGTCACTTTCTGTCAATGCCATTAGTCCTTGACATTGACTGTCCTCTTGTTCATATATTGAATTCATAATCTGCATGAACTCTTCTTCTTCCTCCTCAGCAAACAGTCCTATATATGCCTCAGCATCTGACTCAGTTTCTGATGAAGAAATATCTGACAGACTCTTGTCCTTTTTGGCAACAAAAGACTTCTCCTTCTTGCCCTTGTATTGAGTCCTTTTCTTGTCACTAGACTCCTTCCTTTTTTCTGGACAATCTGCAACAACATGACCTTGTCTATTACAGCAATAGCATACTATTTTTGAAAGAGTTGCCTTGCTAGACTTAGTCTTTTTCCTGTCTTTCTTTGAAGACTTTTTATCCTGATAATAGTCTTCTTTTCTCTGTGAAGTAGAAGGTCTTGTCCTCCACTGTTTCTTCTTTAAGAATTTCTGAAAATGTCTTGTAAAGGCAACAAAGTTCTCATCACTTTCATTGCTTTCAGATTTTCTGCTGACTGACTCATCTGACTCAGATTCAGCTGCTTTTGGAGATGGAGTAGGTGACTTACCTCTGTACTTTCTGGGGGCTTCTGTTTTAAAGGCCATTGTCCTTTCCTTGTGTTCACTTCTTGTAGATTTCTCCTCTTCTTTCCTCACCATCAACTGCATCTCATAGGATAGCAGTTTCCCAAATAGAGTTTGTGGAGGAATTTCTGCTAACTTAGCCATTTCTCTAATGACACAGATCTTGGTGTCCCAATATTTTGTTAGGGACCTTAGAAACTTATCATTGAGTTCATAATTACTGAACTCTCTGCCATAGGACATGAGTTCATTCACTATCCTGTAGAACTTCTTATAGCACTCAGTTATGCTATCAGTTTTTCCTTGTCTAAAACTTTCATATTCTTGATTGAGCAAAGATTTTCTGTCTTGCCTCACTTCTTCAGAACCCTCCATATACAAAATAAGAGTCTCCCACATCTCTTTAGTTGTCTTACAGTGTATTAGATTCTAAAAAGTTGCATCATCTATGACACTCACTATGATGTTCTGAGCCCTCTTATCCATAGTGGCTAGAACAATTTCATCCTTTGTCATTTCAGAGAAATCCTTAGGTGTTCTCTGATTTGCATCTAAGACTGACACCTTCATGGGAACATATGGCCCTTCCTTTACTGTGATATAAATCCTAGGGTCTGAGGCTTCCATAAAAAGTCTCACCCTTTCCTTCCAGATCCCAAAGATCTCTTTCCTACATATGGGTAACTTCATGGATCCCAATTCCTTGTGATTTTCAGTGGAACCCATAGTTCTTGATTTTCTTGATTCCGTAATTGACTTAGACTGAATCTGTCAACAGGATCTACTCAGACAGTTATGTCCCTTTTTGAGTAACCTCCCTCTGATACCACTTGAAAGATATTGTACCTAAACACCTAGAGGGGTGGGGGTGAATAGGTGACTTGAATCTTTTTAACTTTTTATGACAGAATACAGAATCTTACACAGATTTCTAGCTACTTAATCACAGCAATCACACAGCAATCACAGTATATCACAGCACATAGTAGACACACAGTTTTATAGTGGTTCCCCAAGGTTTGGGTACATCCACTTTCCCCCTTCTCCTATCTAGCAGTGTACTAGATTCGGCCAAACTTCTCCACTATCTCAGAACCCAAAACAGGTTCCTACACCTCAGGCCCAATGCCCTACAACTCAGCTTCTTCACAAAGCCTACACTCAGCCACAAAGGCCTACACTCAGTCACAAAGGCCTACACTCAGAGATTTATATCTCCTACACTCAGCCTTTATAATTATAGGCTTACAAGACTCAGATCCAAAGGATCCTACAAGATAAAATGAATACAAAAATTATAACTCAACAACTCAGTGACAAGAGAGAAGAGTTGTGAGATTCTTGATGAGTTCTTGGAAGAACTCAGCTGAAATCAATCTGACTTAGCTTTCTTCAAAGCTTCTTGAATGTAGAACTCAATTAGATTGACCCCTTCTGCAGTTGATCCTTGATCTCTGCTACTTAAGATTCAGAATAAATCTGAACCCTTCTTGTCAGTCTGGTTCCAATGACTGATTTCTTGGATGGAGCTCTCTCTCTCCAACTTCTTAGATCTTCACTTGATAGCTAGATCTTCTTTGAATTACTTCTGTAACACCTCCCCTGTAATAGACGTATAATATGGGTCCGGCCGGGGCCCCACAACATACGAACACCACAGCTTTAGTATTAAAAGTTGATATAGCTACCCAAACTCAAAACACTTGCACAATCACAGCGGAAAACCGAGCACAACTAGAAGTTATCCACTAATCCAAAAGAGTAAACAAATGGCCTTAAGGCCTTACATCAAATGTCCAAAAAGGGGGGGGGGGGTATACAGTACAATCAAACAAGAATGTGCTCAGTACTCCTAGTCTACCTCGGCATGCAAGCCGGACAAAAATAGTCTCAAACATACATCATCAAAGTAGTGCTACAAAAGAGAAAACACTTCATGGGCTTAGGCCTTTTTGGCCGGCGTGCTAGCTCCTGCGTGCGATCCTTGTCCTGTAAAAATTATTAGTAACGTGGGTCAGCAAAGGCTGACCTCAAACTGTGTAACAACACATCTCCTCCCGGCCGCCCCTAACGGACCCCGGGGAACCCTCCAACCTGCAAGTCAGCACTTCATATGCAATATAAATTTCTATAAATAGAAAAACATTAAAACAGGCTTGGATGTCTCAATCAACAAACATGTTCTCTACTGGTTGAGCATATAAAGAAAGGGCCTATTATGCAACATGAATGCAACACCCGGGCTTCACCCAAGGTACCCTAAACCGTATGCATCTAGCACAACATCACAACATTTGGGTACTCACATTTCCCCAATTGGCATAAAGCCGCAAACATTGAGGGAGACACAACTCCCTCACACGGCGCACAGGCCGCCACATGGAAATCTTGCCAAGGCCCCACCCGCTCGTGGGCTTAGCCCCGGGCTTGCCTGCAAGCTCTGACGTCTCATGTCAGGATTCCAACAACCACAGACTGACCGATTCTAAGAAGCCTTGCTGGACCCCACCCGCTCATGGCCTCTTTGCCCGGGCTTGCCCCAAGCTTGGCATTCTCGTCAGTCTCACAGAAGGGGACTAGTCTCGCCGGGACACTCTCCACACATGACGCACGTGTCACGGGATAGCCAGCCGACCACGGAGACATAGCCACGCCTTGGCACAACACAACCAAGACTAAACACATCGCAATCCCTCTTTGTACCGCAGCGTTCCCGCGCACCAAGGAAAACATCTCCAACTCGTGCGGAGCTAACCTTGTCCACCAAGGAAACCATCTCCATTCTCATTTGGAGCTAACCTTGTCAAGGAAACCATCTACCACCACGAGGAGCTAACCTTGTCCGGGTTCGACTACATGTACTCTTTTCAAGCCAACGGGACAATCACCACCACAACACAAACGGCATCTTGCCGCATCGGAAACCTCTACGAATCCCTAAGTTCGTATGCAACATCACCGTGTCGGACTAACGGTCGCGACTACGGCTTCACCCACCATGCCTAATCCACTAGCGAAGCGGATCTCTAATGCAAAATATGCCGGGGACGGACTCAATCGACCCGGAAGTTCCTCTTGAAACTCGGCAAGCCAAAACCCCTCTCATTTGAGAGTTTGGTGCCCAAAAATTAGAGAAAAGAAAACTAGATGATGCTAAAACGTGCATCCTAAAGACCGAGAGGAGAGATGTCGTTACCTTCCGACTCCTCTTCCTTGCCATGGCAAAAATAGCCGGATGGAACACTTCGCAATGCTCCAAGCTTCACGGATCCGGACTCGGCTCGCGATTCGGAGCTCCGACACCCTTCCTACAGCCCAAGAGTTCTTCTTCTTCCTCCTTGCTCTAGGTTTTCTCAAGATCTAAGAAAGAGAGAACTTGAAAGAAAAATGAGGATCTGTAACCCTAGGGTCGGACTTAACTGTCCAGGAGATGGCCTGAACCGTTAGATCCCAAAACCAGAAAAAGACTGGCTGCGATTCGCCTGGAAAATAAAAGATCTGGGCCGAACACGGCCTGGCACACGCCCGTGTCCAGGGCCGTGTGCCTCATTCGCCGTCTCAAATCGACGCGCCTGGAATCAGACACGGGCATCCGACACGCCCGTGTTCAATCCGACACGCCCGTGTCCCCAGTGACACGGCCGTGTGGCCTGCCGTGTAGCTCCAACGACACGGCCCCAACACCAACCCGAGAGGTGACACGGCCTGGGACACGCCCGTGTCCCAAGCCGTGTGCCCCAGTCTCGACACACTGTCGAGCAAAAGTGTCGACACTTGGGCCGAGTGTCGACACGGCCTCGACACGCCCTGCGACACGGGCCTCGACAGAGGGTCGAGAGTGAGGCACACGGCCTGCGACACGGGCCAAGTGTCGACACTTTTGCTCGACAGTGTGTCGAGACTGGGGCACACGGCTTGGGACACGGGCGTGTCCCAGGCCGTGTCACCTCTCGGGTTGGTGTTGGGGCCGTGTCGTTGGAGCTACACGGCAGGCCACACGGCCGTGTCACTGGGGACACGGGCGTGTCGGATTGAACACGGGCGTGTCGGATGCCCGTGTCTGATTCCAGGCGCGTCGATTTGAGACGGCGAATGAGGCACACGGCCCTGGACACGGGCGTGTGCCAGGCCGTGTTCGGCCCAGATCTTTTATTTTCCAGGCGAATCGCAGCCAGTCTTTTTCTGGTTTTGGGATCTAACGGTTCAGGCCATCTCCTGGACAGTTAAGTCCGACCCTAGGGTTACAGATCCTCATTTTTCTTTCAAGTTCTCTCTTTCTTAGATCTTGAGAAAACCTAGAGCAAGGAGGAAGAAGAAGAACTCTTGGGCTGTAGGAAGGGTGTCGGAGCTCCGAATCGCGAGCCGAGTCCAGATCCGTGAAGCTTGGAGCATTGCGAAGTGTTCCATCCGGCTATTTTTGCCATGGCAAGGAAGAGGAGTCGGAAGGTAACGACATCTCTCCTCTCGGTCTTTAGGATGCACGTTTTAGCATCATCTAGTTTTCTTTTCTCTAATTTTTGGGCACCAAACTCTCAAATGAGAGGGGTTTTGGCTTGCCGAGTTTCAAGAGGAACTTCCGGGTCGATTGAGTCCGTCCCCGACATATTTTGCATTAGAGATCCGCTTCGCTAGTGGATTAGGCATGGTGGGTGAAGCCGTAGTCGCGACCGTTAGTCCGACACGGTGATGTTGCATACGAACTTAGGGATTCGTAGAGGTTTCCGATGCGACAAGATGCCGTTTGTGTTGTGGTGGTGATTATCCCGTTGGCTTGAAAAGAGTACATGTAGTCGAACCCGGACAAGGTTAGCTCCTCGTGGTGGTAGATGGTTTCCTTGACAAGGTTAGCTCCAAATGAGAATGGAGATGGTTTCCTTGGTGGACAAGGTTAGCTCCGCACGAGTTGGAGATGTTTTCCTTGGTGCGCGGGAACGCTGCGGTACAAAGAGGGATTGCGATGTGTTTAGTCTTGGTTGTGTTGTGCCAAGGCGTGGCTATGTCTCCGTGGTCGGCTGGCTATCCCGTGACACGTGCGTCATGTGTGGAGAGTGTCCCGGCGAGACTAGTCCCCTTCTGTGAGACTGACGAGAATGCCAAGCTTGGGGCAAGCCCGGGCAAAGAGGCCATGAGCGGGTGGGGTCCAGCAAGGCTTCTTAGAATCGGTCAGTCTGTGGTTGTTGGAATCCTGACATGAGACGTCAGAGCTTGCAGGCAAGCCCGGGGCTAAGCTCACGAGCGGGTGGGGCCTTGGCAAGATTTCCATGTGGCGGCCTGTGCGTCGTGTGAGGGAGTTGTGTCTCCCTCAATGTTTGCGGCTTTATGCCAATTGGGGAAATGTGAGTACCCAAATGTTGTGATGTTGTGCTAGATGTATACGGTTTAGGGTACCTTGGGTGAAGCCCGGGTGTTGCATTCATGTTGCATAATAGGCCCTTTCTTTATATACTCAACCAGTAGAGAACATGTTTGTTGATTGAGACATCCAAGCCTGTTTTAATGTTTTTCTATTTATAGAAATTTATATTGCATATGAAGTGCTGACTTGCAGGTTGGAGGGTTCCCCGGGGTCCGTTAGGGGCGGCCGGGAGGAGATGTGTTGTTACACAGTTTGAGGTCAGCCTTTGCTGACCCACGTTATTAATAATTTTTACAGGACAAGGATCGCACGCAGGAGCTAGCACGCCGGCCAAAAAGGCCTAAGCCCATGAAGTGTTTTCTCTTTTGTAGCACTACTTTGATGATGTATGTTTGAGACTATTTTTGTCCGGCTTGCATGCCGAGGTAGACTAGGAGTGCTGAGCACATTCTTGTTTGATTGTACTGTATACCCCCCCCCTTTTTGGACATTTGATGTAAGGCCTTAAGGCCATTTGTTTACTCTTTTGGATTAGTGGATAACTTCTAGTTGTGCTCGGTTTTCCGCTGTGATTGTGCAAGTGTTTTGAGTTTGGGTAGCTATATCAACTTTTAATACTAAAGCTGTGGTGTTCGTATGTTGTGGGGCCCCGGCCGGACCCATATTATACGTCTATTACAGGGGAGGTGTTACAACTTCAACAACTTCAATCATCGTGTCTGTAGACTGTATAAGCCTATTTATAGGCCTTCTTCATGGTAACCGGCTGGTCCGGTTCATAACTGAATTCTGACAACTCTAACAGGTGCAGTAGACCGGCTAGAATGGCAGCTGTCAAGTCATCCAGTCAGTTCTTGTAAATTCTGTAACTGTCTTTAAGTGTCGAGACTGTCTGTCTTTAAGTGTCGACACTTATAGACCAAGTGTCGACACATGTTGTTTAAGTGTCGACACTAGCCTACAAGGTGTTGACACAACTCCTTGTGTTGTAGATATTAGATCTCGACACTGCTTCTTCTTCATGTGTCGACACTGAAATTGAGTGTCGACACAAGTACTTGTACTTCAGTATTTTGCTGAATTCTTCTAAGTGTCGACACAACACCTTTGTGTCGACACATCTTCATGTGTTGAACTCGCTGAGTGTCGACACTTCTTCTTGGTGTCGACACATCTTCATATGTTGAATCTGTTAAGTGTCGACACTGCTTCTTGGTGTCGACACATGTCTTCAGTGTTGATACTTGCTGAGTGTCGACACATTGCTCTGGGTGTCGACATATTCTTATTCTGTCGAGACTCTGGCTGAGTGTCGACACATTCCCTTAGTGTTGACACTTGTACTTAGAATATTTTTGTTGAACTTTGCTGATCTTTACTAAGTGTCGACACAGCTCCTTGTGTCGACACTTTCTTCAAGTGTTGAGTCTTCAGCTGAGTGTCGACACATTCTTTCTTGTGTCGACACTTCCTTCAAGTGTTGACTCTTCTGCTGAGTGTCGACACATTATTCTGGGTGTCGACACTTGTACTTAGTTTCTGCTGACTTTTGCTGAGTGTCGACACAGCCTCCAAGTGTCGACACTTTCTGGTGTAGACACATTTTCACTGGGTGTCGACACAACTGCTATGTGTCGACACAGCTTCACTGCACTTTTTTTCATTGAGTGTCGACACAGCTCCTTGTGTCGACACTTTCTGTCTAGTGTCGACTCAGCATCCCTGGTGTCGACACAAATACTCCAAGTGTCGACACTGCTTGCCTGGGTGTCGACACAAGTCTTCTTAAGTGTCGACACTTTCCATCTGGGTGTCGACACATGGACTTAGAAACTTTTTCTTCTTTCCTGCAAATACTTAACCTGCACAAGTAAACTCAAAACACATCAAATACATTTTGATGTATATCATTGAGTTGGGTGAGGCTTCTTCAAATCAGGTACATTTAAACCAATGTACCCAACAGAAGGATAGAAATGCATGCATCCCGAGACACAGAAGTTTGTGGTTTCTTGGGACGTAGTATTTGACAAGTTGATGTCATACCAGGGTAGTTCCTCTGTGGAACTATATGAGAGCAGGTGAGATGGAGGGTAAGGTGAAGCTACTTAAGTTCTTTTGGTGGAGTTGCATGTATCATCAGGTGCTCTGGTTATTTTGAGCTTTGGGGCAGGTGCATCTGGATCAGGAAGTAGGGGGAGCGATGCTCCAAGTGTCCCCGGGATCAGAACTAGCTCAGAAGAAGCAGCAGAAGTGGTGGATCAGGTTCAAGCCTTGTGGAAGTCCAAAAGGACCATTATTCCACCGGATCGGTATTGGGACGGGAATATGATGAGTTTGGTCTCATATTTCTTTATAGATCCCTTGGATGAACGGGAGCCATCATGCTTTGAGAACATCATTGGCATTAAGGAGTGGGAAGAAGCTATGGATGAGGAAATGGCCGCCCTCAGGAAGAACGAGACTTGAGATCTTGTGCCCAAGGTCGATGAAATCACTCATGTGACATGCAAATGAGTTTATAAGCTTAAGAAGAAGGCTAACGACAACATCGAGCGGTATAAGGCTCGCCTTATAGCTTGAGGTTTCTCACAATAGTACGGAGAAGACTATGAAGAGATGTTTAGTCCTGTGACCAAGATGACTTTGGTACGAGTGGTTATTTCCATGGCGAGTTGTCAAGGGTGGAGGATTTGGCAACTCGACGCGAAGAACACATTCCTTTATGCCTAGATTAACAAGGGTATCTTTATGGTTCAACAATCTAGTTATTTATCTGAAGAACATCTAGGACACGTCTACAAGCTTATGAAGGCCCTTTATGGCTTAAAGGAGGCGCCTCGGGGGTGGTATGGAAAGATCGTAAAATACCTCCAGTTCTGTGGATTCTTTGCTTTAGACTTGGACTCAAGTTTGTTCGTGAAGAAGTGGGGGAGCTTGAAGTCTTGGTGTTATTGTATGTTGACGACATGATCGTCACGAGGAACTCGGAGGAAGAGGTAGCTATGCTTGGGGTAGAGCTAGCTATCTGGTTCGAGATAAAGGATCTTGTGGAGCTCCACCATTTCCTTGGCCTCGAAGTGGAGAGTAAGAAGAGCAGCGTGCTTGTTTCCCATAAGGGCTATGCGGAGAGAATCGTTAAGAGGTTCGGCATACGAGAAGGGAAGAGTAGCTCTACTCCTATGTAGGTCAATATTAAGGTTTGGCGTGATGATCAAATGGTTCTTCCAGATCCTTTAGTGTCGTGGGCTCTCGTTGGGAGTCTCTTATATTTAACGATTACAAGACCGGATATTGCTTATGATGTAGGCCGAGTAAGTCAGTATATGGCGCGACCATGAAAACCTCATCTGGTGGCGGCTAAAAATATCTTGAAGTATGCGAAGTCCACCTCAAATATGGGTATTTTTTACGATAGGGACGTATGCTTCAATCTGCATGATTACACGGATGCTGATTATGTGAGAGATACAGACGATCGAAATTCAACGTCTGGTTATGTCTTCATGTGCTGATTGACAACTATTTTGTGGTGCAGTAAGAAGCAATATTCAGTTTCTGTCTCCACTACGGAAGCGAAATACAAGGCTTTGACCTTGGCAACTCAAGAAGCCATTTGGCTTAGGAGGTTAGTGAAGGACATCCATGGGGAGGTGTGAGGTCCTACTCTGCAATAAGGTGACAATGAGAGTGCCATCAAACTGGTTAATAATCCAGTTTGTCACACGCAGACTAAGCACGTCAAGATTGAGCATCACTTCGTTCGCGAGAAGGTGCTGGAGGGGTCCTTGATGGTAGAGTGTGTGTATAGTCAGGACAACATCATAGACATCTTCACAAAGCCACCACCGAAGGGATCATTCACTCAGTTTCGTGATTTAGTCGGGCTGGTTTCCACTTCCCACTTCAATGGGGAGTGTTGAAATTGTTGAAGTGGAAGTGGGCGATTTGATTGGGCAGACCGCAGAGACCGCTGTCAGTCTGGCGGGTAGGTGTTAGCGGATACCCTAGTTTTGGCTATTGTTCTTCTTCCTACGGTCTGGTTCAGCAAGAACCCAAGGAAGTAACCGGGTAATTTTCGTTGGCTAACCATGGTTGTCGCAGTCTAGTTGGTGAGACCGTGGTGTCCTCTTAGAGCTGAGGCTTTGGTTCGTGTTGAGGCAGGCGGTTAGTGCGGATTGCGGAGGCTAATCATCGAGCTTGTTGTGGACTGCATGCGCGGTTTGATACCAGAGTTCGCTGGTTGTGTGAACTTGGTCACTATATTGTGGCAAGTCCAGTTTGGTTGATTAATCGCAGAGACCATAGTGTTGCGCGGTCTGGGTGCAGAGTCTGGCAGATAACCTTAGGCGCAGTCTTGGCTCAGAACGCGTGGCTGGATTGTTTATGTCCATACAAACTGAGCATGTGTTCTGCATGTCTTTGCGGTCTGACTCTGGTATCGACACTCTTGTGCGGACTGGTGGTATTAGTTGCAGGATGACAGACGGTTATCTTATCATTATGGGCGGGGACCACACTCTCCTTGTCGTCTATAAATAGGGGTCCCCGACTCGTCATATATAACAGAAACATTGAGTCCTCAACTCGCACTTTGAAGTTGCGGTAGGACTTTCTTAACCACGCGACTAAGTGAAGTTGACTTATACTATGCAGACTATGTGACTAGCACTAGGAGATTAGACAATTAGTTGGGAAGCTTAGTGTGTATTAGTTTGTGGATAGCGGTGTGTGGTATACAACAGGTCTAGGTTTAGGCGACTTGAAGTCTTTACCTAGGGGTTGCGGATAGTTCAAGCAGTTCGGCCGATTCATCAGCGGGTAAACTATTTTCCAGTTCATCAGCATTTCAATAACAGGCAGTCCACGCATCTTGTGTTGCGGGTTGGCAACTTGGCGGTTTTAGTGGACTGTCTTGGCAGTTTGCGGCTTGGGCGGTTTCTGTCATCAGACCGCCGGTTTCACTTTTGCATGTAGTTTTTTTTTCTCATAGAGTACATTGCGAAATCATGTCTCGCAATGTATGTCTCGCTCTGTAAAGAAGATTATTGATTCTATATTGACTCTTGTGTTTCTGTTATTGTTGATTTTTTACTTGCCTTTGGTTTTGGTTGAGTGTTCCTGCGATCTTATTCAGCTTCCATGAGAAATTTTCACATGGTATCAGATCTATCTACCTGATATCTTAAAAGTTTTACAGCGCTCTTTTCTTCGAAATGTGTTATAGCTCCACACACAAACAGTCTCGTGGCTCCCCTCTATCTTGTGCACGCCCTCGCACTCCACTCTCTAGTACGTGCCCCATGCACCCCGAGCCAATTTGCACATGTGCACTTCCCTTGAGCTCTAATGTCATATGCGTGCCACAGTGATCCACTCTCTAGCCCTGTACTCCGCTCTCCAGCGCACCTCTATCTGGAACGCTCCTCGACACCCCAATTCCCCATTCCGCGTCCCATGCACTCTGCACTCCTGTGCACAACTTTGCATGCCGCTCTCCATAACAGCACTCTGCTCTCTAGATCACGCCAACATGCATCTTTCCTGAGACCATAGTCCTGTCACTCGTTTCCATGAAGAGACTCATTGTTATCATCATTATAAAAGTAGTCGTTGAGTGCGCCTCTCGCTAAAATGATTGTTAGTCAATAAATATTGCTATTGATCTTTTTGAATTGAATCGCCCTATACTTTTTCCCTTTTAGGTGTTTTCCACATAAAAACTATATGGTCAACTAATTTGACTGGTGTGTACACTTGATTATGTTAAAATTGGATATAGCGGAAGACGGGACACCAGGTGTAGGAACACTCAACCAATCCGAGCCCAAATAAACTAGATGCAAACCAGAAGAACAAGAATCTTGTACTAAACAATCTTTACAAGACGAGACATACATGACGAGACATGATTTGCAAATGTACCCAAAGGAAAGAAGAAACAATACAAGGCAAAATCCTAGCCGCGCGGACTGAAGAGGTAACCGCCTGCTCTACTGCTAACCACTACGGAGTCCGCACAAACCGCCTAGTTGTCAGACCGCAACCAAGCCGCGCAGACTGCCCGTTATTCCGATGCTGAATTTCAACCGCCGATCTGCAAGCCACCTAACCGCGAGGTTGCATAGCCGCCAGACCGCCCGAGCTGCTGACGAACTGAACCAAGCCTCTAGAAGCGGACATCTTATTGAACCAGAAAACTAGTTGCAGAAGAGAGACCGCCTAGCCGCAACCCGCGATTTATTGTTAACCACTGGTTGTTATCCGCAAGTATACACTGTCTCTGATCACTGTCAGAACGAAGTCCCTGGCTTCCAGCGCTATCTGTGTAACACCCCAAATCCCAAAATTGGGTTCAGGCTGGGCAACACGGCCTGGGACACGGGCATGTCCCAAGCCGTATCCTGCTCTGTGTGGTTGAGTTGACACACAGCTTGTCGAGTGCTCGACGAAATGCACTCGATGAGTGTCAAGAGGTAACACGGCCTACGACATTGGCGTGTCCTAGGTCGTGTCCTCCTCTGGTATGATACGGGCATGTCAGAGGCCGTGTCCTTCTCTATTTGTGGCCAGGGCTGTGAACACGGGCTGGACACAGGAGTGTCCAAAGCCATGTCAGGGCACACGGCCTGTGACACGGGCGTGCCACATGGCCGTGTCCTGGTCGGTTTGAGTCGATTCCTTTGTCGCTTAAGGAACACGGCCTGTGACACGGGCATGTCACAAGTCGTGTCAGCCTAAGAGAATTCTTTTCTGGGCAAATCATGGTGGTTAATTTCCTTTAACTTGGATCTAGTGGTCCATGCCTTTCCCTGCTGTTATAAAGCCGAGAATGGAAGGATAAACTTTCATTCATCTTTGGCTTTTCTCTTTCTAAAGAGATAGGGAGAGAGGAGAGCAAGGAAGGAAGGAGGAGAAGGAATTCGGCTGTCGGAGGAGCTTCCGCGTGCCGAATCGAGAGCCGAGTTCAGATTTGTGGAGGCAAGACTGTGGTGGTGATTTCCATCCGGCTAGATTTTCATGGCTCCAAAGCGATTGTCAAGGGTAATGATCTCCTTCTTGGACAAGTAAAGTCCTCCTTTATGCTTGAGCATTGAATCCTTTGCTGGGAAGAACTTCGAAGTCACCTTCCTGCGTAGGAATCTGGACAACCTCACCCCTGTCCGACCCAGGGGAGGTAAGCTACCCGTGCTTCTCCCCTTTTACTTCATTATTTTTTCTGCTTTAACTCTCCTTTCCTACAGGCGAAAGAGACATCCCTTTGCACCCTCCTTTTGAGAGTGCGTGATTGGCCTCCAACGAGCTCGCTCGAGCTGAGGTCGCATCCGCCGCGCACCCCGAGACCCCGACATCTGCTCCCCCAAAGCGGCCTAGCCGCGGATCGCTTCCTCCTCCGCCGCCGCACAAGAAATCGAAGACCGCGAGCGGTGCACCTCCCGCAGCTTGGGACAAAGGTAAGGCCCCAGCAGGCCAACCAGCTGGGGAACTCTCCCCCACGACCGCCTCGGCCGGCAGCTCCCCCAGCAGGGCGGCCGGCACCTCCAGGCCACAACGAGAGATGCAGGCGCTGTGAAGCCGGTGCCGAGAGGGCACCGCAACTTTGGCTACGGCGAGTGGTGCTTAGATAAGCTCAGCATTCCCCTCCTCCAGTGGGACAAGGAGGCAAACCGGGCCATCATCTCCACCATGCTGCCGATCTGGCTAGAGCAGGAGACCATCGGCAGGGAGGCCTATAATTTTTTTTTCGGCCTCCACTCGCGGGAAGATGCCGCCATCTACGACGAGGAGGCCACGCAGGTGCTAGTCTATGAGAGCGCGTGGGCCCAGCTCCATACCCTGGAGCTGGCCCACATGGTCGGCCGGCGATGCACCCTGATGGAGAAGAACGCCCCTCGCTCAAGAAGCTGGTGGATGAGAAGGAGGAGGCCCGACGCCTCGCCCAGGAGGAGGCGGAGTGTCAGAGAGAGAGAGAGAGAACGCGACCGATGCCATCATCGCCACCTTGGAGGGTAAAAATAGGAACTACAAGCACGGGTGCGAGAGCTGGAGGCCGCGGTAGCTTCCCCGCCGCCCTCCAGCAGCGGCTATCAGCTCGCGCACTATATCGAGTACGAGCTGGAGGAAATGATGCAGAAGAATGCTGCCTGTGCGGCGAAGTACACTCTCCAGACGTTACGGCGGGCGGACCTCATCAAAATAGAGGGTGTGGGCCTTTCCGCGAGCGACGTGGTACCAGCATTATTCCTTCTGGTATCGAAGCCGGGAGATCAGTCCTACCAGCCCCTCTAGAACTTGCCGCCCGAGAGCTCGCCTCGTTGAATCCCCGCGCCTCGCCTCTACTGTATTTTTTGTTCTTAATGTAAATGTGGGCTGAGCCCCTGAACTTGTAACTCTTTTTGACCAATCGATGATATGTATGTTCTTATTCTGATTTGATGTTGTTTTCTCTCTTTCTGATTCGTACTCACGGCTGGGATCCACTCTCCTGCTCGCTACCTCTAAGCCCGTGTTCCGCTAGTGAGGTCGCGCGTCCATTTTGGACTTAGCTTGGGAGGTGGAGGGGTCTTAGTCAGCTGGCCCGCGAGCGGCGACCCGCCTCCTTAATCCAGATTCTCTATGTTGTTTGTGCGATTGGAGTGGGCCGGCTTAGATCGCTCCCGAGTCGCCTGGATTCACGCGAGTTGGCCCCCCATGAGGTCACGTTGTGGCTTGAGTTCTCACGACCTCAGTAGCTTCTTTTTTGGGTGTTGGTCGATCATGTTAGATCCTGAGAGCTCACATCATCGAGCCATATTCTGGGCTCTTCGACCCGCCAGAGTCTCTACTCAGCACTCCCGGCTTGCCGATCTCATTTCGTTCGTCTATCCTGCTAGCCAGTTTGGGGCCCGAGTAGATGCCATCGAGTGACATCCAGCCTTGCCAGCTAGGTGAGAGCCTGGCAGAGGGATCTGCTCGGGGTCTGGGTAGACGTCATCGAGTGACATCCAGCCCTGCCAGCTTGGTGAGAGACTAGCAACGGGATCTGCTCGAGATCGGGGTAGACACACACGAGTGACATCCAGCCCTGCCAGCTAGGTGAGAGCATGGAAACGGGATTTGCTCGGGATCTGGGTAGACGCCATCGAGTGAAATCCAGCCCTGTCAGTTAGGTGACAGCCTGGCGGTGGGATCTACTCGGGGTATGGGCAGACGTCATTGAGTGACATCCAACCCTGCCATCTAGGTGAAATTTTGACAGCGGGATCTGCTCGGGGTCCGGGTAGACGACATCCAGTGACATCCAACCCTGCCAACTAGGTTGGAGACTGGCATCAGGATCTCCTCGGGGTCTGGGTAGACACACACGAGTGACATCTAGACCTGGCAGCTAGGTGAGAGCCTGACAGCAAAATCTGCTCGGGGTTCGGGTAGACTCCATCGAGTGACATCCGTCCCTGTTAGCTAGGTGAGGGCCTGGCAGCGGGATCTGCTCGGGGTCTGGGTAAACGCCATCGAGTGACATCCAGCCCTGCCAGCTAGGTGAGAGCCTAACAGCGGGATCTGCTCGAGATCATGGTAGACACACACGAGTGACATCCTGCCCTACTAGGTAGGTGAGAACTTGGCAGCGGGATCTGCTCGTGATTCGGGTAGACACTATTGAGTGACATCCAGCCCTGCCAGCTAGGTGAAAGTTTTGGGTCCATTATTCCTAGTGTCCCTGATTTGTGAGAAGTCAAACAGGTCAATGTCACACACATCAATTGTATTTGATGTGCATTTGGGTTTTTGAGTGCAGGTTAGTCCATTTCATATTGATTGGACATGTGGACACAAGAAGTGGTTGCTGAACATAGCAAAAATCTCCTAAGTCTACAGGCATTGACTGGAGCAAGCTCACTCAATGCGAGAGGTATGGATTCAATGTTATCTAGTAGAAATTTGCCTAAGTAAAAAGCGTTGAGTGAAATCTACTCACTCAATGCCATATAACATATAGCGTTGAGAGCATCTCAGCCTAACTGAAAGATAGCCAAAAATTTGGCTAAGTACAAAAGCGTTGAGTGTAGTATACTCACTCAACGCCATACACCAAAAAGGTTGTGAGTCGGGCTGAGTCAGTCTTAGCCTAGAGAAATTGGCTGAAAATGTGGCCAAGTCCACTAACATTGAGTGTTGTCTACTAACTCAACACCATACAGCTAATAGCATTGAGTATTGCTGTGCCAGTCAACTCCACAGAAAGATTGGGCAAAAACTTGACTAAGTCCACAGGCGTTGAGTGTAGCTTACTCACTCAACGCAGATAACAGAAAATGTCTGTTAAATAGTTTGGCACTGAGTGTAGCTTACTCTCTCAATGCCAAGTAGTTTGGTGTTTAGTGTAGCTTACTCTTTCAATGCCAGATAACAAAAATACTCTGTTAAGTAATTTGGCGTTGAGTGTAGCTTACTGTCTCAATGCCAAGTAGTTTGGCGTTAAGTGGAGCTTACTCTCTCAACGCCAAGGTGTAGAAATACTTGCTAAGGCAAATAGCGTTGAGTGAGGCAAGCTCACTCAACGCTCTCGACACTATCGATGCATTGAAGCAGAAATTTGACTAAGCCCAAGTGAGAGGATAACTTGGCCTTCGTCGAGCTCAATTTCATCGAACTAAGATCGACGATCGTCGAACTGAGCCCGAAGTTTGTTGAACTGATTTCACACTTTCATCGAGCTGAGCTTGCAGTTCGTTGAACTAACTTTAAAGCTTTCGTTGAGCTGAGCACGCCGTTCATCGAACGGAGTTCAACGTTCGTGGAGCTCAATATCTAGACAGACAGAATTCTGTCTAAGTATTGTGGCGTTGAGTGACACCTACTCACTCAACGCCTTTGGTTCTAATGATTGAATTTTGGCTAAGTCCACAGATGCTGAGTCATGCTGACGTCAACAAAGTCAAAAGTCAACCAAAATTAAAATGTTGTGGAAATAATGCCAAAGATGTTGGTGGAGCCAGCTATTGCTATCTTCTGCAATTACCAAGGATTATTTCATCATTAAATGCTGGGCCCACACACAAGCAAACAGCCGTTGAATCAAGCATTAATGGAAAGCGTGAGCTAAATAGCCAAATCTCGACCATAAATTCTGGTGATGGGACCCACTGCTCAATTGGCCTTTAGAAAATAAAAAGGAACAAATCGGCCAGAGCAAAAAGTAACTTCCATGTCTAGATTTTCTAAAAAATAAAGTGTGCGGCAGAACTTCATCGTCTTCCTCACCATTTTCGTCGATCTTGAAGAAGTTGTTCTGCACAGAAAACCTTGCTGGAAAGAGATAGCTGAAGCAATCCCCATCTGCATCAGCAGGATCAGAAGCTGTTTTGAAGTTAGCAGATCTACAAGTTCTGCAAGAAAAAGAAGCTGTTTGAAGAAAAGGATTTTACTGTATACATATTATCTTCAACAGCAAAGTGCTTCGGTCTGATATCTGCTCAGTCCAAGAAGAAGGAGATACATAGATCTTGCTCTGGTGTCTTTACATCTCTTTCTGTATTTCTATTTTTTGTAGAGATTCTTTGTGAATCTGGAGTTGTAAGCCTGTACTATAAAGGTTGAGGTCACAGTGACCTGTGTGTTAGGGTTTGTGCCTGGTGATAGGACTTTGTGGCCTGGGTTGGCTTTGTGCCTTAGTTGTTGGTCTTTGTGACCTGTGTTTGGTCATGCGGTATCGGTGTTACAAGCTATTTGTTAGCTGAGTTCTGGAGGGAGAGCCAAATCTAACACACTATTAGATAGGCGCAGAGGGACAGTGGATTTACCCATGATTGGGGAACCACTATAAATTATTGTGTCATCTGTGAATGTTCTTGAAAGCTAAAACATAATCTAATCACTAGGCACATACATCAGAGTACAGGGTAGAAAAATTTAAAAGAGACAAAAACCTATTCACCCCCCCCTCTAGGTGTAAAGCTAGCCTTGAAAATAAGACTTTCAAGTGGTATCAGAGGGAGGTTACTCATTAAAGTCATAACAGTCCGAGTAGATCTTCAAGGCTAGCTAAAAGTCTGTATCCAAGGGTTCGGGAATGACCAATAGGGAGCTGAGTGCAGTAAGACTTCCAATCTACAGAAAGGAAGACTTTGACATTTGGAAAGCAAGGGTCAGGTTCAATACTGACATCCTGGCCTACCAACTAGGTTTGAACCTGGCAGCGGGATCTACTCGGGGTCCGGGTAGACGCTATCAAATGACATCCAGCCCTGCCAGCTAGGTGAAAGCCTGGCAGCGGGATCTGCTCAGGGTCCGGGTAGACGCCATCGAGTGATATCCAGCCTTGCCAACTAGGTGAAAGCCTGACAGCAGGATCTGCTTAGGGTCCGAGTAAACGCCATCGAGTGACATCCAGCCTTGCCAGTTAGGTGAGAGCCTGGCAGCGGGATCTGCTCGGGGTCCGGGTAAACACACATGAGTGACATCAAACCCTACCATCCAGGTGAGAGCCTAACAACGAGATCTACTTAGGGTCTGAGTAGACTCCATCGAGTTACATCCATCCCTGCTAGCTAGGTGAGAGCCTAACAGCGGGATCTGCTCGGGGTCCCGGTAGGCACCATCGATTGACATCCGGCCCTGCCAGCTAGGTGAGAGCTATACAGCGGGATCTGCTCGAGGTCCATGTAGATGCAATCGAGTGATATCCAGCCCTGCAAGCTAGGTGAGAGCTTGGCATCGAGATCTGCTTGGGGTCTATTAAATGAACACTTCACCGATTTACACATCACTGCAAGAGAATCAGCGCATTGAGAAGATTTATTAAAAACAAGGCACCACTTACATGTCTTAAGGGTAAAAATGTTTCAGGTAATCACTGCTCTAGGTGAGACTTAGGGTCTCACCCTCCACATTTCGGAGGCGATACCCTCCTGCCTTCAAAGATTCTTTCACAACATATGGTCCTTCCCAGTTGGGGTTGAGGCTCCCCACCGCTGTTGATCTTCCCGCTACATCTACCTTCTTCAAGACTCAGTCCCCCTCCGCAAATTATTTGACTCTGACGTGCTTGTCAAATTACTTAGCCATCCTCATCTTCACTTCTTCCCGTCGGAGGGTGGAGAGGTCACGCAGCTCCTCCACCATGTTGAGGGAGAGCTGCAGCTCCTCCTCATTTTCAGCCTGCCAGTCTTCCCTGCCCTCCTGGGCCTCTGCCACCCGAGGCGTTCGGACTTCAAATTCTATGGGGAGCACTACTTCGCAGCCATGGGAGAGCTTGAATGGGGTCTCCCCTGTAGCTGTCTTAGGGGTGGTCCTCACGGCCCAGAGGACCGAGGGGAGCTGCTCCACCCAGCTCCCCTTTAGGTTTTCAACCTTCTTCTTCAGGAGGCTCACAATGATCTTGTTCGCCGCCTCCACCTGCCCGTTGCTCCTGGGGTGGTGGACCGAGGCAAATCTGAGGTCAATTCCGAGCTGCTTGCAGAAGCTAATGAATTCTGTGCTGGCGAACTGAGGCCCATTATTCGTGACGATGACTTGCGGCAACCCATGACGGTAGATGATCTCCTCCCAAACAAAATTTCTGATGACTTAGGAGGTCACCTTGTACAACGCCTTCACCTCCAACCACTTGGAAAAATAATCTATCATGATGAGTAAGAACCTCCTCTGCCCGCTGGCCTATGGGAACGACCCTACCAAGTCCATCCCCCAGATGGAAAAGGGCCATGGGGCCGTGATGCTCCTGAGACACTGGGTCGGTTGTAGTTGGAGGGGGCAAACAATGGGCATTTGTGGCACCTTCTTGCGAACTCTGCAGCGTCGTGGCCCATGGTAGGCCAGAGTTATCCTTGTCTGACAATCCTCCCTTCCAGGGTTCGACTCCTGGAGTGTATCCCATACTCCCCGGAGTGGACTTCTTCGAATATCCTCTGCACTTTCCTCTCGATCACACAACGAGTCAGCATCCCCGAGAGAGTCTTCCGATACAATTGTCCGTCTCGGAGGAGATAGTATGTTGACTTTTATCTGAACTTCTTTTTGTCCATCCCCTCTGGATACTCTCCTTTGGAAAGGATGGTCGTGAACGGGTCCATCCATGAGGGGTGTTGATCCACCTCCATCAGCTCTCCTTCTTCAATGGAAGGGCGGAATAGGTCAGTGATGGTATCCCCCACCCGGGGACCGTGCTTTGCTAGTTGATCTACCTGTTTGTTCTCCTCCCTGTGTACATGTCGGATGGAGAAGGCCTGGAACATACCAATGATCCCCTTCACCTTCGCTAAGTATAGTAGGAGGGTCGGCTCCCTTGCCTCGAACTCCCCGTTGATCCGTGAAGCCACCACCATGGAGTCAGTGAGGACCTCCACGTCAAGCACCCCCAGCTCCCTGGCCAGGTGCAACCTGATATTACAGCCTCATATTCGGTCTGGTTATTAGTGATGGGAAAGTGCACCACCACTGTTTGCTTGATTCTCGTTCTCTGGGGGCTTTCCAAGATTACCCCTATCCCCAAGGAATGTTTCCCAGAAGTGTCATCTACATTCACCTTCCATGAAGCCGGATGAGTGAGCTCTTCCTCCGCCACCTCGGCCACGTAGTCAGCCAAAAGTTGGTCATTGCTTGGTCCTTGATCGAGAGGCGGGGGACGAAGGAGATGTTGAACTCACTCAGTTCCACCGACCACTTAGCCAACCTGCCCGAATTCTCCACCCCCTCAAATATGTTGAGAAGGGGATGGTCAGTCACCACTCAGATGGAGTGTGCCTGGAAGTATGCCCGGAGCCTCCGTGTCGAGATGACCAGAGCAAAGGCCAGCTTTTCCAAGATAGGATATCGAAGCTCGACCTTCCTCAGGACCCGACTTACATAATATATTTGGAGCTGTTTTTTCCCTTCTTCTCGAACCAGGACGGAGCTCAAGGCCTCTGCTCCGACCCCGAGATACAAATATAGGTCTTCCCCCTCCTTTGGACCTTGGAGTAGCGGAGCCTGAGTCAACTGCTTCTTCAGGGCTTGGAATGCCTCCTCACACTCCTTGGTCCACTCGAATCTTTGACCTCCCCTCAATGCCTTGAAGTAGTCGGAGCACGTCTCCCGACTTGGGAGAGGAACCTGCTAAATCCTGCCAGCTTCCCTATCAACCGATGCACCTCTTTAGCATCTCGAGGTGACCCCAGCTCCATGATGGCTTTGACCATGTCGGGATTTGGCTAGACACCCGCGGGGGTTTGAAGATGTCCCAAGAACTTCCCCCTGCTGGCCCCAAAGACGCACTTCAGGGGATTCAGCCCCATCTTATATTTACACAAGGTGGTGAAGGTTTTCTCCAGGTCCTGGAGGTGAGAGTCCATGTCTCGACTCTTGATCATAAGGTCATCTACATACACCTCCAGATTCCTCCCCTTCAGTTCTCAAAAGACCTTATCCATCATCTTCTGGTATGTCGGCCCTGCATTCTTCAGCCCAAAGGGCATCATTTTGTAGCAGTAGCACCCATCACCTATGATGAATGAGACATCTTTGATGTCCAGGAGGTGCATCCTGATCTGATGATAACCTTAAAATGCATCTAAGAAGCTCATTATAGGAAAACCGACGACCGAGTCAACTAGCGCGTCGATCAGAGGCAAAGGGCAACAGTCTTTAGGGCATGATTTATTAAGTAAAGAAAAGTTAATACACATACGCCATCGGCCATCTCCTTTTTTAACCATGACTGCATTGGAGACCCAGCCGGGCTATTGTATTTCGGATACAAAGCTGGCCTGGAGGAGTTTGGTCGCCTCCTCCATGATGGGCTCGACCAGCTTGTCTGCGGTGTACCTCTTATTCTATTGGATGGGGCGAGCTCCTGGGTCTAGGTTGAGGTGGTGGAATGCCATGTCCACGTCAATCCCCAGCATCTCTGCTGTGTTGCATGCGACGATGTCCACGCTTTTCTGGATGCACTCCAGCAACCTGCTTTGAGCCTCCGGGGTCAACCCACCACAGATGCGAACCTTCTCCACCGTGCCTCCAAGGGTGAGAACCTCCATCTCAACTACTTCTTCCGCGGCCTCTAGCCTGGACTGCTCCCCCTATTCTCCAACGTCCCTCGCCTACGGGACAAGAACCTCCTCAGTTTCCATGGCTTCCTCCACAGCATTGCCTCGATCAACTCTTCCTGGACTCCTGCTACCTCCTCATGGGCGTAGCTCTCCTCCACCTCCATATCCTCTTCACCGGCTTCCTAATCTGCCTCCTCCATCCTCCGCTCCATCTCCTCCGCCCCCTCCTGCCAGGAGATAGAGTTTACGGCGGTGACGTAGCACTCCCTTGCCACCTTGGGGTCACCCCGAACCCGGACCTGGATCCCCTCGGCGCTGAACTTTAAGCACTGGTGGAAGGATGATGGGATGCAACGAAAGGCGCTGATGAGGGGCCTTCCAAAGATGGCGTTGTAGCTACTGGGGGCATCCACGATGACAAACCTAAAGTTCCAGGACTGCCCTCCCAAAGTGACGTGGAGACCCACTCTTCCTTCTACCTCCTTCCTTTCCCCCGAAAATCCAAACAGGGGCCCATCTGAGGTGAGCACCCTCTTTTCCTCAACCTTCATCGCGTTGAACACATTCTTGAAGATGACATTGACGGAGCTCCCGTTGTCAATGAGTATCCTGGAGGTGATGAAATTCTCGATGGCTGTCTGGATGACCAATGCATCACAAAATGTATCCTCATGATCCAACATGTCGCTTCTAGAGAAGGTGATCTTATCCTCCAAGGGTGGGGTCTGTGATGTGGAGCCGACAATCTGGTGATAGATGGTATGGAGGATCGCCTTCCGGTAAGCCTCTATCCCCCCATGGATCACTCTGATCCCTCCCCGGGTTCCAACATCCACCCGGTCTTCGAACCTATCCTCCTCCGCCCGAGGCAGGAGCTCCTCAATCCTCACCTCCTGGCGACCTTGTTGCTGATACTGCTCACTATTTTCTCTGATCTCAAGGAACTCTGGGCACGTGGTCGTAGCGCGCCCTTCCTCTTGGTGGAAGTTGAAGTAGGGAAACTCCACCCTAACTTCCCTTCTCCTCCTCCGTGCTGCTCTCCTCCTCTCACCCATGGCTATAGCCATAGCCTAATTTTGATTGGGGAGGGGAGGTCTTTGGGCATGCCTCCAACCCGGGGGATGGAACTGATCATGGCCCCCCTGGCGGTTATCCCTTCCCTGGTAACCTCTCCGCGGCCCCTGGTCTTGCCATTCCGGCCTCCAACCCATCCAACGGTCCGGCTCCTGACGCCCCCACCTGGGTTGTTGCTATTGCTGTTTCTGCTGTTGTTACCTCTGCCAGGGTTCAGCTCTCCTTTCCTCCTGACCTCGGCCACCCCTTGGCTCCTTCTACTCCTCTATGGCCCACCTGGACAGCTTCCGGGCAAATTCCGGGTTCGATGCCTCCCCGTCGACTTCCCTTGCTGTCATCCCCATCAGCTCTTCATAGGAGCGGGGCGACACTCTCTTCAGTTCCATCCTGAAGAAACCCTATTGCAGCCCTAGGGTAAAGGCCACAATCAGGCTATGCCCTGACATCTCTTAGACCTGGGTGACCTCCTCCTGAAATCTGTCAACATAACTTCCCAAGGTCTTATTCACCCTCTGCTTGATGTGGAATAGGGACTCCGACTCCTTCTTCCTCATGGAGGTGGTGAACCTCAACATGAATCCCCGACGTAGGTCCTTGAAGTAATAAATGGAGATGGCCGATAGTTGGTGAAACCACTCTCTCGTCTTCTCCTTGAGGGTGATGGCGAAGAGTCTGCATTTGAAGCCATCTGCATCTGTCAGATCGATACCACGTCCTCAAAATACTGGACGTGTTGGACCAGGTCTCCCTTCCCGGTGTAGTAAGACATCTCGGACTCCCTGAACACCTCTGGAACTGGGGTTGAAGAAACCAACACGCTGAACGGTCTCCCCCCCTGCTGGGCAAGCTGGAGGGTCTCGCACACTCATTTAGCCGAACCGGACCCCACTTGCCGAGCCGGGGAAGAGCACGCACCCAGGGAGCTCGCAGCCTCTCGCTTCCTCGGCGACCATCTTCACAGCTCGCCTGACGGGAGCATCCTCACCCAGAGACGAGGCGGCTATGACTGGAACTACTGGAGTCAAGCACGCGGCCCGCGCGCCGAGTGCGAACTTTACGAGGTTGAGCACCTCCTGCCTGAAGTCTTCAAACATCCCCACCGTGGCCAGAGGGGGTGGGGGTGGCGAGTCGGACCTGTCCGAGCCTTGCCCTGATCCTCCAGTCATCTAGCTCGCCGAAGATTTTTTGTGTTGACCATGCTCCACGCTCACCGCACCAAAATGTTGAAACCTAAAACTCGGTATCTGTGGAGTTCACCCTTGGGAAGGGGCGATCGCACACCTACTTCTCCCCTGCAAGCCGAATAACAAAGAGAAAAAGGAACTGACCCAAGGGCTCAGCGTGGAGGTCCCACCACACACCTAGAAGATCTTAGAGCGCTTCCCCTCCTTAGTCAAAGGTCAAGCTAAGGCTACCTCGGAAAGCGCAAGAAGATCTGAACACTGGTAAGCATGCTTTCTGAGTTGCCCATTTGGTCCTATTTATAGATTTCTGAAAAATGGCCTGCAAATAGCCAACCTCCGCTGTTTTGAACAGCTATATGCAGCCCAGATGGGTCTGCCAACAGCGTAATCCCACTGTTCTAACAAGCTATCGCACCCATGGCAAGGGCACCTGTTAAAATTCAACAAACCGCAGACGCCCCCTTGGATACCCTGTTGAAAACTCAATAAACCGAAGGAGAATACGCCCACTTATACTGTTGAAAGTTTTCCCGGATCGTGGAGTTAGCAGGGGTTATCTCAACAAAGCAGTAATAACCAGCAACACATGCAGCACAAGCTTCTTTATTGATCAAGAGCAAACTTCTTTACAAGGCGAGACAAACATGGCGAGACATGCTTCACCAAAACCCAACACTGGGAGAGCAGAGACAGTTACAAAGACAAGAACAAAAAACAGGCCGCGCGGACACAATCAACAAGCCGCCAACCTACTGCTGTGGAGTCCGCTCAATCCGCCAGGTCGCCAGACCGCAACCCAAGCCGCGCGGACTCACCCTTACTCCAATGCTTAGCTCTTCACCGCCGGTCTGCACGCCGCCAGACCGCACAAGCTGCGTCACCGAATGGAACAGTCCGCCTGAAGCAGGCGACTTCCTGAACCCCGAACCAAGTCGCCAAAGAGAAGACCGTCTGGTCGCTATCCGCGACCTGCTGTTTACCACCTGTTGCTTAACCACAGAGTCCGCACTGTCCCTGACCGCAATCAGAGCCAAGTCCTGGCTTTCCAGCGCTATCCGCACAACCTGCACAGCACAACCGGGTCAACTCTCAATCCGCGCGGACACAAAGTCCAGACCGCAGCAACTTACGCGAGCTCAAATACTGTTCACTTACTTCAGTGTCGGTTTTTTTTTTTGATGTGACATGGGTCCTATTTATAGGCACGACGATGAGTATGGTCACCGCCCTAGCCGATAGGATCACCGCCACAACCCGCAGCTAGAACAAGTGTGTCCGCCAGCCCGCGGACACACATCCAGTTCGACGCTCCTGTGCAGATAGCCAGTCCGCCCCAGCTTCTCCAAGGCCGGACTCCAATATCCAGCCCGCCTTGCCGCCAGAGGCCAAGCCAGGACCACCACAGCCGGACTCCACAACAGCCGTGTCCGCCATTCTGCGGACAAGGCATCAGCCCGCAGAACCCGAGCCCGCAGCCTCGCCATCAAGGCACCTGCCGGACTCAGCGGACACCCAGCTTCCGTCCGCATATCCCAAGTCCATTACCTCATTGCCAAGGCACCTCCGAACTTAGCGGACACGCCAATCCAGTCCGCTAACAGCAGACTCCAGTCCGCAACTCCTGAGTCCATTGCCTTCTCCAAGGCCAAACCGGACTCAGCGGACTCCGGCTCCAGTCCGCACGCTCCTGCACAAGCAATTCTCCAGTCCGCATTTCCCCAAGCTAGCAAACAAGGCAACTGCACTTCTACTACGCTTGGCGGACTGAGAAACCAGCCCGCGCTCCACTGCGCGATCTCCCCGGACTGAGCCATCCTGGACTTGGTTCAATTCCCACCAAGTCCAGTCCGCTGGCCACAAGGGCCAGTCCGCACTTACTGGCGGACACTGGATCTAGCCCGCCATACCGGGCGACCTCCAGTTTCTGTCCGCGCTGACCGTCGGTCTCCGCGGCTTCCACTTGCCGCTTCACTAGAGCAAGACCAAGGCAACTGCCAAACCGGTCTGCCGAGCTCCAGTTCTTCAGTCCGCTTCATGCCGGACTCCGCAGATAACATTTCTATCCGCCCGGTTACTTCCTGGGAATCAACCGCCTGCTGAGCATACACTGGCCTGTCAGACCGCCGCTGCTGTCCGCGCAGTCCGCGCGAACAGACCGCCCAGGCCGCCACAGAGCAAACCACCTGCAACATCCCTGCCGACCTAGCAGTCCGCCAACCCAGTCCGCGTAGTCTGCGCGGATAGGTTTCCCAAGCCTTCCATTCACCCACTTTCACTTCACAGAATTCAACACTCCCCCTTGAAGTGAGAAGTGGTGAATTACTCCAGCAGCTCCCGTAACCTTGCACCTGGTCCTTCTGATAGCATCTACGAAGAGATGTCCAAGACATAGTCCTCACCCCGCATATCATGGACCATGAGGGAGCCCTCCAGCATCTCCCAAAAGGAGCCATGCTTCCCTCTGCCTTCTTCAGCTTCAACCTCCACTCATGCATCACAGGAGTATCACCAACTTCCTTGGACCCAGAAGCCCAAGCCTCGTTGCCTCTGAGAGAAGTCACCTCATCAGCCTTGGTGTCAACCACCTCCTTGATTCTAGTGGGGTCATCACAGCCAGAAGTCCCTTGCTCGACCTGAGGGCTAACAAAGAAACATGGGACCAAGTCCGCCGTGTTCCCTTCACAATATCGAGCTGGTGGCTTACTGATCCTCTTCGATCTCCGAAGAACCTGATCATGGCTAACCACCTCCGCTACTTTTGAACCAGCTCCATTCCCGGGCAAACCCGGAACAATGCTCCCTTTGCTCCCTGAACAAGACGCCTCCTTACTGGAACCAAGAGAACCTGGAGCAACGCTCCCCCTGCTACCTGAACCAGAAGACTCCCCTCTTGAACAAGAACTGCCTGGAACATCGCTCCCCTTGCTTCCTGAACCGAAAGCCTCCGCCTTCGAGCCAGAAGATCCTGGAGCATCGCTCCCCCTTCTTCCTAACTCTGATGCCTTTGCCCCGGAGCTAGAACAACCCGGAGCACCTGGTGACTCAGGTAACTCCACTTCCTTAGCAGCAGCCTCCTTCAGCCCACTATCTGACCTGCTGATCTCTAGCTCCACATGAGAGCTACCCCAATACGGCGTCAACTCATCGAAAACAATGTCTCTCGACACTATGAGTTTCTTCGTCGCAGGATCCATACACCTCCATCTTCTTCTCTGCTCATCATACCCAACAAAGACTAGCTTTGTCTTGAGAGGACCCGGAGAGTGTATATAGCAGGTAGATCCAAACACCCGAAGGTGCTTCACTGAGGGCTTCACTCCGAACATCAGCTCATAAGGAGTCTTCATTATGATCGGACTAAGAGGCATCCGGTTGATGACATGAGCAGCACAGGCTATTCCCTCCGCCCAAAGAGCCTTCGGAACGCCTTTACTCTGAAGCCAACACTTGCAGGTCTCCGTTAACCAACGGATCATCCGAGCTGCAATACTACCCTGTTGTGAAGTATGTCCACAAGAAAGCTCCATCCGGATCCCTTGCTTCCTGCAAAAGCGTGAGAACTTGGTTGAGCTGAACTCACCACCGAAACTTGTCCTCAACACCTTGATCCTCCGGCCAAGCTGGCCTTCGACAAGCTTCTTGAACTCCACAAACAAGCGTACCATGCTGGACTTCTTCTTCATAAAGTATACCCAAGTATACCCAGAGTAGTCATCAACCAATATCAGCATGAACCTGCTGCCTCCAAGACTGGCCGTGACGGTCGGTCCCACCAGAGCACAATGGACAACCACCAATGATGCATTACTCCTGGATTGTGCTTTGTCGACCATGAAGCGATAGGCTCCACTTTCCTGACATCCCGCACACCCCCGACCATCGCCATAGGATGACAATCTAGGTAAGCCTCTTACGAGTCTTCTTTCCGCCATTGCTTTCAGCTTGTCCATCCCTACATGCCCCAGTCTTTCATGCCAGATAGCAGCACTATCATTGGCATTCCTCCGATCAACTCCAGAACTAGTTGAAATCCCAACTACGTTCTTCTCCTTCCTCCCTACCTGAGCTACGTTCGCCGAGAGCAAGACAACCTTGTACTCCTTCCGAAGATGACCTTGCTGCTTGCATTTATAGCAACGTGGTCCTTCCTTCCTCTTCCTATCACGCCTAGGAGAAACACTCCTTTCTTCCTGATATGAAGTAGAGGGACCATCATCTGCAGCAACCTTCACCTCCTTCATGAACAACCCATCAAGGGAAGTCCAAACCTCCGCAACTGACCGACATCCACTGATGTGGTCCAAGAGCTCCGATGAGATCACCTGCTTGAGAATACACTCCGCTTTCGCATTTGCCTTCTTCCAAGCTCTCATCGCCTCAGCATTGCCAGCAGTAGCCTCTTGTCTTCCTGCTCCGCATACAACCTCCCAAAGGTCCTCGCCAATAAGAAAGCTCTTCATACATGACTTCCACCGTTCAAAGTTCGTCACTGTAAGCAGATCAATACCAAGACAACTTGCATCCTCCACTACCATGGTTCTACCACTGGTTTCCTCTACAGAAGAGCAACTACTTCCATTGAGCACTGCTTGACCACTCCAACAACCTCCCTCTGATACCATGTTAAAATTCAACAAACCGTAGACGCCCCCTTGGATACCCTGTTGAAAACTCAACAAACTGAAGGAGAATACGCCCACTTATACTGTTGAAAGTTTTCCCGGATCGTGGAGTTAGCAGGGGTTATCTCAACAAAGCGTAATAACCAGCAACACATGCAGCACAAGCTTCTTTATTGATCAAGAGCAAACTTCTTTACAAGGCGAGACAAACATGGCGAGACATGCTTCACCAAAACCCAACACCGGGAGAGCAGAGACAGTTACAAAGACAAGAACAAAAAACAGGCCGCGCGGACACAATCAGCAAGCCGCCAACCTACTGCTGTGGAGTCCGCTCAGTCTGCCAGGTCGCCAGACCGCAACCCAAGCCGCGCGGACTCACCCTTACTCCAATGCTTAGCTCTTCACCGCCGGTCTGCACGCCGCCAGACCGCACAAGCTGCGTCACCGAATGGAACTGTCCGCCTGAAGCAGGCGACTTCCTGAACCCCGAACCAAGTCGCCAAAGAGAAGACCGCCTGGTCGCTATCCGCGACCTGCTGTTTACTGCCTGTTGCTTAACCGCAGAGTCCGCACTGTCCCTGACCGCAATCAGAGCCAAGTCCTGGCTTTCCAGCGCTATCCGCACAACCTGCACAGCACAACCGGGTCAACTCTCAATCCGCGCGGACACAAAGTCCAGACCGCAGCAACTTACGCGAGCTCAAATACTGTTCACTTACTTCGGTGTCGGTTTTTTTTTTTTGATGTGACATGGGTCCTATTTATAGGCACGACGATGAGTATGGTCACCGCCCTAGCCGATAGGATCACCGCCACAACCCGCAGCTAGAATAAGTGTGTCCGCCAGCCCGCGGACACACATCCAGTTCGCCGCTCCTGTGCAGATAGCCAGTCCGCCCCAGCTTCTCCAAGGCCAGACTCCAATATCCAGCCCGCCTTGCCGCCAGAGGCCAAGCCAGGACCACCACAGCCGGACTCCACAACAGCCGTGTCCGCCATTCTGCGGACAAGGCATCAGCCCGCAGAACCCGAGCCCGCAGCCTCGCCATCAAGGCACCTGCCGGACTCAGCGGACACCCAGCTTCCGTCCGCATATCCCAAGTCCATTACCTCATTGCCAAGGCACCTCCGGACTTAGCGGACACGCCAATCCAGTCCGCTAACAGCAGACTCCAGTCCGCAACTCCTGAGTCCATTGCCTTCTCCAAGGCCAAACCGGACTCAGCGGACTCCGGCTCCAGTCCGCACGCTCCTGCACAAGCAATTCTCCAGTCCGCATTTCCCCAAGCTAGCAAACAAGGCAACTGCACTTCTACTACGCTTGGCGGACTGAGAAACCAGCCCGCGCTCCACTGCGCGATCTCCCCGGACTGAGCCATCCTGGACTTGGTTCAATTCCCACCAAGTCCAGTCCGCTGGCCACAAGGGCCAGTCCGCACTTACTGGCGGACACTGGATCTTGCCTGCCATACCGGGCGACCTCCAGTTTCTGTCCGCGCTGACCGGCGGTCTCCGCGGCTTCCACTTGCCGCTTCACTAGAGCAAGACCAAGGCAACTGCCAAACCGGTCTGCCGAGCTCCAGTTCTTCAGTCCGCTTCATGCCGGACTCCGCGGATAACATTTCTATCCGCCCGGTTACTTCCTGGGAATCAACCGCCTGCTGAGCATACACTGGCCTGTCAGACCGCCGCTGCTGTCCGCGTAGTCCGCGCGAACAGACCGCCCAGGCCGCCACAGAGCAAACCGCCTGCAACATCCCTGCCGACCTAGCAGTCCGCCAACCCAGTCCGCGTAGTCCGCGCGGATAGGTTTCCCAAGCCTTCCATTCACCCACTTTCACTTCACAGAATTCAACAGCACCAAGGTAATTCTTCCTCTGGGCCCCACTGGGCAGGTTCCAAGGATTTGGAGGTCGGCTCGCCACAACTCTCCACCCCACTAGGGCAGACGCGACCTGGCTCCCGCAGCTCGCCTTCCCTCCTTGGGCGAGCGCGAGCCAGGCTGCCGCAGCCTGCCGACCCTCGCTCTGAGGCGGGATGGAGGCCAGGTTGCCTATGGGAGAGCGGGCTGGCCGGTCTGGGACTGCTACTACAGAAGGAATTCCAGAGGAATTGTGTTCGCGGAGCTTAGTTCGACGAATCCAGGATTCTAACTCCCGAGTAGCTCGAAGAGTGCCGAGATCCATTCGACAAACACCGAGCTCCGTTCGACGAACGCCGGGCTCCGTTTGGCTAACGCCGAGCTCCGTTCGACGAATGCCGAGCTCATCTATAGCTCAGTTTGGCGAAAACCTGACTCGATTCGACGAACCCCGGGTGGACGCGGGTTGGGTGGGCCACCTCGCGCAGCTTGCGTGCCTAGCTTTGGCGGGAGCGGGCTGGCCATTCTGAGTCCGCCCATAGGTTATTCTGGTGCGGACAGGTCACCTTGGTCCACTCTCCTTTCCTAGCGGACCCACTCGGCGAACACAGGGTTGTACATTCCCCTTTTAAAATAATTGGAGGAATTTGTTCTTCTGATGATTTGCCTCTCGTTAGGTCCTTCATCAATATATCTCCACATTTGTTCAATAGATCTAACACCACTAAATTCGAGTTTGATAAGACTCGAACCCATCATTTTCTCCACAAAGAACGGGAACTGTACCCAATAATTTATTTCCCTTTGCTCCTATATAGAAAAGATCAGCATGTTGGCAATCCTCACATAATATTCAAACTTCCCCCTCGGCATGGTCTTCGTAAGAATATCTGCTCCATTATCATTCATGTGCATAATTCTACAAATCCAGCTTTATCCGCTCTAGAGAAAATTAAATCATCTAACAAGAGTTTAGAAGAGACTTCAACAATAATATTGTGTTGACCTCATCATTAAAGGTCACCTTTATAACAGTGGTAATGCCAATGGCATCCTAGAACTCATTCACATGATCCAGCATAGGTAATCTCTCTCTGTATTTGAACTCCCCTACTTTTTCGGTAGATATAGCTTGTTGATGTTAGTACTCTTGACATACAACATCTCGACAGTCTTCTAAAGTGTCTTTACATTAATGAAACTGACAAATTTATTGTAGACATTTGGCTCTAGGAACCGTCTGATGAATCCACATATATAACATTTGGTGCTCCAATTTCTACTTATTTGGATCATGTCTTTAGGCATCTCCTCAAAGATAATAGCATATCAGCCCTTTATGTAGATTAGATCACTCGTCAGTAAGTGTCATGGTGGCAGTTCGTATCGTTCAATTCCACCACTTGTTCGAAACTTGAACCTAAAGTACACTTCATAGTGCTCTGTCACTAGTCTGATTGCTCTCAGTTCCCTGAGCCAACTTTCAAAGAAAACAATCAAAGAGGATAATGATCGGATCAATAATCGTTAACTACCACACTTGATAACCAACCAAAAATATCTGATCAGCTTATCTTAAATCTCAAATAGGTCAGCCTGATACCTGCTCTGATAAGAACCTACCTTTGATACCACCAATTGGGCTAGAGAGCATGCAAGCCCAACTAGAATACCAGGAAATTAGTTTGAGCAAGTGTCTGCACGACTGATTCGTGGTATGCCGATACACAACCAAAATACGACACAAAATAACAATATTAAAAAGTGTCACAAAGAATTCACAGGGAAACCCAATAAGCTGAAAACCACAGAATGACCAGAATCCAACCCAGAAAGATGCTACTAAGCATATGTAAAATAAAAAGGCAATTACAAGGTTTTTTTCTCGATCTACACAAGATCTTCACCAACTTCGCGTCACACAATAATACACAAGAAATAGTAGCAGGAAAATTGTAAGTTGCAAACATTGGCGGACGAGACAGATTACACAAATCCTCTCCAAGATGTCTTTCGAATCTTTGCCCAAATTTTCTCTGTATCCAATCCGTGTAGGCAAAATATTTCTCATCAACGTCATAGAACGAAGTCTGAAAGATCTGTCAAACTAAGACAATTGTCACAAAGGGATCTTAAGCGAAATCTTCTAATGTTTGTATTTGAAGAGAAGTGGATGCATTCCTCATCCTCCATCATGGCTATTTATAGGGCTAAATCCATGGAGTTAGTTGTGGTGGATGACATAAGATAGATATGGATGAAGTTTCCCTTGCCTCTTTCCTGGAAGCTTGCCTTGATCAAAAACACATGTTAGATTTCATGATCAAAGACGACTAGGTACTCCTTTTCACACTTGCCATAAAACACATGCTTGAAAAGCTTGTCAAAAGATGGCTAGCCGATTTCACACTTAGGAGAAAAAAATACCTCACCCGATTGAATGTAGGCGCATGTGTAGGTTGGGAGCTCAACCCAAAAATTGCAGAAGTGCATATGTCGACTTCATGCATGCATCAACAAAAATACTCAAAAAAGAAGAAGAAGAATCGGTCGCTTTGCTCCAGAGATAGTAAAATCAAGTGCATGATAATGGAAAATATATATATCATAATTTGATATAGATATTATTTGAATATAAATGAGAATTTATTGCATAACACACAGATCGAGCACAACATTAGCATGACAATGTATGAAAAAAGAAGGCAAGCAAATTTTGCAAGGAAAAAAAAGAGTGAGAAAGCACAACAAACAAAAAGATACATATAACATTAACATTTTGTATATCCCTAGGGTCCACTCCAGTGGATGAGGCAATAGTGATGATAAGCAGGAAGGCTGGTCATGCATTGTGCCTAAAGTCGCACATGACAACGCCCGGGAAAGTGCAATACAGAGCAGTGCACTGCGTCGGACTGATGCACACAAAGTTTTGTCTGGTGCACCATGGATTATTTCTCGTTACTTTTTTGCACACATGGTAGTTACAAGGAGGTTGCAGGTTATCTATTCTGCTTTCGAAACACCCTCCGCTCACCGCCCCTGCATCACATCAATGCCATCCTCCATGCTATTTAATGTATATATATATATGAAAAAAAGAGGGAGGCTAATTAAATGAATAATCACCTAAATATGAGAGAAGGATTAGGAGGATCCCTGCTAAAATCATTCTTCGGGAGAACTCCATTACAAATTGTGATGGAGAGAGCTGCATGCCTCTTAACAACCATTTATAGTTAAACTCTTCTTAGCTTAATTGCCTCATCGACAACTTCATTGAGGGAGGATTTCTTTCAAGTTTGTCCTCATCTACAGCTTTTTATGAATGTTTTATTTGACTTCTTCCGTATTAGCATGCATCCGTATTTCATTTAAATAACTATACAAAAATATATATATCATTTAGCCAGCGGTGTGATCGATGATGATCAAGTATAAGACCAAAGACTTTTCTTCGGTTTCAAAGATCACATTGGTCAGGCCAGTTGATTATTATTAAACAATGCCAAAAAGTTGTAGATTAATTATTTTAAATTTTCTTGAGGAGTTATTATATCAAAGACATTGTCAGCGCACTTTCAACTTTAGAGGTGCGATTTAGGGTCCCCTTGGCACGGTGGTTGCTATTAGAAACGCAGCGGTCGACAGTGGCGGGTGACGGCCATGAACGCAGTGATTGGAAACGTACTACAGCCACAAACGCAGTTGCACCATTTGGTGAAACTGCTTTTTGGTGTTGTCACGAACTTGAAAGCTGTTTTACCTTTTTGGTAACAGAGAATTGTGATGACTGTTCGAACTCAATTTTTCGTTTGTGATACATTGGGATAATTTTTTTTCCATCTCTAACTGTTTCAAATATAGTTAAATCACGTACAAACTCTCATCAAAATGCTTTAGGATTACACATTCTACTTGTAATTCCATCAAACTAGGAGGCATAATAATCTCATCACGAAACATTAAAGAAAATGATTTTTGACTCTTCTAATTACCAAACATATTAAGAATCTCTCTTGTATTTATTTAGACATATTTTTTTTGAAAATAATCGGAGAATAGAAGAAGAATCACAAACGCAAAAAAAATCAGATTTACAAAAGTTCACTCATATCCGGGCAACTACCTCTCTCCCTTCGCCTCACTTGTATTATGAAAGAAAAGATGAGTTTACCAGCAAAACTTATAGTGAGAACTCCTCTCACAATCTCTCAAGAAATTCTCTTCTTCCTCGCCAAGAATAGTGAAACCCCCTTGTGCTCCTTGTGGCTTCTCCAATGCGACTTCTACTATGCAACTCTTTTCAACCGTAATGAACGTAATCTCTTCGAAATGAAGTCCTCTACCACTTCAAGGCAAAAAGTCGAGTCGATGTGGACCCTTCAATCAAGATCCAAAGGGATCTGACAGCCACGATCACGAATTTAACAAAACGTGGTTCGTTAGCTACCGATCTCAACGACAAATCCCGTCTCGTCGCCAGCTCTCGACGACACAGCTATCTGGTCTAGACAATATCGACTTAAGTTCTAATAGATATCAATTAGAGCTCTAGTCGATATCAATTAGAGCTCTGGTTGATATCGACGAGAGCTCCGGTCGATATCGACTAGTGCTCTGGTCCATATCGACTATAGCTCTGGTTCATATCGACTCGAGCTCCGATCGATATCAACTTGAACTTCGGTCGATATCAACTAGATCTCTCGTCGATATGACTCAACTCTGATCGATATTTGGGCCGGGGAGTTTCCCTCGAGCCCCCGTTGGGGACATTGTTATAAAAATTTATAAAACAGGAGGTCGCAGGAACACTGAACTGTCCAAATTAAATAAACCAGTAGCAAGCAGAAGAACAAGAGCCGTGATTGTATTACCAATCTTCTTTACAATGCAAGAGATGCATTGCGAGACATGATTTCACAATGCACCCGATGGAAATCACAATAAAATAGAAGAGTACAAAACTGGCAGACAGAGCACTGTAACAGCAAAGTCACCTATCCGCCCTGCTAACCGCAAAACCGTGCGGACTGCTACGTATTGTCTACTGAAGCTACCCATGTCTGCACTCCTTTGTCGCCTGACCGCAAGGTCACCTAACAACAGAAGTCGCAGCGAACTGACAACTTTCTACTGAACTGGAACTGAACTATCAATTGTTCACACTTCAGGTTGCCTGACAGCTTGGATCACTTGAACGCCAAAGTCGCTGCGAACAACCTTTATTTGAACTACTAGTCTGCCCTCCAGAGGCGAACTGATTTATCCAAGCTAGGAAAACTTCCAAGGAAGTAGACCATCTAGTCGCCGAATCCGCGACCTGCTGCTAACCTCTGATTGTTACCTGCTATCCACACTAGCTCCCCTGACTTCACCTTCAGAACCAGTTTCCTGGTTGCGCAGTGCTAGCCACACAATCTGCAAACACAGCAATAGATCAGGTCACTTCTCCTTGTCGCGCGGTTACAAAAGATTAACCATCGATTTTAACTCAAGCTACAGTTCTTACAGTTCTCGTTAATAATGACGAGGTCAACACCCTTATTTATAGGCGGGCAAGCAGATACCTATTCACGCGGAGGTTAAAATTGGAATCATCCATGTGAGTTATTTTGGAAAATGATAAAAGGAGACATATTCTCCTGTTGGCGATGAAATAATATAGCCTCTTGTTCATCATCAAATAGAGTTGTTGACAGGAGTTTTGAACTCCTTCTATTCGTCATGGAAGAGAACATAGCAGCCGCCTGGAGTAAAGAAGGTGTCGCCCCTGTTCACGGAAAGGAGGAGCCGACACGTGAAGGAGTTCGTGCCGCCCTAGGATCGCGTTGAAGAAAGGCCAAAGCCGTCACTGGTGGTCGTCGGTGGTGCGACCTCGTACGGCGGCATCGACGTCATTGGTGCCAATCTCGCCTTGTTTCTTCCTCCCATGTGGAACCCTCAATGCATCCCCCGGCTTTGGAAATGATAACCGCTGATCTTGGAGGAGAGGGTGCTTTTCGGTTTCGGAGGAGATGATGTGATGCGGTCATGACAATGAAGGCTTGTGGTGGTGTAGTGGCCTTGATAGTGTTTCTCTTCGGTGGTGCAGGCATGGCGGAGAAGGCATATGGGAGTGCAGTGACATTGATGGTGTCTCTCTCTGTTAGTGCGGCTTGGCGTTGATGGCATGTGTGAGTGCAGTTGGCATCGATGGTGCTTCTTTGGTGGTGGCAAGTGGTTTGGTCGTCATTAGATGACAAAGGTTCTTGGTGAACCTTGTGCGTCCGCTGTGCTAGCGGATTGCAGGCTAGATTATTCTCTCTCCCGCGGATCGAGCCAGTCCGGCTCCTCCGCAGTGTATTATGTAACGGATATCGGTATATTTCTTCATGTATTATTATTGCAGTTGTAGTATTTACATATGAATTTTTCTTATTCAAATTTATGCGCTTGTATACCATGTATTAAATTGTTATGCTTAGGGGATAGTTTTTACGTTAATATTTCTCAACAAGTGGTATCAGGGGGAGATTTTGTAGGATATTGATTAGAGATTCAAGGAATGGGTTTACTGTGGTGGGTGACGACTAGGTCCGCTCCCCATCTTTTCAAAACTGACATTGAAGTCATCAAGTCTCCTGGTCATGTTGCAGGGCAACCATAACATGGAAGAACATAAATCTGCACAGTGTTTATTTGAAGAAGTGCAAATGTGATAGGTGTGACCTATGATAGATAGTACTACATGAGATAGTCAAGATAACCGTTGATACATTACAGGGAGGTGATTTTCTGTGCGAACACAAGGAGTGTTCAGACGGTTTCTGTGTCAGTTAGAGTCAACTGGTGCAGATATGGAGGAAGATGTGAAGACCAGTTTCACTTCTTACATACCTCGTTCACTTTTTTTTACCTGGCCTTAGTGACGATGCTCTTGTATGTGAAGGATACAGTGGAGCTGGTGGAGGTCATGATCGTAGTGCTATCCAGACAGATCTTAACTGGTCCCTACTCCTGAGGGCTATCCTGAAAGAGATCCTCTTAGTGTAGGGGGTTCTAGGGCACACCGTGTAGCTAGCCTATACACTGGGGCTGCGACAAAGGTTTTTCAAGATTGAACTTTCCCAGGACCCCCTCTTTCTTTTGAGGGGTTGATCGACCCTTGTACAGTACCCTTTTGGGGAGAGGAAAAATTCCAAAGAGGACCTGGATGGTTTAACCCTCCAGGGGGAGACCAGGCCCAAGGCTACTCCAAGCATTTCCCCTCCACGCCATAGTGATCGAAAAAGGAGGAAGGAGAGTGAGGAGGAACTAACCCAGAGCAAGACAAAGGGGAAAGATGGAGTTACCTTATTTTGACTTCCACCAGGAAGAAGGTCACGCGACAGCCACTTGCCCTGAGTTTTTGGAGATGAAAGAAGGAAGAGGGGCCCCGCTATGGAGGCAACCGCAACAGTATCAATAACTTCAGATAGCAGGAAGAGAAGAAGCGTAGGAGGAAACTGATGTGAAGACCGGGCTGACGTAGGTAGTCGAGGGAAGATCAGAGTGATCCATAGATGAGCAAGGGTCGAGGCCATCTGCAATGAAATCCTTCATACCATCTATCAACAATGCCACATCAACCTCCCAAACCCTACCCCTAGAAGAGAATATAACCTTCTCGGCAAAGGATATGCTAGATTATGAAGGTCTGTTCTATGATGCCCTGGTGATACAAACTGTCATCAAGAACTTCACGGTCGTCAGGATCTTTGTGGATAATGGAAGCTAGCTTGGTGAATGTGATCATCAAGACTGATTTTGGTGAGATGAAGGTAGAGGCAAAGAGAGTGATGACATTGAAAGTATAACTCTTTGGGTTCTTCAGAAAGAGGAAGGAAGTAGAGGGAGGAGTCGGGCTCTTCGTGACCTTGGGATGAATGTCTAAGAATTGTTGGTATGTCGTTGAGAATGCTCCGAGAAGCTACAATGCCATATTTGGACGACCCCTCATAAACGCCATCAACTGTATACCCTCCTCCTTCCACCAATGCTTAATGCCACTCGACAAATTCCTGGGGTTGGACTTTCTTTCGGACCTCATGGCAAACTCGCAAAGAGCAGAGATTATGTACAACCTCGTATTTGTAGAATGGGCTCGTCCAACCATCGAGTAACCAGGGGGAATCGTGTTTGGGGGAGTGGAATGAGTGAGTGGGAAATCATCCTACTCTTGCCTTTAGTCCTGGAGTAGGGGCGAGTGTTAGTCTTGTCAGGGCCTCACCAAGCTAGGCGAGCGGGCCCGGAATGCCCTCAGCTCGCCCATAGCAAGTAAAGTAATTTTCGTCTAACAGTGTCAGATTGGACTGTCATTAGCCATTCCAACCAGTAAGATTTCATTATTAGCATACCAAGCTGGTTTGCGATTAGTAGAACCATAAGGTATAATTGCGCTATCTGTAGACCACTCTCGAAAAACTATAAATAGACCCCAAGGGCACCTTTGGAGAAGACTTCTTTTCCACAACTCTCTCCTTTGTTTAGCTTTGGTTGGCAAGGGATCTAGCTCACTTCTCACTGTGGTTTCTGGGTGTGTAGTCGGGAATTCTCAAGGCCCTCCAAGGTGCCCAGACTCAGCATTAACTTGAGCGGAGAAGCTCTCTTAGATCTTCCAGGTATGTGGAGGGACCTCCTCGTTGTAGCTCGTGGTCTGTTTCTACTTTTCTGCCATTTGTGGTTAAGGTTCCTTGCTTCAAGAGTACGGCCTAGTTTTCTAGCTCGGGAGAAATAAGCGTAGGTTACCGCCCCTGGTCCTAACTCCTCTTGACCCGTAGATTCTGGGTTCAACATTGATGATTTTTTGAAATATATTCAAGATGCCCAGTTGACATATGTCAACCGTAGGTGATAGAAATATTAAGAGAAAATGAAAAATTCTGAAAAGAGCGTAAACTAAAATATGACCTATGTAAAAAAGATTAGAATAATAATGGCTAAATGAATGTAAAAGAAATGCAGATGCATAAGGTCAGTGTTAAGGGTTATAAACTCTTAAAGGTGGGTGGGGATTGAATTATTTATCAATGATGAGATGTCGGTTCCGGTGTTCCATTGAGATTTCATGCTTGTTTGATAGCCTTGAACATATTTGATGATGAGATTTTGGTTCAGCTTGCCCATAAGGACTGCAAGCTTATTCAATTGCTCTGAACCAAGTTAATGTAATCATGTTAAGTCACCCCAAAAAGGAAGTGCAAGAAAAGAAAAGATCAAGTTATCCTTAACCTTGTCAAATGAATGAAATAAAATGAACAGCAGAGAGAAGATGATACTAATGATCATGACTATTAGATAAGCAAGAATAATATGAATTCAAGCTTAATATGTTATGCAAAAATAAAATACAAGTAAACTTTATAATGAGCATATAATAAATACATGTTAATGTTTCATTGAAGTTCAATGATTATTTCTTACTGTTTATTTTTTTCCTAAATTGCTGCACATTTCTTATCTACTTCGCCAATCTTTCTTTAATTTTGTAAGTAGCTAAAGAAGTAAGAATATCTCACTTAGTTATTATGTCCATCCCTTTATATTAAATACATTTTTAGGGTGATGGAAAGGGAGTTGAAGAAATTTCTCACAAATTGTCTGACGAAAGGAAATGACAATTGAAGGAACATAAGTATTGACTCTGAATTAAGGTCATCATGGAGGCACTCAAGATGATGGATGAATGTAACAAGGGAAATGGCCCTAAGGGATGGTCTCAGGGTTCTTATATTTTAGTTATTGTAGTTTGTGGGATGAGATAGATTCCTTCTAGGGACTTACCATTTTGGGGAATTGAATGGTAATTTTATCGATGCATCCAATTGCTCAGTTTTTCTATTGTATATTCTACAGAATATAAATATATATGAACAAGTTGTAATGCACAGTTGTTATAATAACAATGTTCATTGATTTCTCTTTGCATTTTGCGGTGCTCAGTCCATATTAGATATATGATAATAATTCTGTTGCATAATATAATTTCTAGTTATTTCAAGTTTATGTAATTTATATTATGCTAATCCTTTCCATTGATGAAAAATAATGCTTTCAATTATGACAGGCTAAATATGTTATACTAAGAGATAATTATAGAGCCTCAGCTTTTGAATCCAAAAAAAAAACTCAAAGAGTGGGGATGAGGAAGAACCACATATATCACAACAATTTTAACTTTTGAATTCAGAAGCCAAAACAAAAGTCCACAAAAATCAGAAAGAGAGAAAAATATCATAAAATATAAGACAAGAATGTTAGAATTCAAAAGATAAGAAATCAAGGAAAATGAGCAGAAAGAAAGAGAGCATAAGAATCATAACAAGAAATACACGAGTGACAGAAGGAGAATTAGGGTCATGAAAGTAGGGGTACAACTCGGATCGGTTTGGTTCGGTTCCATTCAAAATCAGGAACCGACCCATGTATGTTCGGTTCCAAGTTTTTGGAACCGGAACCGACCCACGATTCTAAAATATAGAACCAGATCTGAACCGAATTGTTCAGTTTGGTTCCGGTTCGATTCTAAATTCTACCCGCCTTCAAAAAAATATTGAACCATGAATGTTTATATGTGAAAAATAAAGACGAGTTAATGCTTAGCTTAGAGACTTGTTTGTTTAATAAAGTTATAATAAAATTTGAATTAAAATAAGGGACATAGAGTGCCCTAACTCCTAACCAGCTAACCCCGTAATCTGGTAATCCCCTAACTCCTAACTCGTGAGCATTGTGATTGGTTGAGTGCCGACCGGAGTGACCATGTAAAGCTAACCGGCTGAGTGCTAATCGACTAACCCCGTAACCGTAGCTGCGGGATTTGATTTCTTAATAGAATTCACAAATCAATGATTAATTGATTATGCTTTTGAAGTTTTAAACTTTTAATAATGGTTTTTTTTTAATTTTTTTTAATTATAGGTTTGGTTCGTTTTTCAGGTACCCGACCACAGGAACCGAGAACCGAACCGGCGGTTCTAGTATTTTCTAGATCCATACCAGAACCATGTAAAATGAGAACCGATCTTAACCATCGGATTTGATTCGGTTTCGGTCTGGTTCTCGGTTCTTCGGATATTTTTGCACAAGCCTACATGAATGTGCCACAAAGGACAACGGGATACACGTAAACTCGATAAGGAGACATCAATTACAGCTTAGTTGTAGTCTTCTTTCAAACTTGTCGATATTATCTATTCTTTTGAATAATTGCCTATTTTATTATTATTCTTGTTTGAAAAATATACATATACCTCATGGGGATGAAATCTCTTTTAAAAAGAGTTGGGGTGCACATAGCCATACCCCCATGATCTCCACCCAAAAGTAGTGGTGACATGGGTTTGACCGCACGCGCGATCACCGTGCCCGATCCCCACGCGCACCATGCCCAGCTTGTCACAAATGTGGAAGAAGGAAGTAGAGACCGGCTTTGTGAAGATATCTGTCAATTCCTTGTCAGAGGTGACAAACTGAGTACAAATCTGTTTCTTCAAAATCTCTTCCCGAATGAAGTGACATTCAACCTCTATATGCTTTGTTCTCTCATGGAAGACCGGATTTCTGGATATGTATATAGCGGCCTTGTTGTCACAGAACATAGGAAGAGGATAGTCATAGACCTCTCCTAGGTCAAGCATGAGAGCCCGCAACCACTTTAACTCACACGTGGTTGACGCCATACTCCCGTATTCGGCTTCTGCACTAGATCTGGAGACAACAGACTGTTTCTTGCTCTTCCAACTGACAAGATTTCCTCCGATAAAAGTACAAAAACCCGATATGGACTTACGATCGCCTTTATCATCCGCATAACTGGAATCTGAGTAGGCCTCAACCCTCAGATGACCATTCTTCTGAAAGATCAGCCCTTTGCCTGGTGCTGCTTTAACGTACTCTAAAATCTTCAAGGCAGACTGAAGATGGCACTCCCTGGGAGCTTGCATAAACTGACTGACCTTGCCTACAGCATAGGAGATGTCAGGTCTGGTCACCGTGAGATAGATGAGTTTGCCCACCAAACGTCTGTACCTTGTGACATCAGATAGAGGAGGCGAGTCATCCGTCCATGTTTTGTCTTCTCCAATAGCCATGGGAAATCGGGCCGGTTTGGCACCTATCAATCCTGCCTCTTGTAGAAGATCAAGGGCATACTTCCTTTGGGAGAGAACCAATGAGCCAGGCTTCCGAGAGATTTCTATCCCCAAAAAGTATTTTGGGGAGCCCATATCCTTCGTGACCAGGTGTTGGCGGAGGTGTTTCTTCGTCAAATCCACCCCAGCTTGGTCATCGCCAGTAAGAAGAATATCATCGACATACACTGCCAAAACCACCAGTCCCGAGTCCGTTTTGCGAATGAATAAGGAGTGGTCGGCCGAACTCCTTGCAAAGCCGATGGTAGCCACAATACCACTAAACTTGTCGAACCATGCCCGAGGGCTCTGCTTTAAGCCATAAATGACCTTCTTCAAACGGCATACGCGTGTCTCCCCCTGAGTAACATACCCAAGAGGTTGCTCCATGTAGACGTCCTCCTGAAGATCGCCATAGAGAAAGGCATTCTTGATATCAAGCTTGAAAATAGCCCAATCCCGGTTAACAGCCATAGAGAGAAGAACCCGGATGGTGCTGAGGCGAGCAACCGGAGAGAAAGTGTCAAAGTAATCAATGTCGTAAGTCTGAGTGAAGCCTTTGACCACCAGCCGGGCCTTATAGCGATCCACAGTGCCATCGGGGCGAAACTTCACAACAAAGACCCAGCGACAGCCAACCACATCAGTGCCCACTGGGGGAGGAACAAGGGTCCAGGTGCCCCGTTCAGTAAGAGTAGCCATCTCTTCATCCATGGCAGACTTCCAGTGAGGAATGACAAGAGCCTCCTGGTAGGTGCGGGGAGTAGTGGCAGCAGAGATAGCCAAGGCAAAACACCTGCGAGAAGGGGAAAGCCGATCATAGGAAACAACAGCATCCAGCGGGTGTTGAGTACACGCCCGCACCCCTTTGCGAAGAGCAATGGGAAGATCCAGGTCGACGGGAGCCTCAGCAACCGGAGCGTCTGTGGCGAAGAAGGCTGGCCCAGGACTAGAGAGAGACGGCGGCGGAGAACAGGGAGGAGGTGGAGAGGATGAGACAGACAGAGGAGGAGACAGAGGAGGAGAGGAGGGAAGAGGGAAGACATCAAGAGGCGGGGAAGGAATGGAGAGAAGCGGTGGAGAAGGAGAGACAGCAGGTGGAAGAGAGGAGTCAAGAGATAAGTAGGAAGCATTCTCGAACAATGTCACGTCCGCGGAGACAAATTATTTGCGCAGAACGGGGTCAAAACAACAATACCCTTTTTGAGTGGTAGAGTACCCCAAAAAGACACACTTGGTGGACCGGGGGGAAAGCTTGTCGCGGGTAGCGGATGGAGCATGAACGAAAGTCGTACACCCAAAGACTCGGAGAGGGAGAGGAAAAGGTTCCTTGTGGGGGTAGAGAATGGAGAAGGGGGTCTGGCCGTGGAGAACCGTGGAGGTCAGACGATTGATGAGATAGCAGGCGAGGAGCACAGCGTAGCCTCAGTAGGAGCGGGGTACGTGCATCTGCGTCATGAGAGTGCGAGCGACATCAAGGAGGTGGCGGTTTTTACGCTCCGCAACCCCATTCTGCTGGGAGGTGTAAACACAGGTGGTTTGATGAAGAAGACCATGTTGCCGAAAGAAAGAGCAGAAGTCATGACTAAGATATTCCTTAGCATTATCAGAGCGTAAAACTTTAACAGAAATGCCAAACTGAGTCTTAATCATAAAATAAAAGGTTTGCCAGATAGAAAATAGTTCAGAGCGATCTTTTAATAGATACACCCAGGTACATCTAGAAAAATCATCTATAAAGGTTACAAAGTAGGAACTACCCCGACCAACAGTAATGGTAGGAGCAGGACCCCAAACATCAGAATGAATGAGATCAAACGGGCGAGAGGAGCCACGGCCTTGCTTCGGCGGGAAGGAGGAGCGATGATGTTTGTCAAGCTGACACGCATCACAGTTGAGTGGAGGACTGGTTGAAGGTAAGTGGGGCAGAAGCTGGCAAAGAATCCGAGGAGGAGGATGTCCAAGGCGAAGATGCCATTGAAGCGGATCTGTAGAGGAGGAGGAGTGGGCGTACAGAGCGGAAATGTTGTCGAGGAAATAAAGTCCGCCGCTCTCAGTCCCAGTAGCAATCGTCCGCTGGGTCGTCGGGTCCTGAAAAGAACAAGAAGTGGGAGTGAATAAGACAGAGCACTGAAGTTGCCGACATAAAGTAGTAACAGATAATAAGTTGCACGGGAACTTCGGGACATAGAGAGTGTCCTCCAAACGAAGCGACGGGGTGACCTGAATGACTCCCGTCCCAAGCACCGGGGATGGTGAACCATCCGCCACATGAACCGGGGGGAGGCGGTCATGTGTTTCGAGGAGAGAGAAGCAATGAGGGTTGCCAGTCATATGATTTGTAGCACCCGAGTCAATCAGCCATTTACCTTGGGTAACGACGTGGGCACTACCTGAAGTCGTGGCCACAGAAGCAGATGGCCGAGAGGAGCCGGAGGGCGAAGAAGAAGCATCACCAGAAGGGCGAAGATGAGGATGTTTCTGCCAGCAGCGGTCAACAGAATGACCGGTACGACCACAGTGAGAGCAAAGGAACCTGGACGAACCACGCCCGCTTGAGTGGCTGCGGCCACTAGGACCCCCCCCCCCCTCCCCGCTGAGCCTGGTGAGCATAGGAGTCCTGGGAAGGAGGGGAGGCCAACAGAGGGCGCTGGAGCAGTGAAGTAACAGCAGCAATGCGAGCCGCGGTGACATCCAAAGTAGGAGATTCCGCCTCACCCAAGATCTGTTGGCGGATCATATCATACAACTCGGGAAGACGGAGAAGATAACAAACAACCAGGAGTTCCTGGAAGTGTTTGTGCAGGTCGGCCAAGTCTGCGGATAAGGGACGATTCTGTAGGATCTCTGCGCCAAGAGCCTGAACCTGCTGGTAAGCCTCAGCAGGAGACATGGAGGGGCGGGCGAAGAGGTCCGCATAAAGAGTATAAATGCGGGACGTCTGCCCCCCACCACCCCCCCCCCTTCGAATAGAGAGCAGCTAGGTGAAGCCAGGCGGCCTTGACCGTCTCATCATGGCGAATGACGGGAAGGCACTCATCAGAGAGGCTGTTGGCCAGCCAAGTGCGGACTAGGGCATCACTCGCATCCCAGTCATCAAATTCAGGAGAGTTGAGAGGAGGAGGGTCATCGGTGAGGTGATGACGCTTGCGGTGAGAGCAAAGAAGAAAGGTGAAAGAAACGCTCCAATCGGGATAGTTGGAGCCAACAAGCTTGGAAAGCGTGCCAAGGTTGCCCGAAGGAGTAGGAGGGGGAGCTGCAGGAGTAGTGGAGGTAGAGATAACGGGGGTGGAGATACCGGAAGTGGTCATAGAGACGGCAGGAGACCGCGCGAGAAGAAGAGAAGCCGCGGCGAGAAAGAAAAGGAGAGCAAGCCGCACGACCTAAGGAAGAGGCCGGGACACAAGAAGAAAGCCGCAGCGAACAAGGTAAAACCGCAGCGGGCTAAAGAGAAGAAGCTGCAGCGGCATGATGGCAGAATACCAGCGGCCAGGAAGCAGACCAATGCACTGGGAAGAGGTCGCGCGAACTGTAAAAGTTCGAGCGAACAGAAAAGAAGAGGAAGCAAAGGACCCAAGAGACCAGGTCGAGAACAGACCGAGGAAAGTCACGCGAACAGGGGAAGCCGCGCGAACAGCCAGCGGTCAGAGGAGAAACAAGCCGCGAGAACAGGTCGCGGAAGAAGAAACAAGTCGGTCGTGCAGAGAGAGCAGAGTCAGGTGGAAAGGACCGAGTGCTCTGATACCATGTAAAAAGTAGCGAACACGCGGCTAATAAACGGATAGAAATTTGAATAATTGAAATTTTATTATCCAAAAAAGATATCATTTACAAAGGTATAACCTCCTTTTTATAGAATGGAGGAGATATGAGAGAGTACAAACAAACAATGTGGGACTAAACATGTACAGTGCTGAGCGGCTAGAAATAAAGGAGACCGCACAGGCCGCGCGGTTAGACCGATAAGAACAAGCCGCAACGGGAGACCGATAGACCGCCCGGTCTCCAGGCTTCTGAGTTAGACCGCCAGACCGCTCGGTCAACAAACCGCCAGACAAGACCGCATGATCGCCCGGTCTAATACTTCAATAGCGAGTATGCGAGGGGAGCTCACCTATACTCGCGCAGGCCTTCCGCGATCTTGAATTCTGTCTTTAACTCCTGCCTTGACTTATTGACCTTGACTTCTGCTGACTTGGCTGTGGTAGGACCCACTCTTGATGAATACGAGTTGCACACAATCTCCGCTCTTTCTGAGCGACATAGGAGCTCGGAAAGAAACATCCATCACTTATTCGGTGAGCTGCTCTGCCGAGTATCGAGGTTACTCGCCTCCTGTACCTGCTTGCCGATATCTATAAATAGGGGGGCCTAGTTCTTTAGTTGGATCTTCAGAACTCGTGCATAATGTCGGACGCTGCGAAGTTTCTTCATGACAGTCTCGCGGCGCTGATCGGTGCTCTTGGCGTCGCTAAGCCGAAAAGGCCGTGCGAGGAGGACGCCGCCGCCGACTTACCCCCCCCCCCCCCCCTCAAGAAAAAAAAGTTAAAAAAATCCAAGAAGAAACCCACCTCCGGTGATGATAAATCGCCGCCACCTCTTTCTCAAATCGCGGCTTCCACCAGCAACCCCGTGCGCTCTGCCAGCACACAACAGTTGATAAGTGACCTGGGACTTGACAACATTCCCAATGTCGCTGTCTCTGGTGCGAGTTTCCTCGACTTGCTCGTCATCCCTGAGCTCGCCACGACCCTGGCCCCGTAACTCGCCTCCACTCCGGTGCCACAGCGGGTTGAAATCATTGACCTGCCAGGTTGTCACATTTGCTGAGATGCTTTCTTGTTCTGACGGTCGTTTTCGCTGCTCGCTAACTTGATCATGATACTCACAGATTCTCCCACGGGGGGCATTGACGCGGTTCTGAATGTCGCCCCGTTGAGCTCCGTGCCGCTGGTCGCCCTTCCTGCCGGGAGAACAGTAAAGACCACGCACATGGTCCGGATCAATATCAGCGGCAAAAGAACATCTGAGGCCTCGTTTCCTTCGGCGAGCAAGGAACTGCCGTCGAAGAATCCTCCGACAAGGAAGATGACCCTGGCGAGCAAGGATCCTTTGCTGAAGGATCCTCTGCCCAAGAAGGATCCACCGGTGAGCAAGGGTCTCCCTACGAGTTCTGTGCTGCCTGCAAGGAGTTTTGCTCCGCCCGCGGCGAGTTCTGCACTGCCTCCGCCAAGGTCTTCGCTGCCCGAGGCGAGCTCCTCGCTACCCCCGCTGCCGCCTCTTACAAACGTCACCCCCATCCAGTCGGTAACCGCATACTTGCCATTGCCGCCGCCTCTGGTCGCGCCTTCCCAAGTCGCCACGACGCGACTTCCTCCACCTCGTCCGCTGAAGAATCGTCATCCACCGGCGAGTTCGTCGCTTCCCTCACCTCCTTCATCACATCCCGCGGGCATTAAGCCGGTCAAGCCGCGGTCGAGCTACTTGCCTCCAAGAGTTGCAGATCCTGGTCAAGGAGGGCGCAGGCCAGGCAAGGAGGCCGAGCACGCTGGTGGGCCATCTTCGAGTCGGCGAGATGAGCCAACTCGTGGATCCTCTCCTCGCCGCGGTATGTATCGCTATTGATGTCGTATAGGGCGAATAAGTACCATGTCTAACCTGGCGACTTTCATTTGCTGACAGATCGGCCGACAACTCCAAGGGCGGCCTTCATCGACACCATGGGGTTACCATGCATGGAATATCGTCAGGTCGTTGCTCGTGCCTACCTGGAGCTCGAGAGTAAGTTTGACCAGTTGGCGATCTGCGAGCCTCACCGCAGAATATCATCGTTGGAAGTGTGGATGTCGAAGATGGAAGAGCTCAAGAGTACTCTGGAGAGCTATGAAGCCCGCTTCCACATGGTAAAGGAGAATGATCGCCAGCTGGCGCTGAACAACCATCGCCTCCAACTTGTGCTTGATGAGCTCGCCGGGATCCGCACGAGTATGTGCTCTGTCGGCCGGCTGACGAGGATGGAAGAGCAGTTGCGGCTTGGCGATGACGCGATGGCGCTGGCGACGGAGCACTTCCGGCGGGCGCGCGAGATGGGCTGGGCTGGGCGACATCCTCACCCTCCAGAGAGACCTCCGAGGACTTAGGATTTTTCCTTTTTTCTTTTTCTTCTATTTGAAACTCGCCAAGTGCGACTTGATGGACGTTATTTGATTATAATAGGCGAGCTTGGATCTCGCGCCCTTATTAATTTTCTTACTGTCTTTAATATTTGTGCGACATCTTGTCTGGATTGTGCGGAGTTAGTTCTTCAGGTTGCGATCATGCTTTATCTATTCTGTGCGACCTATGCAACGGAGTCGGATCACTCGCTTAGGACGCGACTTGTTCTGATACTCGCCGTAAGGATGATATACCCCCCCCCCCCAGCGCCTATAAATAGAGGGGGTAGGTAGGACATAAGTACGCTGTTGCGCTTTTGACCCCCTAGCTCGCGAGTATTGTTTCCTGCTCGCGCGCCGCAACTTTGCTTTGCTCCTCGCACTTCTTTCTTCTTCCTCGTTGAAACTCGCAAGATGGTTGGAGACGACGCCAGTGCTCGCCGACAAGCCCATGCCATCAACTTTGTTGATGCGGCTTTCAAGAAGTCGATCACATCAGAGTGAGACTTAGAAAACTTTAGGGAGACGTTGTTGCCGGATGGATACTTGGCACGACTCCCAGTCGCAGCGAGCGACTAAATACCTACATAGAGGGTGCGCTAGTCCTGCCGCTTTGTCACTTTGATGCCGACCTGCGACTTCCCCAATGGCCGGAATATTGCGAGATTCTGTGATATTTTGGCATAGTCCCCGCGCAGATCAACCCCAACGGCGTTGCCATCATCATGGGGTTCCTCTGCTACTTGCGCGAGGAGAGGGTTGCGTTCGACCTCTCTATCTTCCGCAAGATATTCGCCTTCGCTGCGACTTCCGAGGGTGTGGTCTACTTCAGTAGCCATGTCTGCACTCTGGTGGGGACGGCAAACAAAGTCCACCGATGGAGCGAGTTGCTGGTCATCGTCGAGGGCGACTTTGATCGTATCCTGGGAGTGCCGACGTCGCCTTCCTCCCGTTGATATTGGAGGGCGTTCGCGAGCAGCTCGTCGAGTTGTTCCGAGGTCGCCGGTTCGACGTCATTTTCTGGCGACTAAACATCATCACCTTGTTGGAAATACATTCCAAAGAGGGTAAGCTTGGGCGAGAATCACTCTGTTTCCGTACTCACTGAGCGTTGAGAAGCGCAATACCAACTAACTCGCCATTTTGCAGTGCCGTTCGAGCTTCCGGAGAAGCCGCTCCCTCTGGCGAAGGAAGTCGCCACCTCACTGCCTGAGCCCCACTCGCCTGCTGACGTCGGTGAGAAGAAAAAGCTCGCCAAGGGCAATGGGAAGGCCAGGTCGTCGGGCCCCGCGACCAAAAAGCAGAAGGTGTCATCGCCACGACCTGACGACCAGGAGTCGCCGCTCCATGTTCGGCTCCCCCACTTCCACCCTAACTTCAACCTAGGGCTGGATGCGGTGGAGGCCTATGGTCGCCTGTTGGTTACCTGGTTGGCGGACGAGCCTCTGGTGACGTTGAGCACCAACCTCCCCTCCTGGGCGGAGGACGGGGAGGACAAGGGGGAGGCCTTTGCCGTCCTCCATGCGATGTACGAGCGAGGCGACGCCGAGTCGATGCTGGACCTCAGCGAGGAGGAACTCGCCCAGTAGGGGGCCTGCTCGCTCGCACGAGCCGTCGAACTAAACCACTTCGCGGTGCGGAGGATGCTGGAGAGGACGAAGGCCCTGAAGAACGTCAGCAAGAAGGCAATTGATCTCGGCATGGAATTCACTCGCTGGCGAGATTATGAGGTAAGTCTCCCCCAGCGCGCGATGTTGTTGTCACACTTGGATTCTTTTTACTGACTTCGTTCTTTGTCATAGGCTGCCGAGATAGAAACCTCCAAGAAGCTTTCTGAGTATGAGGCAAAACTCGCCAAGTCTCAGGCTGATTTGGAGGCAGCCCAAGTTCGCGCAGCCGAGATGGAATCTCGCCGGGCCATTTTAGAAGCCGGCGCGAGTTCTTCTGCTCCTCAGCTGCTGCCTGAGGACGACCCTCACTATGCTATCAAGAGATCTCGCATCTTGCGGGAGGAGAGGGCGTCGGTTCGCCGTGAGATAGCCCGCGCGGCTGGCAACGTCGTGCTCGCGAGGCTGAGGATCAGCGGGAAGCTCGATGAGGAGGAGAAGCCATTCACCGTGGACGAACTCATCCCTGAGCTGCTCGCTGATACAATCTCCCCAGATCTCATACCCTCATCATCGGCGAGCTCCAGCAGCAGCGGCAGCAGTAGCAGCAGCAGCGGCAGCGGCAGCGGCGAGGAGGAGAGCGAGGAAAGCGGCGAGGAAGAGGACATCGACATTGGAGATGAGGAATATCGGTCTGATACTGGCGACGATGAGTCCTAGTTGCTCGCCGATATTTGTCATGCTCGCATAATGCAGTTAGCGTCATTTTTGTAACAGAAACTTCTGTAACTTGTACATTTTTTGAAAAATATTAAAGCAAGTTTGACTTATTATGCTGTGTTCTTCTGCTTTTATACTTGCTTGATGATGATACTCGCTAGGCTCATACGCTCGCTTTTACCTGTGCGTTGGCGTCATTCATAGTCGCATGACCATAGTCGCTCTTCATAGCTCGCCTCCCACTTTTTGCCTGTGACGTGCTTGCATACTGGCCCATACCTGTTCGCATACTCGCCTCATAGCTGCTTGTGTACTCGCCTTATAGCTGCTGACGTACTCGCCTTATAGCTACTCGCGTACTCGCCTTATAGTTGCTCGCGTACTCGCGAGAGTCTACCCGCGTACTCGCCTTATAGCTGCTCACGTACTCGCAAGAGTCTGCCCGCTACTAAACGATTTATTTTGTTACCAAGAGTCATCCTATGAGAAGCTGAGCTTGATTTGTGGTTGGGAGTAGTCGACACCCATCAGGAGCCAAGCTCAACTAGGGGTGGGAGCTAGTCGACTCGGGACAACAAGTAGTCGGTATGCATGAGAGGAGCTCGTACAGAGGTCTCAGACTACGACATAACTCCAACGAGGATCTTGATCTCACTCGAGGAGGTCGTTGTCCAATTTGCAGGAGAGGAGCTCGTGCAGGGACTTGGACTTACTAGGACCTGCCACTCGAGAACTTGAACATTGTTGGAGTCGACAGCTCTCAGGAGCCTTCCTCAACTAGAGTGGTGTAAGTCGACTCGGGGAGGCAAGTAGTCGGTCTGCAGGAGAGGAGCTCGTACAGTGGTCTCGGACTATGGCATCACTCCAGCGAGGATCTTGATCTCACTCGAGGAGGTCGTTGGCCAATATGCAGGAGAGGAGCTCGTGCAGGGACTTGGACTTACTAGGACCTGCCACTCGAGGACTTGAACATTGTTGCAGTCGACAACTCTCAGGAGCCTTGCTCAACTAGAGTGGTGTATGTCGACTCAGGGAGGCAAGTAGTCGGTCTGCAGGAGAGGAGCTCGTACAGAGGTCTCGGACTACGACATCACTCCAGCGAGGATCTTGATCTCACTCGAGGAGGTCGTTGGCCAATGTGCAGGAGAGGAGCTCATGCAGGGACTTGGACTTACTAGGACCTGCCACTCGAGGACTTGAACATTGTTGGAGTTGACAACTCTCAGGAGCCTTGCTCAACTAGAGTGGTGTAGGTCGACTCGGGGAGGCAAATAGTCGGTCTGCAGGAGAGGAGCTCGTATAGAGGTCTCGGACTACAACATCACTCCAGCGAGGATCTTGATCTCACTCGAGGAGGTCGTTGGCCAATGTGCAGGAGAGGAGCTCGTGTAGGGACTTGGACTTACTAGGACCTGCCACTCGAGGACTTGAACATTGTTGGAGTCGACAGCTCTCAGGAGCCTTGCTCAACTAGAGTGGTGTAGGTCGACTCGGGGAGGCAAGTAGTCGGTCTGTAGGAGAGGATCTCGTACAGAGGTCTCGGACTACGGCATCACTCCAACGAGGATCTTTATCTCACTCGAGGAGATCGTTGGCCAATGTGCAGGAGAGGAGCTCGTGCAGGGACTTGGACTTACTAGGACCTGCCACTCGAGGACTTGAACATTGTTGGAGTCAACAGCTCTTAGGAGCCTTGCTCAACTAGAGTGGTGTAGGTCGACTCGGGGAGACAAGTAGTCGGTCTGCAGGAGAGGAGCTCATACAGAGGTCTCGGACTACGGCATCACTCCAGCGAGGATCTTGATCTCACTCGAGGAGGTCGTTGGCCAATGTGCAGGAGAGGAGCTCGTGCAGGGACTTGGACTTACTAGGACCTGCCACTCGAGGACTTTGAACATTGTTGGAGTCGATGGCTCTCAGGAGCCTTGCTCAACTAGAGTGGTGTAGGTCGACTTGGGGAGTCAAGTAGTCGGTCTGCAGGAGAGGAGCTTGTACAGAGGTCTCGGACTACGGCATCACTCCAGCGAGGATCTTGATCACTCGAGGAGTTCGTTGGCCAATACGCAGAAGAGGAGCTCGTGCAAGGACTTGGACTTACTAGGACCTGCCACTCGAGGATTTGAACATTGTTGGAGTCGATAGCTCTCAAGAGCCTTGCTCAACTAGAGTGGTATAGGTCGACTCGGGGAGGCAAGTAGTCGGTCTGCAGGAGAGGAGCTCGTACAGACGTCTCGGACTACGGTATCACTCCAACGAGGATCTTGATCTCACTCGAGGAGGTCGTTGGCCAATTTGCAGGGACTTCGAATTATTAGGACCTGCCACTCGAGGACTTGAACATTTTTTCTGCTGCTTCAAGAATTTGAAAATGGATTAAGCGCATCGATATCATTGAGGATGAAGAAATCAGAAATCGAACGATGATCTTGCCGACGTCTAGTTGGGAGGTTGGTGTTCTACCCTGTTCCTGATAGTTCCTCTAGTCGGAGGAGAGATGCAATCGGGGGTAGCTAGGCCGACATGCAAGGGGGAGCTGATCTCGGCCGTTAATGCAGGGGTCCGGTTTTACAAGGGCGCTTATATCCCGAGGCATCGTCCCATCGTCCGAACTATGCTATCTACGAGAAATAGGTCGAAGGCACGTTCCCCAATCCAACTATTGCGATCGCTCTCAGCTCTGCCAACTGGCTATGAGCGTAAATGCAAGAGCGAGGGGTTATGCTCTTCCGAGGGTCCTACAGGACGCACTTCCGACTAACATATTCCTTTGGGCCTATCCTGGCTCTCTTGCTACTGGAGGGAAAGCTTGGCAAGGTTGATCCTTCCTCAAATTCGAGAGGTTGGGGTCCAGACCTGTTCCCGCTAGTTCCTCCAGTCAGAGGAGAGATGTCATCGGGGGTAGCTAGGCCGACATGCAAGGGGGGAGCTGATCTCGGCCGTCCATGCAGGGGTCCGGCCTTACAAGGACGCTTATATCCCGAGTCATCGTCCCATCATACGAACTGGGCTATCTAGGGGTAACGAGTTGACTTCCATCTTCCTGGATCGATCTTGGAGCAAAACCTTGAGTTCCCAGAAAACTTGCGATGAAAAGCAGAATGAACAGAAGCAGAACAGTTGTCATTGCATATATGTAAAAGCATGTACAAACAAAATACATCATTAGCCGCTAAGGATAGAACCTTTTTAGGTCATCCCCGCTCCAAGTACCTCCCAGCTGCTCTCCAACCTGATCCTGGAGATAATAGCCCCGGGTGGCCAAGGCTTCCTGGACAATGAAGGGACCATCCCAATTTGGATGTAGCTTGCCCACTGTTGCTCCTCTTCCTGTGGCGTCCACCTTCTTCATAACCAGATCTCCGACAAGAAAATGCTTTAGGCAGACATTTTTGTCGAAGTGCTTCGCCATGCGCCGCTTGATCTCCTCTTGGCGGATGGAGGCCAAGTCACGAAGCCCTTCTACGAAATCCAGTGAGAGTCTTTGGGCGTCCTCATTCTCCAAGCGCCATTCTTCACCTCCATCTCCAGCTATTATAACTCTCGGGCTCTGAACCTCGAATTCCACTGGGATGAGTGCCTCGGACCCGTGGGATAACTTGAAAGGAGTTTCCCCCGTGATCGAGTTTGGAGTTGTTCTCAAAGCCCAGAGAACCGATGGGAGCTGCTCCGCCCAATTACCTTTCAAGTTGGTGACCTTTTTCTTCAGAAGGTTGATGATCAACTTGTTGGCTGCCTCCACCTGTCCGTTCCTGCGAGGATGATGTATAGAGGCAAATCGAAGATCCGTCCCTAGCTGCTTGCAGAAGTCCTCTAACTCCAAACTGGCGAACTGCGGCCCGTTGTCGGTGACGATGGCGAGAGGAATCCCGAACCTGCATGTAATTTCTCCCCAAATGAAGTTCTTCACGATCTGAGACGTGGTCTTGGCTAAGGCTTTTACCTCGATCCATTTGGAGAAGTGGTCGATCATGACAAGCACGAACTTTCTTTTCCCACTAGCCTGAGGAAAAGGGCCGATTAAGTCCATCCCCCAGATGACGAAGGGCCATGGAGCTGTGATCGAGCGAAGATGCTGAGCTGGTTGTAGTTGAAGAGGTGCGAAGAGCTTTCACTGGAGACACTTTTTTGAGAAGGCTTCTGCATCCCTCCGAATGGTGGGCCAGAAGTATCCATGCCTTAGAATCCTTTGTTCAAGAGTGCGAGTCCCTGAGTGACTGTCACACTCTCCTAGGTGAATCTCCTCCAGGATTCGAGGTACTTCAATTTCTGACAGGCACCGAGCCAGAGGACCTGAGATGGTCTTGCGATAGAGCTCTCCTTCTTGAAGCAAATAGTAGGCGGCTATGTAGCGAAACTTCCTCTAGTCTCCCTCGCTGGATGGAACCTGACCCGTTGTCAGGAAAGAAACAAATGGATCCTTCCAAGACACTCTATGCTCGATCTCCATCATCTCCCCTTCCTCGATGGATGGTCGGAAAAGCTCAGTCACAATCCCCCCAGCCCGGGGACCGTATTTGGCAAGATAATCAGCTTCTGAATTCTCCTCTCGGGGTACGTGCTCGACGAAGAAAGATTGAAACCCCCGATCAGACCTTTTACTTTGATCAAATACCGCTGTAAAATTGGATCGTTCACCTCGAACTCGCCTCTGATCTGGGACGCAACTACCATCGAGTCGGTGAAGGCCCTTATATCTCAAATTCCTAACTCCTTGGCGAGACGCAAGCCGGCCACCATGGCTTTGTACTCCGCCTGATTGTTGGTAACTGGGAAGAGGATCTCGACTGCTTGCTCGATCTTGGTTCCCTGAGGGCTTACGAGCATAACTCCGGCTCCCACAGAATATCTGCCCGAAGCCCCATCCACAAACATCTTCCAGTACACCGTGCTATAAGAGCCTTCCTCTCCTTCCACCTCGGCCGAGAAGTCGGCAAGGAAATCTGCCACCGCCTGTGCCTTGATCGCTACCCTTGGAGAGTATGAAATATCGAACTCGCTAAGCTCCACCGCCCACTTTGCTAGCCTATCAGAGTGCTCCACTCCATCCAGGATACTCTGTAGAGGATGATCAGAGACGACCCTGATGAAGTGAGCTTGAAAATACGGCCGGAGCCTTCGAGCCGAAATCACCAAAGCGAACACCAGCTTCTCCAAAATAGGGTACCTCGTCTCCGTCTACCGCAGCACTCTACTAACATTGTAGATATGAAGCTTCCTCTTGCCCTCCTCCCGGACCAACACCGAGCTAACTACTTCCACCCCTACTCCTAGATAGAGAAAGAGATCCTCATTACCCCGCGGGCACTGGAGGAGAGGAGCTTGGGTTAGCTGCTACTTGAGCTTTCCGAAAGCCTCATCGCACTCCGCCGTCCACTCGAACTTCTGATTCCCCCAAAGGGTCTTGAGAAACGGAGAGCACTTCTCTCTTGCCTAGGAAAAAAAACGGCTGAGGCCTGCCAGCCTTCCAGTCAGCCTTTGAACTTCCTTAGGATCCCTTGGCGACGCCATCTCCATAATGGCCTTCACCTTGTATGGATTAGGTTCCACACCCCTGGGAGTGAGGAGGTGACCTAAAAATTTCCCCCTTCCTGCACCGAAGACGCACTTGTCCGGGTTGAGTCGCATCTTATACTTCCTCAGGGTAGCAAAGGTCTCCACCAGTTCCGTTATGTGTTCCGCAACACTTTTGCTCTTGACGAGGAGGTCATCCACATAAACCTCCAAGTTCCGCCTCTTCTGCCCCTTGAAGATTTGATCCATCATCCTCTGGTAAGTCGCACCTGCATTCTTGAGCCCGAAGGGCATCATCTTGTAGCTATAGCAGCCATCGCTGGTTATGAAAGAGACGTCCCAGCAGTCGGGGGGATGCATCCGGATCTGGTGATACCCTGAAAAAGTATCAAGAAAACTCATCATAGGAAACCCGACGACGGAATCAACCAGCGCGTCGATTTGAGGCAAGGGGTAGCAATCCTTCGGGCAAGCTTTATTCAACATTGAAAAATCGATACATAGACGTTAGCCCCCTCTTGGCTTCTTCACCATTACAACATTGGAGACCTAGCCTGGATACTGGATCTCCGAGATAAAACCTGCCTCCAGCAGTTTCTCTACCTCCTCCCTAATCGGCTCGGCCAGCATGACGGCGCTCTTCCTCTGCTTTTGTCGAACTGGGGCCACCGCGAGATCCAGGTTGAGGAGATGACAAGCAACATCGGTGTCCACCCCTAACATCTCGGCGGCGCTCCATGCAAAGACATCGACGTTGTCCTGCAGGAAATCAACCATCTCCATCTTCCCTCCAAGCGGCAGGGATCCTCCCACCTTCAGTAGTCCTGGCTCTCCTCCTCGAGAGATCACCTTTATCTCCTCGACCTCCTCAGCAGCACACAACCCTTTCTGCTTCTCCAGCAACTCTTCCAGCTTCTCCGCATCACCCATCCAGCTGATGGTGCTGACGGCATTCAAGTAGCACTCCCTGGAAGCCTTTGGATCTCCCCTGATCCTGATCTGCACATCTCTGCGGCAGTACTTCAGGCACTAGTGGTACGAAGACGGAACGTCCCTGAAGTAGTTGATAAGAGGTTGTCCGAAGATGGCATTGTAACCGCTCGGTGCGTTGACGATGATGAAGCGGCATCGGATCGACGTCCCATTGAGCATAGCTAGCAGCTCCACTGCTCCCTCCACCTCTTTCTTCTCTCCGGAGAAGCCAAAGAGTGGTCCATCTGCAGCTTGGACCCGGGACTCTTCCACCTGAAGCCCGACGAAGGTTCTTTTGAAGATGACATTCACCGAGCTACCGTTGTCCGCGAGGATTCGGTCGTCGGTGAAGTCCTCGATGGCGGCTTGAATGACCAAGGCATCATGGAAGGGGTTCTCATTCCCCAACATATCTTCCTCCGAGAAGGTGATCTCCTCTAATGGTGGCGGGGTCTGTGACGTCGTGGCGACATTCTTTCGATAGATCTGGTGAGACTCCCCTTGCGGGAAGCTCCAAGCCCGGCACCTCCATTGTTCACGCCTTCATGCCCACCTCCTGGGCCATGTATTACTTCCCCGCAACCTCCCAAGTCGACTCGATCCTCATTCCTCCTCCTTGGTGGAGCTTGGAATGCCACCTGCCCCACCGGGGCGTCCTGCCTCTGCTGATCTCTTTTTTCCACTCCCGCTTCCAACCTCCTCCTTGCTTACCAAAACTCGGGACAAGCCAAGTTTTCGTGCCCCTCTACCCGATGAATATCGCAGTAAAGGGGAATCTCCGCCTCCTGACGCATCGCTCGCTGCTCCCTCCGGCGCCGCTTGTTGTCTTGGCGAGCGATGGCCATTGTCTCCCTTCTTCCTCCTCCTCGGCCTTCTTCCTGCCAGTTTTCATTCCTCCTCTCTTCCTGGTACTGCAGCCTTACTAGTCTCCATTGGGGGCGATTCTCTGGATACTGGAATTGCCTTTCCACCCTTCCTCCTTCCCGAGCTTCCGTCGGCCTTCTCTCTTCCTGCCTTCGAGGCCTCTCCTGCCTCCTTTCTTCAACCCTCCTGGGTTCCTCTCTCTTCCTTCTCTCTTCTCTCCTTGGTTCCTCCTTCTTCCTCTCCTCTCGCCTCTCCGGCGTCCTCCTTGACTTCGACCCCGAAGGTCCTGCTCCCCTCCTTTCTGTCGCAATCTCCCCATCCAGCCTTGCTAGGAATTCCTTGTTCTTCTCCTCCCCTCGAACAAAGGTGTTCGCCTTCTCTATCATTTCTTCAAAAGATATCGGGGGATTGGACCCCATATCCAGACTGAACAAACCTTTCTTCAACCCGAACTAGAGGGCCACCATCAAGGTAAAACTATCCACCTCCTCCACCTCCAAAATCTCCTCCTAAAAGCGGTCGATGTAATGACACAAACTCTCATGCTACCCTTGGATGATTTTGAAGAGGGTCGTCGCTTCCTTCTTCCTCTTCTTCGATGTCGCGAACCTCGCCATGAGACCCCGGCGCAGATCTGAGAAGTAGTACACGGACCCTGCCGGTAGCTGATGGAACCAATCTTTGGCGTTCCCCTTGAGGGTGATGGAGAAGAACCTGCACTTAAAGGCGTCGGATATGTTGCGGATGGAGATGACGTCTTCAAACCACTAGAGGTGTCTGATAGGGTCGTCTCTGCCGGAGTAGTAAGTGAGAACGGTTTCCCTGAACCCTTCTGCAACTAGAGCAGCGAGGATCTCGTCACAGAAGGGGCTCCTCCTTCCCTGGCGGTGATGAGTTTCATCCTCGCTGGAGACGTCGTACTCGCCATAGTGCCGAGTATCCATGAATCTCGCCGGCGACATTGGATCCCGAAAACGGACCCCCTGGCTACTCGTCGGGTAATGTCGCGACTGCATCGGTTGCTCTTCCCTTACCCAAGCGGGCTCCTTTCCATCTCGCCTCGGCGGCGCTTCCTCTTCTAGTGGCGTCAGGCGACGGGGAGAAGTCATCGTGACCTCTAGGCGCTGAGCGAACCCGGCGAGAATGGTTTGCTCAATCTTCTTCGCGAACTCTTCGAATGCAGCCACTGTTACAAACTCGCCACCTTGCGCGGCATCTCCTCCTACTGCCGAGTTGCCGACCAACTCTCCTTCCTCGCCACTAATGGCCATCTCACTTAACTTCCAAACTTTCCTCCTTGTCTGCGATCCACGCTCACCGCACCAAGTGTTGAAGCCAGGAAAAATCCCAACCTCAGAATTCGGACCAAAGCCGCCTAAGGTTACTGGCTCAGAAGCTAGATCAAACGGCAAAGATGACTAGAACGAAGAATCAGGTCAAATAGGACCCCAAATGTTACGGCAGGAAGGTCCCACCACGTACCTGGATGCTCGAAAGGAGCATCCCCTTCTCAACCAAAGATGACTGAACTGGGTACGAGGGAAGCTAGCTAGAGAATTCGCAAGGTCGCGACTTGCTCTCCAAGGAAAAGGAATCCAAAGATTTAGCTAGTGTCCCGAAAATGAAGCGCGTGAGTATCCTACTGAGAATTTCAAGTGCCTCACCTCGTACCCCTGGGGTCCTTTTTATAGGCAAATCCAAAGAGGGGGGGGGGTCATATTTATACCCCACCCCTACTGGTGACTAGGCGACTTACAGAGAAACTCGCACGGGTTGGGCGAGTATCTCGCCTAGTCGCCTACCTGGCGAGTATGCGAGGGGAGCTCGCCTATACTCGACCAGACCTTCCGCGATCTTGAATTCTGTCTTTGACTCCTGCCTTGACTTGTTAACCTTGACTTCTGCTGACTTGGCTGTGGTAGGACCCACTCTCGACGAATACGGGTTGTACACAAAGTCAAACACTGAATCCTGCTTCTTGTTGTACCACAAGATAGCCGTCGATATACACATGAAGATATATCCAGACGTCGACTTCTGATCGTCTGTATCTCCCTCATAATCGGCATTCATGTAATTATACAGATCTGGAAAAACCTTTCTCTCATCACGTCGAAGTTTAAGATTGACCTCTAGTGGAGTAAAGTTGTTCCACCCCCGCATGCTGAATCGCTTAACGATCTTCTCCGCATAGCCTTTTTAGTAAATGAGCACACTAGTCTTTTTCCTCTCCACCTCGAGAGCAAGGAAATGGTGGAGCTCTCCAAGATCCTTCATCTCGAATTTGATATCCAGCTCCGCCCTGAGCGTAGCTACATCTTCCTCCAAGTTCCCCATGACGATCATATCGTCAATGTACAGTGGCACCACGACTTGAATCCTCCCTCTTCTTAACGAACAGGCTCGAATCAGAGTCTGAAGCAAAATATCCACAAAACTAGAGGTATTTTGAGATCTTCTCATACCAGTCCCGAAGCGCCTACTTCAAGCCACAGAGGGGCTTCTTGATCTTACAGACGCATCTTGGATGTTCTTCAAAAACATAATCAGTTGGTTGCACTATGAAGATGTCCTTGTCAATCTCGTTGTAAAAGAATGCATTCGTCACGTCGAGTTTCCAAATCTTACACCCTTGGTAGGCCGCCAAGGCAATGACCACCCGTACTGAAGTCATCTTAGCAACCGCACTAAACATCTCCTCATAGTCTTCCTCATACTAAAGCGAGAACACCCAAGACAATTCATCATCTGACAATTCTTCTGATGAAGATCTAGTCCCAGGACTGACTGTATCTTCATCCATTCTTGGTGATGGGGGACTTTCTATTTTATTCTTCTTAGATATGTCTTCTTAGAAAGTCGTAAATCTTGACTAATTTGAACTTTTGGCAGATTCATCTTTAGCTTTTTTTGAGTTTAACTATAACTCATGAGATAACAGTTTCACATACAAATCCTGGGATAACATGTTCCTTAGATTACTCATTTCTCTTACTGTACATATCTTTATATCCCATTCTTTGTTTAGGGATCTCAGAAATTTATCATTGAGCTCATAGTTAGAGAATTTTCTGTCATAGTTCCTAAGATCATTGACTATTCTAAAGAACATCTCATAATAAAGTTCTACAAAATCTGTCTTCTCTTACCAAAAAGCCTCATACTATTGATTGAGTAAAGACTTTTTGTAATCTCTGACTTCCTTAGTGCATTCCATATAGACTATTAGAGTATCCCACATCTCTTTGGATGTTTTATAGTGGACTAAGTTCTGAAAGGTAGAGTTGTCTATAGAACTAACAATTATGTTCTGTGCCCTTTTATTCATGGTGGCTAGAACCAACTCATTCTTAATCATTTCAGATAGACTTTTTGGAGTTTGCACAATAGCATCTAAGACAGGTACTTTCATAGGAATGTATGGTCCTTCTTGAACTGTGAAAAAGATTCTTAGATCGGATGCCTCCATGAATAATCTCACCCTCTGCTTCCAAATAGCAAAATTATCCTTTGTACATATAGGAAGCTTCATAGAACTGAGTTCTCTATGAGATTCTGAAGCCATGAGATCTGATATGTATCAACCACCCTTAGTATCTTTTTCTGACTGTTAGGTCTTTCTTTGAATAACCTCCCTCTGATATCACTTGAAAGATAAATCTATGGCTAGTTAATCACCTATAGGGGGTGAATATGTGTATTTTAAAATCTTTAGCATTTATACTTAATATTTCAGCAGATACTTGAAAATAAACAATCACAGATCACAACACACACAATCAGAGAGTACAGAGAAGCTTTATAGTGGTTCCCCTATATATGGTACATCCACTTTCCCCCTTCTTCCTCACTATTAATGTGCTAGATAAGGATATATCTCCTCCTCTTCAATTCAGATCAACAGATCTTACAAACTCAGTTTCTTTCCAGAAACCTACACCTCAGAACAACAGGTCCTACCTCAGAGATCCACCCAATCTCCTACCTCAGGTCCCTCAAGAACCCTATCTCAGACTATACAAGTCTTACACCTCAGTGATCCCATACAAATAACCCACCCCAGGTCCCTCAAGAACCCTACCTCAGCCTTTATAACACATGCTTACAATTTAGAGAATAAATCTCCTACACACTCAGATATCAAAGAGATCTTACAGGTTTAATGGGGAAATAACATGTAGAATAATCTGAGTAAATAAATTCTTCAATTCAGCAATAACACAGGTTTGATTCTTGATGAACAGACTAGTTGAAATAAAGCTTCACTAGATATTCAATGTTCTTGATGATGATCAGCTTGAATCTTTGAAGAACTTGTTGAATAGATCCAACTTAATCGTCTGATCGACTTGTCAAAAGGATCAAAAGACTTTCTTGAAAACCCGTGTCTTCCTTCTTCTTGGAATTGTCGCCCTTCTCTGACTTAGGAAAAGTCAGAATGAGTAAATTGATTGATTAATAAATTGATTGTGTTGTAACGCCCTCGATTTTTCTGCGATTATTTAATTCTCGTTTGGCATTACGTTGACGCGTTTCCGTCTTGTGCCGTTTGTTAGAGCGTGGTCTTAGCTCTTTAGGTTCCTTGTGTGGTTGTTGGTAGCCTATTTGGCAAGATTACCTAGCAAGCCGGGTTCGTTTTGGTGACCGGTGAGGCCTCTCGGGGGATGCTTGTGTTTTGGCTTCGGGTGGTGATAACCCGAGTTTTGTTCGTCGAAAGTTGATTTTGACTTCGTCATTGCGTTCATAGCGTGGGTATTTAGCTACGATGCAAATTTCGTCGAATTCCGAGGATGTTCGGGTTTCGCGTCGTTTTGTATTTTATTTATATTAATGTGATATTATATATTATATATAGATATTTTGTTTAGATAGTAGCAGTTATGGTGAATAGGTGGCTGGCAGCGTTTGGATTGGCTAAGAATAGAAAATATTTGGGATTTAGCTGCTATCTATATATAGACTTAATTAGGAAAGCGACTGTTGATGATTCTTTGTCTTTCTCGGAATACAACCGCCGTCCCCGTGCAAGAGAGGAAAACCGGCGCGCTGCCCTCGCCTTCCACCGCCGATTCCCGGAGTTTGAGCAGGCGGAATTCGATTTCGAAGGCGGATTTGGATTGCTCTCGCCTAGACCTACACTCCAACGAAATTTTCGTCTTGTACTATGCTGCTAGTGCCGAGTGAGAGGAAGGGGCCGACCAAGCTTCGCTGGAATTTGAGGCAAGTGGTGCTCCTACCCTTGCCAAGCTTTTTCCCCTTTCTTTGTTCTTAATTGTTGTTATCATACTTTTTCCCGAGATCATTCTATTTTACTCTTGTTTCCCGTCAAAATCATCGGACCTTGTATCATGAATGCACCTTTGCATTTTTGTTTCTTTCTTTCTCAAGTTCTGAACCTCCAAGATTTTGGCCGGGCCGCTGTAGCCTTGACCTTTATCAGATTGTCACCTATAAAACTCGGATTTGGTATCATTTAGCCTTCTTCTTATTCCTCCCTTGTTGTTAAGTTTGCCCAGTTCGAGTGCTGGGGTAGTGCAGATGAGTGCTGGAATTGACCCTCATGTTGGGAGTCATTGCCCAGTAAGTTAGGAAGCATTAGATTTTCATGTTTGCAGTTGTTTTGTGAGTAGTGTTGACAGCGTTGAGTGCACTCAACGCTGCCAGATCGTCGAAGAGCGTCGATCTGAGTTCGACGGAAATCGTCGAACTGAGATCGACGATCTCCAGCTGCCAGATCGACGAAGATCTTCAATCTGAGTTTGATGAAAATTATCGAACTGAGATCGACGATCTCCGGTTGCCTTAGATTGACGAAGATCGTCGATCTGAGTTCGACAAAAATCGTCGAACTGAGATCGACGATCTCTGGTTGCCTTAGATTGACGAAGATCGTCGATCTGGGTTCGACGAAAATCATCGAACTGAGATCGACGATCTCCAGTTGCCTTAGATCGATGAAGATCGTCGATCTGAGTTCGACGAAAATCGTTGAACTGAGATCGACGATCTCCGGTTGCATGTGATCGATGAAGATCGTCGATCTGAGTTAGACAAAAATCGTCAAACTGAGATCGACGATCTCTGTTTCCCTGTGATCAGAGTTCGACAAAATCGTCGAACTGAGCTCGACGATTCCTGTAAGCTGTGTTCGACGATTTTTCCCTCTGTCTTCCCTTGTTTTCCCGAGTGAATCCCGTTGGGTTTGGGGTTGTTTGTTGGCTATTTTCTGAACGTCGAATCGTGGGTTATGGCAGGTAGTGGTATTTTGACACTCTAAAGGAGTGGGATGGCTTTGTGTGCGAGCCGTGGCCGCCACCTTTTAATCCCAGGTACGGGCTGGGTATTGTCGTGGTCGCCACCTTCTAATCCCAAGTACGGGATGGGTATGTGGTGGCCTTGTGCTGATGCAGTGAATTTTTTAGTTGGAACTGTTTGTTTGGGGGACTGTTTTTGATCACCAACTCAGGTCCATGTTGTTTTTTTTACTACTGTCATTACTCACAAGCTAGGATTGTTAGATGTTTTCTTCTTTTATAGATTGCAACATGTTGTTGGTATACTTTTGCCTTGTAGCCTCTGCAGGATTTGAGCAGGGCTTGTTGTTGTTTCCTTATACTTTGTGTACTTTGGCTTACTTTGGACAGCCTTTATTTTTACAGTCATGTTTACTTACTCTCCTTGGTTCCATTTTGATATAATGCTCTTATTCAGATTTTCTTGTTTTACTTGCTGAGGTATTCTTTCCTTCTCTGAATGCCTCAGGTTCTAATTAGTAGCCGAGTAGACGGCTAGTTTTGATGTGTTGTTGATGGTGATCTCTTGTACTGTAGAGATCAGTTTCTTGGTCTTGTGAGGAAGTTTTCTGTTTTTCTTAAAAACGTACATGCTCATCAGTGGGTTCGTGTCAAGTTGTTGACGCCCGTTGGTGGTTTTTGCTTATAATACTAGATATGTTTCTTTTACTGCTACCTTTCTGGAGATAGTCTATTTGCTCTTGGGAAGATTTATGCTAGGTTGCTAGTTACTTTTAAACCTAAAAACACTATTATAAGTATATCTCATGATCAGCATGTTTATAAAACTCATACACTACTTTCCAATTAAGCAACGTAAAAAGGATCATTTTCTTACTTATAATATAAAATAAATCTAGATTCTTGTATAGTATAAGTGGACCTCGGGGGACACTTATTCACTTTCATAGGATGTTAAAAATAAATAAAGTATTTTTCCGTTGCGTATAAGTATAGTTTTAACTATGGACTAGTTGATCCACTGAGCCGAGGGATACGGCCTCTAAAACATAATTTATTTTCAAATCATTATAGTTTTTGATTTTTTCATAGTCTTGGTAGTTGGTGGTTACCTGAGTGTCGGCAGTTATCCCCTGCTCGACGTGGCATCACAACGCATGTTTTCTCCTACTCTGATACTTCTTAATTTCGGAGAAAATGCGGGTTGTGACAGTTGGTATCAGAGGCGGGTTGCTTGACAATTTGTCGGGCAACCTTTCCTTGTAGGTATTAGATGTTTAGCATCATATCATACACACACTGATATGTCATCAGCACGTCTTGGCTGAAGCACGAACACTACACTCATAGCACAACATGAAGTATACGGGGCATATTATGTAGTATGGGATGCATAATATGTGTCTGTATATGGATCCACCATAGGGGCAACATGTGAGGGTTATGTAGTATGAGATGCATAACCTCACCACATGAATGCGACTAGCACGTTTCTTTTTCGTTGCATCAGAATGATATGTAGTATGGGATGCATAATATTTTCATGTGTACGCCACTCATAACATGCATTAGGGCCTTTTTTAGAATGCATAGTACAATCATGCATATCATAACATTACATAAGCACAATGTGCCACGCTAAAGATTTGCAGAATGACATATGTACACACATGGTTTTAAATCAGAAAAAGAATATAAATTCATGCATTCCCGATCTATGCAAAAGAGTTAGCTGATGGTGGTTAACCATCCTAGGTTAAGTATAGCATCACTTTTGTAAAAAATAAAATAAAATCCCAGAGCAAGTATAGCAGTTAAAAGTTCATATTTATGTATGTATTGTATGTACTGGTAGTTTGTTCTAACTATTGTACTAGGTTCCGACCTCAGTTTTTATGGTTTTAGGATGGCGAGACGTCCTTCGACTAGGTCGACTCCCCTGTCTGAGGGTGAGTCTTCAGGAGCGCAGAGTAATGCGGTGATCGAGAGCCTGCAGCAGAGCAATGATTCCTTGACCAGGCAGTTGGTGGAGATGCAGGCCCAGATCCAGTCTCTAGTGGCAGTTGTGGCAGGACAGACTCAGGGAGTGCAAGACCCTGCAGGGGGGTTAGCTGCTCCTCCCCCTCCTGCTCCGCTGAGACCTCCAGTGGTGGTTCCGGCAGAGATGGCCTTTATCTTACAGTTTCAGAGACTTAACCCTCCTACATATGATGGGAAGGCAGATTTCATGGTCATAGATGATTGGCTGATCTCCATGGAGGAGATATTCTCATACTCCGGTATTGCAGATGATCAGAGAGTGATGATAGTCGTCTATCAGCTAAAGGGTTAGGCTAAGAGCTGGTGGCTTAGGGAAAAGGAGAGCTTGGTGGCTGGTTGTTCTTGGGGATTATTCAAGGAGATGCTGTTGAGGAAGTTCTTGCCTTCGGTCGAGCGTGATAGACTAATGAACGACTTCCTCCACCTGAAGCAGAGGCAACTCACAGTCAGTGAGTAACAGATAGAGTTCAGCAAGTTGAGCCGGTTTTCCCCTGGGTTGGTGAGTATTGAAGCTGATCAATTCAAGCGGTTCCTTGGTGGCTTGAGGAGCGAGGTTTAGCAGTTGGCCAGTACATATGGATCAGATACTTATGCAGGGGTAGTGGAGGCTGCTCTGAAAGTGGAGGCAATTGAGACCGCAAAGAACAGATGCCAGCAAATGAGGAAGGAAAAGAGGAAGTCTGCTGAGGAGAAGAACCCCCAGGTACTCGATGCTTCTTCGGGAAAGAAGAGCAAGGTAGTGTGTAGCTTCTGTGGCCGGTCAGGCCACCCTGTTGAGGGGTGTTTCAAGAAGGCCGGAGCTCAGAAGAAGGAGCAAGTTCATGTTATTCAAGGTGCTCCTAGGAGGGATGTTTCCTGTTCTGTTTGCACGCGACCCGGGCGATGCTGCCCAGTGCTGGTCCAAGGATAAAGTCTGCTATCAGTGTGGCCAGAAGGTTCATATCAAGACTAGGTGTCCTCAGGTCCAGCCTGCTCTTCAAGCAGTTCCACTTCAGGCTTTACCTCCGCCTCAGCGTGTGGACAAGGGCAAAGGAAAGCTGAACGTGATCTCTTCCGAGGAGGCTCAAACTTCGACTCAGGTCATCTCAGGTTAGTTGTTTCCCTAGCCTGAAAGTTTTTTTCGCTAGAAAGGTTATAGTTTTTGTTTTGGTAGTTCCTTAGTTGCTTATATACTCCTATAGGAAAATTTAAGGTGAAGAACCATTGGGCGTGTGTTCTGTTCGACTCCGACGCTACCCACTCATTTGTGGCTAGAGCTTTTGTAGAGCGATATCGGTTGATTCTAGATCAAGTTCATGATACCTTCCGCGTCAAGTTCCCTTTTGGTGAATCTGTGTTGTCAGATTTGGGCATTCTGGATTGCCCTGTTTTGTTGGGGGACTTTCTTGCGAAGGCAGACTTGAAGATGATTGATCAAGATGACTTCGATATTATTCTGTGCATGGATTGGTTGTCTAAGTATGATGCGGTTATTCAGTGCAAAGGGAAGCGATTGGACTTCATCAAGGACAACGGTCAGCCTGGAAGTGTGTATGCCGATCTGTGCCAGGATTCCCCTGTCATCTCTGCGGTATGTGCTCAGAAGCTGTTTCGTTCTGATTGTTTTGCTTGTTTAGTCTCAGTGGTTGGGACTGCTGTTAGTGTACCGTGCTTGGAGGAGATTCCTGTTGTACGTGGTTTCTCTGATGTTTTTCCTGATGACCTTCCTGGTCTTCCTCCCGAGCGGGATGTTGAGTTTGTGATTGATTTGGAACCGGGTACACATCCTATTGCTAAGGCGCCTTGCTGGATGGCCCCTCGTGAGTTGGAGGAGTTGTGAGTCCAGTTGGACGAGTTGGTTGCAAAAGGCTTTATCAGGCAGAGTTCGTCGCCTTGGGGTGCTCCTGTTCTATTTGTGAAGAAAAAGGATGGGTCGATGAGGCTGTGCATTGATTATAGGGAGCTGAACAAAGTCACCATTAAGAACATGTACCCTCTGCCGAGGATCGATGACTTATTTAATCAGTTGCGTGGTAGCACGATGTTTTCCAAGATCGATCTTCGTTCTTGCTATCATCAGCTCAGGATCCGTGAGGCAGATATTCCACGGACTGCATTTAGATCGAGGCCTGGACACTTCGAGTTTCTAGTGATGTCGTTTGGTTTGACCAACACACCATCAGCTTTCATGGATATGATGAACCGGGTGTTCAAGGATTTTCTGAACAAGTTCGTTGTGGTATTCATCGATGATGTGTTGATCTACTCTCGCAGTGATGAGGAGAATGAGCAGCATCTGTGCTTGGTTCTAATAGAGTTGAGGAACCACAAGTTATTCGCCAAGCTGAGCAAGTGTAAATTTTGGTTGCCTCAGGTCTCGTTTCTGGGCCACGTGGTGAATAAGGATGGGATCTCGGTCGACCCGAAAAAGATCGCAGCAGTGATAGATTGGAGCAGGCTGGGCACGCCCAAGAAGATTAGAAGCTTCCTAGGGTTGGCCGGCTACTACAGGAGGTTCGTGGAGGGTTTCTCTACCCTGGTTGCACCTTTGACCAGGTTGACTCAGAAGAACGCGGCCTTTGTTTGGAGCGAGAAGTGCGAAGAAGCCTTCCTGGAACTAAAGAACAGATTGTGCACTGCTCTTGTTCTGACCCTACCTACTGACGGTGTAGAGTATGATGTGTACGTGGATGCCTCGCATGTTGGTCTGGGTTGCGTGTTGATGCAGTCTGGAAAAGTGATTGCGTATGGGTCAAGGCAACTAAAGACTCATGAGAGAAATTACCCTACGCATGACCTTGAGTTTGCAGCGGTGATTTATGCTCTAAAGCTGTGGAGACATCTACTTTATGGTGCTTAGTGCAAGATCTACACAGATCATAAAATTCTAAAGTACGTGTTCACTCAGAAGGATTTGAATCTGCGCCAACGGCGGTGGCTAGAGTATGTGGCCGATTATGATGTGGAGATACAGTATCATCCGGGCAAGGCCAATGTGGTAGCTGACGCCCTGAGCCGGAAGACGGGGAAGATCATTAATCGAACCGCCGATTGTTTAGTGGAAGAGTTCCTCCTGATGGATATCTCTGTGGGACGCTGTGACGTGCAGAGCAGTTTGGCAGTGGCAGAGCCGTTTTGGATTTCACTTACCAGGTTGCACCAGAAGGATGATCCAGATCTTCTGCACTTATACCTCAGGACTGAGAGAGGGGAGTTGCCGGATTTTTCTATCGATGATGCGGGTACTTTGAAGTACCGCGGCAGGTTTTGCATCCCCGCTGTTGGGGACATTAGGGTTATGATATGCAGAGAGGCTCATGGATCCAGTGTTGCCTACCATCCAGGATCTACAAAGATGTACCATGAATTGAAGCAAATTGCCTGGTGGTATGGGATGAAGGGTGATATAGCCTGATTTGTTGCTGTGTGCCACACTTGCAAGCATGTGAAGGCCAATCTTGGAAGGCCTGGTGGCAAGTTGACTCCATTGGAGATCCCGACTTGGAAGTGGGAGAGTAATTCTATGGACTTCATTACGGGCTTACCGAGATCTCTAAGGGGATTTGATTCAGTTTGGGTGATTGTGGACCGATTGACGAAGTGTGCGCACTTCATACCTTATAAGATAGATTACCCGATGAAGAAGATAGAAAAGATGTACTTGAGCGAGGTCATCAGATTGCACGGTGTGCCAGTTAGCATCATTTCGGATCGAGACTCCCGTTTTACATCTCACTTCTGGAGGAGTCTGCAAGAGGGTTTGGGTACAGATATGAGGTATTCTACAGCTTACTACCCGCAGACCAATGGTCAGACTGAGCGAGTGAATCAGATAGTCGAGTATATGATTAGGCGCTACATCTTGGACCACGGTGGAGCGTGGGATAAGCGTTTACGGCTTATGGAGTTTGCATACAATAACAGTTACCAGGAGAGCTTGCAAATGGCTCCGTTTGAAGCTTTGTATGGGAGGCGCTGCAGAACTCCCTTATTTTGGATCGAGGTCGGTGAGAGGCCTGTGATGGGTCCGGATGCGCTCGAGGAAATGGAAGTCGCAGTGAAGCTTATTCGAGAAAAGCTTCGTATAGCTCAGGAGAGATATGAGAAGAATGCCAACCGGCGTAGGTCTGACTTGGAGTTTTTGTAGGGGACCTTGTGTTTCTTAAGGTTTCCCCGATGGTTGCTGTTAAGAGGTTCGGTAAGAACCAGAAATTGGATCCGAGGTATGTGGGCCCGTTTAAGATTGTTGATCGGATTGGCGTGTCAGCATATAGGCTGGATTTGCCAGCAAACTTACCAGATGTTCATAATGTATTTCATGTAAGCTAATTACGGAAGTGTGTGCGAAGCAGTGGGCAATTCTTGGATGTTGTGCCCTAGTTGGAGCCTAATCTTTCATATGTTGAGGTGTCGGTCCGCATCTTGGATACTCAAGATCGGGTGCTGCGGACAAAGTCTATCCTGATGGTGAAGGTTCTATGGAAGAATCAGGATTTGAAAAGCGCAACTTGGGAGCTGGAGTCGGCTATGAGGGAGGCTCACCCTCATCTGTTCCCTTGATTTGATTGGTACGTTTTCTTTCTAGTAGCTCTTGTTTTGTTACTTTCCTTCTATAATAGAAGTTGTGTAAGTAAAGTTTCGGGACGAAACTTTCTTTTAAGAGTAGTGACTGTAACGCCCCCGATTTCTCTGCGACTATTTAATTCTCGTTTGGCGTTACGTTGACACGTTTCTGGCTTGTGCCGTTTGTTAGAGCGTGGTCTTAGCTCTTTAGGTTCCTTGTGTGGTTGTTGGTAGCCTATTTGGCAAGATTCCCTAGCAAGCCGGGTCTGTTTTGGTGACCGGTGAGGCCTCTCGGGGGATGCTTGTGTTTTGGTTTCGGGTGGTGATAACCCGAGTTTTGTTTGTCGAAAGTTGATTTTGACTTCGTTGTTACGTTCGTAGCGTGGGTATTTAGCTACGGTGCAAATTTCGTCGAATTCCGAGGATGTTCGGGTTTCGCGTCGTTTTGTATTTTATTTATATTAATGCGATATTATATATTATATATAGATATTTTGTTTAGATAGTAGCAGTTATGGTGAATAGGTGGCCGACAGCGTTTGGATTGTCTAAGAATAGAAAATATTTGGGATTTAGCCGCTATCTATATATAGCCTTAATTAGGAAAACGACTGTTGATGATTCTTTGTCTTTCTCGGAATACAACCGCCGTCCCTGTGCAAGAGAGGAAAACCGACGGGCTGCCCTTGCCTTTCACCGCCGATTCCCGGAGTTTTAGCGGGCGGAATTCGATTTCGAAGGCGGATTTGGATTGCTCTCGCCTAGACCTACACTCCGACAAAATTTTCATCTTGTACTATGCTGCTGGTGCCGAGTGAGAGGAAGGGGCCGACCAAGCTTCGCTGGAATTTGAGACAAGTGGTGCTCCTACCCTTGCCAAGCTTTTTCCCCTTTCTTTGTTCTTAATTGTTGTTATCATACTTTTTTCCCGAGATCATTCTATTTTACTCTGGTTTCCCATCAAAATCTTCGGACCTTGTATCATGAATGCACCTTTGTGTTTTTTTTCTTTCTTTCTCAAGTTCTGAACCTCCAAGATTTTGGCCGGGCCGCTGTAGCCTTGACCTTTATAAGATTGTCACCTATAAAACTCGGATTTGGTAGCATTTAGCCTTCTTCTAAATCCTCCCTTGCTGTTAAGTTTGCCCAGTTCGGGTGATGGGGTAGTGTAGATGAGTGCTGGAATTGACCGTCATGTTGGGAGTCGTTGCCCAGTAAGTTAGGAAGCATTAGATTTTTCATGTTTGCAGCAGTTCTGTGGGTAGTGTTGACAGCGTTGAGTGCACTCAACGCTGCCAGATCGTCGAAGACCGTCGATCTGAGTTCGACGGAAATCGTCGAACTGAGATCGACGATCTCCGGCTGCCAGATCGACGAAGATCGTCGATCTGAGTTCGACGAAAATCGTCGAACTGAGATTGACGATCTCTGATTGCCTTAGATTTACGAAGATCGTCGATCTGAGTTCGACGAAAATCATCGAACTGAGATCGACGATCTCTGGTTGCCTTAGATCGACGAAGATCATCGATCTGAGTTCGACGAAAATCGTCGAACTGATATCGACGGTCTCTGGTTGCCTTAGATCGACGAAGATCGTCGATCTGAGTTCGACGAAAATCATCGAACTGAGATCGACGATCTCCGGTTGACTGTGATCGACGAAGATCGTCGATATGAGTTCGACGAAAATCGTCGAACTGAGATCGACGATCTCCGTTTCCCTGTGATCAGAGTTCGACAAAATCGTCGAACTGAGCTCGACGATTCCTGTAAGCTGTGTTCGACGATTTTTCCCTGTCTTCCCTTGTTTTCCCGAGTGAATCCCGTTGGGTTTGGGGTTGTTTGTCGGTTATTTTCTGAACGCTGAATCGTGGGTTATGGCAGGTAGTGGTATTTTGACACTCTAAAGTAGTGGGATGGTTTTGTGTGCGAGCCATGGCCGCCACCTTTTAATCCCAGGTACGGGTTGGGTATTGTCGTGGCTGCCACCTTTTAATCCCAGGTACGGGCTGGGTATGTGGTGGCCTTGTGCTGATGCAGTGAATTTTTTAGTTGGAACTGTTTGTTTATGGGACTGTTTTTGGTCACCAACTCAGGCCCATGTTGTTTTTTTTACTACTGTCATTACTCACAAGCTAGGATTGTTAGATGTTTTCTTCCTTTATAGATTGCAGCATGTTGTTGGTATACTTTTGCCTTGTAGCCTCTGCAGGATTTGAGCAGGGCTTGTTGTTGTTTTATTATACTTGTTGTACTTTGGCTTACTTTGGACAGCCTTTATTTTTACAGTCATGTTTACGTACTCTCCTTGGTTCCATTTTGATATAATGCTCTTATTCAGATTTTCTTGTTTTACTTGCTGAGCTATTCTTTCCTTCTCTGAATGTCTCAGGATCTGATTAGTAGCCGAGTAGGCGGCTAGTTTTGATGTGCTGTTGCTGGTGATCTCTTGTACTGTAGAGATCAGTTTCTTGGTCTTGTGAGGTAGTTTTCTGTTTTTCTTACAGACATACATGCTCGCAAATGGGTTCGTGTCAGGTTGTTGACGCCCGCTGGTGATTTTTGCTTATGATACTAGATATGTTTCTTTTACTGCTACCTTTCTGGAGATAGTCTATTTGCTCTTAGGAAGATTTATGCTAGGTTGCTAGTTACTTTTAAACCTAAAAATACTATTATAACTATATCTCATGATCAGCATGTTTATAAAACTCATACACTACTTTTCAAGCAACGTAAAAAGGATCATTTTCTTACTTATAATATAAAATAAATCTAGAGTCTTGCATAGTATAAGTGGACCTCGGGGGACACTTATGCACTTTTATAGGATGTCAAAAATAAATAAAGTATTTTTCCGCTGCGTATAAGTATAGTTTTAACTGTGGACTAGCTGATCCACTGAGTCGAGGGACACGGCCTCTAAAACATAATTGATTTTCAAATCATTATAGCTTTTGATTTTTTTTCATAGTCTTGGTAGTTTGTGGTTGCTTGAGCATCGGCAGCTATCCCCTGCTCAATGTTGCATCACAATGCGTGTTTTCTCCTACTCTGATAATTCTTAATTTCGGAGAAAATGAGGGTTGTGACATGTGTTCTGTGTAGACTACGCCTCTATTTATAGCCTTCACTGGTTGTTGGCTTCTGATTAATGACATCATCATATGTCGTCATACTTCAAGTTTCCTTCAAATAGATTCTGATGAGATTGCAAGTCACTATAGCTGAGATGACACTTCTGAGTTGACTTGTAATTCAGCTGTGTTGACTCTACACAACTTCAGAAACATAAGTGTCGAGAAGTATCAAGTGTCTCGGCACAATAATAAGTATATTGTTCTTAGACTGTCAAGTGTAAGGTGTTGAGACATATTAGCAGTCTCGACACATCTGTACATGATAGAATTTCCAGTCTGAACATGAAGGTGTCGAGACAGTCGACTTGTCTCAACACAACTGTCTGTTGGGTGTCGATATCTGGTTTAAATCTTCACTGTATCGAGACAGTTGAATTGTCTTGACATTACAGTCTGCTGGGTGTCGACATCTTTAAGTATGCACTTCAATTCTTCATTGTGTCGAGACAGTTGTATTGCCTCGACACTACTGTCCTGAGCTTTAAGGTGTTGAGATATCTGACTTGACTCGACTCTGCTGACTTGATCTTCAAGATGTTGAGATAACTGAATTTTCATGACACAGCTGTCTGAACTGTCGAGTGAAGTGTTGTGTCTTGACAGTGTTGTCTTGCATCTTTTTGATCTCGACACTTCTCCTGCAAAAGTGTCGACATAGTTATGAAGTGTGTCGACACTTTTATACTTAGTCATTTCTTCAAGTTTTCACCCTGCACATGAAACTTAACCATACATCAAATACATACTTGTCTATATCATTAAATTGAAAGAGCTTCTTCAAATCAAGTACATTATTTCCATTGTACCCAACAAGATCCTACTCTGCTACACGGTGACAACGAGATTGTCCTCAAACTGGTTAATAATCTAGTTTATCACACGCAGACAAAATACGTCAAGATTGAGCATCACTTCATTCGCGAGAAGGTGCTAGAGGGGTCCTTGATGGTAGAGTGTATGCAGAGTCTGGACAACATCGCGGACATCTCCACGAAGCTGCTGCCGAAGGGATCATTTACTCGATTTCGGGATTGACTTGGGCTGGTTTCAAATTCCCACTTCAAGGAGGAGTGTTGAAATTGTTGAAGTGGAAGTGGGCGGTTTGACTGGGTAGACCGCTGCCTGTCTGGTGGCTAGGTGTTAGTGGATATCATGGTTTTTGTTGACAATTTTGAAGTGAAAGTGGGTGAATGGACATGGGCAACCTATCCGAGCAGACTACGCGAATAGGGTTACAGGACAGCCAGGTCGGCAGGGTTGTTGAAGATGGCTTGTTCTGTGGCGGCATGGGCGGTCTGTTCGCGCGGACTAAGCGAACAGCAACGGCAGTTTGCCAGGCCGGCTTATGCTCTGCAAGTAGTTGGATCCCATAAGGTAACCGGGCGGATTGTGACTCTATCCGCGGAGTCCGGCAAGAAGCGGACTGACGGACTGGAGCTCTGTAGACCTGCTTGGCAGAAGCCTTGGTATTGCTCTGGTGAAGCGACAAGTGGAAGCCGCGGAGATCGCCAGTTTGTGCGGACGGGTACTAGAGTTCGCCGAGGCAGGAGGACTGTTTCCAGTGTCCGCCAGTAAGTGTGAACTGCCCTTACGGACAGTGGTGTGGACTTAGTTGGTTCTGAACCAAGTCCAGGTTTGGCTCAGTCTAGGGAGATCGCGCTGTGGAGCGCGGATTGCTGCTCAGTCCGTCGAGCTCGACAGAAGTGCACTATGCCTTGATTGCGAGCTTGGAGAATGCAGACTGGATATTGTATCCACAATTGCGTGCAGACTGGAGCTGGGTCCGCTGAGTCCGACAGTTGTCTTGCTGGCATGATCGTGGACTCAGGATATGCGGACTGGAGCAGTCTACAGGATATGCGGAACGAAACGGTCTGCGGGATATGCGGGTTGGAGCAGTCTGCAAGATATGCGGACTGGAGCAGCCTGCGGGATATGCGGACTGGAGGTATCCGCAGTATAAGTAGACTGGAGCTGTTTCCGCTGAGTCCGGCAGTTGCCTTGGTGGTGAGGCTGTGGGCTCGGGATAAGCGAACTGGAGCTGTGTCCGCGGATAGGCGGACAGTTGTTGTAGAGTTTGGCTGTGGCGGTCTTGGCTTGGCCTTTGGCGATAAGGAGGACTGGTGTTGTTGTCCGGCCTTGGTGAAGCATAGGCGGACTGGCTATCCTGCACAGGCAGCGGCAGACTGGTGTGTATCCATAGTTTTACGGAGACTTGTCTTGTTGCGGGATGTGGAGGTGATACTATCGGCTAGGGCGGTGACCACACTCCTCATCATGCCCATAAATAGGACACATGTCACATCAGGAAATGAGATCAAATGAACAATAAGTGAGCCCGTCACAGTTGCTGTGGTCTGGATTTTAGTATCCGTGCGGTTTGATAGAGTTGACCGGTTTGTGCTGTGCAGGTTGTGCGGATAGCGCTGGAAAGCCGGGACTTGGCTTTGATGGCGGTCAGGGACAGTGCGGACTCTGCAGTTAAGCAACAGGCGGTAAACAGCAGGTCGCGGACAGTGACCAGACGGTTTTCTCTTTGGCAACTTGTGTTCGGGGTTCAATAAGTCGCCTGCTTCAGGCGGCCTATTCTGTTCGGCTTCGCAGCTTGTGCGGTCTGGCGGCTAGGCGATCTTGCGGTCAGATGGCTTGCAAATCGGCAGCTAGAGCTAGCATTGGAATAACGGGCAGTTCGTGCGGCTTGGGTTGTGGTCTGGCAACCTGGTGGACTATGCGGACTCCTTAGTGCAGTAGTAGATCTAGCGGCTACGTGTTGAGTCCGCGCGGTTTGACTTGTCTTGTACTTGTAGTTGTCTCTGCTTTCCCTGTGGTGATTTTGGTGAATCATGCCTCGCCATGTATGTCTTGCCTTGTAAAGAATATTGTTGTTATCAATAAAGACTCTTGTTGCTGCATGTGTTTCTGGTTGGGACTAACTTTAGTTGAGATAACCCCTGCTCACTCCAAGGTCCAGGAAAATTCAATAGTTTTGACTATTATTCTTCTTCCTTCAGTCTGGTTTAGCAAGCACCCAAAGAGGTAACTGGGCAGTTAGCATTGGATAACCACGATTGTTGTGGTCTGGTTTGTAAGACCGTGGAGTCCTCTTGGAGCTGAGGCTCTGGTTCGTGTTGAGGCAGACGGTTAGTGCGGATAGTAGAGGCTAATCGTCAAGTTTGTTGTGGACTGCACGAGCGGTTTGATACCAGAGTTCCCTGGTTGTGTGAACTTGGTCACTATATTGTGGCAAGTCAGTTTGGTTGCTTAATCGCGGAGACCACAGTGTTACGCAGTCTGGGTGTAGAGTCTGGCAGATAACCTTAGGCGTGGTCTTGGCTCAGAATGCGTGGCTGGATTGTTTTTTGTCCACGCGGACTGAGCATGTGTTCTGCATGTTTTCGTGGTCTGACTCTGGTATCCGCACTCTTGTGCGGACTGGTGGTACTAGTTGCAGGATGATGGGCGATTATCTTATCACTATGGGCGGTGACCACACTCTCCTTTTCGTCTATAAATAGGGGTCTACGACTCATCATATATAACAAAAAAAGTGAGAACTCTGCTCGCGCTTTGAAGTTGTGGTTGTACTTTCTTAACCGTACAACTAAGCGAAGTTTACTTGTACTGTGCAGGCTATACGGCTAGCACCAGGCAACTAGACAACTAGTTGGCAAGCTCACTGTGTATTAGTTTGTGGATTGTAGTCTGTAGTATACAATAGGTCGCGGTTTAGGAGACTTGAAGTCTCTTCCTTAGGGTTGTAGATAGTTCAAGCAGTTCGCCCTGTTCATCAGTGGGTAAACTATTTTCCAGTTCATCAACATTTCAATAACAGGCAACCCGCGTAGCTTGTGCTGCGGGTTGGCGACTTGTCGTTTTCAGCGGACTGTCTTGGCAGTTTGTGGCTTGGGCGATTTCTGTGATCAGACCGCCAGTTTCACTTTTGCCTGTAGTTTTTTTCCCATAGAGTACATTGTGAAATCATGTCGCGCAATGTATGTCTTGCTCTGTAAAAAGATTATTGATTCTATATTGAGACTCTTGTGTTTCTGTTGTTGCTGATTTTTACTTGGCTTTGATTTTGGTTGAGTGTTCCTGCAACCTTGTTCAGCTTCCATGAGAAATTTTCATATGGTATTAGTGTTATCTACCTGATATCTTGAAAATTTTACAGCACTCTTCTCTTTGAAATGTGTTATAGTGCCACACACAAACAGTCTCGTGGCTCCCTCCTATCTTTTGCACCCCCTCGCACTCCACTCTCTAGTGTGTGTCCCATGCACCCCGGGCTAATTTGAACATGTGCACTGCCCTTGAGCTCTAATGTCATGCGCGCGCCACGGTGCTCCACTCTCTATCCCCATACTTCGCTCTCCAGCACACCTCTATCTGGAGCGCTCCCTGACGCCCCCATTCTCCATTCTGCGTTCCATGCATTATGCATTCATGTGTACAACTATGCATGTCGCTCTCCATACCAGCACTCTGCTCTCTAGTGTTGAAAATGATGAAGTGAAAGTGGGTGATTTTGCAACCTCGGCGACCTGTCCGCTCGGACTATGCGGACAGGACTGGCGGATAGCCAGGTCGGCAGAGCAATTGCACACAACTTGTTCTTTGGCAGCCTGGGCGTTCTGTTCGCACGGATTTAGCGAACAGAGGCGGCAGTTTGCCAGGCCGGCCTATGCTCAGTAGGCAGTTGGATCCTAAAAGGTAACTGGGCGGATAACGAGTCTATCCGCGAAGTCCGGCAATAAGCGGACTGTACTGGAGCTCGACAAACCAGCTTGGCAGAAGCTTTGGTCTAGCTCTGGAGGAGAGGCTAGCGGAAGCGGCGAAGGTCACCAGTTAGTGCGGATAGGTGTTGGAGTTTGCCGGGGCAGGTGGACTGGATCCAGTGTCCGCCAGTAAGCGCGGACTGGTCCTTATGGCCAGTGGTGTGGACTTGGTAGATTCTGAACCAAGTCCAGGTTTGGCTCAGTCCGGGGAGATCGCGCAGTTAAGCATGGACTGCTTCTCAGTCCTCTGAGCTCGGCAGCAGTGCCATGTGCCTTAGTTGCGAGCTTGGATAATGCGGACTGGAGTTGCGTCCGCAAGGCGTGTGGACTGATGTTGTGTCCGCCAAGTCCGGCAGCTGTCTTGGTGGCGTGGCTGCGGGCCCGGTGTATGCGGACTGGAGCTGTGTCCGCCGAGTCTGACAGTTGTCTTGGTGGCATGGCTGCGAGCTCAGGATATACGGACTGGAGCTGTGTCCGCGAATAGGTGGACAAGGTGTTGCTGCAGAGTTTGGCTGGTGGTGGCATCCTGGCTTGGCCTTTGGCGATAAGGCGGACTGGTGTTGGGTACATTGGTTTAAATGTACCTGATTTGAAGAAGCCTCACCCTGCTCAATGATATACATCAAAATGTATTTGATGTATTTTGAGTTGCCTTGTGCAGGTTAAGTATTTGCAGGGAAAGATGAAAAATTTCTAAGTCCATGTGTCGACACCCAGAAGGAAAGTGTCGACACTTAAGAAGACTTGTGTCGACACCCAGACAAGCAGTGCCGACACTTGGAGTAATTGTGTCGACACCAGAGATGCAGAGTCGACACCAGACAGAAAGTGTCGACACATGAAGGCTGTGTTGACACTCAATGAAGAGAAGTCCAGTGAAGAAGTGTCGACACTTAGAAGCAGTGTCGACACCCAGAGGAACTATGTCTACATCAGAAAGTGTCGACACTTGGAGGCTGTGTCGACACTCAGCAAATATCAGCAGAGTCTAAGTATATATGTCGACATAATGAGGAATGTGTCGACACACAGCAGAAGAATCAGCACTTGAAGAAAGTGTCGACACAAGAAAGAATGTGTCGACACTCAGTAGAAGACTCAATACATGAAGAAAGTGTCGACACTAGAAGGTTGTGTCGACACTTAGCAAAGTTCAACAAAATTCTAAGTACAAGTGTCGACATAAAGGAGATGTGTCGACACTCAGTAAAAGTCTCAACATAAGAAAGATGTGTTGACACAAGGAGAAGTGTCGACACTCAGCAAGTATCAACACTGAAGACAAGTATCGACACCAAGAAGATGTGTCGACACTGAACAAGTATCAACACAAGAAGATGTGTCGACACAAAGGAGTTGTGTCGACACTTACAAGAATTCAACAAAGTACTGAAGAATAAGGAGTTGTGTCGACACACAATATCAGTGTCGACACATGATGAAGAAGCTGTGTCGAGAAGTGAATTCTACAACACAAGAAGTTGTGTCGACACCTTGAAGGCTAGTGTCGACACTTAGTCAACTTGTGTCGACACTTAGTCTATAAGTGTCGACACTTAAAGACAGACTGTCTCGACACTTTCAAACAGTTACAGTTATTTCAAGAACTGACTGGATGACTTGACAGCTGCCATTCCAGCCGGTCTACTGCAACTGTCAGAGTTGTCAGAAAGCTGTTAGGAACCGGATCAGCCGGTCACCATGAAGAAGGCCTATATATAGGCTTATTCTGTCAACAGAAGATGATGACTCAACACAGATTAACACAAACCAGTTGAAGTGATTTGAAGATCTAAGAAGTTGGAGAGAGAGAGCTCCTTCCAAGAAGACAGCCGTTGGAACCAGGCTGTGAAGAAGGGTTCAGACCTAGTTCTGAATCTTAAGTTGCAGTGATTGAAGATCAGTTGCAGAGAATCAATCCTATTGTGTTCTACATTCAAGAAGCTTTGAAGAAAAGCCAAGTGAGATTGTTCTCAGCAGAGTTCTTCCAAGAACTCATCAAGAACCTATCAACTCATCTCTCTTTTCTCTGAGTTGTAGGTATATTCTTTGTATTCTTATTTTCTTGTAGGATCCTTAGGGATCTGAGTTGTAAGCCTGTAATTATAAAGGCTGAGTGGTAGGGCCTGTGTGCCTGAGTGTAGGAGATCTATTTCTCTGAGTGTAGGCCTGTTGTGACTGAGTGTAGGCCTTGTGGCTGAGTGTAGGCTTTGTGAACAAGCTGAGTGTAGGTCTTTGGAGAAGACTGAGTTGTAGGGCCTTGGGCCTGAGCTGTAGGAACCTGTTTGGGGTTCTGAGTGTAAGATCTGAGGATCTGAGATAGTGGAGGAGTTTGGCCGAATCTAGTACACTACTAGATAGGCGAAGGGGGAAAGTGGATGTACCCAAACCTTGGGGAACTACTATAAATCTGTGTGTTCACTGTGTGTATGTTTATTCTGTGATTGCTGATTGACTGCTGTGAAGAATTAGTTATAACTCTGTGATATAATCTGAAATCTGTCTAAAACGTTTAAAAAGATTTAGTCACATATTCACCCCCCCCCCCTCTAGGTGATTAGGTACAATTTCTTTCAAGTGGTATCAGAGGCAGGTTACTCAAAAAGGGACATAACTGTCTGAGTAGATCCTGTTAGCAGATTCAGTATAAGTAAAGTGCAGAATCAAGAAAATCAAGAAATATGGGTTCAACAGAGAATCATAAGGAACTTGGATCCATGGAGCTGCCCATTTGCAGAAAAGAGATTTTTGGCATCTGGAAAGAAAGGGTGAGACTGTTTATGGAAGCTTCAGACCCTAGGATATATATCACAGTTAAAGAAGGACCATATTTGCCTATGAAGGTTTCAGTCCTGGATGCAAATCAGAGAACACCTAAGGACTTCTCTGAAATGACAAAAGATGAGATAATTCTAGCCACAATGGATAAGAGGGCTCAGAATATCATTGTAAGTGTCATAGATGATGCTACCTTTTAGAACTTAATACACTGTAAGACATCTAAGGAGATGTGGGATACCTTGATAGTGTATATGGAGGGTTCTGAAGAAGTGAGGCAGGACAGAAAGTCTTTGTTAAACCAGGAATATGAAAGTTTCAGGCAAGGTAGGTCTGATAGCATAACAGAATGCTATAAGAAGTTCTATAGGATTGTGAATGAGCTAATGTCCTATGGAAGAGATTTCAGCAATTATGAGCTGAATGATAAGTTCTTGAGGTCCCTTACAAAGGATTGGGACACCAAGATCTGTGTCATTAGGGAAATGGCCAAGTTAGCAGATATCCCTCCTCCAACATTGTTTGGGAAACTGCTATCTTATGAAATGCAGTTGATGGTTAGGAAAGTAGAGGAGAAGTCTACCAGAATTGAGAATAAAGAAAGAACAGTGGCATTCAAGACAGAAGCCACCAGAAAATACAGAAGTAAGTCTCAATCTCCACCACCAAAGGTTGCTGAGACTGAGTCAGATGATTTAGAAAGCAGAAAGTCTGAAAGCAGTGAAAGTGATGAGGACTTTGCAGCATTCACAAGACACTTTCAGAAGTTTCTAAAGAAGAAATAGTGAAGGTCAAAGCCATCCACTTCACAGGGAAAAGATGACTATTATCAGAACAAGAAGTCATCAAAGAAAGACAGGAGAAAGCACAAGTCAAGCAAGGCAACTTTATCAAAAATTGTATGCTATTGCTGTAATAGACAAGGACATGTTATTGCTGACTGTCCAGAGAAAAGGAAAGAGTCTAATGATTGTTGAATTCTGTGAAGTGAAAGTGGGTGAATGGAAGGCTTGGGAAACCTATCCGCGCGGACTACGCGGACAAGGTTGGTGGACTACTAGGTCGGCAGGGATGTTGCAGGCGGTTTGCTCTGTGGCGGCCTGGGCGGTCTGTTCGCGCGGACTACGCGGACAGCAACAGCGGTCTGACAGGCCAGTGTATGCTCAGCAGGCGGTTGACTCCCAGGAAGTAACCGGGCGGATAGGAATGCTATCCGCGGAGTCCGGCATGAAGCGGACTGAAGAACTGGAGCTCGGCAGAGCGGTTTGGCAGTTGCCTTGGTCTTGCTCTAGTGAAGCTGCAAGTGGAAGCCGCGGAGACCGCTGGTCAGCGCGGACAGAAACTGGAGGTCGCCCGGTATGGCGGGCTAGATCCAGTGTCCGCCAGTAAGTGCGGACTGGACCTTGTGGCCAGTGGACTGGACTTGGTGTGATCTGAACCAAGTCCAGGATGGCTCAGTCCGGGGAGATCGCGCAGTGGAGCGCGGGCTGGTTTCTCAGTCCGCCAAGCGTAGTAGAAGTGCTGTTTCCTTGTTTGCTAGCTTGGGGTAATGCGGACTGGAGAATTGCTTGTGCAGGAGCGTGCGGACTGGAGCCAGCGTCCGCTGAGTCCGGTTTAGCCTTGTGATGAGGTTATGGACTCAGGAGTTGCGGACTGGAGTCTGCTGTTAGCAGACTGGATTGGCGTGTCCGCTAAGTCCGGAGGTGCCTTGGCAATGAGGTAATGGACTTGGGATATGCGGACGGTAGCCGGGTGTCCGCTGAGTCCGGCAGGTGCCTTGATGGCGAGGCTGCGGGCTCGGGTTTTGCGGGCTGATGCCTTGTCCGCAGAATGGCGGACACGGCTGTTGTGGAGTCCGACTGTGGTGGTCCTGGCTTGGTCTCTGGCGGCAAGGCGGGCTGGATATTGGAGTCCGGCCTTGGAGAAGCTGGGGCGGACTGGCTATCTGCACAGGAGTGGCGAACTGGAATGTGTGTCCGCGGGCTGGCGGATACACTTGTTCTAGCAACGGGATGTGGCGGTGATCCCATCGGCTAGGGCGGTGACCATACTCATCGTCGTGCCTATAAATAGGACCCATGTCACATCAGGAGTAACGAACCTAGATCGAAGTAAGTGAACAGTAATTGAGCTCGCGTTAGTTGCTGCGGTCTGGACCTTGGTGTCCACGCGGATTGAGAGTTGACCCGGTTGTGCTGTGCAGGTTGTACGGATAGCGCTGGAAAGCCAGGACTTGGCTCTAATTGCGGTCAGGGACAGTGCGGACTCTGCGGTTAAGCAACAGGCGGTAAACAGCAGGTCGCGGATAGCGACCAGGCGGTCTTCTCTTTGGCAACTTGGTTCGGGGTTCAGGAAGTCGCCTGCTTCAGGCGGACTGTTCCATTCGGTGACGCAACTTGTGCGGTCTGGCGGCTAGGCGACCTCACGGTTAGGCGGCCTGCAGATCGGCGGTGAAGAGCTAAGCATTGGAATAAGGGTGAGTCCGCGCGGCTTGGGTTGCGGTCTGGCGACCTAGCGGACTGAGCAGACTCCACAGCAGTAGGTCGGCGGCTTGTTGATTGAGTCCGCGCGGCTTGTTTTTTGTTCTTGTCTTTGTAACTGTCTCTGCTCTCCCGGTGTTGGGTTTTGGTGAAGCATGTCTCGCCATGTATGTCTCGCCTTGTAAAGAAGTTTGCTCTTGATCAATAAATAAGCTTGTGCTGCATGTGTTGCTGGTTGTTACTGCTTTGTTGAGATAACCCCTGCTAACTCCACGATCCGGGAAAACTTTCAACATTATAAGTGGGCGTATCCTCCTTCGGTTTGTTGAGTTTTCAACAGGGTATCCAAGGGGGCGTCTGCGGTTTGTTGAATTTTAACATGGTATCAAAGCGAGGTTGTTGGAGTGGTCAAGCAGTGCTCAATGGAAGTAGTTGCTCGTCTGTAGAGGAAACCAGTGGTAGAAGCATGGCAGTGGAGGATGCAAGTTGTCTTGGAGTTGATCTTCTTACAGAGACGAACTGTGAACGGTGGAAGTCCTGTATGAAGAGCTTTCTTCTTGGCGAGGACCTTTGGGAGGTTGTATGCGGAGCAGGAAGGCAAGAGGATACTGCTGGCAATGCTGAGGCGATGAGAGCTTGGAAGGAGGCAAATGCGAAAGCGGAGTCTATTCTCAAGCAGGTGATCTCATCGGAGCTCTTGGACCACATCAGTGAATGTCGGTCAGCTGCGGAGGTTTGGACTTCCCTTGATGGGTTGTTCAGGAAGGAGGTGAAGATTGCTGCGGAAGATGGTCCCTCTACTTCGTATCAGGAAGAAAGGAGTGTTTCTCCTAGGCGTGATAGGAAGAGGAAGGAAGGACCAAGGTGCTATAAATGCAAGCAGCAAGGTCATCTTCGGAAGGAGTGCAAGGTTACCTTGCTCTCGGCGAACGTTGCTCAGGTAGGGAGGAAGGAGAAGAACCTTGTTGGGTTATCAATAAGTTCTGGAGCTGATCGGATGAATGCCAGTGATAGTGCAGCTATCTGGCATGAAAGACTGGGGCATGTAGGGATGGACAAGCTGAAAGCAATGGCGGAAAGAAGACTCGTAAGAGGCTTGCCTAGATTGTCATCCTATGGCGATGGTCGGGGGTGTGCGGGATGTCAGGAAAGTGGAGCCTATCGCTTCATGGTTGACAAAGCACAATCCAGATGTAATGCACCATTGGCGGTTGTCCATTGTGCTCTGGTGGGACCGACCGTCACGGCCAGTCTTGGAGGCAGCAGGTTCATGCTGATATTGGTTGATGACTATTCTAGGTATACTTGGGTATACTTTATGAAGAAGAAGTCCAACATGGTACGCTTGTTTGTGGAGTTCAAGAAGCTTGTGGAAGGCCAGCTTGGCCGGAGGATCAAGGTGTTGAGGACAAGTATCGGTTGTGAGTTTGGCTCAACCGAGTTCTCACATTTTTGCAGGAAGAAAGGGATCCGGATGGAGCTTTCTTGTGGACATACTTCACAACAGGGTAGTTTTGCAGCTCGGATGATCCGTTGGTTAACGGAGACCTGCAAGTGTTGGCTTCAGAGTAAAGGCGTTCCGAAGGCTCTTTGGGCGCAGGGAATTGCCTGTGCTGCTCATGTCATCAACCGGATGCCTCTTAGTCCGATCATAATGAAGACTCCTTATGAGCTGATGTTCGGAGTGAAGCCCTCAGTGAAGCACCTTCGGGTGTTTGGATCTACCTGCTCTATACACTCTCCGGGTGCTCTCAAGACAAAGCTAGTCTTTGTTGGGTATGATGAGCAGAGAAGAAGATGGAGGTGTATGGATCCTGCGACGAAGAAACTCATAGTGTCGAGAGACATTGTTTTCGATGAGTTGACGCCGTATTGGGGTAGCTCTTATGTTGAGCTAGAGATAAGCAGGTCAGATGGTGGGCTGAAGGAGGTTGTTGCTAAGGAAGTGGAGTTGCCTGAGTCACCAGGTGCTCCAGGTTCTTCTAGCTCCGGGGCAAAGGCGTCAGAGTTGGGAAGAAGGGGGAGAGATGCTCCAAGTTCTTATGGCTCGAAGGCGGAGGCTTCCGGTTCAGGAAGCAAGGGGAGCGATCTTCCAGGCAGTTCTTGTTCAAGAGGGGAGTCTTCTGGTTCAGGTAGCAGGGGGAGCGTTGCTCCAGATGCTTTTGGTTCCAGTAAGGAGGCGTCTTGTTCAGGGAGCAAAGGGAGCATTGTTCCGGGTTTGCTCGGGAACGGAGCTGGTTCAATAGCAGCGGAGGTGGTTAGCCATGATCAGGTTCTTTGTAGATCGAAGAGGATCAGTAAGCCACCAGCTCGATATAGTGAAGGGAACACGGCGGACTTGGTCCCGTGTGTTAAAAGTAGCGAATAGAAAAGAACAAACGGATAGACTTTTGAATAATTGAAATTTTATTATCCAGAAAAGGTATCTATTACAAAGGTATGCCCTCCTTTATATAGAATGGAGGAGAGATGAGAGAATACAAATAAGAGATGTGGGACTATAATTTACAGGACTAAGCGGACTATACAAAACAAACCGCACAAGCCGCGCGGTTAGACAGCAGGGCTAACCGTACGGCTACCACCAGAGAGGAAGAGAGACTGCCAGGGTAGACCGCCAGACCGCCCGGTCTCCAAGCCGGCTGAGACAAACCGCCAGACCGCGCGGTCTTCAACCCGCCAAGACAAACCGCCAGACCGCCCGGTCACCAACTTCAACACTCCCCCTCAAGCTGGAGCATATATATCGATCATGCCCAGCTTGTCGCAGATGTGGAAAAAGGAAGCGGACACCGGCTTGGTGAAGACATCTGCCAACTCATTGTCGGAAGTGACAAATGGAGTGCAAATCTGTTTCTTCAATATTTCTTCCCGAATAAAATGACAGTCGACTTCTATGTGTTTTGTTCTCTCATGAAAGACCGGATTTTTGGAAATGTGTATCGCGGCCTTATTGTCACAGAACATAGGAAGAGGATAGTTGTAAACCTCTCCTAAGTCAAGCATGAGAGCCCGCAACCACTTCAACTCACATGTAGTCGATGCCATGCTGCGATATTCCGCCTCTGCACTAGACCTGGAAACGACAGACTGTTTCTTGCTCTTCCAACTCACAAGATTGCCTCCAACAAATGTGCAGAAACCTGAAGTCGATTTGCGGTCCCCTTTGTCATCCGCATAGCTTGAATCAGAGTACGCTTCAACCCTAAGGTGACCATTTTTCTGAAATAGGAGTCCTTTCCCTGGAGCAGCTTTAATATACTCTAATATCCTCAGAGCAGATTGTAGATGACACTCCCTCGGAGCTTGCATGAACTGGCTCACCTTGCCAACAGCGTAAGAGATGTCGGGTCTGGTTACCGTGAGATATATGAGCTTGCCCACCAGATGCCGGTATCTCATAAGATCGGAGAGAAGAGGTGAGTCATCTATCCAAGTTTTGTCTTCTCCAACAGCCATAGGACAACGTGCAGGTTTAGCACCAGTCAGTCCTGCCTCCTTTAAAAGATCAAGAGCATACTTCCGTTGTGAAAGGACCATAGAGTTGGGCTTTCTAGAGATTTCAATCCCCAGAAAGTATTTCGGGGAGCCCATATCCTTTGTGACCAGATGTTGACGAAGGTGTTTCTTGGTCATCAATACCCCATCCTGGTCATCGCCAGTAAGAAGAATGTCATCAACATAAACCGCAAGAACAACAAGACCAGAGGCGGTTTTCCGAACAAACAAGGAGTGATCTGCTGAGCTTCTTGTAAAACCAATGGCCGCAACAATGCCACTGAACTTGTCAAACCAGGCACGAGGACTCTGCTTGAGGCCATAGATAGCCTTCTTTAGCCGGCATACCCGTGTCTCCCCCTGAGCAACATACCCAGGAGGTTGCTCCATGTAAACATCCTCCTGCAGATCACCATAGAGGAAGGCATTCTTAACATCTAGCTGCGAGATGGGCCAATCCCTATTGACAGCCACAGAGAGAAGAACCCGAATAGTGCTGAGACGAGCCACGGGAGAGAAAGTGTCAAAGTAATCAATCCCATAAGTTTGGGTAAAACCCTTGGCAACCAGGCGAGCCTTATAACGATCCACACTGCCATCCGGGAGAAACTTCACCACGAAGACCCAGCGACAGCCAACAACATCTGTGCCGAAAGGAGGAGGAACAAGGGTCCAAGTACCCCGTTCAGTGAGAGTAGCAATCTCCTCATCCATGGCAACTTTCCAATGAGGAATAGTAAGGGCCTCCTGGTAGGAACGGGGGGTGGCAGTGGCCGAGATAGCCAGTGCAAAAGCTCTGCGAGCAGGGGTAAGACGATCATAGGAAACAACTGTAGCAAGCGGGTGTTGGGTACAGGCCCGAACCCCTTTGCGAAGAGCAATCGGGAGATCCAGGTCAGCAGGTGCCTCAGTATCCGGAGTATCCGTGGTGGAGAGAGCTGGCCCGGGAGTAGAGAGAGATGGCAGCGGAGTGGAGGGAGAAAGCGGAGTAGAGGGTGGAGATGATGAGGATGGGGAAGACGGTGGAGTGGGTGGAGAGGGCGGAACATCAGTGGGAGCAGAGAGAATGGATGGGTTGGTATGAGAAGTAGGATCAGGAGGAGTAGAAGAGGAAGGGGGAGAGAAGTAAGAGGCATTGGCAAAGAAGGTGACAACCGCAGAGAAAAATTGCTTGCGGGTAACAGGGTCAAAGCAGCAATATCCTTTCTGAGTGGGAGAGTAGCCCAGAAAGACACATTTGGTAGCACGTGGTGAGAGTTTATCACGGGTGGCAGCGGGAGAGTGCACAAAAGCGGTGCACCCAAATATATGTAGAGGAAGAGGAAAGGGATCCTTGTCTGGATAAAGAATGGAGAAGGGGGTAGCACCGTGGAGAACTATGGAGGGAAGGCGATTGATGAGATAGCAGGAGAGGAGGACAGCATATCCCCAATAGGAGCGAGGAACATGCATTTGAGTCATCATAGTGCGAGCGACATCAAGGAGGTGACGGTTTTTGCGTTCCGCCACCCCATTTTGTTGGGAGGTGTAGACACAACTTGTTTGACGAATAACACCATGGTGAATACAAAAGGAGGAGAAGTCGTGGCTAAGATACTCCTTAGCATTGTCAGAACGAAGGAGTTTAATAGATGTATCAAACTGAGTCTTAACCATAGAATAAAAGGAGGTCCAAACAGAGAACAGCTCGGAGCGATCTTTGAGAAGATATACCCACGTACATCGAGAGAAATCATCAATAAAGGTGACAAAATAGGAACTACCCCGACCGATGGTGAGGTTAGGAGCGGGACCCCATATGTCAGAGTGAACGAGTTCGAACGGACGGGAAGAGCCCCGACTTGGCGTTGGTGGGAAGGATGAGCGGTGATGTTTGCCAAGTTGACATGCATCACAGTTTAGAGGAGGATGATGACGAGGGAGGTGCGGCAGGAGCTGGCGGAGAATTCGGGGAGGAGCATGTCCAAGGCGAAGATGCCATTGGAGAAGATCTGTAGAGGAGGAGGAGAAGGCGGATAGAGCAGAAACGTTGTCGAGGAAGTAGAGGCCACCACTCTCAGTCCCGATAGCAATCGTCCGTTGGGAGTCCGGATCCTTAAAAACACAAGAGCTAGGGGTGAATATGACAGAACACCGTAGTTGCTTGCATAAAGAAGTAACCGATAATAAATTGCACGGAAACTTGGGCACATAGAGGGTATCAGCCAGGCAGAGAGATGGAGTGACTTGAACCATGCCCGTCCCATGGACCGGGGAGGGAGATCCATCAGCAACAATGACCGGGGGCAACTAAGCATGTGTGTCAAGAAGAGAGAAACATTGAGGATTGTCTGTCATATGATTGGTTGCACCAGAGTCGATGAGCCATCTTCCGCGAGTAACAACATGAGCACTACCGGAAGAGGTGACCACGGAGGCGGACAGGCTGGAGGAGGGGAAAGCCATGGAAGCAAGAGAGGAGCAAGCCGCGACGATAAGAACAAGCTGCGAGAAGAGAAAAGAGCACCAAGCCGGGCGAACAGAAAACAGGTCGGGCGGCTAGGAAGGCCGCTACCAAGAAGCAGAGCAAAGCAGAGGGAAAGAAGTCGCATGGATTGAAAAAGTCGGGCGAACAGAGGAGAACAGGTCGCACGGCAAAAGATGAGGCCGACGCGACTAGCAAGCAGGAGCGGGTAGAAGGCAACAACAAGTAGAGCGCGAACAGTAGCGGCTAGCAAGAGGTCAAAGGCACAGCGGGGAAGAGGTCGCGCGGACTGTAAAGGCCGAGCGAACAGAAGAGAGGAGAAGAGCAGGTGACCGCGACCAAGATGCGGGTGAGAAAGGAACAACCCGCACGGTCAGGCAGATCACAGCAGCAAACCGCGAGTATAGGGACAAGCGGATATGGGGAAAGCAGAAGAGGACATGGAGAAGAAGTCCGCAGCGGGTAGACACAAGCCGCAAAGACAAGGAAGTCGGAGAGGCAAGAAAGAGCAAGGAGCGCGGCGACAAGGAAACAGGTCGCTGCGACGAATAGCAGTAGGAGAAGAGAACCAAGAATCAAGCCGCGCGAACAGGGCAGCGGACAGAAACAAGCCGCTCGAACAGGGCGGCGGACAGAAGAGAAGGCAAGCCGCGAGAGAGGTCGCGGATAGCGGAAAACAAGCCGTAAGAAGCAGAGAGCGCACAGAATCAGGAGGAAATGACCCTGTCCTCTGATACCAAGTTAGAACCCGCCAACCCATTAGTTCATCTCAAAACCCAGGTATTGAGATGAAGGGTGGCGGGGTACATGAACACAAAGTGGAGAAGTCTGCGGGCGATGTGGGATTAACCCCAACCACAAGACTGCGGGGATATTCCGCCACACAAGGGGGCCCACCGGGGTCAACACCCAGACCTGGAACGCGATGGGGAAAGCCCAAACATGCGGTCCCACACACACGTGTCCTGCTGGCTAATATAATCTCAACACCGTGTTTCCTTGTTAGCCCTCAGGTCGTGCAAGGTACTTCTGGCTGTGATGACCCCACTAGAATCAAGGAGGTGTTTGACACCAAGGCTGAAGAGGTGACTTCTCTCAGAGGTAACAAGGCTTGGGCTTTTGTGTCCAAGGAAGTTGGTGATACTCCTATGATGCACGAGTGGAGGTTGAAGCTGAAGAAGGCAGAGGGAAGCATGACTCCTTTTTGGAGATGCTGGAGGGCTCCCTCATGGTCCATGATATGCGGGGCGAGGACTATGTCTTGGACATCTCTTCGTAGATGCTATCGGAAGGACCAGGTGCAAGGTTACGGGAGCTGCTGGAGTTATTCACCACTTCTCACTTCAAGGGGGAGTGTTGAATTCTGTGAAGTGAAAGTGGGTGAATGGAAGGCTTGGGAAACCTATCCGCGCGGACTACGCGGACAGGGTTGGCGGACTGCTAGGTCGGCAGGGATGTTGCAGGCAGTTTGCTCTGTGGCGGCCTGGGCGGTCTGTTCGCGCGGACTACGCGGACAGCAGCAGCGGTCTGACAGGCCAGTGTATGCTCAGCAGGCGGTTGACTCCCAGGAAGTAACCGGGCGGATAGGAATGCTATCCGCGGAGTCCGGCATGAAGCGGACTGAAGAACTGGAGCTCGGCAGACCGGTTTGGCAGTTGCCTTGGTCTTGCTCCAGTGAAGCGGCAAGTGGAAGCCGCGGAGACCGCCGGTCAGCGCGGATAGAAACTGGAGGTCGCCCGGTATGGCGGGCAAGATCCAGTGTCCGCCAGTAAGTGCGGACTGGCCCTTGTGGCCAGTGGACTGGACTTGGTGTGATCTGAACCAAGTCCAGGATGGCTCAGTCCGGGGAGATCGCGCAGTGGAGCGCGGGCTGGTTTCGCATTCCGCCAAGCGTAGTAGAAGTGATGTTGCCTTGTTTGCTAGCTTGGGGTAATGCGGACTGGAGAACTGCTTGTGCAGGAGCGTGCGGACTAGAGCCAGCGTTCGCTGAGTCCGGTTTAGCCTTGTGATGAGGTTATGGACTCAGGAGTTGCGGACTGGAGTCTGCTGTTAGCAGACTGGATTGGCGTGTCCGCTAAGTCCGGAGGTGCCTTGGCAATGAGGCAATGGACTTGGGATATGCGGACGGTAGCCGGGTGTCCGCTGAGTCCGGCAGGTGCCTTGATGGCGAGGCTGCGGGCTCGGGTTTTTCGGGCTGATGCCTTGTCCGCAGAATGGCGGACACGGCTGTTGTGGAGTCCGACTGTGGTGGTCCTGGCTTGGTCTCTGGTGGCAAGGCGGGCTGGATATTGGAGTCCAGCCTTGGAGAAGCTGGGGCGGACTGGCTATCTGCACAGGAGTGGCGAACTGGAATGTGTATCCGCGGGCTGACGGGCACACTTGTTCTAGCTGCGGGATGTGGCGGTGATCCTATCGGCTAGGGTGGTGACCATACTCATCGTCGTGCCTATAAATAGGACCCATGTCACATCAGGAGTAACGAACCTAGACCGAAGTAAGTGAACAGTAATTGAGCTCGCGTTAGTTGCTGCGGTCTGGACCTTGGTGTCCGCGCGGATTGAGAGTTGACCCGGTTGTGCTGTGCAGGTTGTGCGGATAGCGCTGGAAAGCCAGGACTTGGCTCTGATTGCGGTCAGGGACAGTGCGGACTCTGTGGTTAAGCAACAGGCGGTAAACAGCAGGTCGCGGATAGCGACCAGGCAGTCTTCTCTTTGGCAACTTGGTTCGGGGTTCAGGAAGTCGCCTGCTTCAGGCGGACTGTTCCATTCGGTGACGCAGCTTGTGCGGTCTGGAGGCTAGGCGACCTCGCGGTCAGGCGGCCTGCAGATCGGCGGTGAAGAGCTAAGCATTGGAATAAGGGTGAGTCCGCGCGGCTTGGGTTGCGGTCTGGCGACCTAGCGGACTGAGCGGACTCCACAACAGTAGGTCGGCGGCTTGTTGATTGAGTCCGCGCAGCTTGTTTTTTGTTCTTGCCTTTGTAACTGTCTCTGCTCTCCCGGTGTTGGGTTTTGGTGAAGCATGTCTCGCCATGTATGTCTCGCCTTGTAAATAAGTTTGCTCTTGATCAATAAAGAAGCTTGTGCTGCATGTGTTGCTGGTTGTTACTGCTTTGTTGAGATAACCCCTGCTAACTCCACGATCCGGGAAAACTTTCAACATTATAAGTGGACGTATCCTCCTTCGGTTTGTTGAGTTTTCAACAGGGTATCCAAGGGGGCGTCTGCGGTTTGTTGAATTTTAACAATGATAAGAAGAAGACTCAATTCAAGGGCAAGAAGGAAAGGTCCTTTGTTGCCAAGAAGGACAAAAGCTTGTCAGACATATCTTCTTCAGAGACTGAGTCAGAAGCTGAAGCATACATAAGACTGTTTGCTAAAGAAGAAGAAGAGGAGTTCATCCAGATAATGAACTCTATATATGAGCAAGAGGACATTCAGTGCAAAGGACTGATGGCCTTTACAGAAGGTGACAAAATCCAGGAGCAGCCTGGACCTAGTAAGGTACAAAATTGTTCCTTAAGTTCAATTTCTAGTACTAGTTCAAATTCAGGTACATCAGCATCAAGTGATGCCAGTGGATCTGAATCTGAAGGGGATGTTCATCAGTTGATTGATGAATATAGAGTTCTGTTGCAAGCATTTAAGAAAAGCAAATCCTTGGTCAAGAGTCAGGCTAAGGAAATTGCAAGTCTCAAAGTGGCTGCAACTGTTTTTGAGAAGCTGATTGATCAAAAGTTAAATGAAATAACCAGACTGAAGAACATAACTGTTATTCAGATGGGAACTATAACATTCAATAATGATCAAATCAGAAATCTGGAGATTAGTCTTCAGAAGGAGAGAGACATAGTTGCAAGGTTTTCTAAACCTAAGTCTGTTCTACCTTTGATTGATGAGTTTATACCTCACAAGGGTAAAACTGGATTGGGGTTTACTAACCCTGCTAGGACTGTAAAGTCCAAGTCTAAGGGCAAAGCCCCAGCTCTCAACAAGCCTGCTGTAGATAGAACAGCTAGGGTTGTACCTAAGCAAAGGTACAATAGATTTGAGTGCTGGTGCTGTGGCAAGGTAGGACACTTTGCCATGGACTGTTGGCATAATTCTAATGCCAAGTTGAGTAGCAAACTGCCTGTTGGAAGATCTACAGGTAGCTTTGTTAAGAGGCAAGCTAACCAGCACCAAGGACCCAAGAATTCTTTGGGTTCTAAGGTCAACTAATCTGTTTTGCAGGTAAGTCCAAGTGGCCATGCCCCAATATGGTACTTGGACAGTGGATATTCCAGGCACATGACTGGAACTAGGGGATTGCTAAAGGACTACACACCAATCATGGATGGTCCTAAAGTCACCTTTGGTGGTTCTGAAAAAGGAATCATCAAGGGTTTTGGTAATATTTCTAGCTCTCATATAACTATTACTCAAGTGGCTTATGTTAAAGGTTTGAAACATAATCTTATTAGTATAAGTCAACTGAGTGATTTAGGATATGACATCTCATTTGTCAAAGATGGCTGTCATATCAGGAGGTCAAATGATCAAGAGATTATTTTGACAGGTTATAGAAAGAGGAATGTCTATTGCCTAGACATTATGGTTGAGAACAATGGTTCTCCAGTGTGTCTTGTAGCTGATGAGAAAGTCTCTCATTGTGTCAAATGGCACAAGAGGCTAGCCCATCTCAACTACAAGACAATTGGCCAACTCTATAGCAAAGAGTTAGTGAGGAATGGTCCTCAAGTTAAGTGTATTAAAGATGGAATATGCTCAGCTTGTCAAAAGGGCAAGCAGACTAGATCCACCTTTAGTAGCATTGAAAACAAAGATGATGTGAGGTACTTATACCTCTTGCATATGGATCTCTTTGGTCCTATGTCAGTTCACAGCCTAGGTAGGAAGGTCTATACCTTTGTGGTTGTAGATGACTACTCAAGGTTTTCCTGGGTGTTCTTCCTTAGACAGAAATCTGAAACACCTAGTATCTTCTACAGCTTTGTCAAACAAATTCAGAATGAACTATACAGTACAGTGGTCAAAATAAGAAGTGACCATGGTACTGAATTTCAGTCTGATAGTATGGCAAAACTATGTGAAGAATTTGGGATATTTCAGGAATTTTCTTCACCAAGAACACCTCAGCAAAATGGCATTGCTGAGAGGAAAAATAGAACCTTGATTGAGGCTGGTAGAACCCTATTAAGTGACACATCACTACCAGAATATTTCTGGGCTGAGGCAGTTAATACTTCATGCCATGTAATTAATAGGGCTACCATTTCTAAAAGCCACAATAAGACCCCCTATGAGATTGTGAAAGGCAGAAAACCAAATCTATCCTATTTCAGGATCTTTGGTTGTAAGTGTTTTATACTTAACAATGGAAAGTCTTACTTGACCAAGTTTGCTGCCAAGTCCCAAGAGGGGATCTTTATTGGGTACAGCAACAATAGTAAGGCTTATAGGGTCTACACCTTGTCTACTCAAGTTGTAGAAGAGTCTGTACATGTAGTATTTGATGAAGCTATACTTATTAACAATGAGTTGTCTAGAAGTATTTGCAGCTCCACAGGTGTGACTAAGAAGATGGACAAGCTTACTATTGAAGAAGGATCTACTGCAAGTCAGCATGTAGATGATAGTGGTTGTTGTCCAGGGGGAGTATTACATGTACCTAATGCAGAAGAAGACCAAGGAGTGCAACAAGTTGAAGAAGCTGAAGGAGTTCAACCTGAAGCCAGGATGCCTCCAGCTAATAGGCATCTAAGAGATCATCCAGCAGATCAAATCATTGGTGATCTAAGACAAGGGGTACAAACAAGGAGCAGAAATCCAAGCTCAGTACTCTACTCCAGTTTTCTATCCCAAGTAGAGCCAAAGAAGTTTGAAGAAGCCATCCTAGACCCTCATTGGATTGAGGCAATGCAAGAAGAGCTGATCAGTTCAAAAGGTGCAAACTCTGGTGCTTGTTCCTAAACCAAAAGACCACAACATAATTGGAACCAAGTGGATCTTTAGGAACAAGATGGATGAACATGGAGTGATTGTCAAGAACAAAGCAAGACTGGTTGCAAAGGGATATAGGCAGGAAGAAGGTATTGACTTTGATCAAACCTTTGCTCCAGTAGCCAAACTGGAAGACATAAGAATGTTCCTGGCCTATGCAACCTATCAAGGATTTAAAGTATACCAAATTGATGTTAAGTCAGCCTTTCTGAATGGTAATCTAAAGGAAGAGGTCTATGTGGAACAGCCATCAGGTTTTGTTGATTCAACTCAACCTAATTATGTCTATAGACTTAGGAAGGCTTTGTATGGGTTAAAACAAGCCCCTAGGGCTTGGTATGATACCCTGTCTAGTTTCCTCATTGAGAATAAATTCACAAGGGGGAAAATAGACAAGACTCTATTCCTTAGGGAATCCAGAGGCAAGATCATACTAGTCCAAATATATGTAGATGACATCATATTTGGGTCTACTGAAAGTAGTCTTTGCAAAAAGTTTGCAAAACTAATGCAAGGACAATTTGAGATGAGCAGTATGGGGGAACTTAAGTTCTTCTTGGGTTTCCAAGTTAGACAGACTGAGAATGGTTTATCCATATGCCAGTCTAAGTTCACCCTAGAACTGATAAGGAAGTATGGTATGGATTCATCCAGTACCATGAAAACTCCTATGGGGTCAAGTATGTCTCTTAGAAAAGATGATGCAGGGAAACCTGTAGATGAGACTTTGTATAGAGGGATAGTTGGCTCCCTATTGTACTTGACTGCAAGTAGACCAGATATCATGTATGTTACATGTGTCTGTGCTAGGTACTAAGCATGCCCTAAAGAGTCTCATTTGACAGCAGTCAAAAGAATACTGAGATATCTTAAGGGCACTCCTTATCTAGGCCTTTGGTACCCTAGGAATGGGGACTTTGATCTAACAGGTTATTCAGATGCAGATTTTGCAGACTGCAAAGAAGATAGAAAAAGTACAACTGGAACCTGTCAATTCCTAGGTGGAAGACTGATTTCATGGAGTAGCAAGAATCAAACAAGTGTGGCTATCTCCACAGCAGAATCAGAGTATGCGGCTGCAGGAAGTTGCTGTGCTCAACTTCTATGGATACAACATCAGCTTGAGGATTATGGTATTCAAGTAAGTAGAACACCACTATTTTGTGATTCTACTAGTGTTATATCTATTGCAAACAATCATGTTTCCCATAGTAGAACTAAACACATTGAAATAAAATATCATTTTCTAAGGGAATATGTTGAAAAAGAAGATATTTCACTAGAATATGTTAATACAGATAATCAACTAGCTGATATGTATACTAAGCCTCTAGAAGAAACCAAGTTCAATAGGTTTAAAATTGAATTATGTATGATAAACTTAGAATAAGTTTACAGAAATGGCTAAGTAAAATAGTGTCGACACACAGAGTTGTCTGTGTCGAGACAGAAAATTGGTGTCAACACTTCAGAGAAAAGGTGTCGACACATCTAGGAAGTTGGTGTCGACACTTAAGATTTACACAGAATTAAGCAAGTAAAGTCTCGACTAAGTGTCGAGCTAAGCGGTGTCGACACATAAACAAGTGTCGACACATATATTCTGTCGACTATACTTGTGTCGACACATAGGTGTCGAGACATTATAAGTTTGTGTCGACACTTTTAAACAGTGTCGACACAATTTGAGTTAGTTGATACGCCCTTTCATCTTCAATCCTAGAAAGGTATAAATAGGATTTCGCCATTGTCTATCGACACGCTCACCAAAGTTTCGAGACCAAACTTGTGTGTCGACACCTCTCTTCTCTCAATTCAAATTCTTCAAACCCTAATGGCGCCAAAACTCGAAGAGAACGTAAATGAAGAATATGAACTAGTGCGGCATGCGTTTGATGATGCAGAATCTGAGATTAAGAATGTGGTAACCCTAGTTGCAAACTCTAGGTTAGATTTTCTTATTTCAGAGCCAGCCAAGATATGGAAGAAAGAGGTTCTAGAATTTCTGAATAGAGCAACCCTAGACGAATCTGGCCTCAAGATAAAATCAAGGGTTCATGGAGAAAAGGTGAAGGTCTCACCTAAGAGTTTAAGAAAGGTACTAAACCTACCAAGGACTAAGGTAGAAGATGAAGTTACTGCTTCTAAGACCAGAGAAGCTTTAACATGGTGTGGACTGGATCCCAAGATGAAAATTGGATCTGTGTTCAATAGGAAAGGCATGAACAGCCAAGGCAAATTTCTCTCAGAAATTGTTGGCAAGGTGATCTTGAGCAAGCCTGGAGGGCATGACAGAGTTTCAGCACATATGTTCAGTCTCATGACAAGGATAATCTTCCAACTAAACACTGATTGGTCTGGAGTGGTGTTTGAGAAGATTAAGGAGAGCCTGAAGAAGCCCAATTTGGGTAGGATACTAAGTCTTTACTTGGCTGGTAGTATACCAGAAGTAATGATTCAAGCTGTAGGATCAAAGATCAATCATATGAGAAGAATGGACATGAGAATCTTCTCAAGATGGGATAGGGTCTTGACTAAGGAGATGCCAACACCTGAGAAGGAAACACCCCTAAAGAAGAAGAAGAAGACAGCCCCAGTGGCTCAAGATTCCTCTAGAAGCTCTGAGGAGCAAGTTGTCTTCACTCCTGATGAAGAAGACACTGGAATTGCTGGAAAGTCTCCAGCTATACAAGATGATGCTGTGAGGCAGGGGGAGCTATCACAGGCTAGCCCTCTTCACCAGGATTCTATCCAGGGGGAGCCTCTAGTAGTGGAAGAGCCAACTCCACTAGAAAGTGAACAAGCCACTCAAATCATTCTTGAGGTACTCACTGAAATCAATAACTTAGTTTTCTCTATAGAGGATAATGTTTTGTCTGATTCATTAAATAATGTTAATCAGCAACCTCAGATTGATAGTCAACCCCCAGATATTGTCATGGAGGACACATCTGTTGCAGCTCAAGTAGTCTCTGATCAAGTTGTTGATGAGACAAGGGATTCTCCATCACAACCTCAACAAGAGTTTACAATGGAAGATCTCTTCCTTAATCTGGATCAAATAGACTTTGAGAAGGAAAGTACTGCTGCTGAGGGGGAGAAGTCCCAAGTTGAGGGGGAGCCAGTGGAGATTTTAGAAGAAACTGCAAGGAAAGAGCCTGAGAAGCCAAAGGATGGTTAGGAGCTACCTAGGGAGAGGGTAGAAATAGCAAGCACATCAGCCTCTGAAGATGAGGAGGCTGCAAGAGCAAAGAAAAGGAAATTCCAAGTATTTAAAAGAATGAGCCAGAATTATAAGAAGGCTTTACAAACTATTGCACCACAGCCTACACCACAGCCAGCACCATCTGTAGATTACAGTTCTCTAATGGTTGCTATGCAAATAAAGCTTGATGAGCAAAGGCAAGCAATAGAAAAGTATGTGGATGAAGGGAACAAATCTCTATAGTTTGATCTGGCACAGGACATTAAGTCTATTAGATTTGAGATGAATCTAAATAAGAAGGAGATGACTGACTGCTTCCACAAGGGAGGGAATGCAGTAGTCTATCTAGCTACACATCAAGAAAAGATCAAAGCTCAAGCGGATGACATTGCATTGAAGCAAGGGTATGTTCTGGAGAATCAACTAAGGATGAATGACAATTTGACTGCTTCCCACAATGCCATAGTAACAGAGATGAAGAATATAGCTGCTGGACAGACTACAACTAATGCTACTGCTAAGGCAGAGTTTGATAAAGCTTTACAAGAGGGCATAACTGTTGTTACTTCTGCTATTGAGAACTCTCAGAAGTTGATAACTGAAAAGCTCCAAAGGTTGAAACCTTTCTTTAAAGATGGAGTAAACTATTTGGATGCCCAAATAAGATTTCAAAAGGATGATCTAAGGGATCACATGGAAAGAGAAGTCATAAAGGGGAAGAGGGTGTTAGTCAAAGCCAGCTCTGATCATGCAAAGTGGATTTCTAATTCTATCAGAGCAACTCTTGGTTATCCTCCTTTATGTGATGATGATAATGTTGCAGAGTCTGAGATTCATCCTGCTTATCTTGGAGGGGAGCAAGCTGAAGTGGCTCAAGTAATATACCCTCTACCAGACTTTAATATGGTAGAAGCAGATATACAGTCCATGTATAGCCCACCTGAGGGAAAGCACAATGTCATCTTAGAAAAAATGGTTCATCCAGTATCTGAGGCTATGCAAGAAGCTTTGCAGAAAGAACATGAAGCCAAATTGTCTAAGAAGAGGTTCAGAGAGCAAGCTGAACAAAGTCCTGATTTTGAACAGTGGAGCCCCACTTCAAGAAATATTATTTTGACTGCTTGGAAGGCTGCCAAAGATAATATTCAAGACAAAAACAAGTGGTATTCTGAACTAGAATGGAGAAAGCATGAAAACAGGTAAGAAGCCATAGTGCAATATAGAAGAAAGACAAAGATGGGAAAGCTACCTCCTACTGCCCAGGAGCCTAGCAAGTACTTTCCCAAGCCTTATTATTACTTTGAGAGGCAGAAGATTAAAGCTGAAGAGCTAAAGAAGAAGGATCTGAAAGGGAAGAAGTCTGCTGATACTGAAGATGCTGAAGCCCCTGTACAAGCAAAGATAAAGTCTGTGAAGGGCATAATGATCAAGGAGGCTGAGCAGAAATAGAATAGCATTATCTTAAGTTTACTATATAATCACTTGTATTAAAACACTTTGTAAACTTTTGTATAATGAATATGATAAAGTTGTTAGAACAATGTGATGTGTTATAAATCTATTTCATAATTGTTCTGAGATGATATCTGCGTATACATGTTTTGTTTGATACATGTCTATGTACTTTCCCTGACTACATAATCATGTTTTACATCATACTGTAATTTTGTTATGTATGGTGTATATCATTGACTAAGGGTTATGACTTCTCCAAATAGGGGGAGATTGTTGGGTATATTGGTTTAAATGTACCTGATTTGAAGAAGCCTCACCCTGCTCAATGATATACATCAAAATGTATTTGATGTATTTTGAGTTGCCTTGTGCAGGTTAAGTATTTGTAGGGAAAGATGAAAAATTTCTAAGTCCATGTGTCGACACCCAGAAGGAAAGTGTCGACACTTAAGAAGACTTGTGTCGACACCCAGACAAGCAGTGTCGACACTTGGAGTAATTGTGTCGACACCAGGGATGCAGAGTCGACACCAGACAGAAAGTGTCGACACATGAAGGCTGTGTCGACACTCAATGAAGAGAAGTCCAGTGAAGAAGTGTCGACACTTAGAAGCAGTGTCGACACCCAGAGGAACTGTGTCTACATCAGAAAGTGTCAACACTTGGAGGCTGTGTCGACACTCAGTAAATATCAGCAGAGTCTAAGTATATGTGTCGACATAATGAGGAATGTGTCGACACACAGCAGAAGACTCAGCACTTGAAGAAAGTGTCAACACAAGAAAGAATGTGTCGACACTCAGCAGAAGACTCAATACATGAAGAAAGTGTCGACACTAGAAGGCTGTGTCGACACTTAGCAAAGTTCAACAAAATTCTAAGTACAAGTGTCGACACAAAGGAGATGTGTCGACACTCAGCAAAAGTCTCAACATAAGAAAGATGTGTCGACACAAGGAGAAGTGTCGACACTCAGCAAGTATCAACACTGAAGACAAGTGTCGACACCAAAAAGATGTGTCGACACTGAACAAGTATCAACACAAGAAGATGTGTCGACACAAAGGAGTTGTGTCGACACTTACAAGAATTCAACAAAGTACTGAAGAACAAGGAGTTGTGTCGACACACAATATCAGTGTCGACACATGATGAAGAAGCTGTGTCGAGAAGTGAATTCTATAACACAAGAAGTTGTGTCGACACCTTGAAGGCTAGTGTCGACACTTAGTCAACTTGTGTCGACACTTAGTCTATAAGTGTCGACACTTAAAGACAGACTGTCTCGACACTTTCAAACAGTTACAGTTATTTCAAGAACTGACTGGATGACTTGACAGCTGCCATTCCAGTCGGTCTACTGCAACTGTCAGAGTTGTTAGAAAGCTGTTAGGAACCGGATCAGCCGGTCACCATGAAGAAGTCCTATATATAGGCTTATTCTGTCAACAAAAGATGATGACTCAACACAGATTAACACAAACCAGTTGAAGTGATCTGAAGATCTAAGAAGTTGGAGAGAGAGAGAGCTCCTTCCAAGAAGACAGCCGTTGGAACCAGGCTGTGAAGAAGGGTTCAGACCTAGTTCTGAATCTTAAGTTGCAGTGATTGAAGATCAGCTGCAGAGAATCAATCCTATTGTGTTCTACATTCAAAAAGCTTTGAAGAAAAGCCAAGTGAGATTGTTCTCAACAGAGTTCTTCCAAGAACTCATCAAGAACCTATCAACTCATCTCTCTTTTCTCTGAGTTGTAGGTATATTCTTTGTATTCTTATTTTCTTGTAGGATCCTTAGGGATCTGAGTTGTAAGCCTGTAATTATAAAGGCTGAGTGGTAGGGCATGTGTGCCTGAGTGTAGGAGATCTATTTCTCTGAGTGTAGGCCTATTGTGACTAAGTGTAGGCCTTGTGACTGAGTGTAGGCTTTGTGAACAAGCTGAGTGTAGGTCTTTGGAGAAGACTGAGTTGTAGGGCCTTGGGCCTGAGATGTAGGAACCTGTTTGGGGTTCTGAGTGTAAGATCTGAGGATCTGAGATAGTGGAGGAGTTTGGCCGAATCTAGTACACTACTAGATAGGCGAAGGGGGAAAGTGGATGTACCCAAACCTTGGGGAACCACTATAAATATGTGTGTTCACTGTGTGCATGTTTATTCTGTGATTGTTGATTGACTGCTGTGAAGAATTAGTTATAACACTTTGATATAATCTGAAATCTGCCTAAAAAGTTTAAAAAGATTTAGTCACATATTCACCCCCCCCCTCTAGGCGATTAGGTACAATTTCTTTCAACTGGGGTTGATGTCTGGCCTTGGTAAAGCTTAGGCGATCTGGCTATCTCGCACAGGTCGCGGCGGACTGGGAGAGTATCCGCGGCTTGCGGATACACTTGTTTTTGCTGCGGGATGAGGTGGTGATCCTATCGGCTAGGGCAGTGACAAAACTCCTCATCGTGCCTATAAATAGGACCTCTGTCACATCAGGAAATGGGCGAATGAACAGTAAGTGAACTCGCAAATAGTTGCTGCGGACTGACTTTTGGTATCCATGCGGGTTGAAGGAGTTGACCGGTTTGTGCTGTGTAGGTTGTGCGGATAGCGCTGGAAATCCAGGACTTAGCTCTGATTGTGGTCAGGGATAGTGCGGAGTCTGCGGTTAGCAACAGGCGGTAAACAACAGGTTGCGGACAGCGCCCAGACGGTCTTCTCTTTGCCAACTAGTTTCCCGATTCAATAAGTTGTCTGCTTCAGGCGGCCTGTTCAGTTCGGCATCAGCATCTTGTGCGGTCAGGCGGCTAGGCGGCCTCGCGGTTAGGCGGCTTGCAGATCATCGGCTAGAGCTCAGCATTAGAATAACGGGCAGTCCACACGACTTGGCTCGCGGTCTGGCGGCCTGGCGGTTTGTGCGGACTCTGTAGTGCAGCAGTAGAACCGACGGCTACTTGTTCAACCTGCGCGGTCTGATTTGCCTTGTATTTTGTTTCTGCTTTCCCTTTGGTTATTTTGGCGAATCATATCTCGTCATGTATGTCTCGCCTTGTAAGAACACTGTTGTTATCAATAAAGACTCTTATTGCTGCTTGTGTCTCTCGTTGTGATCTAACCTTTTATTTGAGATAACCCCTGCTCATTCCAAGATTTGGAAAACTCAACATGGTATCAGATGGTGGAGGTTGGAGTGGATAAATAGTGATCAACTAGAAGTGGTTGTTGCTCTTATGAAGATGGAACCAGTGTTAGAGCCATGGAAGCAGGATTTGCAAGAGATCTTGGGATTGAACTCCTAATACAGACTAACTTTGAGAAGTGGAAGCCTGGTATAGAGATTTATCTTCTTGGCGAGGACCTTTAGGAGGTGGTGTCCAGAGCATAAAGGCAAGAGGTTACTGCTGGCAATGCTGAAGCGATGAGAGCTTAGAAGGAGACAAATGCGAGAGCGGAGTCTATTCTCAAGTAGGTGATCTCATCGGAGCTCTTGGACCACATCAGCGGATGTCGGGCAGCTGCTGAGGTTTGGACTTCCCTTGATGGTTTATTCAACAAGGAGTTGAAGGTGGCTGCGGCGGATGGTCCTTCTACTTCATATCAATAAGAGAGGAGTGGTTCTCTTAGGCGTAATGGGAAGAGGAAGGAAGGACCAAGGTGTTATAGATGCAAGCAGCCTGGTCACCTCAGGAAGGAGTGCAAGGTTGTCTTACACTCGGGAATTGTTACTCATGCTGGGAGTAAGGAGAAGAACTTGGTTGGGTCATCAATAAGTTCTGGTGCTGATCGGATGAGGGCCAGTGATAGTGCAGCTATCTAACATGAAAGACTGGGGCATGTGGGGATGGACAAGCTGAAATCAATGGCGGTAAGGAGCCTCATGAGAGGCTTGCCTAGATTGTCTTCCTATGGCGACGGTCAAGCTTGCGTGGGATTTCAACACGGTAAAGCTTATTGTTTTACGTCTGATAAGGCGCGGTCTAGATGCAAAGCACCTTTGGAGGTTGTCCATTGTGATCTGGTGGGACTGACCGTCACCGCCAGTCTTGGCAGCAGCAAGTACATGCTGATTTTGGTTGATGACTATATGAGATATACTTGGGTATAATTCATGAAGGAGAATTTGAACATGTTCCGCTCTTTTGTGGAGTTCAAAAATCTTATGGAGGGCCGGCTTGGCCCGCGGATCAAGAAGTTGAGAACGGGCATCGGTGGTGAGTTCGGCTCAACCGAGTTCTCAAAGTTTTGCAGGAAGCATGGGATCCGAAGGGAGCTCTCTCATGTACATACTTCATAGCAAGATTGTGTTGCAGATCGGATGATCCGTCTGTTGACGGAGACTTGCAAGTGTTGGATTCAGTGCAAAGTCATTCCTAAGGCTTTTTGGGCGGAAGGGATGGCCTGTGCGGCATATGTCATCAATTAGATGCCTCTTAGTCCGATCAATATGAAGACTCCATATAAGCTGATGTTCGGGGTTAAGCCTAGTGTGAAGCACCTACGTGTGTTTGGTTCTACCTGCTATGTACACACTTCAGATGCTCTCAAGATAAAGCTAGTCTTCATTAGGTATGATGAGCAGAAGATAAGATGGAGGTGTATGGATCCTACGATAAAGAGGTTCATCGTGTCGAGAGACGTTGTCTTCGATGAGCTGATATCGTATTGGGGTAGCTCATGTGTGGAGCTAGACGAGACCAGGTTATACGGTGGGCTAAAGGAGGCTGATGTTAAGGTTCAGATGGAGTTTCCTGTGTCACCAGGAGCTCCAGGTTGTTCTAGCTCTGGGCAGAGGTGTCTGGGTCGAGAAGTAGGGGGAGCGATGCTCTAGGTGCTTCTGGCTCGAAGACAGAGGCTTCTATTTCAGGAAGTAGGGGGAGTGTTGCTCTAGGTGCTTCTTGTTCAGGTAGCAAGGAGAGTGATGTTCCAAGTTATTCTTGTTCAAGAGCGGAGGCTTCTGGTTCAGGTAGCAAGGGGAGCATTGCTCCAGGTGCTTCTAGTTCCATTACGGTGGCTTCTTGTTCAGGAAGCAAGGGGAGCATTGTTCCGGGTTTTCCTGGGAACAGAGCTGGTTCAGGAGGAGCAGCGGAGGTGGCTAGCCGTGATCAGGCTCTTCGGAGGTCGAAGAGGATCAGCAACCCACCAGCTCGATATAGCGTAGGAAATGCGGTGAGCTTGGTCTCATGTTTCATTGCTAGCCCTCAGGTCGAGCGAGTACCTTTTAGTTGTGATGACACAACTAGAGTCAAGTAGGTGGATGACACCAAGGCTGAGGAGGTGACTACCCTCAAAGGAGACGAGACTTGGGATCTTAAGCCCAAGGTCGTTGGTGATACTCCTGTGACGCACAAGTGGTGGTCGAAGCTGAAGAAGAAGACAGAGGGAAGCATGGCTCCTGTTGGGAGAAGCTGGAGGGATCCCTCATGGTCCAGGATATGCGGGGCGGGGACTACGTCTTAGACATCTCCTCGAAGGCACTATCGGAGGGACTAGGTGAAAGTTTACGGGAGCTGCTGGGGTTGTTCACCGCTTCTCACTTCAAGGAGGAGTGTTGAAAATGGTGAAGTGAAAGTGGCTGATTTGGCAACCTGGGCAACTTGTCCGCTCGGACTATGCAGACAGGACTGGCGGATAGCCAGGTAGGCAGAGCTGTTGCAGAAAGCTTGTTCTTTGGTGGCCTGGGCGGTTTGTTCACGTGGACTGAGCGAACAGAGACGGCGGCCTGCCAGGTCGGCCTATGCTCATTAGGCAGTTGGATCCCAAAAGGTAACTGAGCGGATAACGACTCTATCCGCGGAGTCCAACAATAAGCGGACTGGACTGGAGCTCGTCAGACTGGCTTGACAGAAGCCTTGGTCTAGCACTGGGGGAGTGGCTAGCAGAAGCCGCGGAGGTCGCCAGTTAGTGCGGACAGGTGTTGGAGTTCACCGGGGTAGGCATACTAGATCTAGTGTCCTCCAGTAAGCGCGGACTGGCCCTTGTGGCCAGTGATGTGGACTTGGTTGGTTCTAAACCAAGTCCAGGTTTGGCTCAGTCCGGGGAGATCGCAAGGACTGCTTCTCAGTCTGCCGAGCTCGATAGCAGTGCCATGTGCCTTAGTTGCGAGCTTGGGGAATGCGGACTGGAGTTGCATCCACAAGGCGTGCTGACTGATGCTGTGTCCACAAGGTCCGGCAGCTGTCTTGGTGGCATTAGCAAGGAACAAATTGATGAGTAGAGAACTTATGAGGTGATTCAAGGTATCATTCCTGGTACCACTAGGGTCTTATTTATAGACAAATCCTATGAGGGAGGGGTATTGATAAGAGAATAACCTCCCCTTACAAAATACCTCACTTGCGACTTAAGGAAGATGCTCGCCCACTCTACGACTATGTGTAGTTACTCGCCTATAGCTAATATAGCAGACACTCTCCCTATAGTGATCTTTGAATGTCTTACTGGTGATGAGTTTTAAGGGATGCCCACCTACCAAGTGATACTCGCCTCTTACTCGGGTTACCCCCAATCTTTGACTTTAACATCTTCTACTTACGGCGACTAAATGGGACCAAACTCGGTGAATACAGGTTGTACAATAAAGGTACAATGCATGGATTATTTCATCTATACATGATGAGATTCGTTGGATTAATGAGCCTTGGATTGATGGAGTGAATACTATCTATCCGCTGCCTTTAATATTTATGCATTCTCATGTCCCATCTATAGGTGCTGTCACAAGCATTAATCGATTTACAACATTAATGCCAATGATAATTTTGATTTAAATCAGATATTGAAATTTTCACATTTTTTAATTTTTTTTGTATGCAAACAAACATGAAACACATGTAATTGAGGAACATAGTTGATACTATTAGGCTATAGAGCACACAAGCTTGACCAGAACACCTATAAATTAGTTTGAGCAAGTACATATACGATCACTTAGCGGTATGCTGATATTCAATCAAAACACAACACAAAATAACAATAACAAAAAGTGACGCATATTTAACATGAAAACCTAATAGGGTGAAAATCATAGGACGATCTGAGTACAACCCGAAAAGCCACCACAAAGTATGTGTAAATCAAATAGACAATTACAAGACTCCACACAAGATTTTCAAAATCAAACAGTAATACACAATAAGTCATAGCAGAAAAATTGCAAGTTACTGACAGTGACAGATGAGACGGATTACACAAATAGCATCACAGAATGACAATCGAAACCTCTTCTAAACTAAGACAATTGTCACAATAGCTCTCTCAAGAGAAATCTTCCGACGCTAGTGTTTGGAGAGAAATGAATGTCTTCCTCATCCTCCATCATGGATATTTATATGGCAAAATTCATGGAGATAGTTGTGGTAGATGACATTTGATTAATGTCGATGAAGATTCTCTTGGTCTCTTTCTTTTAAGCTTCTCTCGATCAAAAACACATGTCATGTTTTAGGGTCAAAGATAGATACTCTTTTCCCACTTGGTATGAAACACATACTTGTAAAGTGTAATCAAAATATGTCTAGCCGCTTTCACACTTAAAAGAAAGAATATCTCATCAAATCTCTCCCTTTTTAAATAAGTGAAGGAATTTGTTCTTCTGATGATTTGCCTCTCATTAGGTCCTTCATTAATATATCTCCACATTTGGTCAATAGATCTAACACCACTAAATTTGAGTTTGATAACACTCGAACCCATCATTTTCTCCACAAAGAACCAGAACTGTGCCCAATAATTTATTTCCCTTTGCTCCTATATGTATATCTCAATCACACCATGAAACTCATCTGGATCGTCCGATCAAGCTCCATCAAATACGGGCCGTTGGATTCAAAATATGAGGACTGCCAATAACCAAATCCTGTTTTCTAGCACTGTTCACACAGCGGAAAATCCTGATACGCAGTTCCTCCCGCCCCTTCCTCCCGCCCTGTTGGGTATTTCATCCACATGAACCCAGATTTGATGAAGTCACCCTGGAACTAAGATGAATTAAGTTGTATTTGATGCTTGGTTTGAGCTATATGTGTGCAGGAGTTTCACTGGGAAGTGTAGGCCAATGTCAGCCCACAGTGGGTCACCAAACACAGGAACTGTGCAATGTAATCCCTCATTGCATATTCGAAAGTGTTGACTCATGTGTGGTCTTTCTATTGGGATACATTTCATATTCAAGCTATTGGACTATGGGAAAGGCATTGGGAGTTGGCTACTCTGGAAGAATCAATTTTTCCAACATCAGAAAAATTCTAAGTGTTTTACTCGAGTAGTGATTTCACCAACTCGAGTAGTCTGGGTATAAGTTACTCGAGTAAAGGAATCTCATACTCGAGTAGTTCACCTCACATACTCGAGTAGATAGAAAATTACTCGAGTAGTTCACTTTACATACTCGAGTAGATAGAAACATACTCGAGTAGTTCACTTTACCTACTCGAGTAGTTCTTGTGTTACCCGTGTACCTTGCAATTTCCCTACTCCAGAATTTTTCTAAGTCTTTTACTCGAGTAGAACCTTCACCTACTCGAGTAGATTACTTCCTCTCGAGTAGTTTAGTTCAACTACTCGAGTAGTTGGCAGCAGACATCTTCAGAATTTTTCTAAGTATTCCACTCGAGTAGGACTTCATGTACTCGAGTAGGTTATGTAATATACTCGAGTAGCTCTTCCAGTACTCGAGTAGTTCCTCTATTTACTCGAGTAGGTCTCTTAGTATACTCGAGTAGTTCTGTCTATATACTCGAGTAGTTGATCTCTATATACACGAGTAGTCTGTTTATACTTACCCGAGTATGTTTCCCATCATATACTCGAGTAGTTATTGACCTACTCGTGTAGTTGGCCATATATTTCCGAAAATTTTTTAAGTCATTTTTCTGACGGGATTTTTCAAATCACGCGACATGATTGGTCCACGTGTACATCATTAAGACTGATTATGATCGTTAGTCTCTCCTATAAAAGGTCCTATCAGAAAATGACAAACCCTAAGTTTTTCTCAAAGCTTTCTTGTAATCTCTTTTTCGAGAAATATTCTTCAGCCGCCTCTCTCCGACTTTCGCGAAACGGAAGCCGCCGCCGCCTTCTTCTCCGGCCAAAGCTTCTACTTTCAGAGGTTTATTCTGAAGAAAAGTTACAGATCGAGATCGACTTCACTTATCACATTCTCTCTCTCGATTTCTGTAAAAGGAAGTAGATCCAGATCGAGGACGAGACCTTCTTCACCGAATTCTGAAAAAGCTGCAAAGTTGAAAAGAAGAAGATCCTGGTCATTTCTTTCAGATCTGAGTGATTTACTGTTTGTATTCTTGTAAACACTTTATTAATCTTGTAGGAGAAATCTTCTCCGAGTGTAGGAGTTTTTCACTCCGAGTTTGTAGGAAGTGCTATCTTCCGAGGTGTAGATCCGTTTTGTTGGATCGAGTTTGTAGGAACTTTGTTCCGAGGGTAGGATCGATTTTTGATCCGAGATAGTGGAGTAGCCGAGTCTAGTTGATTGCTAGATCGGTGAGGGAAAGTGGATGTACCCAAGGTTGGGGAACCACTATACATCTTGTGTCGTCTGTGATATTGGTAGATATTTCTGTGCAGTGCTCTAATTAATTTTTATTCGGCAAAAGACGCACAAACCACCTATTCACCCCCCTCTAGGTGATTTAGGTCGACAACAGTTTTCTTTCACGCCCCTCCTCTGTCGCCAGCGGCGGAGCCGCCGGCGGCCTGCCCGGAGCCCACCGGCGGGTTCGCCGGAGGCCGGCGAACCCGCCGGTGGGCTCCGGGCAGGCCGCCGGCGACAGAGGAGGGGCGGGAGGAACTGCGTATCGGGATTTTCCGTTGTGTGAACAGTGCTAGAAAACAGGATTTGGTTATTGGCAGTCCTCATATTTTGAATCCAACGGCCCGTATTTGATGGAGCTTGATCGGACGATCCAGATGAGTTTCATGGTGTGATTGAGATATGCATATTGTATATATATATATATATATATATATATATATATATATATATATATATATATATATATATATATATATGAAGGATAACTCTATAACCAATTGTGATGGAGACAGCTGCAAGCCTCTTATCAACCATTTATAGTAAAATTCTTCTTAGCTTAATTGCCTCATCGACAGCTTCATTGTGGGAGGATTTCTTTCAAGTTTGTCCTCATCTACAACCTTTTATATATGTTTTATTTGACTTCTTTCATATTACTATGCATCTGTATTTCTTTTTTTCTTCTTCTTCTTTAGAATCACTCCATCCTCTTAATTGGTCGTCCCTTGATGAGAAGATGCCATGTGTGCATCAACCGAGCTGGATTTCATTTAGGTAGCGCTGTGATCGATGAAGAGTACAAGAACAAAGACTTTTCTTCGGTTTCAAAAATCACATTGTTCAGGCCAGTTGATTATTATTAAACAGCGTCAAAAAGATGTAGATTAATTATTTTAAATTTTTTTGAGGAGTTATTATATCAAAGACATTGTCAGCGCACTTTCAACTTTAGAGGTGCGATTTAGGGTCCCCTTGGCACGGGGCTCCGTCCCTACGGGCAAGCACGACAGTACCCAGCGGGCGACGGCGGGCTATGCCCGCCCCCGGTAGGCTTCAAGTATACACACGAGCTAAATTAGAAATTTATAACGCAAATTTCATTTTTGGGTCTTTTGAGACACAAATGTATCTTATTTGAAAAATTGATCAGCATAAAGGTTGTAGATCTCATCAAGATATACAACTTTCATGTTGATCACTTTCTTATTTGAAGCCGTTTATGGTCCCGATTTGAGCCCCGGAAAAAGTCATGCCGAATCGAGGCGTCCGTACATATATTCGGTGTGAATTTTTTTGGGGGCCTAAACGGCTTCAAATCAAAAGGTGATCAACATGAAAGTTGTAGATCTCTATGAGATCTACAACTTTCATGTTGATGACGTTATCAAATAAGATACATTTAAGGCTCAAATATCGAAAAAACTGATAATATAAATGCTTGTCTTTGAATAGCTGCCAGCACAAAATTGATATGGATAGTCTTTTGTCCCACATCGTGAGAATAGAAATATTTTTCGTGTTTAAATAATAGGATATGGGAGCATATTTGAAATTTGAGATGGGGAGGGTAATGTGCAGCGGACGGGCCTGTATGCAAGTCGGGCTGGTGATATATGCAGACTGGGTGCGCATATCTTATAGGTTTAGGACTCCCAACTATCATAGATGTAGGCTATGGAAAATTAGATGGACGGTCACGATTCATTTGTGTTATCTAACGGGTGAGCTTTTTGATCGGATTGGACGGTCCTAACTAATTCAATAAATTTATAATTCATTGTTATTGGCAGCCACCATACTTGAGAGAGATAAACACCAAACAAGATGTGCCCTAATGCTTTTATTAGAGTTAATAAAGACAGACGGCTTGGTGTGGCTTGATTTATAATGACATGTATCCTCCAAAACAAAAAATATATAATGGAGAATACTTCTTTCATAATGAGGATATCTACACTAATGAAAAAATGTGCCAAAATATATATGTTAACAATATCCATTTATTCTTATTAACACAAATTATTATTTGTCATCATTTCTTACAGCTAGGCGTTTCTATAATCCTGTGTCGGAGGAGACTTAACGTATTTTTTAAACTACTTTTACAAAGTTATAGCGATACAACAAGAAGAAACTTAGAACAATTCAGTACTCCTTATGAGAAGCCATTCCTCTAAAACGGATCAATATATAAGCCTTTAGCAAACCAACTCTTAACAGTTCAGCAAGCTGTATAAATCCTTTGCAGTGTATAAGCGAACATATTGTTCATGAGATATGAAAGGACATTTTTTCAGCAATTAACTCCAAGGCATCTCCTTTGACTTTCTCCGAAGATGTGATTGAGCATTTAAGAGAGCCTTCAACACTTCTGTATCTCCTGAAAACTCCCTCGTCAATATCTGATAATCTTGTATTGATGCCTCCCACTTCTCCATCTGAATAAGGAAAGTGAATAATCAACCAAAAAGCAGTCTTTCAAATATAGGGCATCAGCAGATGACAGAAAATCATACAATTCCCCGGCAAGCAAAGATCAGTCAGTCAACTTGGCAAAGCAATCAGCTTTTCTAAGTCTAGCCTTAGCATAGGAAGGGCGCAAATTAAGAACAATATTGCATTCTTCGATTGCCTTCTCCCATTGTTCAAAGCTTTGAAAGGCATGCAGCTCGATTGCAGAGAAGAATGGCATTTAATGGATCATGATTGTTAGGTACATTGATCTCAATGGCCCTGATTTGATGATGTCAAACATATCAATGAGATAGACATAGTTGTATTTAATGTATGGTTAAGTTCATGCATACAGGTTAGTCTTTGTCACAATGATTGGACAGTTAGTTCAAGAGACAATGACAGATGCACTCAAGGTGGAGCTGGAAACTCAGAAAATTACTTAAGTCCAAAAGCGTTGAGTGAGACAAGCTCACTCAATATCATCCAGCTAATAGCGCTGAGAGAAGACAGGCAGGAAAATTACCTAAGTCCAAAAGCATTGAGTGAGTCAAGCTCACTCAACGTCATCCAGCTAATAGCGCTAAGAGAAGGAAGGCAGGAAAATTACCTAAGTACAAAAACGTTGAGTGAGACGAGCTCACTCAAAGCCATTAAGCAAAAAGCGTTGAGACAGTTGAGACCGCTGAGAAGAAAGCGCTGAGACAGCCAGAAAAGTTGACTAAGTCAAAAAGCGTTGAGACAGCTGAGACCGTTGAGAAGAAAGCGTTGAGATCGTTGGGACAAAGCCTGAGAAAATCGGCCAAGTCCAGAAGCGTTGAGTGAGCTCAACTCACTCAACGTCATACAGCTAGAAGCGTTGAGTCAAGGTTATCTTGTCATAGCCTTACTGTGAAGAATCCAGAAAATCGGCTAAGTTCAGAAGCGTGAAGTGAGTTCAACTCACTCACTCGACGTCATACAGCTAGAATCGTTGAGTCAAGGATATCCTATCATAACCTTACTGTGAAGAATCCAGAAAATCAGCTAAGTTCAGAATCGTTGAGAGAGGCAAGCTCACTCAATACTCTCAACGCCATCAAGCAAAGCTGAAGAAATTTCTAAGTCCAGAATCGATGAGTCTACCATTCGTCGAGCTGAGCATAGCTTTCGTCGACTGGAGTTCAGAGTTCGTCGATCTCAGCTTTTACCTATAAGAAGGACTCAGCTATCAGAATCGTCGACCGGAGTTCAGATTTTGTCGACCTGAGCTCGAAGTTCGTCGACCTCAGCCTTCACCTGAAGAAAGAACTGAGCTAACAGAATTCGTCGATCTCAGCTTCACTGTTTCGTCAAGCTGAGTTCAGATTTCTTCGAGCTAAGCTTGAAGTTCGTCGAACGCAGGATTTCAGAAAAGTTAGTTGATTTTTGCTAAGTCCAGAATGATGCTGACTCAGCAAAGTCAACAAGTCAACAAACTTCAGATTCGATGCAAATTAACGTTAACGTCGTCGTCAGTCTACAGTGGATCTCAAGTTCATATAGCTGAGATTTTAACCACCGTTAAAACTGAGACACGTGTCAATCATCTCGCTAATGTGACAGGATTATAAATAGCAGAAGAGATCGATATCTAAATAAGGATTAAGGAATTAATTGGATTAATTTCTGGTTAAAAACGAGAAGCGGAGTTTGTCGTCTTCATCCGCCATTGTTGCAGAAGACAAGATCAAATCTGCTCAATCCAGATCCAAGCAGGTTCAGAGTAATCCTCTGAGAGAGACGAATCAGCCTAGGCGTGCCCTAGCTTAAGTTATCTTCTCAATCCAAGCCGAGCCAAAATATGAAGCTCAATTTGTTGGATCAAAGAAGAAGGAAGAGTTGAAATCTGCTCAATCCAGATCATGAGATATTCCTGAAGAAGAAGAAGCAGATTCATCTGCTAGTGAATTCCAGAACAAGTCGGACATCATTTCAAGATCTCTGTATCATCTTGTTGCTGTGAAGAAGAAGTTAGGGATGATATCTGCTCAGTCCAGGTAGACATGCACAGAGAATTTTCTCTGGTGTCTGTAATTCATCATCTTTAATATTTCTTTATAAGATTCATTCTGAATCTGAGTGGTAAGGCTAAGGTCTGAATTGTAAGCCTGTGTTATAAAGGCTGAGGTAGGACAGGAGTTGTCTGAGTTGCAGGTGTGTGGATTCACATTGAGGAAGGGCAGGATTGCCTGAGCTGTAGGTGTGTGGAGTCACTCTGAGGTAGAGTTCTTGGGAAGAACTTGAGTTGTAGGATCTTGGTGATCAGAGTGGTAGGGCTTGTGCCCAAGTTATAGGAGCTGATTTGGCTCTGAGCTGTAAGATCTGAGGATCTGAGAAAGATAGAAAGAAGTTTGGCCGAATTTAGTATACTGATAGATATGCGAATGGGGAAAGTGGATGTACCCATCAATTGGGGAACTACTATAAAATTTTGTGTACTGTGTTGTGCTGGTTTTGATTGTGATGAGAATGCTGTGATGTGATATTAATCGATTAGTTGGTTAAGTTTTGGAATTGGACCTATTCACCCCCCCCCCCCCCTAGGTGATTAGTTGTTTTTGAAATCAAAACTTTCAAATGGTATCAGAGGGAGGTTACTCAAGATAAACTTAATAGTCTGAATTGATCTCCAGGGGCAGCTATCAGAAGGCCAAGATGGGTTCAGGTGAGAATCATAAAGAACTTGGATCCATGAAACTTTCTCTTTGCAGGAAAGAGACCTTTGGCATCTGGAAGAAAAGGGTCAGACTTTTCATGAAAGCTTCTGATCCTAGGATATACATCACATTACAGGAAGGGTCCTTCATCACAATGAGGACATCAGTTCTTGATGCAAATCTGAAGACTCCAAAGCAGCATTCTGAGATGACTAAAAATAAAATCATCTTGGCTACAATGGACAAGAGGACACAAAACACTATTGTTAGTATCATAGATGACTCAACCTTCCAAAACCTAGTCCACTGCAAGACAGCTAAAAAGATGTGGGACACACTAGTTGTCTACATGGAGGGGTCTGAAGAAGTGAGGGAGGACAGGAAGTCCATGCTCAATCAGGAGTATGAAAGCTTCAGGCAGGACAAGTCAGATGGCATTGTTAAGTGCTATGAGAAGTTTTTCAAAATTGTGAATGAGTTGAAGACATATGGCAGAGTCTTCAGCACTTATGAATTGAATGACAAGTTCCTCAGGTCTTTAACTAAAGACTGGGACATAAAAATCGGTGCCATCAGAGAAGTGGTCAGACTTGCAAACACTCCACCACCAACCCCATTTGGAAAGTTGCTATCATATGAAATGCAGCAGACTGCTAGAAAGGAGGAGGAGAAAATCAGCAAGTCTATAGTCAAAGACAAGTCAGTGACCTTCAAAGCTGAAGCCACAAGGAAGAGCAGGAGAAAGATTCCTTCTCCACCAAGGAGAGTTGTTGATTTTGAGTCAGAAAGCTCAGATACCAGCACATCAGACTGTCACATTTCTGATGAAGACTTTGCTGCCTTTGCTAGGCAACTTCAAAAATTTATGAAGAAGAAGCACTGGAGAAGCAGGTCATCCTCTTCTTCTCATCCCAAGGAAGATTATTACAAGGGCAAAAAGAAATCCTCTAAAGAGGACAGGTATGGCTCTAGTCCTAGTAAACATACTTTTTCTAAAGTGGTGTGTTATTGTTGCAGCAAGCCAGGGCATGTCATAGCCGACTGCCCTGTCAAAAGAAAGGATGCTGGTGGAAAGAAGGAACATCAGTAGAAGGGCAAGAAGGAGAAGTCCTTTATTGCCAAGAAGCAAAAAAAGTTAGACTGACTTCTCATCATCAGAGTCAGAAGAGGAAGATGAAGCTGAAGCCCTCATTGGTCTATTTACTGCTGAAGAAGAATCTCTAGAAGCAGACTTCTTAGAGATGTTGGTTGCAATCACTAGAGAAACTGATGATGCTGCCAGATCTGAAGAAGGAGAAGAAGGCAGCCATTATCTTGGGCTGATGGCTTTGACTAAGGAAGGACCCAGCCAAGAGCAGTCTGGCCCTAGTAAGGTATATTCTACACCTTCTGTGTTAGATTATGTAACTAGTCCAGAATCAGAAGCATCTGCATCAAGAGATGAAGATGGCTCTTAATCTGAGGGATATGTCAATCAATTGATTGATAATTATGGTGAACTGCTACAAGCACTGAAGAGAAGCAAGCTTCTAGCCAAAAAACAGGCTGAGGGGATTGCCTCTCTAAAGCTGACTATTTCAGACTCAGCAAACATGTTGAACCTGAAGATACAAGAAGTCAGCAAGCTGAAAAACATCACTGTTATTCAGATGGACACAATCACCTTCAAAAATAACCACATTAGGAATCTTGAAGGTAAACTCCAAAAGGAGAAGGTGCTAGTGGTTAAGTTTTCAAAGTCATGTTCAGTATTGCCTTTGATTGATTCTTTCTCCTCCCAGAAGGGTAAGAAGTGGGTAGGCTTCAAAGGGAGAACTAGAGCTGCCTATTCCAAAAGGAAGGGCAATGCTCTAGTGCAGCCACTTGCCTCCAAGCCTTCAATTCTTTTCAGGAAAGTGGAGCTACCATCTAACATGTATGACTATGACAACATTCAAGGTCACTAGGAGTATGGTGTTAAGAATGTCAAGGGTGCTAGTTCCTACAAGGCAGCCCATGAAGAAATCTAAATGGCCCATCTTGGACCATTTGTGTTTGGTGTACTAGCCCCAACACTTAAAAATAAGGCTGCAGCTCATTCTCAAAGTCTGCCAGTCTACAATCAGACTAAAGGAAAGTCTGTCAGCACACCAGACTTGGGTATATCTGAAGCTATCAGGAGCTTGCACTCTGAAAAGAAGGCAGCTACTGTTAGGGTCCAAGATATCACCAATACCTCTACTGCCAGACAAATCCCAAATCAGGTTGTGGCTGGAAAACTTAAGAAAAAGGTTGTTGTACCTGCTGGAATGAGAGCTGCAGACTGTTATGTTGTAAAGCAGGCCCTCAAAAGAAGGTATAATATTTATGAGTGCTGGTGCTGTGGCAAAGTGGGTCATTATGCTATTGATTGCTGACACAATAAGAGTGTCCAGAAAAATAATGCCAGTTTATCTGTCAGAAGAGCTGCAGGTAGGCATGTTCAATTTCAGTCTAACCTGCACCTAGGACCCAATGACAATTGGGATCCTAAGGAAAGATGATCTATTTTTGCATGTGAGTCCAAGTGGTTATACCCCTATATGGTACTTGGACAGTGGATGTTCCAGGCACATGACTGAAACAAGGGGCATCCTGAAGGAGTACACTCCAGTTGAAAATGGACCCAAAGTCATCTTTGGTGGTACAAAAAGAGGAGTAATCAAAGGGTTTGGTAAGATATCTCATGGCATAATCATTATCACACAAGTAGCTTATATGAAAGGTTTGCAACATAACCTGATAAGCATAAGCTAACTTTGTGATCTTGTCTATGATATTTGTTTCCTCAAGGATGAGTGCCAAATTAGGAGGTCAAGTAACCAAGGGGTCATCTTGACAGACACTAGGAGAGGAAATGTCTATTGTCTCCTATATGCCTAGTTGCAGATGAGAAAGATTCACATTGTGTCCAATGGAACAAGAGGCTAGCTCATCTGAATTACAAGACCATGGGCAAACTCTTTAGTGAAGAGTTAGTGAGAAATGGTCTTAAGGTAAAGTGTATCAAGGAGGGTATCTGCTCAGTATACCAAAAGGGCAAGCAGACCAGGACCTCCTTTCGGAGTCTTGATACCAAAGACTCAGTGAGATGTTTATACCTCCTGCATATGGATCTATTTGGTCCTATGTCAGTTCATAGTCTAGGTAGGAAAGTCTACATCCGTGTGGTTGTTGATGACTTTTCCAGATTTGCCTAGGTGTTCTTTTTAAGAAAGAAATCTGAATCCCCTGATGTTTTCCAGACATTTGTTAAGAAAATTCAGAATGAACTGAACAGTACTGTGGTCAAAATCAGAAGTGACCATGGGACTGAGTTTCAGACTGAATGCAAGACAAGATTCTCTGAAGGGCTTGAGATTTATCAAGAGTTCTCCTCTCCTAGAACATCCCAACAAAATGGTATTGCTGAGAGGAAAAATAGAACTCTCATAGAGGCTGGTAGAACCTTGTTAAGTGACACATTTCTCCCAAAATATTTCTGGGCTGAGGCAGTAACCACTGCATGTCATGTCCTTAACAGGGCTTCCATCACCAAAAGCCACAAGAAGACTCCCTATGAGATTCTAAAAGGCAGAAAACCAAATTTATCCTACTTCGGGATTTTTGGTAGCAAGTGTTATGTTCTAAACAATGGTAAATCCTATGTGACTAAGTTTGCTGCCAAGTCCCAAGAAGGGATATTTGTTAGGTACAACAACAATAGTATGACATATAGGATTTATAACTTGACTACTCAAGTTGTAGAAGAATCAGTACATGTTGTATTTGATGAGTCAAACCTAATTAACTTGTGAGCTGTCAAGCACCTCTTCTAGTCCTACAGGTTTAAAGGATGTGATGGATAAGCTTACCATCAGGGAAATGGATCCAGCATGACAAGATAAGGAAGAAGATGGGTGCTGTCCAGGGGGAGCTCAAGACTCACAAGCTGAGGATGAAGTACAGTCAGCTGAAGACAATGAAGTTCAGCCAGTTGAGAATAATGCAGAACAGCTAGCTGAAGCAAGAATGCCTCCAACTGTGAGACATTTGAGGGACCATCCAACACACCAAATCATTGGTGATGTAAGACATGGTGTCCAGACAAGGAGCAAGAGCATCAACACAGCTCTATGTTAAAACTTTCTATAACAAATAGAGCCCAAGAAGCTTGAAGAGGCTATCAAAGACACTTACTGGATTGAAGCTAAGCAAGAAGAGTTGAATCAGTTCAAAAGATGCAGAGTCTGGGAGCTGGTTTTCAGACCAAAGGGACATAATGTCATAGGAACAAAGTGGATCTACAGGAAAAAAAATAGATGAGAATGGCATTATTGTCAAAAATAAGGCCAGATTGGTGGCAGAAGGCTACAAGCAAGAAGAAGGAATAGATTTTGAACAAACCTTTACCCCAGTAGCAAGGCTGGAAGCAATAAGGTTATTCCTTACTTTTGATACCTATCAATGATTCAAAGTCTTCCAGATGGATGTGAAGTCAGCATTCCTGAATGGAGACTTAAAAGAGAAAATATATATAGATCAGCCACCAGGTTTTGTAGATCCTCACTTTCCTAATTATGTTTATAATCTTAAAAAAGCTCTATATGGGTTGAAGCAAGCCCCTAGAGCATGGTATGAAACATTGTCTACTTTCTTCATTGAGAACAAATTCTCAAGGGAGAAAATAGATAAAACCTTATTCCTAAGGGAATCTAAGGGCAAGGTCATGCTAGTCCAGATATATGTCGATGACATTATCTTTGGATTTATTGAAAACAACCTTTGCAGGAAGTTTGTCAAACTTATGCAAGGGAAGTTTGAAATGAGCAGCATGGGTGAGCTAAAATTCTTCTTTGGACTGCAAGTAAGATAGACTGATGATGGTTTGTTCATATCTCATTTTAAGTTCACAAGAGAGTTAATTAAGAAATATGGTATGGAGAATGCCTCCATCATGAGAACTCCAATGGGGTCAAGTATGTCGGTTGGCAAATATGAGGCAGGGAAACTTATTGATGAGTCTTTGTATAGAGGGATAATTGGCTACCTTCTATATTTGACTGCTAGTAGGCATGACATCATGTATGCTATATGTGTTTGTGCTAGGTATCAGGCATGCCCTAAAAATTGCATTTTTCTGCTGCAAAGAGAATTTTAAGATATCTTAAGGGGACACCAGATCTTGGTCTATGGTACCCTAGGAATAGAGATTTTGAGCAAACTGAATTTTCAGATGCAGATTTTGCAGGTTGCAAGGAAGACAGAAAAAATACCACTGGCACATATCAATTCCTAGGTGGAAGATTGGCGTCATGGTGCAGCAAGAAACAGATTAGTGTTGTTATCTCCACTGTAGAGTTAGAGTACATTACAGCAGGTAGCTGCTGTATTCAATTGTTGTGGATACAGCATCAGCTTGAAGACTATGATATTAAGATAAGTATAACTCCTCTATATTGTGATTCTACTAGTGCAATTTCTATTGCTATGAATCCAGTTTCACATAGCAGGACTAAATATATAAAAATTAAGTATCATTTTATTTGAGAGCATGTTGAGAGAGAATACATTCGCCTAGAGTTTGTATCCACTAACAAGCAAGTGGCAGATATCTTCACTAAGTCTCTAGATGAAGCCAAGTTCAACACCTTCAAAATTGAGTTGGGTATGTTGAACTTAGAATAGCTTCAGGTACTCCCTAAGGTATTATGCTTGGTACAGGTTTGTTCTTTTTGCAGGTTTTGCAGACCTTGTGGAAAGCAAGATGAGAGAATATGTTTCTTCTCAGGTGGTATCAGCAGCTGCAGGACTAGAGACTTTCAGGTAGTCTTCTCTAGTGGTGTAGAGAATTTCCAGTGATACTGATGTTGAAACCGGAAACCGGCCTCTTATGGAGTTCGACCCTTGGGGAAGGGGTGGTCTCGCGCCTACTTTGCTCATGCAAGAAAAACAACGAAAGAGACAAGAGAGAACAGACCCAAGGGCTCGGCAGGGAGGTCCCACCACAAACCCGGAAGATCTCTGAGCGCTTCCCCTCCTTAGCCAGAAGCCGAGCTAAGGTACTCTCAGAGAACACTCGAAAGTGAGAGTTAGGAGGCACTGAAAGCGTGTCCTCTGAGGTACCCCTTGGGTCTTATTTATAGATTTTCAGAATCTGAACTGCCAATAACCAAAAGAACTGACCTGGAAATACCAAAAAGCCCTTGGTCGGGTCTGCCAACAGCCAAACTCCGCTGTCTTGAGTAGCTATGCGCAGTCCAACCTGGTCTGCCAACAGCGAGGCTCCGCTGTTCTGAGTAGCTATTCGCACCCACTGGGGGGTCAGCTCGCCTCCAATCTGCAGTCCTGGGAGGCGGGCGCGACCTGACTTCAGCTGCCTGCCCATGCTCCCTGGGCGAGCGCGAGCCGGCGGTCGCGATCTGCCTTGCTTCTGCCGGGGCGGACCGGAGGCCAGGTCGCGTGACGAGGCGGACCGGTGGCCACTGCAACTCTCGATCGGTTCGCCAATCGCGGGTCGCCAAACTCGTCTGCTTTGGCCAAGGACTCCTCGCGCGACCCGCTCGCTTGCCTAGTCGGCTCACTCGCCTGGAATGGGCGGGAGCGGGCCAGCCCTTCTGTCGCATATCTGCTCGCCGCTCGGATGTGGGCCGCGGGGCGAGGTCTGCTCGCCTCCCTGGTGGGACCCACTCGTCGGACACGGGGTTGTACACAATCCCCGCTCTTTTTGAGCTTGATTCAAGCTCGGAAAGAATCATCCAACCCGCGTGTTTGGCGAGTGCGTGTGCTGAGCTGGCAGGGAATCTTCTGGTGGGCCCCCATTGTCCGGCTATAAATATACCGCTGAGCCCAGGAGGGTGGCTCCCCAAATCCCCTCATTTTCCTTGAACAGACCGGTTTCTCGATGCCGGTCAGCGAAGAGGTGCGAGCTCGCCTGGAGGCAGCGGGCCTGAAGACTCAGGAGGAGGCCCTCGAGGCCGCCCCTTGGCTAGCGCGTGGGTCCCCCGGCCCTCTCTTTAGGCCGGCGAAGGGAAAGATCGTTAGGCGGTCTCTGGCAGGTGAATGTCCGGGCTCCAGCTCGGCGGCGGCTGTTGAGGTCGTCCCTGGGGTACGTGACCTTCCGCCGATTATCGCTGTATCTCTGACCTTTTGTTTTGCAGGCGATTCCTCGTGAAGAGGTGGGGAACGGGGGAGAGGATCGCCCCCCTCGCTTGTCGCCTGAGAAGGTCGCTGGTTCCCCAGGTCCGGACCGCCCACCTCCGGAAACCCCCCGCCCGCCGGCTTCCCACGGACTGGGAAAATCTCTTGAGACCCTCGAGGGAGAAACCTTTCAGGGCCGGCCGGGCTCCTCTCGCCCATCCATCGGTGTGGGCGACGTGCCAACCCCTGGTGAGCTGATATTTACCGTTGGCTTTGCCCTTGTTCGCTTCTTCTGACTCGCCCGTTTGCAGGCTATAACAGGGCCTCCTCCGAAACTGAGACGAGCGAAGGGTATTCGCCCCCGCCCGACGTGGACAGTGTCTCTGATTACCTGGGCGACCCGGCCGATGCGGCGGGGATGAAGAGGCAGGTGACGCGGCTGTTCCAGAAGCACACGTTGTTGATCCAGGAGCTCGCGAAGAGGGTTGATGAAGACAAGGCCGAGACCGAGGCCCGGCTCGCGGCTTTGGAGGGACCCCCACACGCAGCGGAAGACGACGATGTCACTTCACCAGGCGCGCACATTGCGCGAGCCGAGGGGCATCTTAGGAGCGCCACCGAGCAGATCGGCCTGGCTGAGCGGGAGCTGGTGGCGGTTCGCGATTACCACGATCCTCGCGTGCCGCCGCGATCGGGGACGAAGCGGCGGCACAGGTGGAAGTGGGTCGAGTACTGATCTAGCCTTTTGCCCCAGCTCGCGGGATGCCGCGGGGTTGCTGTTTTTTTCCTAAAGTTATCATGTATTTGTAACCACTTGCGACTCTTTTTTGCCCTCCTATGGGCCCAACTTTTCACTGCTGGGGTTTATTGAAAATATCATGCTGTTGCTTTTGCTTTCTGCGGGCGGGTTAAGGCAAAGATCCGCTCTTCCCCTTGTGCGGATCGGGGCGAGGGCAGGCCGGGGAGCTCGCCAGACGGGAGTCTCCCGTCTCGCACGGAACCCCGCGCGGGTGCGGGTCGAGACTCGCCCGCTCAGGTCTTCCGCGGACGCGGCCGGGCGAGACCCGCGTCGGATCGGCCTTTGGGGTGCGGTCGCGCGCGGGGAAGTCGAACCGTCGGGCTGATTTTGCTATCCGCACCCCTTCTTTTGGCGGGAAGTTTCCCACCCTTTCTCTTTCCCTATAAATAGGCCTTGCCGGCTCTTATTCCCTCACTGATTCCAAATGTCCTCTCGCTTCCTTTCTCCCGCGAAGTACGGTTCGCGCTCGTCTTCTGGATCTGTCTCGCACGTTCGGCGGCGACTCGATGGGGATGGGTGGAGGCGGCGGCGACGTAGACGGACGAAGTAAGTGTGCCTGGACTTTCTCCGAGCACGACTTTCCTCACGCTGTCATCTCTGAGCGCGAGTACTTGGATGCCCTTGGCGACCACGTGCCGCCGAGCTTTTCTGCGAGACGGCCCGGGGATGGGGAAAAGATCAACGACTTGTCCAGGGATGAGCTCGCCATCCCGCTAGCTCACTTTGAGGTGGGCCTGCGACTCCCCCTGTGGCCCGAGGTGCGCCAGGTGCTGAAATACTTCGGGGTCGTCCTGGGTCAGATTACCCCGAAATCCATAGCCGTCATGGTGGGGTTCGCCTGCTTCCTGCGCGAGGAGCGAGTGGAGTTCAGCCTCGCCGTGTTCCGGAAGTTGTTCTCCTTCCGGGCGAATCGAGACGGGACCGCCTACTTCTCCAGCGCCCACCTCAAGGTGCGGGAGACCGTCAATAAGAGTCACAATTGGCTCAAGAAATTCCTGTTCGTCAAAGGGGACTTCGGCAACGTCCCCTTCTCGCCGGTGCAACTTAGCGAGGCGAGCTACCGACCTCCCAGCTTAGGCGGCCACGAAGCAGACTTGTGCGCGTTCTTCGCTGGGAAGAATTTCGAGGCCGCGTTCCTGCGCCGCCATCTTGACGACCTCGCTGCTGTCCCGCCGGGGGGAGGTTTGCCACTCGCCTCTATTATGCCTTATCCCCCTCTCTTCCTTTATCTCACCCTTCTTTCTGACAGGCGAGCGCGACATCCCTCTTCACCCCCCTTATGAGAGCGCTCGGATTCCCCCTGGGGTTCTCGCCCGTGCTCAGGCTGCGGATGCCGCTCAGCGCGACATCCCATCGGTCCCGGCCAAAAAGCGGCCGGGTGGCGGACAGCCCGCCCCTCCGCCGAAGGTGCCGAAGACGGCGGATCAACAACCCGCCGCGAGCCAAAGGAAGGGCAAGGCTCCCGCGGTCCTACCGGCTGAGGGCCCCTCGCCCCCGCTGGTTGCTTCGACCAGCGACTCCTCAGTCAGGGCGGCGGGCACCTCCGTGCCGCCGGACGTGTCTCAAGTTGCTGCGGAGCCGGTGCCGAGAGGGCATCGTAACTTCGGCTACGGCGAGAGGTATCTGGACGAGCTCGGCGTCCCGCTCCTGTCGTGGGATAAGGAGTCGAACCGCGCGATGATCTCGACTCTGCTGCCGAGCTGGATGGAGCAGGATACCATCGGCGGGGAGGCGTACAACTTCTCCTTTGGCCTGTACTCGCGGGAAGATGCCGCCATCTACGACAGAGAGGAGACGCGAGTATTGGTTCATGAGAGCGCGCGGGCTCAGCTGCGCGGCCTGGAGCTGGCTCACATGGCGGGGAGGCGTTGCACTCAGCTGGAGCGGAACGCCGCCTCCCAGAAGAAACTGGCGGACGAGAGGGAGGCAGCCCAGAAGCTCGCTCAGGAGGACGCGACCCTCCAGAAGAGGCGGGCCGACGCGGCAGAGGAGACCCTTGCGCAGTACCTGGGCGGGGTGGTATGTATTCGCCCTGTCCTACCGCCTCCTCTCGCGAATACAGCTCACGATTCTTCTTCTTTCTTTCTCTAGGATGCGGCGACGGCGAGCCGGATGGGTGCCGAGATCGCCACGCTCGGTCAGGACAAAGCGGCGTTGGAGGCGCGGGTTCGCGAGCTGGAGGCCGCCGCCGCTGTCCCTCCTCCAGACAGCAGGGCTTGTCCGCTCGAGCACCACTCCGACTACGACTTGGAAGTTCTGATGCAAAAGAATGCCGCCAGCGCCGCGAAGTATACGATGCAAATGCTGCGGCGCGCGGATCTTCTCACGAGCGAGGCGGCGGGACTCTCGGCGGAAGACGTGGTGCCGGCGCTATTTCTCCCCGTGCCGGACCCTGGAGACAAAGCCTTCCAGCCCCTTTAGGACTTCTCGCCCCTTTTCTCGCGTCTCCCCTGCCTTTTGACATTTGTTATTTTAGATGTATATATTACGCACGTTTGGCTGTTTTGGGACGCTTGCGCGGGCTGTGCCAAGACTGATTTTTCTTCTATTATTGCTTTTATAGATGCTCTTCTCGCCTGCCTTACTTGCATGTTCGCTGGTGCCATGGGGCGCGACCTGCCCCTGCGGCCCGGCCCCGGAAGAGGGGGCTGCTCGCCCACCAAGCGAGGCGAGCCGGCTCACCCCTTGGCCGTACTGCCTGGTTTCTTGCGGAATTTCGCCCAGGTCCTCGCCTCCACTCGGCCGCCTTTCCTGGGGCTGGGGGCTATGTTAGACCCCTCCCTTTTTTGGTTAACTTTTGTGATTCCGACCTGTTATTGACATCGTTTGAGTAGTTCCCGGCCTCGCCGGCTAGGTGAGAGCCCGACAGCGTGATTCGTTCTGAGACGCAAGTTGCTGCTATTGAGTGACTCCCGCCCCTGCTAGCTAGGTGAGAGCCTGGCAGCGGGATCTTCTCGGGGTCCAAACTCATTCCATCGAGTGACCTCCGACCCTGCCAGCTAGGTGGAAGCCTGGCAGCGGGATCTTCTCGAGGCTAGGGATGACACCGAGTGACTTCCGGCTCTGCCAGCTAGGTGAGAGCCTGGCAGCGGGATCTTCTCGGGGTCCAAACTCATTCCATCGAGTGACTTCCGGCCCTGCCAGCTAGGTGGGAGCCTGGCAGCGGGATCTTCTCGAGGCTAGGGATGACACCGAGTGACTTCCGGCCCTGCCAGCTAGGTGAGAGCCTGGCAGCGGGATCTTCTCGGGGTCCAAACTCATTCCATCGAGTGACTTCCGGCCCTGCCAGCTAGGTGGGAGCCTGGCAGCGGGATCTTCTCGAGGTCCAAACTCATTCCATCGAGTGACTTCCGGCCCTGCCAGCTAGGTGGGAGCCTGGCAGCGAGATCTTCTCGAGGCTAGGGATGACACCGAGTGACTTCCGGCCCTGCCAGCTAGGTGAGAGCCTGGCAGCGGGATCTTCTCGGGGTCCAAACTCATTCCATCGAGTGACTTCCGGCCCTGCCAGCTAGGTGGCAGCCTGGCAGCGGGATCTTCTCGAGGCTAGGGATGACACCGAGTGACTTCTGGCCCTGCCAGCTGGGTGAGAGCCTGGCAGCGGGATCTTCTCGGGGTCCAAACTCATTCCATCGAGTGACTTCCGGCCCTGCCAGCTAGGTGGGAGCCTGGCAGCGGGATCTTCTCGAGGCTAGGGATGACATCGAGTGACTTCCGGCCCTGCCAGCTGGGTGAGAGCCTGGCAGCGGGGTCTTCTCGGGGTCCAAACTCATTCCATCGAGCGACTTCCGGCCCTGCCAGCTAGGTGGGAGCCTGGCAGCGGGATCTTCTCGAGGTCCAAACTCATTCCATTCTTCTATGCTAGCTAGCTGCGGCAATACTGGGGGGGGGGGAAGGAATTCATTATAACAAAACGTGTTGCTTACAGGTGCTTAGGGAAAGAACCTCTTCAGGTCGTCCCCACTCCAGGTGAGACTCAGGGTCTCACCCTCTACATTTTGGAGCCGATAGCCCCCTGACTTCAAAGCTTCCTTCACAATGAATGGCCCTTCCCAGCTGGGGTTGAGCTTTCCAACGGATGCTGACCTTCCTGCCGCGTCCACCTTCTTCAGCACCAGGTCTCCTTCCGCGAACTGCTTGATCCTGACATGCTTGTCAAAGTATTTTGCCATCCTCCTTTTGACCTCCTCCTGGCGGATGGCTGAAAGGTCCCTCAACTCTTCCACCATGTCAAGGGAGAGTCTCAGCTCCTCTTCGTTCTCGGCTCGCCATTCCTCTCGGCCCTCTCTGGCCGTCCCGACCCGCGGCGTCTGGACTTCAAGTTCTATGGGGAGCACCGCCTCGCACCCATGGGAGAGCTTGAAGGGGGTCTCCCCTGTGGCCGTGTTAGGGGTGGTTCTAAGGGCCCAAAGAACGGCGGGGAGTTGCTCCACCCAGCTCCCCCTCAAGTTTTCCACCTTCTTCTTGAGGAGATTGACGATGATCTTGTTCGCGGCCTCCACCTGCCCGTTGCTCCTGGGGTGGTGGACTGAGGCGAACCTGAGGTCGATTCCAAGCTGCTCGCAGAAGCTGGTGAACTCGACACTGGCGAACTGGGGTCCATTATCGGTGACGATGGCCTGGGGCATCCCATGGCGACAGATGATCTCCCCCCAGACAAAGTTCCTGATCACTTGGGAGGTCACCTTGGCCAACACCTTCACCTCCATCCACTTTGAGAAGTAGTCGATCATCACTAGGAGGAACCTTCTCTGACCGCTGGCCTGGGGAAACGGCCCGACCAAATCCATTCCCCAGATTGCAAAGGGCCAGGGGGCCGTGATACTCTTGAGCTGTTGGGCCGGCTGTAGCTGGAGGGGGTCAAACAGCTGGCACTTATGACATCTCCTTGCGAACTCCGCGGCGTCCCGGCCCAGGGTGGGCCAGAAATACCCTTGCCTGACTATCCTCCCTTCCAAGGTCCGACTCCCGGAATGACTCCCGCACTCCCCGGAGTGGACTTCTTCTAAGATCCTCTGCGCCTCACCCTCGGATACGCAGCGGGCCAGCATCCCGGAGAGGGTCTTCCTATATAGCTGCCCGTCTTTAAGGAGGTAGTAAGCGGACTTGTGCCTCAGTTTCTTCTTGTCTACTCCCTCCGGATATTCTCCCGTGGAGAGGAAAACTACTACTGGATCCATCCATGAAGGCTGCTGGTCGATCTCCATGAGCTCCCCTTCTTCGATGGAGGGGCGGAACAGGTCGGTGATGGTGCCCCCCACCCGGGGGCCATGCTTTGCTAGCTGGTCGGCATGGTCATTCTCTCCCCTTGGTACGTGCCGGATGGAGAAGGTCTGGAAGGTCCTTATGACTCCCTTCACTTTGACCAAGTATAACTTCAGAGCGTGCTCCCTTGCTTCGAACTCTCCGTTGATCTGGGAAGCCACCACCATGGAGTCGGTTAGGACCTCCACATCCAGCACCCCCAACTCCCTGGCCAGGCGCAGCCCCGCTATCACTGCTTCGTACTCGGCCTGGTTGTTGGTAATGGGAAAATGCACCACCACCGTCTGCTCAATCTGAGTCCCTTGAGGGCTCTCCAGAACCACTCCTACTCCAAGAGAATGCCTTCCTGAGGCTCCATCCACCCTCACCTTCCAAGGAGTTGGGCGGGTGAGCTCCTCCTCCGCCACTTCTACTACGTAGTCGGCCAGGAAGTCGGCCATCGCCTGAGCTTTGATCGAGAGCCGCGGAACGAAGGAGACGTCGAACTCGCTCAGCTCCACCGACCACTTGGCTAGCCGGCCTGAATGCTCCACCCCCTCGAAGATGTTGCGGAGAGGATGGTCGGTCACCACTCGGATCGAGTGTGCCTGGAAGTAAGGTCGTAGCCTCCGAGCCGAGATGATTAGTGCGAATGCGAGCTTCTCCAAGATCGGATAACGGAGCTCGGCCTTCCTCAGGACCCGGCTGACGTAATAAACAGGGAGCTGCCTCTTCCCTTCTTCACGCACCAAGACGGAGCTCAAAGCCTCTGCCCCGACCCCGATATATAAGAACAAGTCCTCACCCTCCTTCGGCCCTTGTAGCAGCGGAGGCTGTGTCAACTGCATCTTGAGGGCCTGGAACGCCTCATCGCACTCCTTGGTCCACTCGAACCTCTGACCTCCCCTCAGCATTTTGAAGAAGGGGGAGCACTTCTCCCCTGCCCGAGAAAGGAAGCGACTCAGCCCTGCTAGCTTCCCTGTCAACCGTTGGACCTCCTTTGCATTCCGCGGGGACCCTAGCTCCAAGATAGCCTTGACCTTGTCCGGATTCGGCTCGACCCCTGCGGGGGTGAGGAGATGCCCCAGGAACTTTCCCCGGCCGGCCCCAAAGACACACTTAAGGGGATTCAGCCGCATCTTGTACCTGCGTAGGGTGGCGAAGGTCTCCTCCAAGTCCCGGAGGTGGGAGTCCACATCCCGGCTTTTGATGATGAGGTCGTCCACGTAGACCTCCAAGTTTCTCCCCCTTTGCTCCTTGAAGACCCTGTCCATCATTTTTTGGTAGGTGGCCCCGGCGTTCTTCAGCCCGAATGGCATCATCTTGTAGCAGTAGCAGCCGTCCCCTGTGATGAATGAGACATCCTTGATGTCCGGGGGGTGCATCCTGATTTGATGGTAACCTGAAAAGGCATCTAAAAAACTCATTACAGAAAAGCCGACGGCTGAGTCAACCAGCGCGTCGATCCGAGGCAAAGGATAACAGTCCTTAGGACAAGCTTTATTAAGAAGAGAGAAATCGATACACAATCGCCAGTGGCCGTCTCCTTTTTTGACCATCACAACGTTGGAGACCCAGCCGGGGTACTGAATTTCGGACACGAAGCCAGCTCTGAGAAGCTTCGCCACCTCCTCCCTGATGGGTTCCGCCAGCTTGTCTGCCGTGGATCTCTTTTTCTGTTGGACGGGGCGCGTCCCCGGGTCCAAGTTGAGGCAGTGGCAAGCCACATCCGCGTCAACCCCCGGCATCTCCGCGGCGCTCCAGGCGAAGATGTCCACGTTCTTCTGGATGCACTCCAGCATTCTGTCTTGGTCCTCCGGGGTCAGCCCTCCACTGACGCGGATCTTCTCCATCCTTCCTCCCCGGGTGAGCACCTCCAGCTCCACCACTTCTTCTGCCGCCTCCAGCCTGGACCGCTCCCCCCATCCTTCGGCGTCCCCTTCCTCCGGAACGGGGACCTCTTCCCCTATCTCCCCTCCCACGGCCCTCACTTCGGCCACCTCCTTTAGATCTCCTCCTGCCGCCTCTCCTGCGCAGTCTTTCACTTCCTGCTCTTCCCCTCCTGCTTCCTGCTCGACCTCCTCCATCCTCCGCCCCATCTCCTCGGCTCCCTCCTGCCAAGAGATGGTGTTCACCGCAGTGACATAGCACTCCCGTGCTACCTTTGGGTCCCCCCTAACCCTGACCTGCACCCCCTCCAAGTTGAACTTCAAGCACTAGTGGAATGATGAGGGGACGCAGCGGAAGGCGCTGATGAGGGGCCTCCCAAAGATGGCGCTGTAGCTGCTGGGGGCGTCCACGATGACGAACTTGCAGTTTCGGGACTGCCCCCCCAAGGTGACGTGGAGGCCGACTCCTCCCTCTACTTCCTTTCTTTCTCCCGAGAACCCGAACAAGGGCCCGTCCGAGGCCAGCACCCTCTTAGCCTCCACCTGCATCGCGTCAAACGCCTTTTTGAAGACGACGTTCACGGAGCTCCCATTGTCCACGAGGATCCGAGAGACAGTGAAGTTCTCGATGGCGGCCTTGATGACCAGCGCATCACAGAACGGGTCCTCGTGGTCTGGCATATCACTTCTGGAGAAGGTGATCCTCTCCTCCGGGGGCGGGGTTTGGGATGTAGAGGCGACGCTCCGCCGGTACATGGTGTGGAGGCTTGCCTTGCGGGAAGCCTCGATCCCTACACCCCCCCCCCCCCCCCCCCCCGTGGATCACTCCGATCCCTCCTCGGGTCCCGACATCGACCCGGTCCTCGCAACGATCCTCCTCTGCCCGAGGCAGGACCTCCTCGATCCTCACTTCTTGTCGTGCCTCCTCCTGCTGCTGCTGCCGTCCCTTATTCCCTCTCATTTCCAAGAATTCCGGGCACGTGGCTGTTGCGTGCCCCTCTTCCTGATGGAAGTCACAGTAGGGCAGCTCCACCCTGAACTCCCTTCTCCTCCTTCTCATGATCCCCCTCCTTGCTCCCAAAGCGATGGCCATGGCCTCCTCCTGATCGGGGAGCCGGGGCCGGTGACCCTGCCTCCAGCCCGGTGGGTGGAACTGGTCCTGCCTCCCCTGATAGTGACCCCTTCCGAAGTACCCCCTCTATGGCCCCTGCCCCTGCCACTCTGGTCTCCAGCCCAGCCGACGGTCGGGCTCCTGACGCCCCCACCCCGGCAGCTGCCCTTGGAGCTGCCTCTGCTCCCTCTGCCTGGGCTCCCCTCTTCTCTCCTCCTGCGCTCTTCCCCCCCTTCGACTCCTTATATTCCTCGGTGGCCCATCTGGCTAGCTTCCTTGCAAACTCCGGATTCGACGCCTCCCCGTCGACTTATCTAGCCGCCCTCTCCATCAACTCCTCGTAGGAGAGAGGGGGAACTCTCTTCAGCTCCATTCGGAAGAACCCCTGCTGCAGGCCCAGGGTGAAGGCCATCATCAGACTATGGCCAGGCATCTCCTGGACCTGGGTAACCTCCTCCTGGAACCGATCCACATAGCTTCCCAATGTCTCGTTCACTCCTTGCTTAATGTGGAACAAGGACTCAGACTCCTTCTTCCTCTTCTTCGAAGTGGTGAACCTCAGCATGAATCCTCGGCGCAAGTCTTCAAAGCAGTAGATGGAGCTGGCCGGGAGCTGGTGGAACCACTCCCTTGCCTTCTCTCGGAGGGTGATGGCGAAGAGACGGCACTTGAATCCGTCTGACATCTGACGGATGGAGACCACGTCTTCGAACCATTGGACGTGCTGGACCGGGTCTCCCTTCCCGGTGTAGTAGGACATCTCGGGCTCCATGAACCCTTCTGGCACTGGTGCTGAGGAGACCAGCTCGCTGAATGGACTGCCTCCCCCCACCGGGCGAGCCGGCGAATCTCGCGGTCCCAGCTCGCCGAACCTGCCCCGGCTTGCCGAGCCGGGGAAAAGCTCGCGTCCCGAGAGCTCTCCACCTCGGCCTTCCTCGGCCACTTCCTTTCCAGCTCGCCGGCCAGGGGCGTCCTCGCCCAGAGAGGGGGCGGCCGCGATCTGGGCTGCCGGAGTCGAGCACTCGGCCCGTACGCCGAGTGCGATCTTGACGAGGTCCAGCACCTCGTTCCTGAAGTCTTCAAACATTCCCACTGTCGCGAGAGGCGGAGGGGGCGGCGAGTTCTGCCTGTCGAATCCTTGTCCTCCCGTCATTGAGCTCACCGAAGCTTTTCTGCACTGACCACTCTCCACGCTCACCGCACCAAGATGTTGAAACCGGAAACCGGCCTCTTGTGGAGTTCGACCCTTGGGGAAGGGGTGGTCTCGCGCCTACTTTGCTCCTGCAAGAAAAACAACGAAAGAGACAAGAGAGAACAGACTCAAGGGCTCGGCAGGGAGGTCCCACCACAAACCCGGAAGATCTCTGAGCGCTTCCCCTCCTTAGCCAGAAGCCGAGCTAAGGTACTCTCAGAGAACACTCGAAAGTGAGAGTCAGGAGGCACTGAAAGCGTGTCCTCTGAGGTACCCCTTGGGTCTTATTTATAGATTTTCAGAATCTGAACTGCCAATAACCAAAAGAACTGACCTGGAAATACCAAAAAGCCCTTGGTCGGGTCTGCCAACAGCCAAACCCCGCTGTCTTGAGTAGCTATGCGCAGTCCAACCTGGTCTGCCAACAGCGAGGCTCCGCTGTTCTGAGTAGCTATTCGCACCCCCTGGGGGGTCAGCTCGCCTCCAATCCGCAGTCCTGGGAGGCGGGCGCGACCTGACTTCAGCTGCCTGCCCATGCTCCCTGGGCGAGCGCGAGCCGGCGGTCGCGATCTGCCTTGCTTCTGCCGGGGCGGACCGGAGGCCAGGTCGCGTGACGAGGCGGACCGGCGGCCACTGCGACTCTCGATCGGTTCGCCAATCGCGGGTCGCCAAACTCGTCTGCTTTGGCCAAGGACTCCTCGCGCGACCCGCTCGCTTGCCTAGTCGGCTTGCTCGCCTGGAATGGGCGGGAGCGGGCCAGCCCTTCTGCCGCATATCTGCTCGCCGCTCGGATGTGGGCCGCGGGGCGAGGTCTGCTCGCCTCCCTGGTGGGACCCACTCGCCGGACACGGGGTTGTACAACTGAATTTCAAGTGTTGTCAAGTGGTATCAAGTGATATACAAGTCAGCCCTGTATAAAGGGCATGTTGGCAGCTACAATCCCGGCTTCATTTACATTAGCTAGGGGGAGAATACAAGGGGAGAAAAAGACTTGACGCTCCTTGCTGACTTTCTGAAGAGGTCAAAAAGGGGGGAGAGATGAGGTCATGCTTACCTTTGGTTGTTCAAACTCAAGGGGGAGAGATAGAAGATGACTATCAGAAAGGATCAAGCTCCTTCATGGCAGAAACACAGGGGGAGAAAGTCACGGGGAAATCAAGCTAAGAGGTAATCCTCTAAGGTGTAACTCACCCTGCAAAAATCCAGGGGGAGTGGGTAAAATTCATTTTACTGAATTTAATATGAATATGCTCCAATAGCTGTGTAATGTGTATCTCATTGACTAAAGAAGCTTGATCAGTGGTTTTGACATGCTTGATCAGTGTTTTTGACATCTTCAAATAGGGGGATATTGTTGGGTCCATTGATCCCAATGACCCTGATTTGATGATGTCAAACATGTCAATGAGATAGATATAGTTGTATTTAATGTATGGTTAAGTTCATGCATACAGTTAGTATTTGTCACAATGATTGGACAGCTAGTTCAAGAGACAATGATAGGTGGACTCAAGGTGGAGCTGGAAACTCAGAAAAATTACCCAATTCCAAAAGCGTTGAGTGAGGCAAGCTCACTCAACGTCATCCAACAAATAACGTTGAAAGAAAGCAGGCAGGAGAATTACCTAAGTCCAAAAGCGTTGAGTGAGTCAAGCTCACTCAACGCCATCCAGCTAATAGCGCTAAGAGAAGGCATGCAGGAAAATTACCTAAGTACAAAAACGTTGAGTGAGGCAAGCTCACTCAAAGTCATTTAGCAAAAAGCACTGAGACAGTTGAGATCGCTGAGAAGAAAGCGTTGAGACAGCCAGAAAAGTTGACTAAGGCAAAAAGCGTTGAGACAGCTGAGACTGCTGAGAAGAAAGCGTTGAGATCGCTGGGACAAAGTCTGAGAAAATCGGCAAAGTCCAGAAGCGTTGAGTGAGCTCAACTCACTCAACGCCATACAGCTAGAAGTGTTGAGTCAAGGTTGTCCTGTCATAGCCTTACTGTGAAGAATCAAAAAAGTAGGATAAGTCCAGAAGCGTTGAGTGAGCTCAACTCACTCAACGTCATACAGCTAGAAGCGTTGAGTCAAGGTTATCCTATCATAACCTTACTGTGAAGAATCCAGAAAATCGGTTAAGTTCAGAATCATTGAGAGAGGCAAGATCATTCAACGCTCTCAACGTCATCAAACAAAGATGAAGAAATTTTTAAGTCCAGAATCGTTGAATCTACCATTCGTCGAGCTGAGTTTAGCTTTCGTCGACCGGAGTTCAGAGTTCGTCGATCTCAGCTTTTACCTACAAGAAGGACTCGGCTAACAGAATCGTTGACCGGAGTTCAGATTTCGTCGACCTGGGCTCGAAGTTCGTCGACCTCAGCCTTCACCTGAAGAAAGAACTGAGCTAAGAGAATTCGTCGATCTCAGTTTCACTGTTTCGTCAAGCTGAGTTCAGATTTCGTCGAGCTAAGCTTGAAGTTCGTCGAACGCAGGATTTCAGAAAATTTAGTTGATTTTGACTAAGTCCAGAATGATGCTGACTCAGCAAAGTCAACAAGTCAACAAAGTTCAGATTCGATGCAAATCGACATTAATGTCGTCGTCAGTCTACAGTAGATCTCAAGTTAATATAGTTGAGGTTTTAACCACCATTAAAATTGAGACACGTGTCGATCATCTCGCCAATGTGACGAGATTATAAATAGTAGAAGAGATCGAGATCTAAATAGGATTAAGGAATTAATTGGATTAATTTCTGGTTAAAAAACGAGAAGCGGAGTTCGTAGTCTTCATCCGCCATTGTTGTAGAAGCCAAGAACTTCAAGATCAAATCTGAAGGGCTTCTGAGTTTGCTGGTGCAATCAACATCTACTCCAGCAGGTTCAGAGAAATCCTCTGAGAGAGACGAATCAGCCTAGGCGTGCACTAGCTAAAGTTATCTTTTCGATCCAAGCCGAGCCAGAATCTGAAGATCAATTTGTTGGATTAGAGAAGAAGGAAGAGCTGAAATCTGCTCAGTCCAGATCATGAGATATTCCTGAAGAAAAAGAAGCAGATTCATCTGCTAGTTGATTCCAGAACAAGTCGGGCATCATTTCAAGATCTCTGTATCATCTTGTTGCTATGAAGAAGAAGTTAGGGCTGATATCTGCTCAGTCCAGGTAGACAGGCACAGAGAATTTTCTCTGGTGTCTGTAATTCATCATCTTTAATATTTGTTTGTAAGATTTATTCTGAATCTGAGTGGTAAGGCTAAGGCCTGAATTGTAAGTCTGTGTTATAAAGGCTGAGGTAGGGCAGAAGTTGTCTGAGTTGCAATTGTGTGGATTCACACTGAGGTAGGGCAGAATTGTCTGTGCTGTAGGAGTGTGGAGTCACTATGAGGTAGAGTTCTTGGGAAGAACTTGAGTTGTAGGATCTTGGTGATCTGAGTGGTAGGGCTTGTGCCCGAGTTGTAGGAGCCGGTTGGGCTCTGAGCTGTAAGATCTGAGGATCTGAGAAAGATAGAAGGAAATTTGGTCGAATCTAGTATACTGTTAGATAGACGAATGGGGAAAGTGAATGTACCCATCAATTGGGGAACCACTATAAAATTTTGTGTACTGTGTTGTGTTGGTTTTGATTGTGATGAGATTGTTGTGATGTGACATTAATCGATTAGTTGCTCAAGTTTTTGGAATTGGACCTATTCACCCCCCCCCCCCCCCCCCCCCTCTAGGTGATTAGTTGTTCTTGAAATCAAAACTTTGAATGATCAAGTCCTTCTCCATAAGCATTACACGCCTCTCGATAATTGGAGGACTTGAACAGCTCGTTGCCTTTGTTTCGAGCACAAGAAACAGCTCTTGCTCTCCTGCCCATGTCACTGATTTCTCGGCTGTTATGATCACGAGCAGCCCTTTCAGCGACTTTTACGGCCTCATCAAAGCTGGAAAGCAGTAAAAAAGATTGCATTTTCCCCTTCCTTTTACCAATAGAACTGTGTTATAATGAATGTTGTTTAAGAACGGACCTTACTGAAGCCAAGTCAACTTCTGCTTCTATCACGAGGATGCATCCACTCACTGCTGCACTGAATACATTGATGATTCCATCGGTTTCGAACTTGGGAGCACTCTTAAGCACTGAATCAGCTTCATGCCTTCCTAGTCTTAGAAGTGTCTCTGGTTGTGAAGCAACAACCTTGAAGAATACAGAAGATGGTTTTATCAAGAAAGGACTACAGTTTGATTCTCTGTTGGTTTAAGTTTCGGAGTTATAAACGAGTCATTTTCCGTATAAAAAAAAATGCTTGTCAACCAAAAGATCTTAAATCTCAAAATTAATATAGCCAGGAATGAAGGAGGGGAAGTACCTTCGGTGCAGAATCTGCACCGGCAGAAATGGCAGATTGGCATTCTTTCAGCAGCTTCTGCCACTCGTTCAATTTCCATGCCTCATTACATCTAAGGATTCGTTTGGGAGGACTTATTTTCACCGGTCAAGCGGTCATGACCGCATGAATCGGGACTTATTTTTAAGTCCCGATTCATACGGTCATGACCGCTTGACCGGTGAAAATAAGTCCCCCCAAACGGAACCTAAGAATATGCTTTTGAAGAGAGTTTTTGATTGCTTGGCTTGGAAGGAGAAGAAAACATGCGTTCATCAAGATAATTTTTAAAACCAAAAATATGTTGTCAAGTTTGGGCCACCTTGCATTGACCCTAATAACATATACCACCCTCATTTCATGATGAGATTAATGATTTCTTCCTATTAGTCAAACCGAGCGTTGCGCTGAACTTCGCATGTTGCTCGATTTTGTCATGTGCACTGAGATTTGCGAGCGGCAGCAGCGCCTTTGCGCCTGGGCAATGAAGTGACCCGGGCACCGTTGTGCGGGGCATGGGAGTTCACACATAATTTAATTATTTTATAAATGTTTTGGTTCATACCTGATTTATTTATTCTAGGTCATTGGATACATCTTATCAAGTCAATCAATACAATAATAAGAACAAAATTAATGTATTTGTTTGGATTTAATTTAAAAGGAGCTAATTTTTTTTTAATTAAAATTACGCTTGACCTGAACAGCATGAGATCACTGTGAACCATATCTTAAGATATTTGCAGCTACTTTCAATTGCAGTGGTCTTTTACTATATGACATTTATTATTCATTAAATTTTATTTTGTGTAATTTTTTTATTTTATATCTTATATAAAAGTATAAAGCTAACTAGAATAAAATTTAATTGTATGGTCAATATGAATTTATTATATTAGCAACAAATAATTAAAGTCTTTTATATGTAATCGTAGTTAAAATAAAAGAAGAAATTACATAAAAGAGCTGAAAATATTAAAAGATGAAAAAAAAACGGGACAGGAGTGGGCAGAGCAGAATACGGATAGACGGGTGGAATAGTCTGTATTAAAAGTTTTTTTTCGTTATGCACAGATATTTTTAAAAAAACTTTAAAAAGTAGGAAGCAAAGTTTTGAAAACCGAATCGGAGATTGAACTCGCAGAGAGTAAAATTCAAGTTACCGGCTTAACCGAAGTCGAACCGTTACATATATATAAGACAATGTTAGAAAAAAATAATTAACATTATAAAATTTATTTGCATAAATATTTATTATTTATTATCATTACATTTTGGTATAAATAAAAATAACATATTCACTTTCAACTCAATATAATTTTAGTAAGATAAATTAGTATAATTAAATAATATAATACATCATAATATTTTTTACAAATAAATATAATATATAATACTATATTTATAAAAGTTAATAAAACTAAATATGTGAATTATATTAATTAATATTTAATATTAATATTATATATAAATAATATTTTGCATGTATTCACAAAAGCAAACTGGCCAAATTGAATGGTCCTATGCAGTCAATATTGAAGGTTCGGGATTCAAACCGGGTATGGTTCATTGGTTCCAGGTTTGCCGGTCAACCCATCCGGTCTCCCGCTGCACTAGTTACTAGGGATAATGGACTCATATAGCAATCAAAATCCCATTAAAAAGGCACTATTCTTTATGTTTTATGCTCTTGAACACTTCATGTTTTATTCTCTTGAGTTTCAAATTTTAATGTTTTAATCAATATAAAATATATATCACAGAATATCTTGGCGCCCAGGAAGTAAAATTTTGCAAGGCAGTGGCAACACAGTAAAATGATGGCTGAAATTGCATAAAATTAAATAAAAACAAGTTTTGATGGGCAAGATTAAGGCTCAGTTTGGAGCTCAGCTGCAGATGGACAACCAAGTTTTATCTTTCAAAAAACAACTTCCACATCTTTTTATCATAGAAAACATTTTTCTTGTGATAGTTTTTTTTTATTAATATCCTTTTATTTAGCTATTTACCTGTCCACTCCCTAGCACGGACGCAAATTTAAGTAACAAGCTCAAAAGGAAAAAAAAAAGGTGCACCGGGACTATATTCTCCCCCGGACCGTCGTTGTGCGGGGATGCTTTGTGCACCAGGCTGCCCTATTATTTCTTCAATTGAGTGGCATGAGAGAAGTGAGTAGCCTAATCATACATTATTAGAACTAATGCGTCCAACCTAATTCAATCAGTTACATGCAAAAAAACGAGAGATCTATATTAAGTGCACGAAGTCTATATGAGTGTCCCGATATAAAACTCCGAAATATTTGAGATCTAATTTATGAATCATCATTCTCCATTCACAAAAAATTATGATATCACAAAAGAATACCGCGGATACTTTTGAAACTGCACGTCGAATGGAACTGAAGAGGGGAAGAAACAACTCTTGGCAGATATGCGAATGGAAAAATCTTTTATTAATGAATTATTTTTCCACGACTCAGAGCAGATAACTGCAGCTACACTGGAAGTACAGGTTGATATGCCTATTTTTCTGAAAATGTGATATGTTTAATCTATTTTATTCTATAAGCAAGGGAAATTGATCACTCATAGATATAATGATGTAGCTTTTGAATCGAAAAACAAAAAATTCACCTTCCAAAGAATCATCATAAAGATCAAGTTTGTCATTTCGTAGCCTTCTTCACCTCGTGCAATATGCCATCAGCCAGTTGCGATGCATCGTATTCAGTCCCAAAGCACCTCAGCGCGTCCATGTTGGGGTCAACCAGGTACCTGCCATAGATGATCACAATCACCATCACTAATCTTATACATCACTAGTTAGGATCAGATTCTATGAATCTTTACTTTCCAATATTTTGCAATTTTGTTGAATGAAGTGTAAATTTATTGTTTCACCCATCTAATTGATTGATACATGGCCCGCCGTACATAGAGCAATCATGATCATTGATGAATTAAATACAAATTTTGACATGCTCAAATTGAAGAGCAAAGACTTCATTACATATTTTGTGAACATTCTACTAGGTAGTCTTGACCTTCCTCATCAACTTTTTTAAAAAAAACGCGGTACTCCTGCGCTATTTGCCTCAAAGCTGCACTTGGTCCCCACAGTCCTATTATTCTTGAATCATATTCTGCAATTAGAAAATGAGACAAATTGAGCTTTCTTTAGAATGAAAGAACATTACAATGAACAAAGGGCCCAATCAATCGATACCTTCGAGGTATGCCTGGAGTTGATCGGGGGAATCACGTTGAGGATCGACGGTTATATAAACAGGTTTAATCTTCAGGCTATGCTGAGACTCTAGTCAAATAAAAGACAACAAATAAGCATCGGAAACATAGATAACGGCCTGTGACAATCATCTGTAAATGTTATGACTTAAAACATTTTGCAAAGATAATAAATGATTGCACCTTAAAGTTCCTAGCATGGCAGAGAAAAATAATTGAACTGTGAAAACAGCAACTTTTAGTCTCGTGACTTTGCACAATTATAGTTTCATAAAGATTACAGCATTATGATTGCTGTAGGAGAAGTATTTAAAAGTATATAGATTCATATACATTATGTTAGATATAGTGTACATTATGCGTGTTAGTGTTAGATTAGGCTCACCTTGGGTGTTGTGGACACCCCCTCTTTTACATGTATATATATTACCTTTGTTCATGTGAATAGAATCAATTCAATCCTTTTTCCTATGATGGTATCAGAGCTAAGTTAGGGTTTCCGCCACTTGGATCCCTCTTGAAGCCTTCTGCGATCTTTTATGTGCCTGCAGCCACCGTCGACGTGAACCTTCGTGACATAGATCTATGGAGCCACATTGACAACTCTGAGCCTGCTCCGCCTCCAACAGTTGTCAGTCCTATGGACGACTCTTCCACTGTCAGCACTACCGCTTCTGTCTCGGGCTCCGACATGGCGAAGTTCGAACGACTCTCGCGCGATACTCTCTGTTCCAGACCATTGGCGTATGCTACCAGCGTGATCGCTCTATACAGGCCTTCTTTGTTAAGCTTCTGGACCTTTGGCGCCAATGCAATGAGATGGCTCCTTCCCCCTGCACTACTTGTGTTCAGTGTGTTGCTACATCTCGGAATCGCAACTTTCAGCGCATGTATGAGTTTCTTATGCGCTTATTCCCCAAGTTCGAGCCTGTTCGTGCCCAGCTTCTGCACCGGGACCCTCCGCCTTCTCTCAGCGATACCTTGGCCTTGGTGATCGCTGAAGAGTCTCGTCTCCACTCCTTGTACACTTCTACTCCTTCTGGTATGCTGCCTCATGTCGTTTTTGTTGCTACCACCACAGTCCTCTCTTGTGAGTACTCCACTGCTGCCTTTGATGGGTAATAGTGTGTCGGTGTGGCTTGTTCCTCGTCCTCCGGCGCCCTCTACTGCTCAGTCAAGTGCTACTCGTCGCCAGCCTATTCGTTGTCACTACTGCAAGTGTCTTGGACATGTCAAATCTGAGTGTCGCAAGATTCAGAGGGCTCAACAGTCTGGTCAGCAGCGTACTTCGGGTGCTCCTTCAGCTCACTTCTCTATTATGACGCAGTCACTCTCTATTTTTGAGCTTGCCCAGCAGTTGCCCAATAGCTATCTCATGGTTCTCTGCATCGCTCCTCTGCCTCCGTGCTCTCACCGGATGATTCTGATGCCTCTGCCTCTCAGCCGGTTTCCTCCGCCCATGCAGGTATCTCTTCCTCCGACTGGTTGTTTGACTCCAGAGCCTCTTTTCACATAACCTTTGAGGCCACCCACTTATTGTCTTGTCAGTCAGTCTCGCCTGCCCTTAGTGTCATGGTAGCACATATCACTATTCTCCTCATCACCAACTGTAACCTTCTTCAAACCAACCATTTTCATATTCCTGATGAGGCCTACATACCAAAGTTATCCATGAAACTTATATTCGCCAGCCAATTCACATCTTACGGTTGTCTTGTTATTTTTGATGAGTTTGTGTGTAGTGTGCAAGATTGTCTGACAAGGACACACCTTGGAGCTGGCCGTCATCGTAACGGGGTATATGTCTAATACAAAAGAGTTGTATCAAGATCGAAGAAATGAAAGAGGCGTTACATTAAACAATAAAAGAAACAATCGAGAACAAGTTCTCGTCAAACATCCGGAGGCTGGGTCCTCCTCGACACTCCACTCTCCAAGAGATCCAAAACCCTAGACCTCCATCTAAAGAAACTAAAACTCATATATATAGGTGAGTGGGGAAATACTAATTACAAAAATGCTCATGGGCTACATAAACTAAAAATAGCATGTGTCTGCCGCTTCGTATCATCAAGTCCCTCCCGAAAAACAACCTTATCCTCAAGGTTGGGGGCCAAATGGGTCGTCAGAAAGCATCAGCGGATCCAGTTCCCCAGAGTCAGGATCAGTATCTTCAGCTCCCAGCAATACATATAGGTTCCTGAGAGGGTCTTGGGTGGGCGAGAACAGTTGCTGACAGCAAAAACAGAGGCCCTTGCGGCGAAGGTCATCTTGTTGTTGGTAAGACAGATGATGGGACCGTCGGGGGAGCGGTGGCCGTGGAGCTGGGGAGTGCGGAGGTAGAGTCAGAAGTTGGGGTCCAGGTGGGGGAGGAGGGTCCACAGGCGGAGGAGGTGGCGGTAGTGGCCGTGGCGGAAGAGGTGGCGGTAGTGGTCGAGGCAGTGAGGCGGTCGTGTCGAGGACGGTGGGGCTGGGTAGAGTTCCTCGTCGAGATACCTAGTCTACTCCATTTCGTGAGAAAGAGTAGTCGGGTTGTGGACTCGAAGGCACGCACGGAGGTAGGGGTGCAGACCCGCCAGAAAATAGCCCAAGTAGTGGTCGGGTGCCAGGTCGGGAACATGTGTAACGACCGCGATGAATTCGTCGATGTAGGCTGCCACAGAGTCAGACTGGCGGACGGAGCTAAGGCGCTCAAAGGCATTACCCGCCTGGCGGTTGTCGTTGTGGCGGAGGAGTTCCTCCTTCAATGTGGGTCAGAAAATGTCAGGTACCTGCTGGCGCATCCAACGCACTCAATTCAGCGTCGAGCCCTCCATATAAATAGTAGCGAGGGGGACCTTCTGGTCGACGGAAGTGGCCTACAGATCGAAGAACTGCTCGGCACGGGCGATCCACCCGAGAGGGTCGGTACAGTCGAACGCCAGAATCTCAATCCAGCGGAGGTGGGTCGGGGCACTGTCTGATGTGGGGTACAAAAACCATGTGGTTGGGAACGATTTGAATTGATGGCAGTGGAGGAGGGTCTGGAGGGGAATTAACTGTTGCGGTAAGTCCTCGAAGGAGAAGCGTGAGGTCCGCCAGCTGGGCTTCGATGTGATCCATGCATCGTGTTATCGTCGGTGTGGAGGGTCATGGCCCGAGTCTTGGGCATGAACCGCGGCTAGGAGGAGCGGCAAGGACCGCCGAAAGGCAGTAATAGTTGGAGGGTGGTCGGACACGGCAAAAGGCAGCGAGAAGGAGACGCGGGTGCTAGAAGGTCGTTGAAGTCGCAAGAGGGTCTCTGGAAGGCAGGGGAAGAAGTAGGAAATCGCTGAAAAGCGAGGGAAAAAACATGGAGCGGCTAGACGCGGCAGGCCGGAGGCATAGCAGGGTGGAGGAATCGTCGGCAGAGGTTCGTGGTACTGGACACGGCGGAAATCTAGCAGATCGCAGTGGGCGGCACTGGAAAGGCTGGAGCAGTCGGAGGGGAAGAGGATCGGGCCGCAGATTTGTGTGCAGGGTGCGGGAGAGCGAGACGGGTCGGGTGCAGAGGCAAAATCTGGCGATGCGAGCGACGACACGTCTTGATCGAGCGGCCGTGTCTGGATCTTGATCGGCAGCGGCGGCGCGTCCTATGCGGGAACGCGGAATCGGTAGCGGGCGGGCAGAGCGGCTGGATCGGGATTGGGAGGCGGTGGAATTAGGGCGCGTTAGAACCCTAATAGATGGCAGGTCGGACTAGTTGATACAATAGAGTTGTATCAAGATCGAAGAAATGAAAGAGGTGTTACATTAAATAATAAAAGATACAATCGAGAACAAGTTCTCGCCAAGAATCCGGAGGCTTGGTCCTACTCGACACTCCACTTTCCAAGAGAGCCAAAACCCTAGACTTCAAAACGTGTCAATCTAAAGAAACTACCACTCATATATATAGGTGAGTGGGGAAATACAAATTACAAAAATGTCCATGGGCTACAAAAACTAAAAATAACGTGGTGGCCGCTTCGTATCAACATCCTTGATTGTCTTCATCTTCCATCCACTCCATAGTCACCAACGACCTCATCCTTTTGTCTTCCTTCAGTGGGCTTATCTCAGCGGCATCACCGCTTTGATCATCCTAGTGGTTCATGTTTTCTCTCTCATCAGTACTGGTCTCTTTGGCCATGTTTTTGTTGATCGGTCTCACTCTTGTATGGGTTGTAAGCTTGGTAAACAGTTACAACTCTCATATCAGTCTGGTGAGTCTAGGTCTCAGCGTCCTTTTGATTTAGTTCAGATGTATGGGATCACACACCTTTTGTATCAAAATGCGGATATTAGTACTATGTTATATTTGTTGATGATTACTCTTGTAATTGTTGGATTTATTTTATGTACTCTTGTTTTGATTTCTTCCAGATTTATGCAGCTTTTTCTGTTATGGTGTGCACCGGTTTTCTGATTTTATACGTATTTTCCGCTCTGACTCGGGGAGAGGGGGGTACCTCTCTCATGCTTTTCGCGATATGCTAGCTACCCACATCACTCTTCCTCAGTTTGCATGTCCCGGTGCCCACGCTCAGAATGGCACCGCTAAAAAGAAGCATCGACACACCATTGAGACTTGCACTCTGCTCATCTCCTCCCACGTTTCTCCTCACTTTTGGGTTGAGTCTATCTCCACTGTTGTTTACCTTATTAACATGCAGCCTTCCACAGTACTTCAGGGTCAGTGTCCTGGTGAATGTTTGTACTCTTGACCAGACGTTATACTCATCTTCGTATTTTTGGTTGTCGATGTTATGTTCTACATCCTCCCCGTGAGCGTATCAAATTCTTTGTTCAATCTATATCTTGTGTCTTTATTGGATACAGTACTGAGCACAAGAGCTATCGATGTTATAATCTTGTTGCACGTCGACTTTGCATCTCACGTGATGTCACCTTTGACAAGTCTCACTCTTCCTTTCTATCTTTCGTCCCCTCGACCTCGCACTCATCTGTGACTCCCTCTGATGTGTAGTTTCTCACTATTCCCATCCCACAGCTTAATATCTCCTCCTCTCCACTGGTATGTTCACCCTCTCTCCCCTTGTCATCGCATACACCATCTCCGACCTCTCCAGTCTTATCCTCTCACTCCACCCTTCTGCCTCCCACTTCTCCCGCTAACGCACTAGTCATCCCCCTTCCATATCATTACACTCGTTATCCTGCTCCTGCTCCCCCATCTTCAGTGCCCCATGACTTAGTGCTTGCCTCCTCCAGTGACTACCCTATAGATGATCCTCCTATGCATCGCAACCCACCTCGTGAGAGACGTCCTCCCGACCGCCTTAGCCTTACTACACTACCGCTGGACCTACCTGCCCTTCCTGCTACTGTCTGCAGTGCTCCAGAGCTGACTTCCTATCGTGAGCCTTCCCAGATACCTGAGTAGCAGGTTGTTATGTCTGCTAAGTTAGAGGCGCTTGAGCACACTCGTATATGGGCCCTTGTTGTTCTTCCACCTGGTGTTGTTCTTATTACTTGCAAGTGAGTCTTCAAGGTCAAGAATCGTTGATTGCTCTGTGGAGAGGTACAAGACTCGACTAGTTGCTCGTGATTTTCAGCAGGAGTAAGGGGGAGACTATGACAAGACTTTTGCTCCAGTAGCTCACATGACTACGGTTCAGACTATTATTGCAGTTGTAGTTGTTCGCCACAAGTCCCTATCTCAGCTCGACATGAAGAATGTCTTTCTTCACGGTGATCTTCAGCAGGAGGTATACATGTTTCGTCCTCCGATCTATCCTCCCCTCCAGGTCTTGTCTGTCGGTTGAGGCGAGCTCGTTATGGGCTCAAGCTGGCGCCCCGCGTGTGGTTTGCACGTTTCAGCTCAGCCATTACAGCCGCCAGTTTCCAACCAAGTCCACATGATCGAGCTCTGTCCGTGCACTCCTCATATTGTGGTCGGACTCTTTTGTTACTTTATGTGGATGATATGATTATTACTGGTGATGATCATTCTCATGTGACTTTCATCGAGCATCACCTTCAGCAGCAGTTTCAGATGACTGACCTTGAACAGCTAAGCTACTTCTCGGGCATTGAGATCATCTCTACAGACCGCGATTTTCAGTTTTCTCAGTAGCGTTACACATCAGATCTCCTAGCTCGGGTTGTTCTCTCGAACTCGCGCACAGTGGACACCCATATGGAGCTTCACCTTCAGCTACGTCTGGATGATGGAGTTCTACTCTCTGATCCTACTCGCTACTGTCACCTCGTTGGGAGTCTCGTCTACCTCACCATTACTCGACCCAACATTGCTCATGTTGTTCATGTGTTGAGCAAGTTTGTTAGTGTGCCAACCTCTGTGCATTGCGGTCAACTGTTGCGGCGACTACACTACCTTCGGGCGACGACTTTTCGTGTTCTCTTCTTCTCCAGCAACAGTTCTCTACAGCTTTGTGCATGCTCGGATGCTACTTGGGCAAATGATCCTGTTGACTGCTATGTTGTCAAGGCGCGCGCTTAGGCGCGCCTGAGGCGTCGGGAGCAGCCCGCCGCGCCTCATCACGGCTGAACCGGACAACGTACCCCAGGCGCGCACCTTACAGGCTCCCAAGCGCGCCAAAGGCTCCCAGGCGCCTAGGCCTTTAAAGGTGTTTTTTTCAAAAAAAAATTGAGATGAGCAAAAACATGATCTCTGATGCACCTGAGGCACCCCTAGGCGCACTTGGGCGCCCAATTCGTCCAATTTAAGCGAATTGGGCGCCCAATTCAATCAATTTCCTTTTTTTCCAATTTTTGCGTCTCATGTGCCTCAGGCGCACGCCTCCGCCTTGCGCCTAGGCTCCAGGGGGCCATTTGCGTCTCGGTGCGCCTTGCGCATTGGTGCGCCTTGCGCCTTGGTGCGTCTTGCGCCTTTGACAACATAGGTTGACCGTCGCTCTGTCACTAGCTTCTATCAGTTCTTGTGGTCTTCACTTATTACATGGAAGTCCAAGAAACAGACTGGTGTTTCTCGTTCCAGCAACAATGCTGAGCTTCGGGCCATGTCTACCTCCGTTGAGGATATTATTTAGCTCTGTTAGCTTCTTGAGGACCTTGGTGCCTCTTCTCCAGATCCCACTCAACTCAACTGTGATAACACCAGTGTCATTCATATTACTCTAAATCCAGTGAAACACTCACTCTCCAAGCATATCAGGGTGGATGCTTTCTTTCTACGTGAACACTACGTTCGTGGCACTATTGCTCCATTGTTCCTTCTGAGCAACATATTGCAAAATTGATGACTAAGCTGCAGACAAAGACACGACATGCCTCTCTATTATCTAAACTCTTGGTGTTTGATCCCCCATGAGTTTGTATGGGTGGGGGGGTGTTGTAGCTTAGACTCACCTTGACTGTTGTGAGCACTCTCTCTTGTACATGAAGTTTCATGCTTAACGTCGACATTAGCATTATCATGACTATTGACATCACAAGGTAAGTGTACACCAAATATAGTATGTTTATTTACTATGCTAACACTCAGTAAAACTTGAGCATATACAATTAGCTTCAGCGTGCTACATGGTTGAAATAAACCAAGAGGACTAAGAGCTTTTGTAAATATACCTGCTATTTGTTATTGTTAGAAAATAATAGGAAAAATGATGTATTGGCACATGTATGAGTTAGTGTTTAGTCGCACATTGTTTGTATAGCTAGATATTACTCTCTTCTCTCTTATATATTTGTACTCATACTTATTTTTTTGTATTCAAGAAGTATATACAAGGTTTGGATCATTATCCACATGGTATCAGAGTCATAGGTCCGGTCTGCCTGTTTTTGTATGTCTGGTTCTTTTTTTAACCAGGCGGTTTGATCTCCGGCTAATCCGCTCTATCTTGCGGCCTTCCCTGGTTCTCCTGCTTCTAACCGCGGCTCTTCCTCTATCTCTCTCTCTCTCGTGGCATCCACCTAGTCTTACCTCCCCCCCTTATAAACCTCTCGGTCTGGTGGGTCCTTCCCCCTAATCGACCGGCTTCTTCTTTCTTCCCGCCCGGCTTCTCGCCCTCTCGCTGCGGTTTCTTCTTCTACCCGCAGTATCTCCTTCTCTTTTATTAGTCGTTGCGACTTCTCTTATTCGCTACGGCTTTCCCTTTCGCAGCGTGTACCGCATCTTGGTCGCCACATCTTTTCGTCGCTGGTGTGCTCACCGTGACCGAGCGGTCTCCGTTGTTTAGTCGCTGCGGTTTCCTTACCCGCCGCAGCTTCCCTTCCCGCTGCAGTTCCCCTGTCGTCGCGTGCTTCTCGTGCAGACTTCGCTTAACCGCTGCGGCTTCCTTAATCGTTACGACTTCTCTACCCGCCGCGGGCTCCGTATCTTGGTCGGGGCCTCTTACCGCTGGTGTGTTGACACCGCGACCGTGCGGCTTCTCATTTTCTCCCTCCAGGTGGCCTCTCTTCTCTAACCGTTTCGGGTTGTTGGTTGCGGTCTGTCTCTACCCGCCCGGTCAAGTTCCTATTCTTCTGGCTTCTTCCTTCTGACCGCTGCGGCTAGGACTTCTCTCGTTCCGGCTACTTCCCGCTGCGGCTAGACTCTTCCTGCGGCTAGACCTTGTTTTTGATCTTGGTGCGGTCTGCCTCTATCCGCCCGGTCTAGTACCTGTTCGCCGGCTTGTGCTCCCGTTGAGGTCTGCCTCTAATCGCTCGGTCGAGTGCCTGTTCGCCGGCCTCTGTTTCTTCTGGTTGCTGCCCGCCCAGGTGTCTTACCGTCTCGACTTGGTTGTTCGCGTGGTCTACCTGCGGCTTCTCGTTTACGTCGCTATTCTTGTTGAGGTCTTCTCCTAACCGCGCTGCCAGCTCAGGATTCTTACCGTTGTGGCTTGTTTTTTATCCGCTGCAGGCTCTTTTCTTATCGCGCTGGTCGTGGCCTTTTCTTGTCGCTGGTGCGTTGTCACCGTGACCGTTGAGGATTGTTCCTTGCAAGATGATCAGTTGTCCTCCGGGCGGGCTCTGTGGTGTCTATTTTCGATGGTGGTACCTCCTGCCTTGCTCATAGCTCATCCTGGATTTTGGATTTTGGGGCCTCTCACCACAATATCTCACAGAAACAACCACAATATTTGGACTTTGTGCATCCCAAGTTCACTACTGTTGCTAGTGGGGACGCAATTCTCATTTCTGGCGCGGCAGATATTCACTTTACTCCCTCCATTACTCTTCGCTCTGCCCTTCATGTTTCGGGTTGTCCTTTCAACCTTCTCTCTATTGGTCGACTCATTACTGACCTCGATTGTGATGTAATTTTTTCTTCCAACTTGTGTGTTGTGCAGGATCGTATGACGCAGACTATCAGTGGAAAAGGACATCTGTCCAATGGTCCATATATCCTTGACCCCTCCCCCCAACGGTGTTGTCCTCCATTAGCTCTATTGATTGGCATCGACGTTTTGGTCACGCTCTTCTAAACATAATCAGAAAATCTCTCCCCGCCGTGTCCCTCCAAGAGTTCACGTGTGAGTCTTGTATATATGGGAAACATCATCGGTCTACGTTCTCACCACATCCTACTCGGAGTTCCGCTCCTTTTGATCTAGTACACTCAGATATTTGGGGACCCTACAAAATTGCAAGTGTTTTTGGATATTGTTACTTTATCACATTTGTAGATGACTACTCTCAGGTGACCTGACTGTATCTCCTTCGCAACCGCTCTGAATTGCCTGGTGTATTCCGTACCTTTTTCATTGAAACTCGCCACCAGTTTTCCACTACAATTAAAACCCCCTGCACCGATAATGCCCGTGAATACATTAGTCATGCCTTTGCACACCTCTGTGTTGATTTTGGGATCATCCATCCAACCTCCTGTACCTATACCCCCCTCCCCCCAACAAAATGGTGTTGTTGAATGCAAGAATCGACACCTGCTTGAGGTCACCCGCTCTCTTATGATTCAAATGAATGTTCCCAAACAGTATTGAAATTTTGCGGTTTCTACCGTCTGCACTATTATTAACCGCATGTCTTCCTCTATTCTCAATTTTGCGGTTCCCTTCAATCTTTTTTTCCCTCCAAACCTCTTTTCTCCATCACCCCTCGTGTGTTTGGTTGTGTGTGCTTGGTTCATCATCTTGGCCCGTCCACTGACAAACTTGCTCCCCGTGCCACTAAATATATGTTTGTGGGTTATTCTCGGACTCAGAAGAGCTACGTTTGCTTTTCTCCCAAGGATCGCAAGGTTGTTACTTCTGTTGATGTCACCTTCCTCGAATATCAGCCATATTACTCTCAACCAGCTGATTCTCCTCTTCCACCACCTCTACCGCGGCCTGCTATCCATGTTCATTCAAACCTTCCACCTCTTCTTCCCACATCAATCCCACCTAAAACACCTACACCATCTATCATTCGTGTGTACACTCGATGTCCTTCTTCGTCTACTGTCTGACGGGAGCTGCCCTACTCTAATGATGTTTTGCAGCTTGCGGATCCGACAACAGCGTCCACTGCCCACCCGCTGGCCAACTGTCTTTTTTCACCGCCTCTCTCCAAAACTCCGACAAAGTGTTCTTTCTTTATCCTCTATCTCCACCCCTAATTCTGTGGAGGAGGCTCTCCAACATCCCGGGTGGAGGGAAACTATGGACGAAGAAATGTCTGCTCTTTGGGCAAACCACACTTGGGACTTGGTCTCGCTTCCTCCTGGACAATCTTGTGTGGGATGTAAGTGGATGTTTGCCGTCAATCAGGGTCCGGATGGGACGGTTCAACGTTTGAAAGCTCGTCTTGTAGCTCGCGGCTTCACTCAACAACAACGCCTGGATTATGATGAGATTTTTTTCTCTGGTCGCTAAACTCAATACTATTCGTTTGTTGATCTCCCTAGTTGTTCACCGTCACTGGCTCTTGCACCAAATAGATGTCAAATTTGATTTTCTTAATGGCGATTTACAGGAGACCGTTTATATGCAGCAACCTCCCGGTTTTGAGACCACGGAGGAGTCTCTTATCTGTTGTCTGAAGAAGTCTTTGTATGGTCTCAAACAGTCTCCTCGGGCATGGTTTGACAAATTTAGTAAGACTCTTAGTGATGTTGGGTTCAATCGGAGTTCGGCCGACTTCTTTCTGTTCACTCGTCATCGTCCAACGGGTACAGTAATTCTTTTGGTTTATGTGGATAATATTCTGATTACAAGAGATGATCTTTCAGGAATATAGATGATCAAACAGCATCTAGCAACTGTGTTTCAAACAAAGGACTTGGGAAGACTTCGATATTTTCTTGGTCTCGAAGCGGCTCGGAGACCTGATGGGCTTGTGTTATCTCAGAGAAAGTACTGTCTTGACCTACTTCATGAAGCAGACTATTCTGGAAGCAAGCCTGCTGACACTCCCATGGATATCAATCACAAGCTTTGTGTTCATGCCTCAGACTCCGATGTGCACCTTTCGAATCCAGAATATTATCGTCGTCTTGTGGGAAAGCTGATATACCTCACTGTTACTAGACATGATATATCATTTATTGTTGGAGTTGTCAGTCGATTCATCATGAGTCACGTATCTCTCATCTTCAGGTTGTCGAACGTATTCTTCGATACTTGAAGACTGCTCCTGGACAAGTACAAGTCATCTTCGTCTCTCTTATCTCTGATTGCATACTTTGATGCTGATTATGCTGGCTCTTTGGATGACCGTCGTTCCACAAGTGGATACTGCACTTACTTTGGAGGACATCTTATTATATGGCGCAGCAAGAAACAGTCTGTGGTTGCTCGCTCATTTGCTGAGGCTGAGTATCGATCTATAGCAGTTGTTGTGTCTGAGCTCACGTGGCTTGAGGGTCTTCTTGATGATCTAAGATTCAAGCTCTCCTAACCTGCAACTTTATTATGCGACAGTCAAGCTGTTATACATATTGTCAAGACTCCGGTCTTCCGTGAACGGACAAAACATATTGAAGTTGACTGTCACTTCATTCAGGAGAAGTTTCAGTTGAAGAAGATAGAGTTAACACAAATTCATGCTGCTCAGCAAGTTGCTGATATCCTCACCAAGGCCTTACCACGGCGTCTCTACTATCAGTTCTTGTCTAAGCTTGTTGCCTACGATTTGTACGCTCTAGCTTGCGGGGGAGTGTTAGAAAATACTAGGAAAATGATGTATTGGCCTATGTAGGAGTTAGTGTTTAGTCTCACATTGTTTGTATAGCTAGATCATATTCTCTTCTCTCCTATATATTTGTACTCATACTTGTTTTTTTGTATTCAAGAAGTATATACAAGATTTGGATCTTTCTCTACAGTTATGAACTGCAGACATGATAAAAAATGATAATCTTCTTAGGTTGCACAGCCCCCAAAATAGTGACAAGTAGCCTCGAAATGTTTTGTTCTTCTTGGAATTGCAAACAATCTAGATGGTAGCATGATTTTCACAGTGTAGAACCATAAGTTGTGTAATAGGGAAACCAAATATTAAAGGACTTTTAACCCATATCAGTTTGAATGTAAATAAGTCGTAGCGCCATATTCAAGCTCAACACTCAATTCGTCCATAACAATTTTTTTGTTCTTTTAAGTGACCAGCCTCCAACAAAGATACAATTTTGAAGGTTGACTTTCCACATTGGCTCGTACTTCAAAAAACAAATGAGATATCAAATCTAGTACAATTAGATATGTTGGTCTTCCAACCAACCTTTGATATAAAGGTGGACCATCAAAGATCACCTTATAGTCAGATGTTTGCATAAGTGTTCATCAGAGTAACAATCAAGATGGTTAGTACCATATTCCATCTAAGGAAGAGACACCTAATGTTTATTGTTGGAAAATTTAACTCATACGGAAGGGTATCTGATATACTGTTGTCTCCCGGGATTTGGTATTTGACGAATTGACGGCATACCAGGGTAGCTCATCTGTGGAGCTACAAGAGAACAGGTCTGACGGAGGGCAGGTTGAAGCTGCTCGAGATCTTCTGGTGGAGTTGTCTGTGTCACCAGGTGCTCCGATTTCATCTAGCCCTCGGGCGGAAGCTTCTGGATCTGGAAGCAGGGGGAGCGATGCTCCTAGTGTGCCCGATAGGAGGGCTAGTTCAGAAGAAGCGGCGGAAGTGGTGGATTAGAATCAAGTAATGCGAAGGTCCAAAAGGACCATTATTCCACCGGCTCGTTATAGGGACGGGAACATGGTGAGTTTCGTCGCATGTTTCTTCGCAGGTCCCTTGGATGAGCGGGAGCCGTCAAGCTTTGAAAACGTCACTGGCATTAAGGAGTGAGAAGATGTTATGGATGAGGAGATGACCGCCCTCGGGAAGAACGAGACTTAGGACCGTGTGTCCAAGGTCGGAGGCATCACTCCTGTGACATGTAAGTGGGTTTACAAGCTGAAGAAGAAGGCTGATGACAACATCAAGCGGTACAAGTCTCGCATTATAGCTCGGGGGTTCTCGCAGCAGTACGGAGAAGATTATGAAAAGACGTTCAGTTCAGTGGCCAAAATGACTACAGTTTGGGTGGTGATTTCTTTGGCGGCTTGTCAAGGGTGGAGGATTTGGCAACTCGACGTAAAGAATGTTTTTCTTTACGGCGAGATTGACAAGTACATCTTCATGGTGCAGTCACCTGGTTATGTTTCTGAAAAACATCCAGGACACGTATGTAAGCTGAAAAAGGCTCTCTATGGTGTGAAGCAGGCGCCTCGGGCGTGATATGGGAAGATCGCAGAATACCTCCATTTCTGCGGATACTTTGCTTCAGACTCATATTCAAGTCTATTTGTTAAGAAGAGAGGGGAACTTCAGGTTTTGGTATTGCTGTATGTTGACGATATGATTGTCACCGGGAACTCGGAAGAAGTAGCTAGACACAGGGCTGAGCTAGCTATCAGGTTCGAGATGAAGGATCTTGAGGAGCTCCACCATTTCCTTGGACTCGAGATTGAGAGGAAGAAGAGCGGCGTGCTCGTTTCCCAGAAGGGCTATGCGGAGAGAATCGTTAACCGATTCAGCATGCGAGAAGGGAATACCAGCTCTACTCCTCTGGAGGTCGGTCTAAAACTTCGGCGTGATGAGGGAAGGATTCTTTAAGATCTCTTGGTATTCCGGGCTCTCGTGGGGAGTCTCATATATCTAACGATTACAAGATCAGATATTATCTATGTTGTGGGCCGAGTAAATCAATATATGGCGGAGCCGCGAAAGCCTCATCTGATGGCGGCTAAGAACATTTTGAAGTGCGTGAAGTTCACCTCGGATATGGGTCACTTTTAAGAGAGGGACACGGGCTTCAAGCTGCATCGCTACACGGATGCTGATTATGGAAGAGAATCTGATGATCGGAAGATAACGTCAGGATATGTCTTTATGTGCGGAAAGACAGCTATCTCGTGGTGTAGCAAGAAGCAGGATTCAGTGTTTGTCTCCACTACGGAAGCAAAGTACAAGGTTTCGGCCTTTGCAGCTTAGGAAGTCATCAGTCTCAGGAGATTAGTAGAGGACATTCAAGAGGAGGTGTGAGGTCTTACTCTGCTGGGCGGTGACAACGAGAGTGCTCTCAAACTAGTAAATAATCCAATTTATCACGCGCGGACCAAGCACATCGAGATCGAGCATCACTTCGTTCGGGAGAAGGTGTTGGAGAGGTCTCTGATGGTTGAGTATGTGCAGAGACAGGACAACATCGCAGATATCTTGATGAAGTCGTTGCCCAAGGGACCATTTACTCGGTTACGGGGTTTGCTCGAGTTGGTTTTCACTTCCCACTTCAAGGGGGAGTGTTGAAATTGTTGAAGTGGAAGTGAAGTGAAGTGGGAGGTCTGATTGGGTAGACCGCACAGACAGCAGAGACCGCCGTCGGTCTGGCGGCTAGCTGTTGGCGGATAGCCGGATTTTGGTTGGTTATTCTTCTCTCTTACGGTATGGTTCAGCAAGCACTCTGGAGGTAACCGGGCAGTTAGCTTTATCTAACCGAGACTGTTGCGGTCTGGACTATGAGACCGCACAGTCCGCTTGGAGCTATCAGGTTCTCTAGCACGCGTGGAGTCAGGCGGTTAGAGCGGTCTGCGGAGGCTAACCGCACAATTCGTTGGGGCCCACTTGCGCGGATTGATGCGAGAGTTCGCTGGGTTGTGTTGACTTGTTCACGGTGATGACAAGTCTAGTTGGTTGCCTAATCGTTGGCTGGAGTTGCGCGGTCTGGAAGCGGAGACCGCAAAACCGTGCAGTCTGGTGGCAGAATCTGGCAGATCTTTATAGGAGTGGACTTGGCTCAGGACACGTGGCTGGAATACTCTAAGTCAACGCGGACTGAGGTTGCTGTCCGCTCGGTAATGCGGACTGGTTGATCTTTCTGCGTAAGCAGATAGATGGTTTGTCGTGCGCGGACTGACGCTGGTATCCGCACTTGTGCGGATAGGTAGTGCTCGCGTTTTGATCTTGTGGTTACAATTTTTTAACCTCCGCGACTATGTGAAGTTGACTTGTTTGTGCAGGTTGTGCAGCTAGCACTGGGCGACTAGGCAACTAGTTGGAAGGTTCAGTGTAGAACAGTTCGAGGTTACATCAGTAGTATACAGCAGGTCACGGTCTTAGCGGCTTGAAATCACTTCCCCTGAGTTGCAGTTAGTTCGAGCAGTTCTCCCGTTCTATCAGCGGGTTCTGTTCAGTTCATCAGCATTCAATAACAGACAGATTGTGCGGCTTGGTTGCAGTTTGGCGACTCGGCGGTTTCGACAGACAGGGCTTGTGGTCAGCGGCTTGTGCGATTACAATTTGCAGACCGCGCGGTTTCTCTTGTTTGTATTTTCTGTTTCCATCGGGTACATGGTGAATCATGTCTCGCAAAGTATACTTCGCCTTGTAAACAAATTGTTGATAATTCCAAGTCTGAGACTTTTGTGCTTCTATTGTTGTTGATTTCTATTTGACTTGATTGTGGTTGAGTGTTCCTGCGACCTTTCTCAGCTTCCTAGAAAATTTTACATATACTTGTAGTAACAAAACACATTTGCAAAAATGGTGTTACCTCGGAGTTGCTTATTATAGAATTAATTGAGGTTCATGTTGTATGTTGAATGAAGATGAAATGCAACCACAAAGACCAATTTTTTAGTCAAACCAAGCTCTGGAGCTGTTTGAGATCATAAATATCAGTCTTGAGAAGACATAGGCGAGATTCTTGTAACCAACATGCTTGAGTGGTTGCTCCATGTAAATTGCCTCGTGCAAATCAGTACAAAGAAGGGATTACTAACATATGTAATCATGACTGTTAAGCACAAAGGAAAATCCTAATTGAGTTAATCCTAGCAATCAAGGTGTAGTAAATCCTTTGGCAATAATAGAGCTTTTTATCAATTCATTCATCAATTCATAGTGGAATTTCACAGTGAACACGCATCAACAGTAGAGTGCCATGACCAATAACAGTATTCATCTCAGCATCTACATCCTATTTTCAAAAAGGCTTCTACAATGCGTATGCTCTAGGAATAGGTGCAAAAGACTAAAAACATAATAAGATACAAAAAGTATAGGATAAATGACCAAACGACACATAAGTGTGATATCGTTCCCAGATTAGCCACACATCCATCTTAACATTTCATTTCTATCACACTTAATTTAGATATGAACATTTTTTAGCTAAACAATACTCAAATATATGCAGCTAGCATAATTGTGGATCCATACAGATACTCAACTCAGTTTGATTCTACCACCTAGGCTCTGTTTGGCGCAAAGTTTTTGCTCCGGTGAGTTTGGACAAAAATATCACCGTCATAGAATATATGTTTGACATGACAACGGTTATAACCGCCACCAAGAAGAGAAAACTAGTTTTGAACATAAAAGTGAATGAAGTTCCTTAGGTGAGGTCGGATGTTCACGAACAACAGTTAATAACCCCGCCGACATTCACGAATGCCGCCGCCAAGCCAAACGGAGCCTTAATAGGTCCAAGTATCAACTGCTTTTAAAAAAACTAAACAAATTCAAAGGGTGGACTACGAAATGCCAGTAGAAACTACACCTAATATGTCAATGGCCTTGGCCATCTTAGCAACCTCTGCAGGCCCAACATCAGGGGAAGAAGTGTACCCAAAGTACAGGAGTATCCAATTTCCTTGGAGGCTGGAGTCTGTTACCAAATGATTCTTGGTGTCAAAAAGCTTAAATGGTCCACCTATTGCCGGCTTGTTGGTATCAGCCTTTCCAATTCCAGTACTTCGTTCTGACCCTGTAAGATGTAGTGGAAAGATATACAGTAAATATCAGACTTCAAAGTTTGAGAGAATGGTGGATGAAATACAACTAAAAAAGATAAGAATCAAAGCAAAGGTTGCTAAACTTAAAAGAGCCAGGCTGGCCCACTAGCAGGTGATTTTGATCCTAAATAAGAAAAAATCTATTGGGATGGTTAAATGGGAAAAGGACTTGAGGCAGTTAAAAATAATTGAAACTTGAAGCACGCCTAAAATAGACTCAATTTTGAGCTCCACTCCGACTATACCCAACTCGTTTAAAATTAAACTCAAAATGAGTATATGAGTACAAAATATAATTTATGTATATACAATATAATATAATAACCTGGAGCCTTGGAGCACTGATTAACGTGTTGCCTTGTGACCTTGAGGTCAGGGGTTCGAGATTTGTCAACATTTCACCCTTGGGGTGGACCCTTCCGCAGACCCTTGCTGCATGGGGATGCTTTGTGCACCGGGCTGCCTTTTTAATATAATAACTTATACACAATTGAATATAATCAATTTTGATCAATGAAATCTACCAATAATAGCAAGTTGTGATTTGAGTATGCTAAAAGTGAATTAATTTTTGATTTTTGAGTTAAACACAAATTAAGATTTAAATTTTCAAGTCAAACCAAGCATACTTAAACTTGAGATATCAGCCCCAACGGATTTAAGACAATTGGTCGAATGCAAATACCACATTTTCAAGCTTAAACTAAGATGACTACTTGTCAAAATAGCTCGATCCAGACTTCTAGTTCAGAAGTCCAATTCAGCATCCGTTATATGAATCGTGAACAGAAAAAAAGGTATAAGAAAATGTTAGAGAGATAAAACTCCAAGTAGAGAAAGACTCTGACAAGTATATTATTCAACTTGATATCCGAGAAAGGTTCAGCATCCTCAAGCATCTTCGACGTCTCTTGCTGGTCTCTGATTGCTGCATTGCACTGATTGTTGAGACCTTTAGCTCAATTAGAGCAGCTAATTGGACTTCTCTGTCGTCTTCTGCATCCTCCAACAAGTCTCATATGATTGTCCATTGTTGTTGGTATCTTCCCTTGCAACTTTGTTCCTAAACACAATTGTGAACGGGTCGAAAGTAAAAAGTGCTTCCCAGTTCTCGATTCTAAACTTATAGCTAATGTACCACTCGAATTGCTCGGCATTTAGTGTCGATTCAGGCGACAATTTAAAAGAAAATTATGACATGGATCCCATCAACTGCACCTTATGTGCTAGAATCAGGATTTAGGACTTTAGTGTCGTTGTTTCTCTTGATGCCTCTTCTCCTTAAAGTTAAGCATTGATTAAAGTGATCCTATCACCAATCCCAACAACAAACCCACCATGATCCTAATGACAATTTCAATGTCAATTCCAGTATCGAGGCCAGCGTAGCAATGATCCCAACTGCAACAAAATAATCCAACGACCATTCGACCTACAATATTGATGATAAAGAACTAACAACATCACAAAAGTACTTCCTGTAATTATTGGTCAAGGCTGAGAGAGCATCTGTCTCCTTCCTTTATACACAAAAAAATGCAAATCGAAGCTTATAGCGAACCTGAATGCAAAGAATTTAATTTTTTCCCACTGATGTTGAACTCTCCTCAGTCGCCAACTACAACACCCCTTATATTTTGTTGGAATATTCCACAAGATATTATTTCCTTTCTTTTAATATATCGAAGGAAAGTCTTGGTGCACAGGTTAAAGTGTTGTCGAATGACCTTGAGGTCACAGGTTCGAGTCCGAAGCAGCCTCTTGCAAAAATGCAGAATAAGGTTTGCCTTCATTTCACCCTTATGGCGGTACCCTTCTGATGCAGTGGTAGGCCGCGTCGTGTGAAGACTCTAAATGCAGCCCTATATGCAGTGAAATATTATCCTAGTGCAAAGAGTGGTCCGCTCAAAATTACAGTTGTAATTAATTTTATAAAAAAATAGCAAGAGCACAAACAATCCCAAAACTTTGGTTTAAGAAAACAAGAAAAGTTCATGAATCGAACGAGGAACAAATAGATAAGCATGCATAGAATAAACCCAGCAAATCACACAATGAATAAACTAATAGCAAATAAAATAACATCCACAATAGTTCGGGTGCTGAATTAAACACCAATAGAGAATAAGACCATATACCACAGTTCACACGTGCAAACAGCGACAATGACGGCTGTTGGAGGGCACCCAAGGTTGCAACAAGCAGGTAGGATGTTGGAAGTAGAGATCAGGGCTGGCGGAGGCTTGGGGGACTAGGCGGTGGTTGAAAGTGAATGGAGGGTGGCTGTAGAGGGGTTCACGGTGAGGAATCTGGACTGGGAGTAGAACAATTTACTTAAGATAGGCGGTTGAGGGTTAGGAAGGGGAAGACGGGATCAATTTCATAGGGAAGTTTGTTTGGTGGAGAGGAAACGGGATAGAGGTAAAGGATTGGTGGCCTGGACGTGGAAGGGGCGGGGTTGATGTGGAACTGACGGGAATTATGTTGGCGCTGGGGAAGGAGGAGGCCGACGGGATGGTTGGTGCTGGGAAGAAGGAGGCCGGCAGGGGTGGTTGGCACTGGGAAGGAGGAGGAGGGGGGAGGAGGCTTCTGGCAGTGGTGGACTAGGTGGAAGCCGTCGGAATATGAAGTAGCGGCGATTTCGGGCTGGATGGAGGCCGACAGAATAAGTAGGGGCAGTTTCAGGTTGGATGGAGGCCGACGGGAGTGGGGAGAAACAGGGAAGAGGGCAGTGGAGGAGGGGAAGACTACGGGGATGGCTCACAAGGAATCGCACCAGGGGCGGGAGGGTTCCGGCGTCACACCAGGAACGGAGGACCGACGGTTTGCGTAAATCGCAAACAACCTTCGATACCATGAACCGCAGGCTGCACACCATAAAAATAACCCTAAATCTACATAAGTACCCACCTGAATTGGACGACTCACGTTGTTTCGGTCGATCAGGCGTTAAATACAACTCCAATCATAAAACGTAAAATATGAAATTGACTCGGATCGACAATCCGGACACAACCACGGACTCCGATCGTCCATCAAGCCAACGGATCACCGCCTCCTGCAGGAATACACCAGTGTCGGTCGTGGCGCGCCATCAACTCCCCCCGGTTTGAAAGCACTCATCTCCGGTGAGTGAAGATGGTCGTAATCATTGTGTATCCGCGGGGCGAGTCTCTCAATCACCTCTGAAGAAATCCATGTAGGATCGTGTAAAGGCTGACCGCTCCAACAGACAAGATAGCGTACAATATCTCGTCCGCCCGCAATATAGAAGTCGCGACCGATGATCTGAAGTACGTCATCTGTAGAAGTAGGTGGCACTGGTTGTAATGTATCTCTGTCTGACAATAATGAATCTTCGTCTGACTGCTGTGTCGGTGGAATCGTTGGTGATGCAATGCGATCCTCATGGAGCGACTCCGCGGGTGGTAATAGAGAGGGTCTGGTAGAGGTAATAGGAGGTGATGGCTCAAGTAGAGGGGCTATGGGAGATGAAGGCTCAGGTAGAGGTGTGGAAAAATGGTCCACATACACGTGATCCTCGTAGTAAGGTGTCAAATCCTCTACGATGGATACTCGGCTGATGTCATACCCTGAGGGATGTCAATCTCATATGCGTTCGTACCAATCCGTCGTACGACTGTATAAGAGCTCATTTTGTGAGTGCTTAATTTCTTTGTTGGTCCCTGCGGGAACCTCTCAGATCGAATGCAAATTAATACTTGTCCTCCCATCTCAAAGAATTGTTCTCGTCTGTGTTGGTCTGCTCGATCCTTATAATAATCATTACTAACTGCAATTTTGTTATGGACCAACTCATGAAGTGCATGCACATGCTGAGTAAAGGACTCTGTGGACTCTTGCGAATGATGCAAATCATACGATGGATACAAATCATGCAACATAGGAGAGTCGGGCACTATATGTGAATAGCCATGCAAGTTATGCAACAGATGCAAAAAACTGATGACTGACTGGCAAAATGCATACATTATATAACAGTGAAAGTCCCTAAGGATTAGTGGTTTATCTGGAAGCTCTTTGGACGAGGTGTAAAAAAACTCATTTAGTGTGCTGAGACCACTCAACTGCTTGATTGAGACACCGACAGTGATTTGCAGAATCAGGATATTTCAAATATCTCCCGAGAGATGCAAATCATCAGGAGGCTCACTGGGTGGTCGATAGAAAAATTTAACATGAATAACGTCATCGTCCGAAGGAACATCGCAGATGGTGACAAAAGTCATCGCGTACGTGATGATCACAAGTACGGAGACATGACTCATCCCTAAAGTATTGGAGGGAAAACTCGTCAAATGAGCCTCTCGAGGACTTGATCCTGGGGAGGTCAACAATGACATGATGGTCCTACCGTGTCGAGTGCTAGATTTCTAACCGAAAGGGACCCTAGTCTAAGTGAGTTGCGGTGGACGGATATACCATCAAAGTGTCATCGGGCCGATCGTCTTCACTCACATGACCATACTCTTTTGTCATACTAGTATTACTCCTCGTCTATGATCGGGCTCGACTCCCAAATCAAGTGGGAATTGAGTCTAACCGCAGCTTTCTCTCCTAGAGCTGTTCGTTGGACACTGTCGGATAAAGACCAGAGCAATCATGTTGGTGCCTTTTCTCGCTCTGTATAGTCGTGCGGTTAGCTCTTCTAACCACACAGCCCTAGCGATTAGGTTTTTTCTATCCGCCTAATCTCTTGTGACAGACATTGTATATTCTCTCTCTTGTATTTTTTCACTCCTCCACCATCTTTTTATAAATATGGGGCATACTCATGTATTATGTAACTTTTTAAAGCAACAAATTTCTGTTATTTAGCATTTTGCACATGGTATCAGAGCTAATCGGCCATTTGCTCCATTTTTTGCTTTCTCAGTCGTGTCACAGTGTGCAAGGGGTCTCTAAGTTTTTAACCGTCTGCTCTTCACTTCTCTTTTATTGTCGCGGTTCTCTTTCTTATCCGCGCCTTCCCACAGTTTTTTTTTGTTCTGCGGTCTTCTCTTCTTTAGCAGCGGTTTCTTCTTTCTGCTGCTTCTTGCCGCCCTCCTACCCTCCCTTTGCTATTCACACTTCCTGTAAATAGCTTTCTTCTCGCTACATCTTACTCTGTTCGTGCGGCCTCTTGGTCTGTTCGCGCGGCCTCTTCTTTGTTCGCTTTATGAGACAAGTTCTTGTTCGATCTCTTCCTTTAACCGTGCGGTTAGTCTCTGTGTCGGTCTTCTTTCTCTAACCGCTGCGGATAAACCTCTTCATGCGGATAGATCTCTCTACTCGCTGCGGATAGACATCTCTACCCGTTTTCTCTTCTTGCTATGGAGATGTCTCATTTCTCTTCATCTACTCTATCCGCGCCACCTGTTCTGCCCGCTCTTGTCTCTACTTCTGGCAATTTGGGTAGCTCACTCGGTCAAATTATCCCGATTGAAGTGTTTCCTTTGTCTTTTTGATAAGCTCTCAGTGTAAGCGTCATCATCTCACTGATGACCCTCCTGTATATGGATCTGCAGCTTTTGATAACTGGGATGTCAGTGATGCTCTGGTGAGAACATTACATGCTAATAGTTTACCTAATGAGTGTCTTCCCGTCATTAGACATGATGCGACGGTTAAGCCCGCTTGGAATCATCTTGTTGCTCTGTACTCCAAGGGAGCTCAAACTTCTCGCATATATACGTAGTATGCGGATCTTTTTGTACGACCAGTCATGACTCCTGCTGCAGCTTATCAGGAGGAACAGGCTTTTGGTGCTGAACTTCTTCAGTATCGGCTCTTTTTTGTTGATCTCGTTGAGCAACATAAATATTTTCAGGAGCTTCTAGTTGTGTGTTATTTGTTTCGTTTGCCCGAATATTATGATATGATTCAGCAACAAATTCTTGGAGAGGGTGCTACTCCTACTCTTGATGCTACTGATGCGCGCATTTCAGCTATCACTGCTCTTCTTCAGCGTCCTCTGCTTGCCTCTCTGCCTCCTCCTGACAATATTGCTCATCAGGCCCGTTGTGATATTCCCAGTGGTCGTGGAGGCCGCTCCGGTGGTCGTGGCCCCTCTAGATATATCTGCTCTCATTGTGGCAAGACCAGTCACCTTGTTGACCGATGCTGGGTCAAGCATCCTCATCTTCACCCTTCTACGAGCTCGAAGAAGTCTACTTCACTTGCTACCTCTTTGTGTAGTGCAAATATGGTCACTACGGGTAGGTGACTCATTGATTCTAGTGCTAATAATCATATGACGAGCAATCCTTGTCTTTTCTCTATCTGTACAAACACAATCGGTCACCTCCAGTTTTTATTGCGGATGATTCTCCATCACCTGTGTGTGGATCTGGCACAATGCATGTCACTCCATCTCTTTAACTTGAGGACACTCTCTACGTCCCAACTTTTTTGTGCAACCTACTTTTTGTTACTTCTCTATGTAAACGACTAGATTGCACAGCTATTTTTATTGCGGCTACTTGTTCTTTTCAGGATCTTCAGTCCAAGTAGACGATTACTACTAGGACTGAAAGTGGTGGCTTGTTCTATCTTGACATGTCTCTGCTTTTTCTGCCTCTACTTCTCTTCTACAATGACATCTTCGCCTTGGGCATCCTCCTCTTCTTCTTCACCAATTCTTTCATGATCTACCTCGGGGAGACTCTTCTCTGAATTGTGAAGCTTGATAAATCGGAAAACACCACCATTTGTCTTTTCCAGCAAAGCAATGGCGTAGCTCTTCTCGTCCTTTGAGCTTGTTCATTCGGATGGGGTCCTGCTCCTACCAAATCTGTTGGTAGGAATAGTCTGTATTTTGTCACATTTATTGTTGATTTTTCTCGATGTACTTGATTGTATTTATTAAAAAACGTTGTGAACTTTTTTCTATTTTTACTACGTTCTGTAATGAGGTTCGTACTCAGTTTGATGCTCCTATTAAAGTGTTTCACACTAATAATGTCAAATAATACCTTAGTCATCAATTTTCACTGTTTTGTATGCATCGTAGCATTATACATCAAACTAGTTGCTCTTACATCTCTCAACAGAATGGGGTTGTTGAACGCAAGAATTGTCATCTTCTTGATGTATCTCGCACTCTTCTCACTCAAATGAGTGTTCTTTGATCTTAATGGGGACATGTCGTTTTTCTCTCTTGTTACCTCATCAACCGGATTCCTTCCTCGATTCTCAATGACAAAACTCATTTTTTTCGTTCTGTACCCTACTGCGACACCGTTTCCTTTACCTCCACGTGTGTTTGGATGTACAGTGTTTGTTCACTCTCCTTCTACTGGACGTGACAAACTCTCTTCTCGCTCAGTTAAGTACATTTTTTTGTGCTACTGTCAACACAAAAAGAATATCGGTGATATGATCCTCTACTCCGGAAACAGTATCTTTCCGTGAATGTTACTTTCTTTGAGGATGCTCCTTAGTTTTCACGCACCTCTACTTTCCCACCTTCTAATGACTCTGCTTCCGTACATGTTATCTTTGCACCCCTAACCTGCTCAGGTGTTTCTTCCTTCTCCACCAGCCTCTGATTTTCCTTCTCTTTCTCTTGATACTACCTCTCTCCCTAAACCGCTGCTGACAGTTCCCAGGTCAGCAGTCTCTCCGACGGATGGATCTGATACTACAGACAAGTCAGACTTTGATCTTCTGATAGCCCTTCGGAAGGGAGTTCGCACATGTCCTAAACATCCTCTTCGTGATGTTATTTCTTATGCCCGACTGTCTCCTTCCTGTCAGAGCTTTGCTCTCACTCTCTCGGCTAATGTAATCACAGCTACGTATCATGAGACTCTTGTTATTCCTCATTGGAAAGCTGTCATGGATGAAGAAATAGAAATTCTGACAGAATGGGGTACTTGGACTCTTGTCCCTACTCCTCTAGGAGTTGATGTGGTTGGTTGTCGTTGAGTCTTTGTGATCAAGTTTCTTCCTGATTGCACCATCGATCGCTATAAGGCTTTGACTTGTTGCTAAAGGCTTTACACAGGCTTATGGTATGAACATCTTTGACACCTTCTCTACAGTTGCTCGGATTACAATGATCTGTATTTTCTTTTCTGTGGTTGTTAACAGAGAATGGGAAATGTCTCAGTTAGATGTCAAAAAAGTCTTCATTTATGAAGATCTACAGGAGACGGTCTATATGGACCAACCTCTTGGGTATGTTGCTCAGGGGGAGTCTCAGGTATGTAGACTGAGGAAGACAATTTAAGGACTTAAGCAAAGCCTGCGGGTCTGCTTTGAGAAGCTCAGTAAGGTTATCTCTGTTATTGGGTTTGCTCGAAGTGTTGCAGATCACTCTCTATTCATACACAAGACTTCTACAGGGCTAGTTATTCTTAATGTTTATGTGGATGTCATTCTTTTTACAGGGGATGATAAGAAGGGAATTAACCTAACGAAGAAACATCAAGGTCAACATTTTATTACAAAATATATGGGTCTCCCAAGTACTTTTGGGGAATTGAGATCTCTCGGAAGCTCAATTCTGTAGTACTCTCACAACGAAAGTATGTATTGGATCTTTAAAAAGACAGATCTTCAGGGAGCGAAACCTGCTCGGTGTTCAATAGAGTTGGTGATGACAAGTGTTTGAGTGAAGATTCAGCTCTCCTTACAGATGTCTCCAGGTAACGACGGCTTGTGGAAAAACTCATTTATCTCACAGTCACAAGGTCGGATATCTGTTATGCAGTAGGAAGGGTGAGCATGTTTATGCAAGCTCCCAAGGAGTGTCATCTACGATCAACTCTAAAGATCTTGGAGTATATGAAAGGGTCTCCGAGAAAAGGACTTCTGTTTCAAAAGAATAATCATTTGATAGTTGAAGCATATTTTGATGCCAGTTATGCAGATGACAAGGAGAATATGAAGTCTACATCTGATTTTTGTAACTTCGTAGGAAGAAATCTGGTAAGATGGAAGAGCAAGAAACAGTTTTTTGTCTCTGGGTCAAGTGGTGAAGCTGAGTACAGGAGCATGGCCTTGACCACCTGTGAGCTGAAGTGGTTACGGGCACTGATGCTTGATTTGATAAAAGTTTATGATCATCCCCTGTCAATGTTCTGTGACAACAAGGCAGTTATATATTTTTTGAATAATCCAGTGTTTCATGATAGGACAAAGCATATTGAAGTAGCTTGTCACTTTATCAGAGAATAGGTGTTGAAGAATCAAATCTGCACTCTGTTGGTCACCTCTAATAGAGAGCTTGGCGATATCTTTACCAAACCAGTATCCACTTTTTTAGAGGTCTATGACAAGCTGGGTATGATTGATATATCTGCTCCAGCTTGAGGGGGAGTGTTGTGACCTAAGTCCAGGGGGGTCTGGTGGACAGATAAGGCAGACAGGTATGGCGGTCTGGCGGATAGCAGTGGCGGACAGACTTGGAGATCTGTCTTTCTGATGATCCTAGCAGTGATTCCTCGCTAGCGGTTAGGCAGTAGCCGTGGAGTCTGGCGACCTGGCTTAGCAGTCTAACAGTAGTCCGTTGTAATCCGCACTAGTTAACTACTGTACGATCTAACAGTAGTCCGTTATAATCCGCACTGGTCAGATCTAGTTAACGGTCAGGCGGTTAGCTCCCGCCTAACCGCATGTGATGCTTCTATATTCTTCTTACAGTTGTGCACTTTGTTGATCAGCAGAGGCTTGACCGCAGTTGGTGTTTGCAACTCTCAAGTACAACTATGGTGCGACCTGGCTGTTAGACTTTGTGTAACCGCAGCTTTCTCTCCTAGAGCTGTTCGCTGGACACTGTCGGATAGAGACCAGAGCAATTTTGTTAGTGCTTTTTCACTCTGTATAGTCATGTGGTTAGCTCTTCTAACCACACAGCCCTAGCGGCTAGGTTTTATCTATCCACCTAGTCACTTGTGACATGCGTTGCATATGTTGGGTTTTGTTATACGTCACAACACTTGTGCGCATCAGAAATAGAACAAGAAACCCAGAAGAAATTCGGATCTACCGATGAACATTGATCAAGAAGTGACATTGCTATTAATAAAATTATACCTTTGAGGGATTGAGTCAATACTCAACCAAGGTGCTTCAAGAGATCTGACGATCACTAGCGGCCGAAGTTCCGAGTGTAGAATAACGTCCACATCTCTACGAATATCCACACGAGCACGGAGAAATCTTAGATTCTTGTCGCACAAGATCTAGGTTGGAAGGAGGTTCGCCCTAAACGTCTCAACGGACTACTAGATCCGTTAAAGGAGAGGTGGCAACGACAAAGACGACGCCCAGGAAACACTTTCTGGCGAAGTACAAGAACGGCGGACGGTCGGCGGCGAGATTGGCTTTCACGACCTAGGAGGAACAGTTCCGTCGGGTGGAAGAAGAAGAAGTCGACTCGCTCGATTAGGTCAGAAAAAAATCACGTAATTATCTTCGGTTTACTATTTACATCATATATATACAGTAGACCGAAACTTCTGATACCTGCAGACCACGTCGAACCGGACTTAAAGGAAACAAACCGGATAAAACGGAATTCGTCGAGTATATACCTCGATATTCGACGAATCAATAACCATTCGTCGAAATAACACGTATATACTCGACGAATCGAGGCAGGGCAAACCGTCCAAGCAACAAGGCAATATACGACGAATCAGAGTCAAACTCGTCGAAACCGTCATGACGATACTCTACGAACCAAGTCCAATTCGTCGAGATAACATTACGATATTCGACGAATTCAAACAGACATGTTGAGATGTCACGACTATACTCGACGAATTCAAGACTATTCGTCGAAATCTTAAGACTATACTCGACAAATTTCCCTTGGATTCTTCCGACCACTTACCTGATGATTCATATTCACAATATAGGTCCCGGAATGCAATTCTTTCACATCCAGAACGCCATAAGCTTGGTCCTTCACTCATATCACATAGGAGCAATACCAACACAAACTTTTCCAACTTCGTCGATGCACTTATGTGCGACCCCAAAAGCTCATATTACGTTGGCAGTGAGGCTATATGTTTGATCACTTTCAGATCACCACGATAACACTAACAGTATATTCTCTCTCTTGTATTCTCTCTCCTTCCTCGTTTTGTATAAATAGGGGGCATACATATGTATTATGTAGCTTTTTGGAGCAACAAAGTTCTGTTATTTAGCTCTTTTTGCACATTCTCCAATCAACTGGGTACATTCTCTCTTCTACAAATCAATGGTATAGTACTGTCTCTGCACCAAAGCGATGAGTCTTTTCCTCTGGAGACTTTAACTTATAGAATTTTTTCCTTTGGTGATTCAAAAATACAAATGATAACCCTTTACAGTTGGTTGTTAAGAACTTGAATGTTTTAGATCAAGTCGAGTTGTCTCAGAAGAAGTGAGACTAATTGAATTCTAGAAGAAAGAAAGAGATTCAGTTTACATAGAGAAAAATGAGGAAGAAAGAAGTTGTGTTTTTGGTTGTTTGAATAATCAAGTTCACGTTATGTGTGTTCTATTAGCTAGGGCATCCTTTAGAATAAGAGATGTTTTTATATTCCTTTTTTTGGTGCAAGTTCTAAAGAGGCATGCACGACAGAAGAATGGCGCTTTCCATTCTGGGAACTGTAATGGCTACATTTGAGCGCCTTGGTCATTAATTATTGAGTGGAACTCTTCCAGAAAAGGACAGTGCGGTCGACGATCACAAATTTTCGAATAGCAAACTATGATCGGTCTTCCCTTTATCTAGGGTCACCGGACGACGATTGTTGAGCGATGTTAGCAGTCTTTGGTCAAAGATCGGTGATCATTGTGTTGGCTTCTTCAGATCTTCAACAGTCGAGGGATTCGGTCGTCGGCCAATGAATGGCAGTCAACAATCGTAGATCGTTGAGCTTGCTTCTTAAGCCTTATTTTGTGAGCTTCCTGGTCACCGAAAAGCGGTCGGCGGTCAATGATCGTTGATCGTTGATCTTTCCTTCAGATCAACAATCGTTGAGTGCTTCGATCACCGTTAAACGATTGTCGATCAGCGAATGTTGATTGCAAAGCTTTCTTTGAGGAAACTTTTTCTTGGCTTTGCTTCACTTCAAAAACTTCATTTAGATATAATTAAATTACTTCCTCACCTAACATTTTGAAGAGTTTTATATCATTAACTTACTTTTTTTATTAAATCCTTAAAAAAATCCTAACTAGTATTATGAATGAAGATTTTATTAGATGATCTTAAGATAAATATATGAAACTAATATGAAGCTTTTGTAACGCCCTGGTCTATTGTGGGAGTGTTATAAGTCTGTAGACCCGTGACCGTAACCCATCTTCACGAATCTGATTGACCACAGCTGTTAATTCCAATGATAGGTTGTTAAGGTTGGGTCTCGAACCGCAGTCCTCCTTTTGATGAAGGAGAGTTCAATTAGTGATGAGAAGTAGAAAAAATTCATAATTAAGCGTGCTTGAACGAGAATAGTATCGGGATAGGTGATCTCCTGGGAAGTCCCTATGCTGTCCGCTTAATTTGAGTTTCCCTCGTCAAAAGGAGGTCTGCAGTTCAAGACCCAACCTCAACAACCCACCATTGAAATTAGCAGTTGCAACCAATCAGATCCGTGGAGATGGGTTGGGGTCACTGTTCTGCAGACCTGTAGCGCACCCATAGTAGACTGGAGCATTACATAAAATGCACTTTTTATTTAACCCTCAAGTTTATTGTGGTTGCGCTACAGGTCTGCAGACCAGTGACCCCAACCCATCTCCACGGATCTGATTGGTTATTGTCGCTAACTCTAATGGACGATTGTTGAGGTTGGGTCTTGAACCGCAGACCTCCTTTGATGAGGGAAAATCCAATTAAGCGGGTAGCACGGGGACTTCCCAGGAGGTTACCCGTCTTAATACTACTCTTGCCTGAGCACACATAATTATAGAGTTTTTCTACTTCTCATCACCAATTGGTGACTTCCTAGGAAGTCACCATGCTGCCCGCTTCACTGGAGTTTCCCTTATCAAAGGAGGTATACGGTTCGAGATCCAATCTCAACAACCCGTCATTGGAGTTAGCAGATGTGGCCATCCATGGAAATGGGTTGGGGCCACTAGTGTGCATACCGATAGCACACTCACAGTAGACCATGGCATAACAACTTTCATGTGATAACAAATTATTCATCTGTATTGTACCCAATCCAACTCAATGTAAAAAGGTTTCGTAATTTGTGTAAAAAGGTTTTGTAATCTTACTAGCAAGATAGGAAGTGTACAACCCCATGTTCGCCGAGTGGGAGACCCAGAAGAGCCCAAAGAGTAAAAAGGGGGGCTCGGTCCCAAGCAAATCGAGTATGCGAGCAAGGCAGTAGACACACACTCACCCAGTGCGTCAGGCGTCTAATTGGCTTATACCGACAGATCGTTTTCAAGTTTGGCGCCTACAATCTGTATGCTCTACCATGTCGAGGAGTATAAAAAAAACTATGTATAAGCCCAATGTAAATGCCTGCATTCTTGGCCCATTAGAAGATCTCTCTCATGTATAGATTAGTCTCACACCTAGGTTTGGAGTTAAGATCTCACTCCTCTCTCTAATATATGTGCACACATTTGTATTTTTTTTCAAGCTAAATGTGAAGTAAAAAAATTATTGTGCTTCATATTTTCACGACCTAGGAGGAACAGTTCCGTCGGGTGGAAGAAGAAGAAGCCGACTCGCTCGATTAGGTCAGAAAAAAATCACGTAATTATCTTCGGTTTACTATTTACATCATATATATACAGTAGACCGAAACTTCCGATACCTGCAAACCACGTCGAACCGGACTTAAAGGAAACAAACCGGATAAAACGGAATTCGTCGAGTATATACCTCGATATTCGACGAATCAATAACCATTCGTCGAAATAACACGTATATACTCGACGAATCGAGGCAGGGCAAACCGTCCAAGCAACAAGACAATATACGACGAATCAGAGTCAAACTCGTCGAAACCGTCATGACGATACTCTACGAACCAAGTCCAATTCGTCGAGATAACATTACGATATTCGACGAATTCAAACAGACATGTTGAGATGTCACGACTATACTCGACGAATTCAAGACTATTCGTCGAAATCTTAAGACTATACTCGACAAATTTCCCTTGGATTCTTCCGACCACTTACCTGATGACTCATATTCACAATATAGGTCCCGGAATGCAATTCTTTCACATCCAGAACGCCATAAGCTTGGTCCTTCACTCATATCACATAGGAGCAATACCAACACAAACTTTTCCAACTTCGTCGATGCACTTATGTGCGACCCCAAAAGCTCATATTACGTTGGCAGTGAGGCTATATGTTTGATCACTTCCAGATCACCACGATAACACTAACAGTATATTCTCTCTCTTGTATTCTCTCTCCTTCCCCGTTTTGTATAAATAGGGGGCATACATATGTATTATGTAGCTTTTTGGAGAACAAAGTTCTGTTATTTAGCTCTTTTTGCACATTCTCCAATCAACTGGGTACATTCTCTCTTCTACAAATCAATGGTATAGTACTGTCTCTGCACCAAAGCGATGAGTCTTTTCCTCTGGAGACTTTAACTTATAGAATTTTTTCCTTTGGTGATTCAAAAATACAAATGATAACCCTTTACAGTTGGTTGTTAAGAACTTGAATGTTTTAGATCAAGTCGAGTTGTCTCAGAAGAAGTGAGACTAATTGAATTCTAGAAGAAAGAAAGAGATTCAGTTTACATAGAGAAAAATGAGGAAGAAAGAAGTTGTGTTTTTGGTTGTTTGAATAATCAAGTTCACGTTATGTGTGTTCTATTAGCTAGGGCATCCTTTAGAATAAGAGATGTTTTTATATTCCTTTTTTTGGTGCAAGTTCTAAAGAGGCATGCACGACAGAAGAATGGCGCTTTCCATTCTGGGAACTGTAATGGCTACATTTGAGCGCCTTGGTCATTAATTATTGAGTGGAACTCTTCCAGAAAAGGACAGTGCGGTCGACGATCACAAATTTTCGAATAGCAAACTATGACCGGTCTTCCCTTTATCTAGGGTCACCGGACGACGATTGTTGAGCGATGTTAGCAGTCTTTGGTCAAAGATCGGTGATCATTGTGTTGGCTTCTTCAGATCTTCAACAGTCGAGGGATTCGGTCGCCGGCCAATGAATGGCAGTCAACAATCGTAGATCGTTGAGCTTGCTTCTTAAGCCTTATTTTGTGAGCTTCCTGGTCACCGAAAAGCGGTCGGCGGTCAATGATCGTTGATCGTTGATCTTTCCTTCAGATCAACAATCGTTGAGTGCTTCGATCACCGTTAAACGATTGTCGATCAGCGAATGTTGATTGCAAAGCTTTCTTTGAGGAAACTTTTTCTTGGCTTTGCTTCACTTCAAAAACTTCATTTAGATATAATTAAATTACTTTCTCACCTAACATTTTGAAGAGTTTTATATCATTAACTTACTTTTTTTATTAAATCCTTAAAAAAATCCTAACTAGTATTATGAATGAAGATTTTATTAGATGATCTTAAGATAAATATATGAAACTAATATGAAGCTTTTGTAACGCCCTGGTCTATTGTGGGAGCGTTATAAGTCTGTAGACCCGTGACCTTAACCCATCTTCACGAATCTGATTGACCACAGCTGTTAATTCCAATGATAGGTTGTTAAGGTTGGGTCTCGAACCGCAGTCCTCCTTTTGATGAAGGAGAGTTCAATTAGTGATGAGAAGTAGAAAAAATTCATAGTTAAGCGTGCTTGAACGAGAATAGTATCGGGATAGGTGATCTCCTGGGAAGTCCCTATGCTGCCCGCTTAATTTGAGTTTCCCTCGTCAAAAGGAGGTCTGCAGTTCAAGACCCAACCTCAACAACCCACCATTGAAATTAGCAGTTGCAACCAATCAGATCCGTGGAGATGGGTTGGGGTCACTGTTCTGCAGACCTGTAGCGCACCCATAGTAGACTGGATTACATAAAATGCACTTTTTATTTAACCCTCAAGTTTATTGTGGTTGCGCTACAGGTCTGCAGACCAGTGACCCCAACCCATCTCCACGGATCTGATTGGTTATTGTCGCTAACTCTAATGGACGATTGTTGAGGTTGGGTCTTGAACCGCAGACCTCCTTTGATGAGGGAAAATCCAATTAAGCGGGTAGCACGGGGACTTCCCAGGAGGTTACCCGTCTTAATACTACTCTTGCCTGAGCACACATAATTATAGAGTTTTTCTACTTCTCATCACCAATTGGTGACCTCCTAGGAAGTCTCCATGCTGCCCGCTTCACTGGAGTTTCCTTTATCAAAGGAGGTATACGGTTCGAGATCCAATCTCAACAACCCGTCATTGGAGTTAGCAAATGTGGCCATCCATGGAAATGGGTTGGGGCCACTAGTGTGCATACCGATAGCACACTCACAGTAGACCAGGGCATAACAACTTTCATGTGATAACAAATTATTCATCTGTATTGTACCCAATCCAACTCAATGTAAAAAGGTTTCGTAATTTGTGTAAAAAGGTTTTGTAATCTTACTAGCAAGATAGGAAGTGTACAACCCCATGTTCGCCGAGTGGGAGACCCAGAAGAGCCCAAAGAGTAAAAAGGGGGGCTCGGTCCCCGGCAAATCGAGTATGCGAGCAAGGCAGTAGACACACACTCGCCCAGTGCGTCAGGCGTCTAATTGGCGGGGCGAGCTGAGCCGTAAGACCGCACTCGCCCCAGACCACGAATGGGGCATGGGCGAGTGCCAGCTTCATCAGGCACTCGCCACTCCGAGCGGGGCGAGTCGGGTGTAGTACCGCATTCGCCCCAGGCAAGGAATAGGGGGTATGTGAGTGCCTGTTTTAATAGGCACTCGTCGGGTAAGGTGAGGCAAGTCTAGAGACAGGTCCTCACTCGCCCCAAGAGATGAGCCATAGGTAGGCGAGTGTCAGCTTCATCGAGCACTCGCCACCCTCGGAGGCTGTGGCCTAATCATTGATATGTTTTAGGGGTATTTTCCATAAGGGTATTATATTTATTTTTGACTATCAATAGCATTTCCAAACAGCTGAGTCTGGCTGTTGGCAGACCAATTTGGGGTGTGTTTAGTAAAACCAAAATGTGGGATTCGTTATGTGCAGACCAAATTTGGAAAACTATAAATAGATCTTGAAGGGCACCATTGGAGAGGATTCGTTTTTGGGCTTCCTCCTCTGGTCGATCTTGGTTGGCTTTCAGTGCCCTCCAAAAGTGTCCAGCTTCAGCATTGATTTGGGAGAAGAAGAGCTCTAAGATCTTTCGGGTCTGTGGTGAGACCTCCGAGCTGCAGCCCGGAGTCAATGTTTGGTTCTAAGTCTTTAGTAAAGCGTTCTTCCTCGGGAGAAGTAGGTGCAGGCTTCCCCCCTTTGGGTCTAAACTCCTTGTTGGGCCGAATCTCGGCTCCAACAGGAAGGATGGATATCTATTTTCAAGTTTGAAGGGGAGTGTTGAAATATTCAGCGAAGAATTTATTTATTTTTTCTTTTTTGAAAATGTCTTTTGGATGCAAACTAAGAATATTGTAAAAGAATTGAATAGGAAGTAGAAATATGTTATTACTTCACAATATTAACTTTCAATTTAAGTATTTGTACACATTATTTATAGGGTGAAGGAGTAGAATCTCAACTCCAAATCAAATGTGGGACTAATCTATACATGAGAAAAGAGGGATTTTACATGGGTTTATTCATAGTTCTTCCGCACCCCCTGCAAGCTGAAGCATACAGATTGCATGTACCAAGCTTGAAAACAAACTATCGATGTAGTGGGAGTGGTAAGACCTTGGTAAGAACATCATAAGTCCGAACATCAGCAGGTACATATCGAAAATCAAGCTTACGAAGTTGAACTTTTTCTCAAATGAAATGACAATCGACTTTGATATGTTTGGTACATTCATGAAAAACAGGATTCTCAGCGATATAGATGGTAGCTTGGCTATCGCAGTTGAGAATTGCCAGAGAGTAAATCTTTACACCAAGATCAGTAAGAAGAATTTCCAACTATATGAGTTAAAAAAACAGACATCATACAATGATATTCAACCGCGATAGAAGAGCGTGTTAACACTGTCTGGTTCTTTTTTCGTCATGTGATTGGGTGTCCTCCAATATATGTGCAGTAGTCATTCGTAAACTGACGATCATTGAGCGAGCTGGCATAGCCTGCATCAAAATATGCAATTAATGATACAAAAAAAGAGCTTATACACAAGCCCTTATCCCGAAGCATCCTTCAAATACTGAAGCATTTGCTTGACAGTCTGGCGGTGGGACATTCAAGGAGCATACATGAAGCGGCTGACCACCCCAACAACAAATGATATATCGGATCATGTGACAGCCAGATAGAAGAAGTATAATGAGAATAAATAAACTATCATAGATTATCCATTTCAAAAATCCTTCAAAACAGTATCAATATCAGAATGTCATTATTACCAATAAAGAGAAGAAACGGGCAAGGGGAAGGGCCGTTGGAAGGAGGGAGAGAGGAAGGAGGGTAGGGTTAGAGGAGAACAAGGGAGCATCCCTTTTAGGTTTCATCCAAGAAAGGAAAAAAAAAGTTCATAGAAGCCCTCTTATACTATTGAGATGCCAATAACATAATTGAATTATAAAATTAGACTTAATATAAAATTATCCGGTGCGCCCGCCACGACCGGTTTTTCCTCGTTGGTCTGAGTCGCGCCCGCCGCAACCACCTCATGTGGTTCCCCATTGGCCCGAGCGTCCCCATCTCGTCCCCTCCGTGTATAGCCCGCCACGGGCGGTCCTCATCGTGAATGTCCGTGACAATACCGTCATCTGGAAAATTCGCCTTGTCCTCAAGGCAGAAGTCGGGAAATTGACGGCGGAAGTCATCCCGCAATAGCCAAGTGGCCTCGGAAGGTGGGCGATGGCGCCACGCCATGAGGAGTTCCTCTACAGCAGTGTCTCTGGGTAGGTGGTGGCGGCGGTCGAGTATGTTGTGCGGGTATAAGGGAGCAGGGTGAGAGTAGTCAAGATTACTCGGAATGTGGTCCAGGGTCGGGTGGTCGCCCACGACGCGGCGAAGTTGAGAGACGTAGAGCTCCAGGTGGATAAGGCTCCCCTTGGGAAGTTAGATCATGTAGGCGACAGTTCCAATTCGGGCCAGGACGGTGAATGGCCCAAAAAATCGCGGTGCGAGTTTGGGGCAGGAGCGATTAGCGACCGTGAGTTGGCGGTAAGGGTGGAGTTTGATGAATACCTTCTCGCCGACTTGGAAGGAAAGATCTCGGTGCTTGCGGTTGGAGAAGGACGTCATTTTTGTTTAGGCGCGGCGTAGGCGATGTTTAAGACTGTTCAAGATGATGTACCTATCTTGTAGATGATTTGTCAGACTAAGCACGAGGCACTACCCCGGAAGGTGGCGCACAACATCCGGTGGTGGTCGGTCGTAGACGGACTCAAATGGAGTTGTTTCCGCCGCATGGTAGTAGGCGGTGTTGTACAAATACTAGGCCCAGCCCAGCCCAGCCAATTAGCCTGCGTGCCCGGTCTCTCGCCAATGATACAACGTAAGTAAGTCTCCAAACAACGGTTGAGAACCTCGAATTGGCCATCTGTTTGTGGATGGTAAGCGGATCTCATGCGGAGGTGTGCCTTGAAGGCGGAACAAGGACGTCTACAAACTGCTCAGAAATAGGGGATCACGATCGCTCACAATCAATCGCGGAAAGCCATGAATTCGCAAGACTCCGGAGATGAAACTTTCGGCCACTCCCGCGGCCGTCTACGAATGTCGGAGAGAAATGAAGTGCGCGTACTTGGAGAGTCGGTCCACCACTACCAGAATGCAATCAAACTCATTGGATCGGAGAAGGTATGTAATGAAATCCATAGCAATGTCCACCCAAATATGATCCGGATTGGGCAGGGGTTAGAGTAACCCGCCCGGGAACATCGTCTCGTACTTCACCTTCTAGCATGAGAAGCAGTCGACCACGTGGGCTTTGACTTGCTTAAACATGTGCGACCAATAGATGGACACTGTCAAGCACTGATAGGTGCAGAAGGCTCCGGCCTGGCCCCCGGATGGCGTGGCATGGAACTCGGCTAGGAGGCGTGGAATGAGAGGGTAGGCCGCAGACAGCACTAAGCGGCCCATGTAAAAGAGCCGACCGCCCACTAGTGAGTCTGGGGGGTGGCACCGGGGCCGGCGATGAGGGCCGTTCAAATGGCAGCAAGGTGCAGGTCCATTTCCACGTCATGTTGAATAGATGTGGCATCCTCCCGGACCGGACGGGAAATGACCCTGAGCTCCGGTGATTGCACTTGTCGAGAGAGAGCGTCCGTCGCTCTGTTGGTGCGGCCCGGGCGGAATTCGATGGAGAAATCGTTCCCAAGAATTTCAGCCACCCAAAGCTGTTGCGCCAGTGTGGCGATCTTTTTTTGGAGGAGGTACCACGGGCTATGATGATCGGTGCGGACAATAAAACCTCGGCTATAAATCAAGTCAAAAATTATCTGCCGAAATAAATTATAACATGGATACCTTTTAGAATGGCACGCTTCTCATCATTGTTGTGAATGAAAGCACCTGCTCCAACTAACACTACTATAGCTGCAGGCTACAAAACATACAGAAAAGAGACACGTTTATATAAAAATAATTTAGAATGAACCAAAATGAAGAAAAATAGATAAATAACAGCTAAAAAGGATGCTGACAATTTCTTAATTAGCATACAATGATATAGTTTCTCCATGACTGAGAAGTTGATGACTCTTCTTCTTCTTCCAAAATATTCCTAATCATCCTGCCATCCTTATAATTTGGCGCTTTTGCATAACCACGACACTGAAAACTAGGAGAAGATACAGACCTACAAACAAAAATATAATTTTTTTTTTCAAATAGCTAACGGCAGAAAACACAAAAGCAATTAATATGTGAGCATAAAATATCATTATGAATTGGCTGGTGGAGTAATGAGCATAGGAATAATAATTATTCATTCCTGATGCTACAAGAAAAACTTACCTTAAGTTTTGAATGAAGGTGAATAATTGCAACTTCAATTTGCAAACGTGTTACATATCTAACATAAAGGTTGGTATGATTTCAGCCAACAAAAATATAATCAAATACATATACAATATATTATATGTTAGAATTACTGTTAATTGGTGCTGATTTCATGTTACTCCTCTACATATAAAAGGAGTCCTCACATTATTAATTATTTCAGCTTTTATTTCACGCAACATGATATCAGAGCATGGTCCCGAGCGATAAGTGTGTTTGCTTGCCGCTGACTGTTTCCGACCAACCACCGCCGAAGACCGGCCGTCCAACTCCCGCTCGCCATTCACGGGCATGGGTTCACCTCCGCTACTCAAGCAGCGCACCGTTTTCCACGTTTTTTTCTATGGGATGAGCATTTAATGTCTTGTATAGGTATATGGCTAGCAGATCGTGGGACGGCCAGGATTTCAAAATCTGGAGTTCTCCATCCGAAATAGACATGTACACCACTATTTGATGGACGTATTTCTAATTGGAGCACATAACTCTGCACTAAAAAACATAATTTTGGACACAAAGCATAGGACTATTAGACATATGTCGACTTCCAATCAAAACACAAGATTTTGCACAAGGAAAACAGAACTTTGAATACAGAATTAGAAGTCCAAGCACAGAATTAGAAGTCCAAGCACAGAATTCTGCACTCAAAGCACAGAACTCTGAGTACAGAATTAAAAGTCGAAGGACAGAATTCTGCACTCTGATTACAGAATTAGAACTCGGAACATAGAATTATGCACTCAAAGCATAGAATTCTGCACTCAAAACATAGATTCGAAACATAAAAATATTATTTCATTATCTCCGTAGGATTGAGGGTTTTAATCTTGGACGGCCCGAATCTTTTCCAGATGTATAAATGTCGTAAGAGAGGGTGGAAACACCTCATTTCTCATCATTATCTCTCTCTCCAACGGTAGACACAAAAAAGAGGAGGCTTGAGAAAGAACAAGAAGAAGACAATGTCGGAGGTCCAGAGCTCTGATTTACGATATGTCGCCTCCGAGGTGTAGAGGATCTCGCAGCGCTCCTTCTCCATAGATTTTCTTGAGGTTTCAATGGCCGGAAAGGAATGAACAAAGATAATGTTTCTGTTCTCCCCGGGTCTCAGAACTCATTTTGAATGTTTTTTCTTGTTGTGTTGTGTGATACCTCATTCTAACTAATTAGTAGAATGAAGAGGGTCAAAGCACTTTGGAGCCACAAGGCGTGGGAATGCGTCCTCTCATGAGTAGTTACATAAGCTTGATGTTTGATTCCAAGCTTTATGGCATTGTGGTGAAGCCGAGAAATTTCTTCTGACGGATCCGGTGATTTTTACTTGTAATGATCATCTAGGAGTGACTTAGACGCACCATCGGATATTTATCCATGTATGTTGAATGTGTTCACTTGCGGGATAAGAATCGGGTATGTTCATAGTCATGAGAATCCACCGTGGAATTTAGGGGTTTTGAGGAGTTATGCCAAATTGAGATAACTTCCCTGTAAAGGAATGTGAATATCTTTAAAATAGAGAAATGGGCGCTTGATCATGGGTATCATTCTTTATTAATTATAAACTCCCCATAGTAGAGTGTGGTATTATGATTAGCAAATTTTGGGTTGATGATATTGAGTATTATCTTTCATACGAGATAAATTTCCTATAGTGGAATGTTAGCATTGGGATAGCGGATGGGGATATGATATCGTGGAGAATAACCTCAATGTGAGATGAATCTGATGAATCCTCGTAGTGGATTATGAATGATTTATAGGCAGACATATGTTGTGATGCTACCCATAATATTTTTGGATTGGGTTTGAGTATTTATGTTTGAACATGATGATCGGAAGTATTGACAGTCTTGTAGGATGCTTGCTTGAGGACATGCTTGTGGCTGTGATTGTTAAGAACGGGAATAGGCTGTGCTACACCCGCATCATGCAGTTCGGCGGGAAAAGAACCTATTAGTATGACTCAAGTTTCCATAGTGACTGAAAACGGGAAAAATTTTAGCAACACATGCGCCATTTAGTTCGACATCACATATTGTTACATGGGAGAAGCCATTTTATTGACAAAATGAGAACGAGGAGAGGTAATGCCGCACCCGCATCGTGCAGTTTGGAAAGCAACTGACCTTACGGCAAACCGTCACTTCCACGGTGATCTAAGCAACGGGCATAGACTAAACTAAACCCAAACCATGCATTTCGGTATGAGACGACTCCTCTTGATATGTTGTTTCTATGGGATAGGTCGTGAGTCTGGACTGATTGTCCAGACCCGCAAATGCCCGGGTGTGTTTTGGGGGTTTGCAGACCTTAAGTTTTGGGTGTCATGAGAGTAATTTGTGTTGGCATGGGATCGAGGATTAGCTTGGAGACAATAGCTCCTGCATTGAGAATGAACACAGGTCGAAGAAACCATTGCTCCTCATCACACCCGTAGCTTTGTGCTTCAACATGAAAATGAACTCATAGGTATGACATGTCATTTACATAGCAAGAGAATGCCAACGCGTGTTATTGATTTGATTGGATCGTGCAATATAGAAATTGCTAGTATGATCTATGATTTCCCGGTTATATACCGTCATGTAGGAGATGACTGATGGTTGCTTGTATTGGTGTAGTAGCTTTAGGCATTTTAGTCTGCTATTAGGAGTGGAGTGCATGAATAGGATATTCATTCTCTAGCACTTGTGTTTATTGTTAGCCCCTTAACTTTTGGCTCAATATAGAGACATGTATGGTGTTTGTGACATCTCACCATGTTGCTTGTTTACAGCTTTGCTTATTCATATTGTGATGTGTTGATATGCAGGGGCTTGTGCTCCTCGAGAACCGCAAGGATGCCTAGGGAGAAGGGGGTCATTACATAGTATTTGGTTAGCTCTGGCTGACCCTCGTTGTCTACTTATTTGTATTTGGTAGCGGGATCGTGCGTGTGCTTGGAAATACTTTGCTGCCAAATAAAGAATTGAAGTCGGAAGTTTATTATTGTTGTATATTCATGTACTTCACATGTGATGTATCGGGCCTACGTGCCTTATATTTTGTATTGTACATTATTGCATGAATGTAATAGTATGGACTTTAGATGTCATGGACATTCTCATAAAAAAAAGTGTTATAGTATGGACTTTAGATGTCATGGACATTCTCATAAAAAAAGTGTTGTTAGCGCCCGCTTTTAAGTATTAACTACTCTAATGCTAAGGTTGTTCTGGGTATCTTCTTATCTATGTTATTAAATGTGCGCCTCAGGTGCGCCTAAGGCTAAATGCTCACTAGGCTCAGAGATTTGTGCCTCTGTGCGCCTTATTTGTGCCTTTAAAATATAAAAGATGCGTCTGAGTGAGATTTCTGTTGTCAATTTTCTTCTTCAAAAATTAAGAAAAAAATAGTGTTTGTAAAAAATAATGCAAGAAATCAATAATTTTTTATTGATTAGTGTTTGTAAAAAATAATTGTGCATTGAGACTTAGATATGATGCAAGTGACCACATTTATTTTATTTTTTAAAAGATATAAAAAATAATAATGAATAATTAATTAGCATACTAGTTGAAGAATTTGATCGAGAACCTGAAATGAAGTCAGATGTTGATTATTTAAAATGGTAGTGGTTGCACCATACCTTCGTCAGGCGCGTGCATGTGCCTTGAGTTTTTTGTCTAGGCTCCAAAACCTCTTTGTGTCTTGGTGCGCCTTGCGCATTTAATAACTAAGCTTCTTATAATATTTCTCTTGCTGAAATTATATGTTGTGGGACCTGATCGGACTCATACTATGTGATGAATACAGATGAGGTGTTAGTGTGTTACATATTGCTTCCACCGACGTAGAGCTAATCGGCTTGCGAGACAAATATCGTCAGCCGATCGGTGTTGGATGATGGGATGGGGCTTTTGGCGATCCTCCAGCGGTCCGATTAACCACAAATCTGAAGGGATGTTTTACTTTGATCAGTTTATCCTCATAGTGGATTTTTAAACTGTTGAGTTATGTGTTATTATCGTGCTATCGTGCTAATTATCGTGTGGGTTATATGTATGTCGTAACTATAAATACCCTTGGTATTTTGGAATGAATAATTTTTTCCTCCCTTTCAACATGGTAACAGAGCCTTAGGGCTTTCGATAGTCCCGTTTCCGCCGACCCGCTTCCACGCTCGATCCCGCCTCCTGCGCTCGTCAACCCGCATCCCGCGCTCGCCGACCCGCATCCAACGCTCGCACCCACTAGCGTTTTCGCCGATCCATCAACGTCGGGCTAGGGCTTCGTCCAGCCGCTCCCGCACTCCAGCGCCACCGCCTTCCGCCGCTCCAGCAGCTCCCGCTCTCCACCGCTTCGCCGTTCCAGCAGCTTCGCCATTCCAGCCGCTCCTAGCCCCCAAATGTTCCTCCTGCAGCTTTCTTGACACCGGAAATGTGGTGTTCCCGGTGATGTCATTTTTGGTGTCCATTCTCCTATTGGGATTATTCCTCTTTCCATGAGGAGGACCTAGTTTCTCTCTCAGTTGGTGTGTTACTCCCCGGAGATCCTCGATTTGTATTCTAGGTCTCCATGGCCGGGACAGCTGACTCTCCTACCCTATCTTCGGCAACTGGTGCTCCTTCGGCTATTGGTGCTCCTTCGACTACTGGTGCTCCTTCGGCTACTATGATGTCTAGTGGCTCCTCCCGTCCTGTCCATGACCACAACACCCCTCAGATCACGACGATCCGTCTGGATGGTACCAATTATCTCCCGTGGTCTCGAGCTATTACTTTTGTCTTGAAGAGCAGGAGGCTGTTTGGATATGTCATGGGCACTACACCGCCACCTCTTTCGGATTCCCCTGACTGGTTACACTGGGAGTCGGAGAATTTTCTCGTCATGTCCTGGCTGACTAATTCCATGTTTGACTCCATCACTTGGAACTATCTGTTTTTAAATACTGCTGTCGATATTTGGCGGAGGGCCGAGTCTACTTACTCATGTCGCGGCAATGCGGCCCAAATCTTTCAGCTCCGACGGAAGATTTTTCTTCTCTGTCAAGGCGTCCGTCCTCCGTCTGCCTACTATCTCGAGTTCACTCAGTTGTATCACGAGTATGATCATTTTGACTCTCTCACCTTGGTGTCCCCTAAAGATGAGATCCTTGTTCGCGAGCGGGAAGACCGGAATAGAGTTTTTGAGTTCCTACATAGACTGCATCGGGACTTCGATCAAATCAGTGTGCAGATTCTTGGACGCTCTCCCTTGCCCTCTCTTCCTGAGGTGTTCAGCCTGGTTCAGCAGGAATTTGATCAGCGGCAGACTTGGACTCCTGATCCTCCCCCTGATGGCTCTGCCTTGGCGGCTCAGTTTGGGGTTCGGGAAAATCGTGACTCAAGGCCCAAATCCAGTGACAAGGACCACCTGCTCTGTGACTATTGCGGGAAGGCCCGTCATACCCGGGAGACTTGTTTTCGGCTTCATGGATTTCCTACACCCTGTGGTGGTTCTTCCTCTCGTGACGGTCGTGGTTTTGGGCGCTCTTCGGGTCGCTCTACCCATCCTCGCTCCGCACATCTGTCTGATGGATTCGACGAGCCGCAGCTTCCACCAGTCCCATCCGCTCCCACATTGGTTCTATCATCTGATGAGATTCTTGCCTTTCGTTGCTTGATGCAGGGACAGACCTCTGAGCCTCCTATTTCCTCGTCCTCGTACGCCCATCTGGGACCACAAGGTGCTCACGCTGCCTCCTCCCGTCCCTCTACTTACTGGATCATCGATTCTGGAGCCACGGATCACATGACCGGCTCCTCTTCAGGTTTTGTGTCCTACCTTCCTTTGTATGGTCGAGACAAAGTGAGCATTGCGGATGGTTCCCTCTCTCCGATTGCCGGAAAGGGTTCCATCCCCTGCTCCTCTCTTACCCTCTCCTCTGTTCTTCATGTTCCGAATTTTACCCGAAATCTCCTTTTTATTAGTCATTTAACTAACTCTATGAACTGTTCTGTGACTTTCTTCCCTTCCTCTAGTACCTTTCAGGACCTGAAGATGGGAACGGTGATTGGAACCGGTAGTCTGGTGGATGGGCTCTATGTGTTTGATTCTTCCACCCCGGTCTCTTCTCCTCAGGCTCTTCATGTGGATCAGGCTGCTACTTTGGAGTCCTGGCACTGTCGGCTGGGACATCCGTCTATCCCTTATATGAAACGCTTATTTCCTACTTTCTCTACTGTTTTACTTGACAAGTTTAGTTGTGATGCTTGTGACCATAGTAAACATCATCGTGTTTCCTTTCATCATGCTTCTTCTCTCAATATTGCACCTTTTCATTTAATACATAGTGATGTTTGGGGCCCTTGGCAAGTTGCATCTATTTCAGGTTGTTTTTGGTTTGTAACTTTTATTGACTGCTTCTCCCGCACCACTTGGGTTTACCTCCTGAAAGCTAAAAATGAGGTTTTTACTTTGTTTCAGCGTTTTCAGAACATGGTTTTAACCCAGTTTGCCACCCCTATTAAAATTCTACGCACGGATAATGGCCGAGAATTCATTGATTCCGCTTTCGAGCAATACTTGGCTGATCATGGGATTCTCCATCAGACATCTTGTACCTACTCCCCCGCTCAAAATGGGGTGGCTGAACGTAAGAATCGCCACATCCTAGAACTTGCCCGGTGCCTCCCCCTTCACATGCACCTTCCTAAATACTATTGGGGGGATGTTGTACTCACCGCGGCCTACCTTATCAACCGTATGTCATCCCGTGTTCTCGGGTTCAAAACTCCTCTCACCACTCTTGGGGTGCCATCTACCACTCTACAACCCTGTGTCTTTGGATGCGTTTGTTTTGTCCATATCTATCATCGCACGAAACTTGATGCTCGTGCGCACAAGTGTGTTTTCATTGGCTATTCTCCTACCCAGAAAGGGTATAAGTGTCTTGACCCTGTCCGCAAGCGGGTTTTCGTTACCATGGATGTCACCTTCCGTGAGTCTGAGCGCTACTATGGGTCCTCACTTCAGGGGGGTCTCCTTCTACACCGGAAGTGAGTCCTTTCTCACACTTTGACACTCAATCTTCCACTCCTCTACCTATTCCTTCGGGATATTATACCTCTCCGCCTACGTCTACTACTCCATATGTCCCACCTACAGAGGCCCCGGTTTCTAAACCTCTGCAGGTTTACTCACGCCGTCCAAAGGGATTAAACACACGGCCCTCCATCTGGAAATCAGAGCACCCACCTGACCCGTCGCCGGGATCCATCATTCCTACAGAAGGTACCTCTACTCAACATCCCTTATCTCAATTCGTTTCTTACTCATCCCTAACAGCTTCCCATAGAGCATTTGTTTTCTCCTTGTCTTCTGTTTTTATCCCAACTTCGTGGCAAGATGCTCTTTCCCACGACAGATGGAGGTCAGCTATGCTTGAAGAAATGGATGCCCTGGAAAAAAACAGCACATGGGACCTGGTACAACTACCACCAGGAAAGAAAGTTGTTGGATGCAAATGGGTATTTGCTGTTAAGCAGAACACATCGGGAGTCATTGAAAGATACAAGGCAAGGCTAGTGGCAAGAGGCTACACTCAGTCGGCGGGTATTGATTATCAGGAGACGTTTGCTCTTGTTGCAAAGATGAATTCGATAAGGATCCTCATGTCTTGTGCTGCTTGCAAGGGATGGGAGCTTTGCCAATTGGATGTGAAGAATGTTTTTCTTCATGGAGACCTAGAAGAAGAGGTGTACATGGCTCTACCTCCGGGGCTTACTCCTAGAGGATCAGAAGGGAAGGTATGCAGATTAAAGAGACCACTTTATGGCCTGAAACAATCCGACAGGGCCTGGTTTGGTAGATTCCACAAAGCCATGAGCAGGTTCGGGTACCGTCAGAGTAATGCAGATCATACCTTTTTTATCAGAATCAACAAAGGAAAATAAGCCGCTTTGATTGTTTATGTGGATGATATTATAATAACTGGGGATGACAAGGAGGAGATCCAGGCTCTGAAAGGAAAATTAGCAAAGGAATTCAAAGTAAAAGATTTGGGTAACCTCAAATATTTTCTCGGCATTGAGGTTGTGAGGTCAAAGCACGGCATCTTCATGTCTCAAAGGAAATACATACTCGACCTCCTTGAAGCCACTGGGATGAGCGGATGTAGACCCGCTGACACTCCCATTGAATCCAACCACAAGCTAGGCAGGGATGATGGCGACACGATTGAAGACATTCCTGCCTTCCAGAGGCTTGTAGGTAAATTGATTTATTTATCTCACACTCGCCCAGATATCTTCTATGTCGTGGGTGTTCTCAGCCAGTTTATGCACTCTCCAAAGGCCCTTCATGCTGACGTTGCACTTCGAGTCCTCCGATACCGTAAGTCCTCACCAGGAAAGGGCATTCTGTTCTCACCAAATAAGGATTTGACTATTGAGATTTACAGTTATGCAGATTGGGCTGGATCGCCCTCTGATAGACGTTCCACGACTGGATATGCCTCTATGGTTGGTGAAAATTTGGTTACCTGGAGAAGCAAAAAGCAAAATGTTGTTGCTAGATCCAGTGTTGAGGCCGAGTTTAGGGCAATGGCTCACGGCATCTGTGAAGGGCTATGGATCTCAACCATTCTGAGAGATCTTGGGCTTAAAGGAAGTGAGCTTATCCGATTATATTGTGATAATAAGGTTGTCATCTCCATCGCTCACAATCCTGTGCAACATGATCGTACAAAGCACATTGAGATCGATAGACATTTCATCAAGGAGAATATTGACGGAGGAACTGTGGTGACCCCATTCGTACAATCTGGTCAACAACTGGTCGACGTTCTCACAAAGGGTCTGAGTTTCAGTGTATTCACAGGCCTTATTAGCAAGTTCGGCATGACTGACATTACACGCCCAACTTGGGGGGGTGCTGAGTTATGTGTTATTATCGTGCTATCGTGTTAATTATCGTGTGGGTTACATGTATGTTGTAACTATAAATACCCTTAGTATTTTGGAATGAATAATTTTTTCCTCCCTTTCAACATAAACGATTCTAATGGTTGGATGCTCCCCAAAATCAGATATATGTATTTTATTTCCGAGAAAAGGAGAACTCCTAACTCCAAAATTGTGTCTTATCTGACCTTCCACTCGTTGATGACTTATACTTTATAGAAGTCAACTGTTCACTTGGAGGAGTTTTGTTGGAGGAATGTCGGACGTAATTGATTCTGATCATTCCATGACCCCTATTGGATCTACCTGAGCTAATCAAATTCACAATTTCTCTCGGATCACTATAATCCAATTGGATGACACAAATTACTTGACATGGTCACGCTTTATTACCTTGTGATTAAAGAGTTGACATCTCTTTGGCTATGTCAGTGGCTCCACTAGCGAACTAGCAATTCAAGATTCCACTGCTCGAAAGTACCTTTTTCCTAAACATTGTTGCTAACATATGGAAACGTACTGAGTCTACTTACTCCCGCGAGGGAAATGCGCCCAAGATTTACCAACTACGCCACAACACATTTCTTCTTTGACGGGGCGAATGCTCACCATTTACTTATTTTGTAAGGGTTTACTCAGTTGTGTCGGGAGTACGACCATTTTCAGGTTGTTGGTCAGGAGCTGTTTTAAGGTATCTGAGAATGCGTTCAACAGACTGAAGATGGGATCTTCGAGGAGAGTGCATATACCGACTGACAATACCAACAGCGAAGGAAATATCTGATCTGGTTACCGTGAGATAGATCAATTTTACAACGAGGAAGCTGATAATATTCTAGATTCTGTAGTAGGAGATCTGAGTCAGATGCCTAGGCTCACAACTTGTGCTTTACATCCATTGGGGTGTCACTCGGCTTACAACTTGAATATCCCGTATCAAGAAGGAGGTCGAGGCAGTACTTCCGTTGAGAGAGGACAAGCTCATCTGGTCGCCTGGTAACCTCAAGACCCAAGAAGTACCGTAGGGGCCCCAGATCTTTTGTCTGAAAGACGGAACTCAGATGTAGTTTGACCGCCTGTATCACTTGTGAGTCATCTCCTGTAATGATGATGTCGTCAACGTACACTAACAGAAGAATCGTTCCTGTTGTTCGGTGACGAGTAAACAGCGAGAAGTCAGTCGAGCTCCGAGTAAAACCAATATCCCGAAGGGCTTTACTAACTTGTCAAACCATGCTCGTGGGGATTGTTTGAGACCATACAGAGCTTTCAAAAGACGACAGACCTGAGACTCCCCCGTGGTCTCAAACCCGGGTGATTGCTGCATATACACTGTTTCCTGGAGATCACCATGCAGAAAGGCATTCTTGATATCCAATTGGAATAAGGGCCACTGGCGATGGACAGCTACGGAGATGAGGACACGAACGGTATTGAGCTTGACCACCGGAGAGAAGGTTTCCTCATAGTCGAGCTCATGTTGTTGGGTGAAGCCACGAGCCACTAGACGAGCCTTCAGACGGTCAATCGTCCCATCAGCAGCATGTTTGATGACAAACACCACTTACACCAACCGGTTTCTGACCCGGAGGAAGGGGTAATAGATTCCATGTTTGGTTAGCCCAGAGAGCAGTCATTTCCTCTTCCATGGCGGCCCGCCAGCCCGGATGTTGGAGCGCCTCCTGCACAGAGTTAGAAACAGAGACCGAGGAAAGAGAAGTAGCAAATGTGTGAAGGTGGGGAGAGAGGCGATGGAGGGAGACACAGTTTTCCAGTGGATGAGCTGTGGAGGGCGGTACCTGATCAGCAGGGAGCGGAGTAGCCGTGGTTGAGGCCGACTGCAGAGGGGCAGCAGAACAGGGAGGGCGACGAGTGTAGACACGGATAACAGGTGGTTTGGAGGGAGCAGGAGCCGGTGCAGGTGGAACTGGTGAAGGTGGTGCAGTAACGGGGATAACAGGACGTGGGATGGATGGCGGGAGAGGAGCCGGTGGTAGATGAGCGGGTAAAGGATCAGGGAAAAACGGTTGATCCTCCCGGAAGGTAACATCAGCAGAGACCGAGATCTTTCAGGTAGCTGGAGAATAATATACGTATCCCTTCTGGGTGCGCGAATATCCGACAAAGATGTGTTTAGCCGCCTGGGGATCTAACTTATCCGAGGACGGCCCCAGGCGGTGGACGTAGCAGCTGCTGCCAAAGATACGAGGAGGGAGAGGAAAGGCCGGAGTAGAGGGAAACAGTAGGCTGAACGGAGTAGCATAGTGGAGGACGGACGAAGGGAGACAGTTGATGAGGAAGCAGGCAGTGGCGACCGCAAAATTCCAGTAAAGTTTGGGAACATACATTTGAAGCATGAGGGAGCGTGACACATCGAGCAAGTGCCGGTTCTTCCGTTCGGCAACGCCGTTTTGCTGGGGAGTGTAGGCACAGGACGTTTTATGAATAATCTCGAATTCAGAGCACAAGTCTATAAAGCCGTGACCGGTGTATTCGCGAGCATTATCGGTGCGCAATGTTTTTAGGGTGGTATGGAATTGTGTACGAGTTTCAAGGACGAATGCCCGAAAAACACGGGGAAGCTCGGAGCGATCACGTAGTAAATAAAGCCACGTTGTGCGAGAGTAATCATCAATAAATGTGATAAAGTAACGAAAGCTGGAAATACTAGTAATCTTAAAAGGACCTCATATATCGGAATGTACTAAATCAAAAGGAGCAGCGCTTCGGGTACAATGAGCAGGAAAAAAAGAACGTCGTTGTTTGCCGAAGATACAAGACTCACACTGAAACGGCTGAAGATAGATATCAGGAAGAGCCCGCTGGAGTACCGGTAGAGGGGCATGCCCAAGACGTTGAAGCCACTCGCTGGAAGAGACAGAGGAGAGGATGGCAGGAAAGTCATCGAAAAAGTAGAGCTCGTTCCGCGGTAAGCCTTTACCAATGGTAGTCCGCGTCCGCCGATTCTGTATGACAAAAGAAGAAGATGTGAATATGACAGTGCAATCAAGATCACTAGTAAGGCGACCAACAGAAAGTAAATTGAACGGGGAGCTCGGAACATGAAGAGCCGAGCGAAGGGAGATCGACGGGTTGAGAGAAAGGTCTGCCGAGCCGGAGACGGGAACCGTCGCTCCATTATCCACAGTGATACATTTCGGATGAGGAGAATCTGAATACTGGGCAGGCCGTCGCGAGATAATGTAATGAGTGACACCTGAGTCCATGATCTAGCACGGACTGGAGGATAAACAAGCAGTACCTGTGTTGGAGACGGAGGCAGTGGAGGCAGAGGGCGGGTGGAGCAGCCCCTGGAGTTGTTGGAGTTGGAGACGAACGGCCTCAAGGTCAGGAGGGGCGGCAGAGGAGGCGTTAGTAGCCACAGAAGCCGTCGGACGAGGAGGATAACCAATATTCCGGTAGCAGGTCGCCTCAAGGTGGCCGTCCTTTCCGCAGTATGAACACTTCGGCCGACCCCGGCCACAGCGCCCACGGCCCCGGGATCCCGAACGTCCGCTACGAGCGGAGGTAGGTGGGGAAAGTAGGGGGAGGTGCCTGCTGAAGAAGGGCCGGGAAAGAAGGTGCAGAAGTATCCGGAGGAGGTGATACACGGAGGTGCATGGAGCAAACATCAGAGAAAGACGGTGTTGTGGGAGAAGCCAGAACCTGAGTCTGAATACTCTGAAGGTGATGCGGAACACGAGCCATCATGATGGCAATGCAGACGGCTTCCTTCTGAGCGCGTTGGGCAGCATGATCATTGGTAGACGGCTGATGCTGGATCCAGGCCTCATTAAGGGTCTTGACTCGAGCGACAAAGGAGGTCATGTCCGAAGCCCCTCCAGTGTCAAGAGCGAGAAGATCAGTGAGTATGTTGTAGAGATGCTGAAGGCTGTCTCGGCCTGAGTACAAGGAATGCAGCTCATCCCACATAGTTTTGGCCGTTTCGTGATACATGATAATCTGATAAGTTCACTATCCAAGGAATTGAGGAGTCAAGTCTGAACGCGACCATCATTGCGGAGTCAGTCATCAGTAGGAGGAGGAGGTGCCTGAGTGAGGTGAGGCGAAAGACCCTTGGCCTGAAGAACCCGTCGAACAGAATGCACCGAGGGGATAAAGTTCTTCTTCCCAGAGAGAGAAATTATAGTAATCCGCAGCTCATCGCGGATTTCAGCAGGACAAGTCGGGCGGTCTGCAGGACAAGCCGTGCGGTCTGCAGGCGGACTAGCCGTCGGACCGGTGGAGTCAACTGAAGAGCCCATAGAAGCAGGAGAGAGACTGTTGTACATCGGGCGGTCTGCAAGTCGCAGTGACTAGAGTCTGTAGCGGATGACGAAGACCGTTGCGGGAAGAACGCGAGACCGCTTGGCAGGCAGTCCGGGAGACGGTGGACGGCAAGGCCGCAGCACTAAAAACGGGAAGCTCAAGAGAGAAAGACCGCGACCAAAATGCGGGAAAAAGCAAACCGCACGGTCACACGGTGGACACCAGCGGCCAGACGGTCCGCGACCAAAATGCGGAAAGAAGAGAGACTGCACGGTCTCAGTGAGCACACCAGCGGCCAGATCAAAAAGAAGAAGGCCGCGAGTAGAACTTGAGCGGACAAGAAGAGAAAGTCGTGAGTAGGAGAACTCGAGCGGGCACGAGGAGGAAGCCGCGAGTAGGAGAACTCGAGCGGACAGAAGAAGAATCCGCGAGTATGGAGAACTCGAGCGGACAGAAGAAGAATCCGTGAGTAGAGAACTCGAGCGGATAGAGAAAGAATCCGCGAGTTAGAGAACTCGAGCGGATAGAGGAAGAATCCGCGAGTTAGAGAACTCGAGTGGATAGGCAGGAGAGACCGGGCGAGTAGCACCGGAGCAGGAGCCCACGGGAGAAGAAAACGGGGAGAAGGCCGCGAGGAAGAGGGGAGCTCATTGCGGGAAGAGAGAAACAAACCGCGCGGTAGAGAGGAAACCGCGCGGGATAGAGGAAGTGGGATAGGGCCCCACTAGCGAGAGAAACTCCTATAAAAGGATAGAGAGTAGAGAGAAAGAAGGTGGAGGCCATGGGATAGGAGGGGAAGAGAGAGGCGGGTAGAGAAACCTAGTCGCGTGCCTTGCGTGAGAAGGGAAGGTCGTCCGGTTAGACAAACACAGACCGCGCCTAGCGCAAACGGAGGAAGGTCGGGCGGTTAGCAGAAAGCTAGCCGCATGGAGAGACTGAGTCCCTCTGATACCATGTTGAGAGAGCACAAAAACTTGTATGTATTGCTTGTGTGTCTAAATACAAAAAGTGAAAAAAAAAATAGGAGGAAGAAAGATAGAAAACAATCCTATACATGATGTGGGACTAAAGAAGAGAGAAGAGGAAAAACAAAAAATGGGTCCAACAATGGGCTCTTTACATGGGCTTTTCTAACACCCTCAACACCAAAACTGCCCATAGCCCCATTCCTCACACTAAAGTGACCCTAAACTTTCACCAAAATGTTGTCTCCCCTTCCTAAACTTAAATTGTTCTTGCCCAAGCCATAAAACATGTTCCCGCCAACCACGCCAAAGCCACAATTGTACTTTTCCTATCCTCGGAACCACCGCTTCCCCTATCCTGAGCTCAAACCATCATCCTCAGCCTCCCAAACTCTGTCCTTGAGTCATCCAAGCCTCGCATGATGCAGTGGCCTGACTCTTTTACGGTGGCCCACTGCCGGGCTGCAGCCCAAGCACCCCACCCATGACCGCGCCTATTCTCAGCGCGGCGGGATGTTGAGGCGGGGTCTCAAACCCACAACCCCCTTGATAAAGAGCTTTCCTAACAACTCCTATCACCAGCTGAGCTGCAGCTCGGTTGGTGATAGGAGCTGTTAGGAAAGCTCTTTATCAAGGGGGTTGTGGGTTCGAGACCCCGCCTCAACATCCCGCCGCGCTGAGAATAGGCGCGGTCATGGGTGGGGTGCTTGGGCTGCAGCCCGGCAGTGGGCCACCGTAAAAGAGCCGGGCCACTGCATCATCGCAACAACAGCAATCACCCCTGTCAAGTACCTCAAGTCCCCTGTTTGCATTTTTCGAGGCCCCGCAATCCTCCCATAGACTATACAAGTCCCCCCAGCATCACATCCCTACCTGTATGAGCCCCAACTTACCAACAAATTGCTGTAACACTCTGAAATCAGTGCAGGCCTGCTGTAATAGCATCTCTCAAGCATCCTATCTTCATGTAAATTCTTTGCTGAAGTTATAATTTTCATTCATTGTTTATGATGAACAAATGCTTAGGAATGATGGATTATATACAAAAGCTTTTTGATTTGTTCTATTTGAATAGTGCATTCGCCTAACATGTAATTGAAGTGATCCAACCTTATTCTAACCGAAAAAATATTGGTTTATCCATCGCTTCATTTGCAAGTGTGATTTTTTTGAAATACTCTAGAAACTAATTATTAATTGCAATATTTTGTCAAAATATATTTACATGTGCATTGCATCATGCATAGATTTTTGTTAAATTTCACCATCAACACTTCATTAAGGTTTCCTTAGGTTACCTCCAAACTATGCAACTTATCCTACATCCAATTTGGTACCAGATACAAAGGTTCGGGCTAATTCTAGAATACGTAGAAGTAGAACCTATAGATAATCCACGACATGTCATATTAGACGTCCAACAAAATCAAATTATGGTCAATACAAGTATCATCTAAGTAATCGCCATTACTCGCCCTCTATTTAAGGATCCGGAATGTGTTATACTTGATCCCATAGACCCATCATGAGAGACTACCACAATATCACATGGGTTATCATTGTTACTTCTCACCTCTAATTGATGATTAAAAGTTCCTTTATGTTCAATCCTAAAAATCTTCTCATGGGAGATCTTCATACTATCACAATGATCATCCTCGCCCACTACCCTTTGTTAGTAGAAATCGTGTTAACTCTCCAACAGGATTCAATTATACTTGGGACAACTATAATGCTCAAATTTATAGCCCAAATATGGAGATAAAGAATGTTGAATTTTAGATGTTTCAATTAGCTCCATTTGATAGCATGGATGCTCACTTCGACCCCCACAAAACAAGACTTAAATCGCATGATCATATGCTTTGACATGATACAACCCAAGAGTTTGGTTGTAGCCACCCCTTTCTCAGTTGTTTATGCCATTTGGAACCATTCCCCACCAAGGGACATTGGTGTGCTTAGTCATACTCGTGCTGCCACCATCTGAGATTGCATCTGAGATTGCATGTCCACCATCTGCCTTGTTAGAGACTCATTACTTTGTCACAACCCTTTGATCACTTCCTCACTTTGGGCACCAGAAGACTCGCCCTCCGAGTGGGGAGTAGACCTCGTCGCAATGCGTTTAGGCGGCATTTCTACAAAGCAAACGGATACCTAGTCAAATCTTGCCTAAGTTATCACAAACTGGGAAGATATTCCCTTAGCAAACTGCTCCGGGTTCATATTTTACCGATACGAACAAACGACTTATCAAGGACCTAACTTATGACACCGAAGCTAGAAAACTCGAATACCCTGACTCAGATCAGATCCAAAAAGAACAGATACTTACTCTTGCTGTTACCTTCCTCTGGGAAATCATAAAATGATGTTATGCTTCTAACTTGTGCCTATAATATGAATGCATGAATGTTTAAATTTCATCTCAAATCATGAGTGTACATATGTCATCATGCAGATCTTTAACTTGGCACGTGTGCTTATGCAATCGTATGTTATGTATGCGGTGTTATGCATTCTAAAAAAAGCCTTAGTGCATCTTTTGAGCGGCATACACATACAATGTTATACATCTCATACTACATAATATTGTATGTAACGAAAAAAAGTAAACGTGTTAATGGGCATCCATGAGATGATGGTTATGCATCACATACTACATAACCGTCACATGTTGCCACCTATGGTGGATCCATATACAAACACATATTATGCATCTCATACTACATAATATACCTCGTATACTTCTTATCATGCTATGAGTGTAGTGTTCGTGCTTCCATCAAGATCTACTAATGACATATCGGTGTGTGTATGAAATGATATGATTAGAGTTTTGCTTAAGGGAAAGTTGTTTGACTGGCTTACCAAACCAACCAACCCTATTACAAAACCTCCATCTGATACCAACTGTCACAACCCGCATTTTCTCCGTATTCAAAAATACATCAGAGTAGAGAAAATGCGCGTCGTGATACCAAGTCGTGCAGGGGACAACTGCAGACGCTCAGGCTACTTGTCCTCGCACGTACTTCATATAAAAGATTTATGAAATTAAGTTAAAAATAATGCATATAAGTTATTAGAGTTACTGACCATGTCCCTCGGTCGGGTGGATGACTAGTTCATAGGTGAGAAAATATATAAGTTTTACGCGGTGGAACATACTGCGTTGATTTATTTGTTAACCTATATGAGAATGAAGGTATATTATCTTAAAAAGATGATGTGACTTTTACATTTAATATATATAGAGGACTTTTATAGTGCTTAAAAGTAGAAGATTTTGCAGTTAAAAGTCATGTCATACTGATACTTCAGAATGCAGTTTTGTAAATTTTAAAATAACTAAATGCATCCTAACATAAATCCTTCCCAGAGAGCAAGTATAAACAGGTAAAAAAGTAACAGCAGCAAAAGCAGCAAGTAGTCTATCACAGAAAAAGTCAAAGACTATGGGCGTCAACAACTGACACGAACCCATAGTAAAATCTGACAAGTCTAAACAGAGTCAACTACCTCAAAGCTCTGAGGTGGAAGCAAACGGCCACCCGGTGAGCCGCCTGATGAGTTTTCCTCACTTGGATACATTCGTCACACTCTAAATTCACATCCTGGTAACAATATCTCAGATATTCATTTGGGTGATCGTTGCATTTGGGTCAAATTTTCTCATGCACCTTCAAATAAACCTCTTAATAAACCATTGCTTATTAAGAATGTGCTCTTCATTATTGGGTTAATTGAGGTTGAGAACACTCTCGATGTCACGATGATCTATTTTATCATTCCTCGTACTCTTGGATGCATTGGGCATACTATAAGGTCGTATCTTACTGTCGATGTCTCAAGTGACTATTTGAGTGATCATTGGATTCACGGTGACTTCTTTAAACCTCACCTGCTAAGCATCCTTACTATGTACCCCATTTGGGATCCCCCAATAGTGAACCTCCACAAGTCTACACTCGTCACAAGTTGCAGGCCTATGCGATAATGGAGTAATCAATCCAAACAGTTCAGCTTATGATTCTCTAATTAAAATGGCACCTAAAAAGACAACAGCCTACCACACTCTAAATAAAATCAGTTTTAAGAATTGGTGCCTGTCCCATGTATGGACAACTTGCTTGACCAACTGAAGTATGTATCAGTCTACACAAAACACAAACTCAAGTTGATTATCATCAAGTCAATATTCAAGAAGATGACACATAGAAAACATAATTTAATACACATAATTATTTGAATGGGTGTTAATGTCATTTATTGGTAGAAACTGGATAGATTAGGGAACGGCGTACGCAGGTTCGTATTCCCCTTCTAGTACAATTATTTCCATGGGAATACAAGCAAAAGTCCAAACCCATGGCGCCGCCCTATATAAAAATAGAAAGCATGTAATATAAAAATATGGAATTAAAGGAGTGATAAGGTCGTCCATCTCGTCCTCAAGTTGCGCCCGTAGCCCATGAGTGTCTCGTGTACACTGATGCACAATGCTTGTCGATGATGGGGCCTTCCGTGCTCGTATCACTTATTTGTAGTAACACAACTTTCATGCCTCTGAATGATGTGTTAAGGCAATTTTGGATAAGCTTGTATTTGTATACTTTGATGCCTCTGAATGATGTGTTAAGGCAATTTTGGATAAGCTTGTATTTGTATACTTTGATAATATACTGATATATTAATGTACATGGGATGAACATATGATTCATTTACACAAGAGTTTGAACAGCTTCAAAAAATCAGGTCGTGACTTAATCTAAAGAAGTAAAATTTTGATAGACAACTCAATTTTGACAAACTGATGGAAGTCATAAAGCTCATTGTGGTGCATCTGCTCATGGTCCATTCCCAACACCCAAAGCCTTGGGATGAAAATTTCCCCTATGTCCATTTTACTTTCAATCACTCGATTCTTGGTACCACTACAAAGTGTAACTCGAAGTATGTTTAGGATTTATACCTCGGAATCCTTCTGACAAAGAGTTTAAAGGGCAGCCCGGCGCACAAAGAGGGTCCGGGGAAGGGTCCCACCACAAGGATGAAATGTAGGCAAACCTTACCAACATTTTTGCAAGAGGCAGCCGCCAAGATTTGAACTCATCACCTCAAGGTGACACGGCAACACCTCAACCGGTGAGCCAAGGCTAATGATTTATGAGTGAAAAGCCAATTTGATCCTATTGGAAGGCGCACAAAGATTCATAGAGGGATCAAGTGAGTACTAAAGAAGTGACAGTGTAGCTAAAAAAAATTCTAAAATATCTATAAAGCTCGATATGACCTGCATCAGGTTGAAGGAAAATTCAAAATGGACGAAATTTCTGGCTTCGCATTGGTAAAGAAACACGTAACTATCATGAGATACCCATGATCCCGTACTTTACAAAAGTAAGATGAGAGCTAATAGTAAGAATAACAAAACAACTCAGTTTTGACTGCAAGAGCGGATCCCTATTGTCATTAATTAGTAAAGCGCTAAAGAGGCATCATCAAGCCACTGGGTTGTGAAGTACAATGTAGCACAATATAGAATATTGAAGTCCAAAAGGATGTTGGCACAGCAATAAATAACACGACAGTAATTAGGAAATCCTCCCCAAAAAGAGATCACCCACCTATTTCGAAGAATGGATGAACGGAAAATCATGGAAGACACCTTGGGACACATAAGTCTAAGCATGCTGCTGCAGAGGCAGAAGAAACAACTTGCCGGCGCTTCGTGGAAGGAAGGGGCCGCCGTTTCCAGCGGAAGTTCTCCAAAACGAAATCCAAGCTCGCTAGCTCTTCTTCGACTGAGAGAAGAAGGTGTTGGTGCCTTGTAGTGTAGTGGGATTTCTTCACTTCCCCGGCCGGCCTCCGACGAAGTCGCGGACGGTATAGCAAGCAAGCAAGGGCTACGAAATCGAAGGCCCCAAATCCACCAAGCAAGCAAGGGCTCCTCAAGGCTCAAGGCCGTCTCCGTCTCCGTCTCCGTCTCCGTCTCCACCGGCGTGTAGGTCTGTCTAATTGTTTCACAAAATGTTTCGTCTGTCGGTCCTCCAACGGGAATACGGGTAGAGATTCTCTCTCTAAATTTGTGATTGTTAATGGCAACCCGTAATTAGCTAGTCGCACCATAAAATCTCTCAATTATTCACGTCTTTTTGAAATACGTCTTGTACATGCAATTTCAGGAAACGTGTTCAACACGAAAGTTGTAGATATCGACGAGATCTACAACTTTTGTGTTGAACACTTTTCCTGAAATTGTATATACAAGGCGTATTTCAAAAAGGCACAAAATCTGAGCATATTTACAAAGTACGCTTTCTACATGTATTTTTTAGGAAAAGTGATCACCACAAAAGTTGTAGATCTCGTCGATATCTACAACTTTTGTATCGAACACTTTTTCTGATATTGCATGTACAAGGCGTATTTCGAAAAGGCGCGAAAACTTGTGAGATTTTGGGGTGCGACTAACAAAATAACGGGTTGCGGTTAACAATCACCCTTATTTAAATGTAATATATATATATATATATATATATATATATATATATATATATATATATATATATATATATATATATATATATATATATATTTATCTTTATCTTCTATTATAAAGTAGTATCAGAATCAGATCCTCATCGTTGAATATAAATCAAATATTTGATCGCAATCGTTGATCACAACAACGAATCATGAACATTCATATTTTTTTAGGTCTCCTAAACCAATATAGGGTCTCTCAAATCTACATATTTTTGTAGGGCACTCTACAACCCGTCAGCTCTGTCCAAAATCAAGCACAAAGACTCCTAAAGAAGCCAGCCAGGAAAGCCCAGCAAGCCAAACAGCCCACCAATTTTGGAAAAAATTTTGGGTCAAGATTCTTGACTATGAGCATGGTCAGGATAACCAATGAGAAGCCTGAAATGATGAGGGTACCGCGCAAAAGTGTATGGCACAAGCCACAATTACATTGGCCCCTCCTCCTTTGCAGGCTTCTCATTGGTGCATGACCATGAGCATCGTCAGGCTCCTGACCTAAGTATTACTCCAAATTTTGGGCCTGCAAGAACATCACTTCTTTTACAATAAAGCTGTCTAATATATACCTGAAAAATATAAAGGAGTTGTCGGTGTGGGACTAAATCTCACCTGGGATTAATCCAATCTCAGGCGGGATTAGTCCCGCCTACTTAGGCGGGATTAATCCCCCCTAATTAGGCAGGCATGATTTAATCCCATGCGGGATTAAATCCGGCCTCCTTAGACGGGGATTAAATCACGCCTAAGCCCAGGCCCGCCATGGGCGGGCACCGCCCGCTCCGTGGTCGCACCGCCCGCCGGGAGTCGGGCGGTGCCCTCCTCGATACGGCCAAAGGGTGGCAGGGGCGGGCGCAGCCCCGTGTCGGGCACTCGCTTTGATGCGGGCGCAGGCCGCGTGCGGGCGAAGCCCGCCGTCTGGGTCAGGTACTGTGGCGCGTAGTCATATGGGTGGAGCCCCGTGTCGGGCACTCGTGTGTGTGTGTGTGTGTATTACTATTCTAAAAAGAAGCATCAGGGTCTGCCAATAAAAATGAGTTTGAAAATAGGCTAATTATATGAACCATCGGATTTTGACTGCTTTATTCCGGAGCCGTTGGATTTGGGGCCGGCGGTGGAGATGTCCGAAGGTTTTTTTTAATAATTAAAAAAATCAAAAAATTAAATTAATAAATTATTCATATTAAAAAAAATCATATTAAAGAAAAATAAAATCATATTAAAAATGTATAAAATGTGTAAAAAAAACATATTAACTAAAAAAATGTGTCAGACGGTTTTTTTAATTCCGGGGGTGGAGAAGTCTGACGGTTTTTATTATTAAAAAATCAAAAAAATTAAATTAATAAAAAAACATATTAAAAATACATAAATATAATACATAAAATGTGTCACGGCGTCGGGGCGGGCGGAGCCCGCCGCCGTAGGCCGGGTACTGTCGCTCCAGTTGGGCGACGTCGGGGGTACTATCATCAGAGGGGCGGGCGGAGACTGTCGGGGGCGGGCGAAGCCCGCCATTGCCGGTCGGGTACTGTGCCGCATAGTCATCGGGTCGGGGCCCGTGCCTGTCACTCGTGTGTGTATATCTATAATATCTTAAAAAGATATAGTAAGGCCTGCAAATAGCATGAGTTCAAAAATAGCCTAATAACATGGACCGTCGGATTTGACTATTGTACAACCTCGGGCTCGCGAGAGGTCCTCAAGGCGAGAATAGTCGTAGCAGGCGAGAGGAATAGATGGGCGAGTGGGACCATGGGGTCCACTCGTAGGTGGCGAGACGAGACACCTCTGCAGTAGGCGAGACGCCCCCCTAGGGCGCGAGAAGACCTTTGGCCGCGAGAAGGCCTCATGACAAAGGATGTCGACGAGACGGGCAGGAGGGCTCGTCTCGCCGATAGAAGCTCCCCCACTCGCCACATAGAAAAGAGGCTGTTTTCACATTTTTCTACCCAAGGGGGTTTTTACTCTTCTGTCCGGGGTATTTTTACCATTTTGCCCTTGGCGGTCTGCACATAACTCCTCAGAACAACGGAGTTTGGCTGTTGGCAGATCCAACCAGGGATACACTGGTAATTTCAGGTCAGTTCAGTATGGATATTTGCAGATTCAATTCAGAAAACTATAAATAGGCTCATAGGGGTTCTTCAGAAGCACGCGGATTTTTTGTCCGGGACTTGAGAGGATTTTTCTGTGCTTTCTGAGGAGCTCCAAGCCCAACTTTTGGCTTTGGAGGGGAAGCTCTCAGAGATCTTTCGGGTAAGCGGTGGGACCTCCCTGCTGAGGATTTGGGTCAGTTTCTAGTCCTTCACGACCAGTCAGAGGTCAGAGCTTGGGTCGAGTAGGTGTTGGCTACACCCCTGAATTTCGAACTTTGTCGAAGTCAAGTTTTGGCTTCAACAGTTCTGGTGCGGTGAGCGTGGAAGGTAGCTGATACAAGAAAAGCCTGAGTTTGGTCAGGTGGCAGGAGGTGAAGGTGAAGGATCTGGTTCAGGAGGTTCCCCCTCCCGGGGAGAAGAAGCGACGAGGAAGATGCTGGAATATTTTAGGCGAGAGGTCTTACAAAACATCAGCTTGGCCTTCTCAGCGAGGAGCGAGTGGGCCACGCCTCAGGTACTGATAGAGGAGGTCCCGCACTTGGGCGAGAACGCCCCTAGGCAGCGCCCGGGAAAGGAGGTCCCGGCGGAGGCTGGCGAGAGGGACGTGGCGGCGCGAGAGCTCTTCCCTGGCCAGCGTCCCGGGAAGGAGATCCTAGCAGAAGTTGGCGAGAGGGAGGCGGCTGTGCGAGAGCTCTTCCCTGAGCATGGTCTCGCCGATCAGGCCAGCCAGCCGAGGCCGCGAGACGTGCCCTCTCGGCAGGCAGGTGGAGAGAGCCCATTCAGTGAGCTCATTATCTCGACTCCGGTGTCAGAGGGGTTCCGGGAGCCCGACATGTCCTACTACTCGGGGAAGGATGACCATGTACAACACGTGCAGTGGTTTGAAGATGTTGTTTCAATAAGGCAGATGACGGATGCCTTCAAGTGTCGGTTGTTTGCCATCACGTTCAAGGAGAAGGCACGGGACTGGTTCCACCAATTGCCTGCGAGGTCGATCTACTATTTCAAAGATCTGCGTAGAAGTTTCATGTTGAGGTTCTCAACGTCGAAGAAGCGCAAGAAGGAGGCGGAGTGCCTGTTTGCGGTGAGGCAGAGGCAGGACGAGACGTTGGGACACTACGTGGATCGGTTTCAGGAGGAGGTCCTCCTGGTCCAGGAAGTTATAGGGTATACGCTGATGCTCGCATTCACCCTGAGACTGAGGCCAGGTTTCTTTAGCATGGAGTTGAAAAGAGTGCCCCCCTCTCCTTTGAGGAGCTCATGGAGAGGGCGGCAAAGGAGACAGACTTCGAGAGGGACAATCCGGCGTTTGCAAGGAAGCTGGCTAGGTTAGTCGACGATGATGTGAAGGAGCCGGAAGCAGGAAGGCGGAGGGAGCAGAGAGAGCAGAGAGAGGAGAGGAGGAGAGAAGAGCCCCGAGGACAGGGGGAGCAGGGACTGCTTCAAGGACGGGGGGCCCGCGAGCCAAACAACCGGATAGGTTGGAGGCCTCAAGAGGGTCTCCCCTAGGAGATGGGAGGAGGTTACCAGGGAAGAGATAACTTCCGTGAGCCGAGGAGGTTCGATCGGCCAGCATGGAGGCAGGGGCCGAGAGATCGCTTCCAGCAGCATCAAGAGGCAATGGAGATCGGTCGAGGTAGAGGAGGAAGGAGAGGAGCTCGAGGAGGAGCTGGAAGGAGAGATGGTGGAGAGGGAAGAAGGGGCAGGGTGGCATTGCCCTTCTGTGACTTCCATCGGGAGGAGGGTCACGCAACGGCCACCTGCCCAGAGTTCTTAGAAATGAGAGAAGCCAGGGAAGCAAGGGGGGCGAGGAGGCAGGATCCGCCGGTAAGGATCGTAGAGGTGCAACAGGAGGAGACAGAGGATATATGTGAGGACTGGGTGGATGTAGGGACCCGGGGAGGAATCAGAGTGATCTACGGAGAAGTTGAGATTGAGGTAGCCCGTAAGGGGAGCCTCCAGACCATGTTCTGAAGAGGGGTAGCCTCGACCTCCCAGGCTCCGCCCCTGAAGGAAAAAAATTACCTTTTCTTCAGAGGATATGCCGGATTATGAAGACCCGTTCTGCGATGCCTTGGTGATCCAGACGACAATAGAAAACTTCACGGTCTCCAAGATCCTAGTGGATAACGGGAGCTCCGTAAATGTGATCTTCAAAAAGGCCTTCGATGAGATGCAGGTTGAGGTCAAGAGAGTACTAGCTTCGGACGGACCATTGTTCGGTTTCTCATGAGAGAGGAAGGAAGTAGAAGGAGTAGGGTTGCATGTGAAGTTGGGGGGCATGTCACGGAACTGCAGGTTCGTGATTGTGGACGCCCCGAGCAGCTATAGCGCCATCTTTGGGCGCCCCCTCATCAGCACCTTTCGTTGCATCCTCTCTTCTTTTCATCAATGCCTCAAATTCAACAATGGAGGGGTGCAGGTCAGGGTCAGAGGGGACCTGAAGGTGGCAAGGCAGTGCTACGTTACGACAGTCAACATCATATCTTGGATGGTAGAGGCGGAGGAGTTGGATAAGGAGATGGCGGCGCATGAAGAGGATGTCGGAGAGGAGGAGATGAGCCTAGAGGATGCGAGGAAGGAGACTGAAGAGGTTGTCGAAGAAGAGGGGATGAGCCTAGAGGAGGCAAGAGAGGAGACTGAGGAGGTTGTCAGGGAGGAGACCGAGGAGGATCATAAGGGAAGATATGTGCAAGAGGTCCAGGGGGACGGAGCGTTGGAGCAGCAAGAAGGTTGGCAGGTAGAGGAGGAAGGAGGAGGAGGAGTTGAGGCGGAAGCCTGGAGAGGCGTGGAGGTCGAGCAGCATCAGAGTGAGAGCCTAGAGGAGGTGATGGAAGTTGAGAAGGTAGGAGGAGAGGAGGAGTATGGACAAGGAGAGGAGGCAATGGCCGGGTGGGAGCAGTCGCGGCTGGAGCCGGCTGAGGAGGTAGTGGAGATGGAAGTCTTCACCAGCGCCGGTCAAGTGCAGAAGGTGCGGATCAGCGGGGGTCTGAGCCCCAAGGACCAGGAGCGAGTGCGGGCTTGCATCCAGAGCAACGTCAACATCTTCGCTTGGAGCGCGGCAGGCATGTCGGGCATCGATGCGGATGTGGCCTGCCACCGCCTGAACCTGGATCCCAGGACGCGTCCCATACGCCAGAAGATGAGGACCATCGCTACCAAGCTGGAAAAGCCAATCCGCGAGGAGGTCAAGAAGCTTCTGGAGGCCAGCTTCATCTCGGAGATTCAGTATCCAGGCTGGGTCTCCAACGTGATAATGGTAAAAAAGGAGGGGGAAAATGGCACATGTGTATTGACTTTTCATTATTAAATAAATCGTGCTCCAAGGATTGCTACCCCCTGCCTCGAATCGACGCGCTGGTTGATTCAGTCGTTGGTTTTTCAATTATGAGTTTTTTGGATGCTTTTTCAAGTTACCACAAGATCCGAATGCACCCTCCCGACGTCAAGGACGTCTCCTTCATCACAAGGGAGGGGTGCTTCAGCTATAAAATGATGCCCTTTGGGTTGAAAAACGCAGGGGCTACATACCAGCGCATGATGGATCGGGACTTCCATGGTCAAAGGGGGAAGAACCTAGAGGTCTATGTTGATGACTTGATGGTCAAAAGTAAATGTGTGGAATCGCATCTCCAAGACCTGGAAGAGACGTTCGCCACCTTGCGGAAGTTCAAAATAAGGCTAAACCCCTTAAAGTGTGTTTTTGGGGAAAGCCGTGGGAAGTTTCTTGGGCATCTCCTGACCCCGGCAGAGGTAGAACCAAACCCAGATAAAGTGAAAGCTATCCTAAAGCTAGAGTCACCACGTGATGCTAAGGAGGTCCATCGCTTGACAGGCAAGCTGGCCGGCCTAAGTAGATTCCTCTCTAGGGCGGGAGAAAAATGTTCATCTTTCTTCAAAATACTATGAGGCAACAAAAGGTTTGAGTGGACCGCCGAATGCGAAGATGATTTCCAAGGACTAAAGAGGCAGCTCTCCCTGGCTCCTCTACTTCAAAGCCCAAAGGAGGGGGAGGATCTGGCCTTGTATCTCGGAGTGGGAGCGGAGGCGGTGAGCTATGTTCTGGTTAAGGAAGAAGGTAGGAAGCAGTTACCGATCTATTATGTTAGCAGGATCCTTAAGAAGGCGGAGCTTCGCTACCCTATCCTAGAAAAGCTGGCATATGCCTTGGTCATTTCGGCCAGGAAGCTCCGACCATATTTCCAAGCCCATTCAATCAGGGTGGTGATAGATCATCCCCTCCGTAAAATTTTTGAAGGAGTAGAGCACTCGGGCAGGCTGACCAAATGGTCTATCGAGTTGAGTGAGTTCGATATCTCGTTCATACCAAAGCTCTCCATCAAGGCACAGGTGGTGGCCAACTTCTTGGCCGACTACGTTGTGGAGGTCGGGGTCGAGGAGTCGTGGCCTCAGGAGGCGTGGAAGATGACAGTTGATGTGGCCTTGGGAAAGCACTCCCTCGGAGAAGGGGTGTTATTGACAAGTCCTCAAGGGGTCACCATAGAGCAGGCGGTGGTCTTGCACTTTCCTGCAACTAACAACCAGGCGGAGTACGAGGCTGTGATAGCCGGCCTTTGTTTGGCAAAGGATCTTGAGATCCAGGATGTGGAGGCTTTCACAGACTCATTGGTGGTAGCATCACAGATTCGAGGAGAGTTCGAAGCTCGGGAACCCACCCTTGTGAAGTACTTGTCCAAGGTGAGGGCGATCATCGGGGGGTTCTGGACATCCTCCATCCAACACATTCCCAGAGAAGAGAGTACAGTTGCCGATCGGTGGGCTAAGTTTGGACCTCGGGGAGGGGGAACCTTGACTGATCTGTTCCATCCAACGATCGAGGAAGGGGAGCTCATGGAAGTAGAACGGCGACCCTTATGGGTGGATCCCTTCGTGACCTTCGTCACAGGCGACCTCCCTGAAGGGATCAAGGAGGCAAAGAACTTTCGGCACAAGGCGGCTCACTATCTCATACATGAAGGGAGCTTGCATCGGAAGATGCTTTCGGGCCTCCTGGCCCGATGTGTAACCGAAGAGGAGACCCGACGAATTCTGGAGGAGGTGCACTATGGGGAATGTGGTAGCCATTCCGGAGGAAGAACGTTGGAGGCAAGGGTGGTCAGGCAGGGGTACTTCTGGCCTACCCTATGGAAGGATGTCGCGGAATTTGCGAGGAGGTGCCAAAAATGCCAGCTTTACGGCCCCCCTCCAGCTCTTGGAAGCTCAAAGGCTTCGAAGCATCACGGCAACGTGGTCGTTCACTATCTGGGGGATGGATTTAGTTGGGCCTTTCCCTCCGGCTAGTGGGCAAAGGAGGTTCCTCCTGGTTATGATCGACTACTTCTCTAAGTGGCTGGAGGTGAAGGCGCTGGCCAAAGTGTTGGGTATTTCATCCACATGAACCCAGATTTGATGAAGTCACCCTGGAACTAAGATGAATTAAGTTGTATTTGATGCTTGGTTTGAGCTATATGTTTGCAGGAGTTTCACTGGGAAGTGTAGACCAATGTCAGCCCACAGTGGGTCATCAAACATAGGAACTGTGCAATGTAATCCCTCATTGCATATTCCAAGGTGTTGACTCATGCGTGGTCTCTCTATTGAGATACACTTCATATTCAAGCTATTGGGCTGTCGGAAAGACATTGGAAGTTGGCTACTCTAGAAGAATCAATTTTTCCCACATCAGAAAAATTCTAAGTGTTTTACTCGAGTAGTGCTTTCACCTACTCGAGTAGTCTGGGTATAAGTTACTCGAGTAGAGGAATCTTGTACTCGAGTAGACATAGTCATATACTCGAGTAGCTAAGTCACCTACTCGAGTAGACCAAGTTATATACTCGAGTAGCATGCTTATATACTCGAGTAGATCACTCTTTATACCCGAGTGCCAGAAGGGTTTTCTCATCTAAATTTCTCTAAGTCATATACTCGAGTAAGTATACTCACATACTCGAGTAGATAGGTACATACTCGAGTAGTTCATTTTACCGACTCGAGTAGTTCTTGTGTTACCCATGTACCTTGCAATTTCCCTACTCCAGAATTTTTCTAAGTCTTTTACTCAAGTAGAACCTTCACCTACTCGAGTAGGTTACTTCCTCTCGAGTAGTTTAGTTCAACTACTCGAGTAGTTGCCAGCAGACCTCTTCAGAATATTTTTCTAAGTATTCCACTCGAGTAGGACTTCATGTACTCGAGTAGGTTATGTAATATACTCGAGTAGCTCTTCCAGTACTCGAGTAGATCCTCTATATACTCGAGTAGGTCTCTTAGTATACTCGAGTAGTTCTGTCTGTATACTCGAGTAGTTGATCTCTATATACTCGAGTAGTCTGTTTATACTTACCCGAGTATGTTTCCCATCATATACTCGAGTAGCTATTCAACTACTCGAGTAGTTATTGACTTACTCGTGTAGTTGGCCATATATTTCCGAAAATTTTCTAAGTCATTTTTCTGACGGGATTTTTCAAATCACGCGATATGATTGATCCACGTGTACATCATTAAGACCGATTATGACCGTTAGTCTCTCCTATATATGGTCTTATCAGAAAATGACAAACCCTAAGTTTTTCTCAAAGCTTTCTTGTAATCTTTTTTTTCGAGAAATATTCTTCAGCCGCCTCTCTGACTCTCGCGAAACGGAAGCCGCCGTCGCCGCCTTCTTCTCCGGCCAAAGCTTCTACTTTCAGAGGTTTATTCTGAAGAAAAGTTACAGATCGAGATCGACTTCACTGATCACATTCTCTCTCGATTTCTGTAAAAGGAAGTAGATCCAGATCGAGGCCGAGACCTTCTTCACCGATTTCTGAAAAAGCTGCAAAGTTGAAAAGAAGAAGATCCTGGTCATTTCTTTCAGATCTGAGTGATTTACTGTTTGTGTTCTTGTAAACTCTTTATTAATCTTGTAGGAGAAATCTTCTCAGAGTGTAGGAGTTTTTCACTTCGAGTTTGTAGGAAGTGCTATCTTCCGAGGTGTAGATCCGTTTTGTTGGATCGACTTTGTAGGAACTTTGTTCCGAGGGTAGGATCGATTTTTGATCCGAGATAGTGGAGTAGTCGAGTCTAGTTGATTGCTAGATCGGTGAGGGAAAGTGGATGTACCCAAGATTGGGGAACCACCATACATCTTGTGTCGTCTGTGATATTGGTAGATATTTCTGTGCAGTGCTCTAATTAATTTTTATTCCGCAAAAGACGCACAAACCACCTATTCACCCCCCTCTAGGTGATTTAGGTCGACAACAGTTTTCTTTCAATTGGTATCAAAGCGAGGTTGATCGTTAAAAGGCTAACACCTTGATCAGATCCAGATCTGTTGTCTGAAAAATTCTACCATAAAATGGACAAGGGCAAAGATTTCGTCAAGCTTCCTCTATGCAACAAAAACAACTTTCCCATGTGGAAAGAAAGGATAAAATTTTTCATGGAAGCTGTGGATTCAAGGATCTTCATGATCGTTGAAGAAGGTCCTTACGTTCCCATGACTATGTCCACTATCGATCCTACCAAGAGAGTTCCCAAGAAGCTAATGGATCTCGACAAAGATGAGATTGCACTTGTCTCTCTCGACAAGAAAGCTAAAAACATAATAGCAGGTGCAGTCGATGACTCGATGCTGCAGAATCTGATTCACTGTCAATCAGCTAAGGAGATGTGGCACTCCTTAGTCACTTTGATGGAAGGGACTGAAGAAGTAAGGGATGATCGGAGATCCCTCCTCAATCAAAAATATGAAGCGTTCCGACAAGGGAACAAGGAAACAATTGCCGACACCTTTGAGAACTTCTTCAAGATTGTAAATGGCCAAAGGGTGTATGACCGTGTCTTCACAAACGGAGAACTGAACGACAAATTCTTGAGATCCCTAACCAAGGAATGGGATAACAAGGTATGTGCCATCAGGGAGTTCGGGAAGCTAGCTGAAACGGACCCGCAAAATCTCTTTGGAAAGCTTATGTCCTATGAACTCCAAATCAATACAAGAAAAGCTGAAGAAGAGAAGGGCAGGTCTGCTCTAAAGGAGAAATCTGTCACTCTGAAGGCAGACACTTCCAGAAAGACTAAGGCTGCCTCCCCCGCTCCAGCTCCAGAAGTTGATGAAGAAGAAGAAACATCAGAGCCCAGCACCTCAGGCTCTGAACTATCTGAAGGAGAGTTCTCCTTGCTCTCAAGGCAATTCAAGAAGTTTCTTAATAAAAAGAAACAATGGAAAGGCAAGGATGCCTCACACAGAAGATCGTGGCGCGATGACGACCGACAAAGAAAAGGCTCAAGCATCCACGACAGGTATAACACTAAACAAAACAAATACGTTTCATCTGACATCATGTGCTACTGTTGTAATAAGCCAGGTCACGTCATTGCTGACTGCCCCCATAAGAAGAAGGAGGGTGGCAGAAGGGAAGATAAGAAATCCTCACACAACAGAAAGAGGAAAGAGAAGAGCCTCATAGCCAAAAGGAGCAAGACTCTTAGCGACTCCGACTCCTCAGAGTCAAGCGAAGAAGAAGAAGCTTACTTTGGGCTAATGGCTCAAACGGATGATGAACAAGATCCCCAGTTCACTGGGAAGGTAAACTCTCACACCCCTCTCTTAGAGTCTGAAGTCTCTGAACATGATTGCGAGAGTAGCTCCTCTAACGATGAGTCAGAATTGATGGCCCAATATAAGGAGTTAATCATGACTTACGACAAATGTCGTCGAGTCGTGAAGACTCAGGCTAAAGAGATCAAATCTCTAAAAGCCGAAGAGAGCAACTTGAGAGAGAAAGTCGCAAAGACTGACTCCCTTGAATAAAACTTCAATAATGCTATTGAAGAATACAACAAGGCTCTCGAGCACCTTGACCTGAAGGAGAAGATCATCAAAGGTTTGGAAGCCGAACTTGCGGCTGAAAGGAAACTTGTTGAGAGTTTCTCTAAGCCCAAGACGGTTCTTCCATTCGTTGCTGAATTCTCAGCAAAGGCCAAGGGAAATGGACTAGGCCATGAAGAAGCTCCTAGTAAATCCTCTAGGAGAAACAAGAATCAACGGAAAAATAAGGCCGCCAAAAAGGCCTCAGCCGAAGAAAAGGGAAAAGTCCCTCAAAATCAAACCACATTCAGAAAGGTCATCTTTCCAACAAATGAGTTTGATTTTGACTCATCATACAGGCACTTTGCTAGGCCTACTCATGTAAAGCCAAAGTCCCGCTATCAAGGATGGGCTCGACTCCGAAACTTTGGCGAAAATGTCTTTAAGGCACCTTATGAAGAAGTTGTTCTTCAGAGCTATGGCCCTTTCAATCATGGACATAACTTCAAGAACGCACCAAAGACAAAGCCTGCTGTAGAAAAGCCTATAAAGGAGAAGAAGCCATGTGATTGCCATCACCATGAGGCATCTTCCTCCAAGAATGCTACCCCTGCTAGACCAAAGCTCCAAAAGGTCAAGCAGGAGATTTTGAGGCAAAGGTACAACAGATTTGACTGTTGGTGCTGTGGAAAGGTTGGTCACTTCGCCATAGATTGCTGGTTCAATTTCAGAAACGCTGCAACCCCTCATGTCAGCAATATGAGAAAGACCGCTCATAATGCCAACACTCGTAGGGGGATCACTCTAACCCGAGACCAAGGACCCAAACGTGTTTGGGTTCCTAAGGCAAATTGACTGTGATTGCAGGGATGTCCAAAGGCCAACAAAATGCCTATCTGGTATTTGGACAGCGGATGCTCTCGGCATATGACCGGGACGAGAAGCCTCATTCAGAACTTTACTCCAGTCGTGAACGGACCAAAGGTCATCTTTGGAGGTTCAGACCGTAGAATTACTAGAGGCTACGGTATGATTACTAACGGCAATGTATCCTTCTCGGATGTGGCCTATGTTGAAGGATTGGTACACAATCTCATTAGCATAAGCCAACTCTGCGACAAAGGATACATAGTTGAGTTCCATGCTGACAAGTGCTTGATAAAATCCGTTGACAATATGGAAACGATTCTATCCGGCACTCGAAGCAGGAATATTTTCTGTTTAAATTTCATCTGTCTAGATTCCTCCACACCAGTGTGTCTTTTGGCAAAAGATAGTGCGTCTCTTGGTGACCAATGGCACAAGAGACTAGCACATATTAATTTCAAAACAATTAATAAACTATTTTCAATGAACTTGGTACGTGATGCCCCAAATGTCAAATGCGTCAAAGACAGACCTTGTCATGCATGCGTAAAAGGCAAGCAAACAAGGACTACTTTAAAAGCATTGTTGGCAAAGACTCTAACAGATGTCTCCATCTATTACACATGGACTTGTTTGGTCCACTGCAGATTAGAAGTTTGGGAGGCAAGGAATATACATTGGTAATTGTTGATGACTACTCGCGCTTTGCGTGAGTGTTCTTTCTGAAACACAAGTCAGATACCTTCGATATCTTTATCAATTTTATCAGGCAAGTCCAGAATGAATACAACTGCTCCATAGTCAAAATCAGAAGTGACAACGGAACAGAGTTCAAATCTGGGGCCATGACAGAATTTTGTGAAGGCTTAGGTATCTTTCATGAGTTTTCCTCTCCTCGTACTCCACAACAAAATGGAGTGGCTGAGAGAGGGAACAAAACACTCATAGAGGCCTGCGGGACCATGTTGAGTGATGCTTCACTACCAGAGTACTTCTGGGCTGAGGCCGTCAACACTGCATGCCACGTACAAAATTGAGCACTCATAAACAAAGACCACAATAAGACTCCTTACGAACTTCTGAAAGGCAGAAAACCAACAGTCGCTTACTTTAGAATCTTTGGCTGCAAATGCTTCGTACTGAACAATGGCAAGTATCATACCACCAAGTTCAGCGAAAAGAGCTTTGAAGGTACTTTTGTAGGATATAGTAGCCATAGTAAGGCATATAGGATTTTTAATAGAAAAACCCTGGTGGTGGAAAAATCGATACATGTTGTATTTGATGAGACGAGCTTGCTGCAAAGCAATCCGTCTAGTGTGCTCATTGAAGATGCAGGTGAAAAGTTGAAAGAAACTAGCTTGGATGATCCGTCCGAAGAAGAAGGCGAGAAGTTCATTAAGATCACCACTCCCACTCCTATTGGAGAGGCTGATGATCAAAATGAAGAAGTCATCCAGGACGAAGAAATCACTCCAGCGCTTGAAGATAATCCAGATGCAAGGACTCTAGAGCTCAGACATCTGAAGGATCACCCCATGGACCAGATCATAGGAGATCCCCGGGATGGTGTCAGAACTCGGAGAGGTACAACTAATGAGAATCTTCATTTGAGTTTTCTCTCACAGGTTGAACCAAAGAAATTTGAGGAAGCAAACTCAGACGCATCGTGGATAATGACAATGGAGGAAGAGCTAAATCAGTTCAAGCACTGCAATGTGTGGATGCTGGTTCCAAGACCCAAGGGAAAGAACATCATTGGAACAAAATGGGTCTTCAGGAACAAGATGGATGAAGATGGGACTATCATAAAGAACAAGGCCAGACTCGTCGCTAAAGGCTATCGTCAAGAAGAAGGAATCGACTTCGACCAGACATATGCTCCAGTGTCAAGGCTGGAGGCAATAAGGTTGTTCCTAGCATATGCTGCCTTCAAAGGCTTCACCGTCTATCAGATGGACGTGAAGTCGGCCTTCCTAAATGGTAACTTAAAGGAGGAAGTGTATGTGGAACAACCTCTAGGTTTCGTTGATCCTAACTTTCCCGATCATGTCTATTTTCTGCACAAGGCCCTATATGGTCTGAAACAAGCTCCTCAAGCTTGGTATGAAACGTTGTCTACCTTTCTACTTGAGAACAAGTTCACAAGGGGAAAGATAGACAAGACATTATTTCTTAGGGAAATAAAAGGCAAGATTTTGCTAGTGCAAATCTATGTCGACGACATTATCTTTGGCTCTACAGATAACAACCTCTGCAAAAAGTTCTCAAAACTTATGCAAGGGAAGTTTGAAATGAGCAGTATGGGCGAGCTGAAGTATTTCTTAGGGCTTTAAGTGAAACAATCTGAAGATGGAATTTTCATCTCACAGACCAAATTCACCAAAGAGCTAATTAAGAAATTCGGAATGGAGAACGCAACCTCTATGAGGACTCCAATGGGCTCAACTATGTCTCTGGACAAAGATGAAAAAGGGAAACCTTTTGATGAAACCAAGTACAGAAGCATAATTGGATCCTTGCTCTACCTTACTGCCAGTAGGCCTGACAAAATGTTCTCAACATGTGTCTGTGTTAGATTTCAGGTGAACTCTAAGGAATCTCATTACGCTGCTGCAAAGCGGATCCTGAGATACCTTAAAGGCACACCAAATCTTGGTTTATGGTACCCAAGAAGTAATGACAGCGAACTAATTGGATTTTCAGATGCAGATTTTGCAGGTAGCAAAGACGACCGGAAAAGCACCTCAGGGACTTGTCAATTCTTCGGAAGAAGGCTAATTTCCTGGAGTAGCAAGAAGCAGAAATGTGTCGCAATCTCAACGGCCGAGTCAGAGTACATCTCTGCAGGCAGTTGTTGCGCACAGTTGCTATGGATAAAGAATCAGTTCGAGGACTACAACCTGCAGTTCAAGGATATACCCTTGTACTATGGTTCCTCCAGCGCAATTGCAATAGCCAACAATCCAGTCTCTCACAGCCGGACAAAGCACATTGAGCTAAGGTACCACTTCATCCGGGAACATGTGGAGCATGGAGACATAGATCTCCAATATGTGCCTACAGAGAAGCAAGTTGCAGATATCTTCACCAAGCCGCTGGACGAGACCAAGTTCTCGTTCTTCAAGACAGAGCTTGGGATGCTCAACAAGGAGGACTAAAGAAGGCTGAATGACTAAGAAGCAAGTATTTGCAAAAGGGTTAGTCACAAAATCCACTCTCTCTCAACTTTTTCAAAATTCCACTCGAGAAGTATGAGACATACTCGAGTAACTAAAGACCTACTCGAGTATATGAAAGAACCTACTCGAGTATGTGTACTGACCTACTCGAGTACCTATTGATCTACTCGAGTAGTTTCTGACCTACTCGAGTAAGTCAAGATCTACTCGAGTAAGTTTCTGACCTACTCGAGTAAGTCAATACCTACTCGAGTAAGTCTCTCACCTACTCGAGTAAGTCCTTATCTACTCGAGTAGCTTTTCTTACATACTCGAGTAGCTCCAGTCGACCTACTCGAGTAGCTCCTCTATCTACTCGAGTAGCCTACCTCTCTCTCATGTCCTGATTTCCAGTTTTTCAAAATTTGTTCTATTCGCCAACCAAGGCTATATGCCGCCTCTTTCTTAAACTTAATTAGCAGAAATTAAGAGTTATATATATATGAAATTCCGAAACATCAAACCTACTCGACTTCATTTCTATCTCTCGAGTACCCTCCCTGTATCTTCGCCTACCCTGCCGACTCGCCTCCGCCGAAGTTGCAGAGCTATCTCTCTCTCTCTAATTTCCTCCAGACAGTTGCATCCATGGCGACTTCTCACAAGATTGGCGTGGGCTCCGAACTCGTCACCGACGGTATTGTAGAACTTTCCGACGATTTCCACAACCTCCTCATCCTCCTCGACACCGCCGGCCTCTCCTTTATACTCCAAGAACCCTGTCGCGTTCTCTTCCCCGCAGTTGCTGAATTCTTCACAAATCTCAAGGTTCGACGGAATGGCAAAGTCCTAAAATCTACAGTAAAGGGTTTGAAACTAAAGTTCACCAAGACCTCTGTCTCTCAACTTCTCCGTTTACCGATTGTTGATGAAGAGGATCACCTCGTTGCTGAGGATTCCGACAGGACAGCGCTTTTCTGTGGCTTTTCCACTGATGCTCAATATTTCAAACGGTCAGATATGAATGCAGAAGGAAAATTCTTGGTTGATGTCATTGGAAAAATCTTACTGTGCAAGACTCACTCCATCAGAGAAATTCCCTCATACTTCTTCGATATAATGCAAGCCATTGTATGCCGCAAGAAGTACCAATTTGGTATGTTGATTCTGGACAAGATAAAGGATAGCATAAAATCCCCCAACTACGCAAGAATTATATCTCTGCTCCTTCATGAAACCAATCCTGAAGTTTTCAACTTCTCAAAAGGGACTCCTCTTCACCACATGAAGAAGGTCTCCATCTCTTCAATTCAGAGATGGGATCTCAAGCTCAAGAACTTTGCCCAAGCTGCAAAGGTTTCAGAAATTTCAGAAGTTCCAGCTACAGAGGATAGGACTCCATCTCCCTCTCCTCATCATGTGGCCAGCTCCTCTGGTGCACCAAGTGAGTGGGAGCCTGCTCCCTCTAGCCTAGTCAGGCCACCCTCTCCTCAGCCAGAGATTCCATCCCTACCTCATACTCCAAAGAGTCCAGCCATTTCCTCAAATCAAGTCCCTCAAGACACTCTTCTGTCCACAGCTGCTGCCATTGATGCCATGATTGCAGAGCTCACTGAAGATGTGCTTCCCCCTCCTCCTCTATCTCCTCCAGTTCCAACCACTGAACATCACAAAGACTTGTCTCCAGCACAGTCTCCTGCCCATTCTCCAGCCAGAACTCCAACACCTTCTCCTCCTCCTCCAGCAGATGAGCCAGACACCATCCTCATTTCTGATGAGCCTTCTCCTGAGCCAGCTGAGGCCCCTCTCAGAAACCTTGACTTCTCCATTCCCCATGATACAAAAGAACTGGATGCTGTCACTCATACCACTAGAGCTCTCAGCTCAGTGATCATTGAAGAAATAGCTCCCTGGGTAACTCCTCCTATCCCTACTGCTGCTCCCTCTACTGCTGCTGCTACAATTTCCTCCTCCTCAGATTTGCTGCAAAGCATTGCCATTCTTCTTCAAGAACAAATACATCATTTTGACACCTCTCTAAAGGTGGTCACTGACAAGGTCACTGCTCTTGAGACTGAGATGAGCAGAGGTTTTGCTGAAATTCAGCATAACACTGACAAGCTAAAGTGCCTGTTCCAACTTGGTGGTAAAGCTCTTGACCATACTATCACTAGTATTGGCAATGTCATGGAACAAGGTGTAACATTGGCAAACAATCAGATTGAGCTAGACAAGAAGACTGAAGCCAACAAGATGAAGATATGTGAAGAGGTTGGAATCTTCAAAGATGACACCATAGAGACAGTATCTATTGAAATCAGAAAGGGGGAGAGTTTGATAAAAGAACTCCAAGCCCAGATAGAAAAATCTAATGCTCAGAAGACAGTTGAATGGGAAGCTCATATAAAGACCATTCATGATGATGTGCTTGCCCAGATACAGAGTGTTAAATTTCACACCTATGATACTGCTGTCTGGATGCACGACCAAATCTTGCCAGATCTTACAGTTGACCCAAACATCATTCCCCATCATCTCAACCCTCTAGCCACAGATGTTACTGCTCCAGCTGTTCCTCAACAACCCACCTTCTCTCCCAGGCCTGGAGACTCAGTTGCTCCACCAGATACTTATGTTCCAGGCTGGGAAGACGATCCTGCTGATATATTCCTTCAAGCTCCTCCAGAGATCAGAACCAAGAAGAAAAGGAAATATGGTGAAGGCCCCTCTGCCAGCAGGACAACTCCTCCTAAAGCACCTGAACATGCTGAAGCCTGGTCTCCAACTTCAAAGTCTCTCATCTTGGACACACTCAGGTTGGTCATGGATCACAATGAGAACAGGAACATGCACTACAGTTCCCAAGAATGGGAGTTATATGAGAAATCTATGCTGAAAAGGAAGATCCATGATAGAGAATTTGGGAGAAATAACCCTGCTGCTCCTCCAAGGCCTCCTAAGTACTTCCCTAAGCCTTTCAGCTACCTAAGGAGACAACAAGAGAAGATGGATAAGCAGCAATCCCAAGCCCAAACCTAAAAAGATGATGAGAAATTGAAATGACTAATTGTAGACTTGATGATTCTGGAAACTTATATATATATACAATTCTTCATTCTGTCTAATTATATTTTTCATTATCCTTTGCTTACCTGCTCATATTTTTCTACTTAGTTTCTTTTATGTCCATAATTCACCTTAGTGTAAATGGTTCTGACTTTAACAAATAGGGGGAGATTGTTGGGTATTTCATCCACATGAACCCAGATTTGATGAAGTCACCCTGTAACTAAGATGAATTAAGTTGTATTTGATGCTTGGTTTGAGCTATATGTTTGCAGGAGTTTCACTGGGAAGTGTAGACCAATGTCAGCCCACAGTGGGTCATCAAACACAGGAACTGTGCAATGTAATCCCTCATTGCATATTCCAAGGTGTTGACTCATGTGTGGTCTCTCTATTGGGATACACTTCATATTCAAGCTATTGGGCTATGGGAAAGACATTGGAAGTTGGCTACTCTAGAAGAATCAATTTTTCCCACATTAGAAAAATTCTAAGTGTTTTACTCGAGTAGTGCTTTCACCTACTCGAGTAGTCTGGGTATAAGTTACTCGAGTAGAGGAATCTTGTACTCGAGTAGACATAGTCATATACTCGAGTAGCTAAGTCACCTACTCGAGTAGAACAAGTTATATACTCGAGTAGCATGCTTATATACTCGAGTAGACCACTCTTTATACCCGAGTGCCAGAAGGGTTTTCTCATCTAAATTTCTCTAAGTCATATACTCGAGTAAGTATACTCACATACTCGAGTAGATAGGTACATACTCGAGTAGTTCATTTTACCTACTCGAGTAGTTCTTATGTTACCCGTGTACCTTGCAATTTCCATACTCCAGAATTTTTCTAAGTCTTTTACTCGAGTAGAACCTTCACCTACTCGAGTAGGTTACTTCCTCTCGAGTAGTTTAGTTCAACTACTCGAGTAGTTGCCAGCAGACCTCTTCAGAATATTTTTCTAAGTATTCCACTCGAGTAGGACTTCATATACTCGAGTAGGTTATGTAATATACTCGAGTAGCTCTTCCAGTACTCGAGTAGATCCTCTATATACTCGAGTAGGTCTCTTAGTATACTAGAGGAGTTCTGTCTATATACTCGAGTAGTTGATCTCTATATACTCGAGTAGTCTGTTTATACTTACCTGAGTATGTTTCCCATCATATACTCGAGTAGCTATTCAACTACTCGAGTAGTTATTGACTTACTCGTGTAGTTGGCCATATATTTCCGAAAATTTTCTAAGTCATTTTTCTGACGGGATTTTTCAAATCACGCGACATGATTGGTCCACGTGTACATCATTAAGATCGATTATGACAGTTAGTCTCTCCTATGCATGGTCTTATTAGAAAATGACAAACCCTAAGTTTTTCTCAAAGCTTTCTTGTAATCTTTTTTTTCGAGAAATATTCTTCAGCCGCCTCTCTGACTCTCGCGAAACGGAAGCCGCCGCCGCCGCCTTCTTCTCCGGCCAAAGCTTCTACTTTCAGAGGTTTATTCTGAAGAAAAGTTACAAATCGAGATCGACTTCACTAATCACATTCTCTCTCGATTTCTGTAAAAGGAAGTAGATCCAGATCGAGGCCGAGACCTTCTTCACCGATTTCTGAAAAAGCTGCAAAGTTGAAAAGAAGAAGATCCTGGTCATTTCTTTCAGATCTGAGTGATTTACTGTTTGTGTTCTTGTAAACTCTTTATTAATCTTGTAGGAGAAATCTTCTCCGAGTGTAGGAGTTTTTCACTCCGATTTTGTAGGAAGTGCTATCTTCCGAGGTGTAGATCCGTTTTGTTGGATCGAGTTTGTAGGAACTTTGTTCCGAGGGTAGGATCGATTTTTGATCCGAGATAGTGGAGTAGCCGAGTCTAGTTGATTGCTAGATCGGTGAGGGAAAGTGGATGTACCCAAGGTTGGGGAACCACTATACATCTTGTGTCGTCTGTGATATTGGTAGATATTTCTGTGCAGTGCTCTAATTAATTTTTATTTCGCAAAAGACGCACAAACCACCTATTCACCCCCCTCTAGGTGATTTAGGTCGACAACAGTTTTATTTCACAAAGTAACCTCCCAAGTCATCAGGAACTTCATTTGGGGGGAGATCATCTGCAGGCACGGGCTGCCTCAGGCCATTGTCACGGACAATGGTCCTCAATTTGCAAGTGAGGAGTTTATTAGTTTCTGCACTCAGCTGGGCATCGACCTCAGGTTTGCCTCCGTTCACCACCCTAGGAGAAATGGCCAGGTGGAGGCGGCTAACAAAATTATCGTGAACCTTCTCAAGAAGAAGGTGGAGAATCTGAGGGGGAGTTGGGTGGAGCGGCTCCCCTCATTTTTGTGGGCCTTGAGGACAACCCCGAACACAGCCACCGGCGAGACCCCCTTCAAACTTTCCCATGGGTATGACGCGGTCCTGTCTGTGAAATTTGAGGTCTAATCCCCACGAGTTGTGGCTGCAGGTGATGGAGACGAGGCTTGGAGGCTGGAAAATGAAGAAGGTTTATGTCTCTCACTGGACATGGTAGAAGAGCTGCGCGACGTAGCAGCTATCAGGCAGGAGGAGGTCAAACGACGGATGGCAAGGTACTTCGACAAATATATCAGGATCAAACAATTTGCGGAAGGATATCTGATGCTAAAGAAGGTTGACGCCGCTGGGACATCCGCCCCCGTGGGCAAGCTCAACCCAAATTGAGAGGGGCCTTATATTGTCGAGAGGGTCCTAAGAACGGGAGGTTACCACCTCCAGGATGTAGAGGGTAGGACCATGAGCCACACCTGGAGTGGAGATGACCTGAAGCGTTTCTACCTGTGAGGAGGAAAGGCAAAAATTGCATATTCAAATCAAGTTCGTTATAATAAATTTCTCAAATTACTTCTTGTCTTTATCTACTATGAGATTCTAACGGCAGGAAGAGGGTTTCTTCTGTACTACCCCAAGCGCGGATCGACCCCAGGTAGACCTGCTGCGCAGTTTCTCATTATCTGGCAGGTCCGAAGGCTCGCCTGAGGGGAAGAAGGTCTGGTTCTTGGTCCTTGGTTCTGCACTACCCCGAGCGCGGCTCGGCCCCAGGTAGACCCGCTGCGCATGCTCTCATTAGCTGGAAGGTCTGAAGGCTCGCCTGTGGGGGAGAGGTCTGGTTCTTGGTCCTTGGTTCTGCACTACCCCGAGCGCGGCTCGGCCCCAGGTAGACCCGCTGTGCAGGCTCTCATTAGCTGGCAGGTTCGAAGGCTCGCCTGTGGGGGAGAGGTCTGGTTCTTGGTCCTTGGTTCTGCACTACCCCGAGCACGGCTCGTACCCAAGTAGACCCGCTGCGCAGGCTCTCATTTGCTGGCAGGTCCGACGGCTCGCCTGTGGGGGAGAGGTCTGGTTCTTGGTCCTTGGTTCTGCACTACGCCGAGAGCGGCTCAGCCCTAGGTAGACCCGCTGCGCAGGCTCTCATTAGCTGGCAGGTCCGAAGGCCCGCCTGTGGGGGAGAGGTCTTGTTCTTGGTCCTTGGTTCTGCACTACCCCGAGCGCGGCTCGGCCCCAGGTAGACCCGCTGCGCAGGCTCTCATTAGCTGGCAGGTCCGAAGGCTCGCCTGTGGGGGAGAGGTCTGGTTCTTGGTCCTTGGTTCTGCACTACCCCGAGCGCGGCTCGGCCCCAGGTAGACCCGCTGCGCAGGCTCTCATTAGCTGGCAGGTCCGAAGGCTCGCCTGTGGTGGAGAGGTCTGGTTCTTGGTCCTTGGTTCTGCACTACCCCGAGCTCGGCTCGGCCCCAGGTAGACCCGCTGCGCAGGCTCTCATTAGCTGGCAGGTCCGAGGGCTCGCCTGTGGGGGAGAAGTCTGGTTATTGGTCCTTGGTTCTACACTACTCCGAGCGCGGCTCGGCCCCAGGTAGACCCGCTGCGCAGGCTCTCATTAGCTGGCAGGTCCTAAGGCTCCCCTATGGTGGAGAGGTCTGGTTCTTGGTCCTTGGCTTTGCACTACCCCGAGCGAGGCTGGACACTAGGTAGACCCGCTGTGCAGGCTCTCATTAGCTGGCAGGTCCGAAGGCTCGCCTGTGGGGGAGAGGTCTGGTTCTTGAAGGCTTTGTTCTAAGTTCTTGGGAATGGGTCTAGACTCTGGGGAATTCTACACCACCTCGAGCCTGGGTCGGTCCCCGGTTGGCCCATTACCCAGGCTCTCATCAAACTAGCAGGGTAGTGAATTCACTTAAGGGCAGAATGGTCAGGAAAATCTCTTTAAACAACATCCCTGCTTGGCTCCATGGAAAGTAAACTAAGACAAAGACTAGAACAATGCAAGTGGAGGCACTCCCTGCTGGCTGGCTCAGGGACGGTCTCGCCCTCGGCGAGTGGGCACTCACGCGAGACGAAAGGCCCGCTATAACAATAGGTAAGCAGGTTATACAGCTAAAGGCCACTCTCGCCGGGAGTACCCTAAGGCGAGCCGAGAAGGTCACACTGTTTAAATCTCACGCGCAAAGGTAAAGGAAGCGACGACTCGTGACCTGGGCCCACTCTCCGGCAAGACCGCGAGACAAGACACAACGCCACCTCGCGCGCGTAAGCACATCAGAGGGTCGTTTCACAGTAAGTAAAGTGAAGAAAAATAAAGAATAAGGGCAAGGCTGCGAGACGGATGGGCAGCACTGTCTCGCAGGCCGAAGCAAACCACTAATTCATTTTGCGTAATAAATAACAAAACAACAAATAATAAAACAACAAACAACATATACATTTGATGATTATCACTGTCACACATCACAAAAAAGGAGGGATCAAAAAAGATAAGTCTTGAGTTTTACAAGCAGCAACAGAAGGAAGAGGAGAGAGGGATTCTGGATCTTGGGAGTTAGCACTTCATTTCTCCTCACCGGAAGAAGAATCCTCGCTCTTCTCGCCATAGAGCTGGGGAACCAGGTCGCGAACGGTCACCGTCTCGCAGCCATCCTTCATAACTCCTAGCTCCTCCATCATCTTCAGAACCAGCTCCGCGGACCGGATGCTGGCGTCTCGGCATTGCTCCTCAACCTCATCGTAAGAATAATGCGGCGGAGGTCCGGAAGGGTTTGCGGCGAGACGATGACGTGGCGTCAGCCTGAAGGCGAGTATTCTGGGCTTTTAAGTCCTTGACCTCCTCCTCCAGGGCCGCCACTCGCGAATGCAGCCGCTCCGCCGTCTCGGCATCCTGCGAGACGCTAGGTTATTAGTTAAAAGCTTTTGAAGGAAAAGAGTGAGAATAGGGCTTTACCACGCCGCCTTGAGCTTTCGCGAGGAAGGCCTCGACATCAGACAACCTTTTTTCGAGACCTTTTGACTTCTCCCGCTCCGCCATCAGGCCCGTCTCGCTGTCCTTCCACTTTTGATTAATATATACGAGGCGGTGCGAGGCGTGGTGCGCGAACTCCAAGGAGCGCATTTGGGCATGAGAGGACTTCATGATGAGATCTCGCGTAGACTCGCTTTCGGGCGAGACGGCGTCAAGACCACCATAAAGGCCGTACCCCATGGCGAAAGCATGGCCGGTGGGCTCCTCCTGCTCCTTCCAAGGGGGAAGGAGAGTGGAGATGGAGACGCGGTTGACGTCCCGCCCCCACATCAAAACGGGCTCGCCGGCGGCATCTGAGACCATAGGGCACAAGTTAACATTCATGTGGGAAGAGGGGGCAGTACGGCTGAAAGAGTCGCCTTCGCGAGAAGAGGTGGCAACAGGTTGAGTGATGGCAGCAGGTTGAGAGGCAGCAACAGGTTGAGAGGTGATGGCGGCAGGTTGAGAGGTAGCGGCAGTAGGTTGGGAGGTAGCGGTAGTAGGTTGAGAGGTAGCGGCAGCAGGTTGATTGATAATGGCAGCTAGTTGATTGGAGGCGGCAGCAGGCTGATTGGGAAGCACCGTCTCGCGAGTAGGCGAGATGGCCTAATGGAGAGGTGAGCGGGGCGACAGTGACCCCTCCACAGAGATGGGGCTCAAGGACCCCGCTGTCTCTTTCTCCTTTGGGGTCGTCTTCTTTTTTATAGCCACAACCTTCTTCATCCTCTTTGGAGGGCTGGAGCGAGAGGGGGCAGTGTCGCCTGTAGGCCTCTTGAGAGGGGCAGGAGCCAAAGACTCTCTCGCCGCCTTAGCTGCCGCGCTGGCGAGACCAAGGCCCTTGGAGGGGTGGATGTTGCTTTTGTAAGGAGGGTGGACTGGAACGACTCACTCTCCTATAAAACACAAACAAAGGCAATGAGAAGGAGAGATGGAGAAGCAATCAGACACAAAGAGAGACAGAAAAGAGAAGTGCATTCGCCAGGGAGCACTGGAGGAAGCGAGTCGAGGCCTCGCCACAGGAAGTTGACTTCGAAGTTCTTGCCGACGAAGTAATCATACAGGAGCTTATCTGTGCCGCCGACCTTCGGGGTCGCGTAGAAGCTTGCGGGGCGAGACACCGGCGTGAGCGGGATGCCCCCGAAGTAACCACGGTCACCGCGGATGAAGAAGAACCGCGTGAGCCAATGATGATTTTTATTAGGCGTCTCGCACACCTTGAGCCCTTGCCAGGTGAAGTACGAGATGCCGTTGGCGTTGGCGTGATAGATGGAAAGCTTGCAAAAGACCGTCAAGCTGAACTCAATGCGCTCCTGGCGCATGTAGCAGGCGAAGGCGATCAACACCGAAATAGCGTTTGGGTTGAACTGCGTCGGGACGACGCCGAAGTATTTGAACACCTGCTTTACCTCAGGCCATAGAGGCAACCTTAACCCCGCCTCAAAGTGCGAGACGGGGAAGGCGAGCACTCCCGGGTAATATGTGTTGATTGACTCGCCAACCTTGGGGGGCCGCGAGTCGACCCCCTCCTACAGGTACTCCCGGACAAAGCCGTGGTAGTCCACCTCAGGAAGCCGGCCGAGCGGGAAGTAATGATCTGGGAACCGCTTCCCGCAGTGGCTGCACCCCTCGCCTTCCTCAACCCTTTTCTTACTCATTTCTGGCAAGACGGTTTCTGGCGAGACGGTTTCTGGCGAGACGGCTTTAGGCGAGACGAAAAGAGAAGGGAAGAGTAAGAAAGAGGATTGGCGAGATGATCGAGAGAGAAAAGGGCGAGAAAGGTCGGCAAGACGAAAGAAACAAAGGGGCAAGAGTTTGGGTGCTGCAGGAGCGAAGGAGTGCGGGTATCCTTCTTATCCAGGGTCGGGTGTATTTATAACAAATATGGCGAAATGATTGATAGGCGGGAAAAAGTATAGGGGAAGGGGAAGAGTCGGCGGTAGGCTCTCTCTCTCTCCTGAACCTCGATCGGCGCAACCCGTCACAATCACGAGGTGATTAAAAAGAAAAGAAATTAAAAGAAAAATAAAACAACAGTAATGAATAAATCAAAAATATCATCCAACATTTTGGCTTCAACAAGTTCTGACAAACGCCGGCGAGACGACAACACACATCATTATTTAATTATTATTACATCATTCAAATAGTAGATAGAAGAGAAGAGGCGAGACAGACGGTCTTTTGTACCAGTGCCATTGCCAGCGGCCACCGCGAGCTCCCGCGCAGGGAGGTCTACTGCGCGAGTGGGAGGCGCGAATGGACTCAAACCCACGGCGCGCGAGACGGAGCTGCATGTCGGTCTCATTGATGATGGCGTTACAGTCGGTTCCATCAACATCTAACTCAGCATTAGTCTCGGAAGATAGGCGAGCGCACTCGTTCTCCAGCCATTCGATGCGCTTATCCGCCGCCTGCTTATCCAGTGCCAGCGAATGGATGATCCACACATGTTTCTGGAATAACTCGGCAGTCTTGCGCCTCATTTCTGCCGGGTTTGTAGGGTCACCAAGGAAATCTTCAATCCCATCAAGAGGAGGAAGAGGCGGGATGGCAGGTCGCCCAGTATGCTCCTCAGCAGGCGAGTCGGTCTGGGCGCCTGCGGAAGGAGTAGAGGGACAGGGTGAGAGAGGCTCCCGCAAGAGGGTGTGGGAGTAGCGAGTGGGACAGAAAAGCGAGAGGGAAGATTCCTTACCAGGGGGACGGGAGGTCTCGGCAGCCTGGGAAGGTTCGTTCCTCCTCTCGCCAGGAGGAGTAGTTGGAGGAGTGGAAGGTGTTTGTGAGTCGGAATCTTCGCGATGGGCGGCGGAGTCATCTCGTGGGCTTTATGGTCGTTGTGTAGCCGCGGGGGGTCCCTGAGACAAATAATTAACAAGGCTAATACAAATATTGAAGGAGTAATAAAGATAGAAATAAAGAAAGAAGCGAGAGCTCACCTCTTTCTCTTTGGGAGATACAGGAGGAGGGGTGAGGCAGGTCTCCAGAACTGTGCGAGAGGGCCCCTCGATAGAGGAGGAGGGGCCACCAGATTTTACCCTCTTCAGGCGAGATGGAGAGGGTGGAGCAGAAGGTAGAGGGCGAACTAGGGTTGAAGTAAAAGCAGCGACGACAACCTTGTTCTGCTTACGCACCATGGCGAGGCGCTCGCGAAAGCTCTGGCTATGAGACATGATGAACAGTTCACCGCAAGGAAGGAGGAAATATGTGAAGGGGCAGCCTCTATTCGGGGAAGGAATCCCATATTTATAGGTTTTGGTGGGGGCCTCATAAAAGATTCTCTCATAAATACGCCCACAAATACGTTTTAATGGCGAGCCTCGGTTGGATGTTCTCTCCGAGCTTAGAATAATCTCAAAAAAAGTGGGGATTGTGTACAACCTCGGGCTCGCGAGAGATCCTCAAGGCGAGAATAGTTGTAGCATGCGAGAGGAATAGATAGGCGAGTGAGACCATGTGGTCCACTAGCATGTGGCGAGACGAGGCACCTCTGCAGTAGGCGAGACGCCCCCTAGGGCGCGAGAAGACCTTTGGCCGCGAGAAGGCCTCATGACAAAGGATGTCAGCGAGACGGGCAGGAGGGCTCGTCTCGCCGCTAGAAGCTCCCCCACTCGCCATACAGAAAAGAGGCTGTTTTCACATTTTTCTACCCAAGGGGGTTTTTACTCTTCTGCCCCGGGTATTTTTACCCTTTTGCCCTTGGCAGTCTGCACATAACTCCTCAGAACAGCGGAGTTTGGCTGTTGGCAGACCCAACCAGGGGTACTCTGGTAATTTGAGGTCAGCTCAGTATGGATATTTGCAGATCCAATTCAGAAAACTATAAATAGGCTCATAGGGGTTCTTCAGAAGCACACGTATTTTTGGCCCGGGACTTGAGAGGATTTTTCTGTGCTTTCTGAGGAGCTCCAAGCCCAGCTTTTGGCTTTGGAGGGGAATCTCTCAGAGATCTTCCGGGTAAGCGGTGAGACCTCCCTGCTGAGGCTTTGGGTTAGTTTCCAGTCCTTCACGACCAGTCGGAGGTCAGAGCTTGAGACGAGTAGGTGTTGGTTACACCCCTGAATTTCGAACTTTGTCGAAGTCAAGTTTTGGCTTCAACAACTATCTTTTTTCTAAGCCACTAGATCTTGGGCTGCAAATAGCCACAGAGGTCTGCAAATAAAAAAAACTGAAAAAAGCTAATAATTTCTCTCTCCTATACCCCGATCACCGAATCGCTCCCCCCTATTTTCACGGTCTCCGCCTCCGCCGGCGGCGGAGCCGCCGGCGTTCTGACCGGAGACCCCAGCAGGTTCGCCGGGAGCAGGCGAACCTGCCGGCGGTATTCCGGTGGCGCTCCGGCGGGGCCACAGCCGGAGCGCCACCGGAATACCGCCGGCAGGTTCGCCTGCTCCCGGCAAACCTGCTAGGGTCTCCGGTCAGGCCGCCGGCGGAGGCGGAGACCGTGAAAATGGTTTTTTTAAAAATTTTTAAATTATAAAAATTAAAATATAAAATATATTAAAAACTTAAATTTAAATATTAATATATAAAATGTAAATTAAAATATATTAAAATTTAAAAAGTAAAATTTAAATTATAAAAAAAGGTGCACATCGACCCGAGGAGGCGGGCGGAGGGCGGGCCTAGCCAGTCTTCGCTGGCCGGGTACTGTGGCACGTGACCTAAATTATAAAAAAGGTGCACATCGACCTGGGGAGGCGGGCGGAGCCCGCCGGGGGGGGGGGGGGGGGGGGGGGGGGGGGCGGAGCCCGTCTTTGCTGGCCGGGTACTGTGGCGCGTGGCCATTGGGTCGGAGGCCCGTGCCTGTCACTCGTATATATATATAACTCACGTTATATATATATGTGGTTTGGAATTTATACACTCAAATTTTTTTTAGGGGAAAAAAGCTTAAGTGTATATATAACTCTTTTAAGTACTTTTTTTACACTAATTTTTATATTTCATGAAATTCAAATTAGGCATAACCTAAATACAAACATGAAGTCATGACATTAAAGCCCTTTCCCAAAGAATTGGAGCAAATCAACCATCCAGAATCCACAAATAAAAACATTTGTTTAATAGCATTCACGACGTACAGAAACAAATCAATCATATATATTCCATGAAACCCAAATTAAGCATAATCTAAACACAAACATGAAATCATGACATTAAAGCCATTTCCATAAGTATTGGAGCAAATCAATCATTGAGAATTCACTAGTAAAAACATTTGCTTATATAGCATCCATGACGTACAACAAATTTAACCCGGTGAGTATCAATAGAAATAAATATTTTAGCATTAAACTTCGGGTTATCAAACACGAGTTATAATCATATTGTAATTTATAATATTACACACACATAGTTATCCAGAAACAATAATGTAAAGTAGATCAATATTATATGACTGAAAACACACACAAACACAATAATGTAGAGTAGATAAAAACAAAACATAGTTATCGACTATCACACCCCGGGAACAAAGCCCTAACCGAATATGATAAGAGTTACTCCATAAAAATTCTGCTTCAGCGCGGCTTTACAGGAACATCAATCTCTAAACAAATCCAACTGCCAAAAAAAATTTCATCATTACTATATGACTACCTGGAGAGATCAATATTATATGACTGATGAGTTTGAAATACATACATCACACTGAAGTTTGATGCTTTGAAATAACAGTCAGATTTGGTCTTTCTTCATAATATCAACCTGCTTAGAGAGAATAAATGAAGAGATAATGGAGCTAAACAATATAATTATAAAAAATTAAGAGAATAAATGAAGAAAAAGTTGACAAAATTACTTGATCTTTTTGGGGACATGTTGTTGAGTAGTGCCCTTTCCCGCCACATGTACCACAAGTCCTTTTTTTAACTTGTGCTCGAGAGATCTCTATACCCGATTCAATTCCTAATGCAATTTTTGGTTTTCCTTTGGTTTTCATAATGGGAGGATCTCGAATTAAAATACCATACGAACGTGGATAAATTGGAGTAGAACCTACTTAGCTAGCAATACTTGCTGGTTTGAAGTAATTGAATGAATTCCTTATATTCTCTAACAATCCATTTAATGTTGACATAGCAAGATCATATGCTTCCTTAGATGCAGTTGCAAGATTAAAAATATTTGTTTGAGTATTAGTTTGTTTCCATTTCATCATTAGCGTCACAATATCACTATTATCAACCAATTTTTCACTGTCTGATTTACTTCTAGAAGAAATAGACCATCTCTTCAACAGATATAGGTTAGGAATACTTTGTAGATGCTTCTTAACAATCATTATGTGCATGATGTGTTTGCATAAAAAACCATCTATCTCGAATTTAGCACATTCACAAAGTACTTTTATATTGCAATCATCATAGATGACAGTGCTCTAATTGCTTACATGCTCACAAGAAAGACCAACTCTAAAGGTTATAATAGAATCAATTGTATTTACTTCTGCATACCAACATTCAGACTCTGCTTGAATTCTTGTTGAAAAAACTTAAACATATTTTTGGTGTAAAATTGTGCTGCAAATCTTTCAAGAGTGTAGCTTGTTAACAAATTAACAACTTAATTCAATGTAGTGAAATCTTCTTGTTCTTCTGCTTAATGTCATGAATGCAATGCTTTTTCGTACTGAGTTATAAATTCTAATAATTGTATTTTAGAATTTACAAAACCATCAAAAAAATGCATTTATGCTTTCGCTCCGACCGCTAGACATCATTTCTGCGATAAAATGATTTTTTAAAAAAGCTAGAACTCAATGTTGTATTCGATCTCATATCTTTAACAACCAATTATTATGTCCTTGAATGTTGTACTTTTGAACAAATAATTTCCATCTCAGTTCACTTGAGCTCACATCCTTGCTATTAAACCACTCATAATAATCCTTCTTAAAATCCCCATTACTATCTCGGATTTCAAGAATATGCTCAACTAGGTGTTTTCCTATATGCCATGAGCAAAATCTATGACGCGTGTCCGGAAACACTTTTTTAATTGCATTATACATAGCTCCATCCATATCGGTAATTATAACTTTAGGTGTTTTGTCAAACATACACTTTAACCATTGATTGAACAACCAATCAAAAGTTTCTTCTGTCTCATCTGCTAATAAAGCACAACCAAATAAAATTAACTGTCTATGATGATTTACACCTGTAAAAGATGCAAATGACATCATAAATTTGTTGGTTTTATAAGTGACATCAAACACAACAACATCCCTAAAAGTTAAAAAATCATTTCGTGACCTTAAATCTGCCCAGAAAAATAAACGAAGGACTAAATTAGAATCCAATTCTATGTCAAAGTAGAAATTTGTATCTAACTTTTACTGCTTCTTTAAATAAGCAAACACTAATGCACATTCGTTTCCTATGTTATTCTTGCGGTGTTCACTCAAATGCATTGAAACTTGTTTTGCAGATATTGAGCTATTAATATTGGTTTCATTTAAAATCCTTACAATCTTAGCAGGACCCATTCCAATACTATAAAGTTGATCCATCAATTTGTTTAACTTCCTTGTCTTTGTGAAGTACATTATGTGAGCGATGTCTCTAAGCTTTTCTTGGATTATCTAACTCATGGTTATGCTCCTTTATAAATCCAGTGATAACCCACCTATCATCCTTATTCTTGCAAATATCTATTTTGGCTTTGCAATTGACTCTTGTCAATCGGTGTGGTCTCATTGAAGATCCTTCACCCTCTTTTGAAGTTTTTAAACCAGACTTATTACATGCGAACCTTCTTCGAATAACATCTCCTGAGGTAAATGATTTAGAAGTAGAACCTTTCTTAATTCTAAATCCTAAATTAAGTGCATAACTATTATAAAACCAATATGCTTCATCAACACTTTCAAACACCAAACTAACATATGGTTCTTTAACTCTGGGCTCATTAAAATCTGTATTCATTTCAGCTACAACAACATCTATACTTTCAGAATTTGATGACTCTGACATCATTGCGAATGACGTGAAACTGTACCTAACGAGTAGATGTATATATGCTTCAAAAATTATGTAGTATTCAAAATATAAATATAAATAAACACAAAACACGAACACACACACACATACAAATCACACACACACACACACACACACACACACACCCATAAATCCACATACACACACAAATCCACAAACACACACACACACATGAATCCACTCTCTCACACACACACAAACACACACACACACACACACACACACACACACACACACACACACACACACACACACACACACACACACACACAAATCTATACACACACAAATCCACACACACATGAATCCACACACACATGAATCCACATACACATACACAAACACATAAATCCACACACACAAATCCACACACACACACACACAAATGAATCCACATACACACACATACAAATCCACACACATGAATCCACATACACACACAAATCCACACACACACACACACACACACACACACACACACACACACACACACACACACACACACACACACACACACACACACACACACACACACACACACACACATGAATCCACACACACACACACATACACACACAAATCCACACACACAAGAATCCGCATACACACACACACACACATGAATTTGCATACACACACACACACACACATAAATCCACATACACACACAAATCCACAGACATACACACACACACACACACATGAATCCACACACACACACAAATCCACACACACACATGAATCCACACACACATGAATCCACACACACATGAATCCACATACACATACACAAACACATAAATCCACACACACACACACGCACAAAAATCCACACACACACACACACACACACACACACACACACACACACACGAATCCACATACACACACATGAATCCACATACACACACAAAACCAAAGTACAAACACACACAAAACACATACACACAAATAAAAACACATACACGCACAGAGAAATCCGCACCTGGTCACACACACAAATCCAGATACACAGAAAAATTAAGAAACAAAAAATTGCAGAGATGGAAATATACCACAGGGACGGTGCAGCGGTAAGGTTGAGCCAAAACTGGTATAAGCCCGGTGTTGAATCTGAAAAAATGTACGGTTAAACCCTAAATCTGGGAGAGATCAAAAGCTTGAGTATAAACACTTGTGACATACCAGTTAATGTTTATGTGATCAAATGCGGTGGAAATTATCGGGATTCACGATTGGATCCGGCAGCGGTACAGAGGAAAACACCAGAATCCCGGATGGCGAGATGCGACCGGGTTGGAATAGCCAGGATTCACGCTATTTCACCGCCAATGGAGGAAATCGGGCACGCGGGGCTGCAGGAAATCGCCCTCCGACGATGCGATGGGGGAAAAATGCGATCCAAGATTCACGATTGGTTCCGGAAGCGATAAGTAGGAGAACACCGGCTTCATGATGACGAGCGATTACGCCGGCGATGAAGGAAATCGGGCAACGGGCCCGCAGGAAATCATCCTTTGGTGTTGCGATAGGGGCGGAAATGGAGATCTGGAGCTGCAATCGCTCAACCCTCGCGAATATAA